>OX122883.1:37788631-38424561 GCA_944738645.1 Eristalinus sepulchralis
TAGGAAAAGCAAAACGGAACCGATCTTATTCTCCATATTATCTATTCCTTTCTACAGAGAATTGGCACATTTGTTGGTCTCAGTACCCATTACTACCAGCTGCGGACCTTTCCACAAAATCGTGTGGTATTGACATCGATGCTTGGCAGAATTGGCAAAAATTTCCACTCGTTGTGGGTCAATCGAGGGTGTTTCCCCCCCATTGATCATTAAGAGACTAAGATGGAGTTCTGTTACAGTTGCAACGCGGTTCAATTAGCCGTCCGATTACCAATTAAACTGCTAACATGGCCTGTCAATAATTGTATTTATTCATGAATTGCCGATCAAGCGACATTGGAAAAGTCTAAACTTACTTTTAGGGAACATATCTCGAACTTCAATTAACCAGATACTCGTTAACCGACACCAGATACTTGTTACCCGATTCCCGATTCCCGATTCCCGCAACCTGTTACCCGCTACCCGTTTTTCAATACACAGTATCCGTTACCCGTTTTGTCGGGTTACCTGTTACCCGTTTTGTCGGGTTACCTGTTACCCGTTTTGTCGGGTTACCCGTTACCCGTTTTGTCGGGTTACCCGTTACCCGTTTTGTGGGTCAGTTGACTCGATTTCAGCATGGTAGATCCCAGTTCGACCCTTGAACTAGGATTCACCTTTCTTGAGATACTATCCACTCCGATCAATGTGGATGACGATGATCCGTCGGTCATTTTTTTCGAGCATAAGATTAATGGAAAGTCTTCAAGTCCTTGAGCAGTTGATTGTATCCAGTTCATTATAAGGCTTAAGGACCCTCTGTTCAACATCAATCCTAAGCTTCTGTAAGTGACAAGCATCTGCCTCAGTTGGTCAACTTGTTGTGCCAGTGAGCCACACACAATCAAACTCACTGCCAATAATGATAAAACCGCGGAACACGTGAGCTATCTGAAAAAGCACGTACTGCTCACTTATTTGTGCACAAGAAGAGTTAAGATTTCAAGGGCTCCACGTTTCTCCGCAACACCGCCGCTACACAATTAGTCGCTTTCTAACTACCTGCCGCATATTTCTACTGACATTGAAGACTTCCAATTACCGTCCGTAGTTGACAAGCGTCTGCTGCCGCCGTTCACCTGTCAGATACTCACATTAAATTGCTTAGCATATTAATTTTTTCTCGCATGAAACTCGTTCGTCGATTTAAATGCAATCATCTTCGCCGACGAGAGCGGATCAATTAAAAATCTTAAACCCCGGCAATTACAACCGAGAACGTACTGCCGTCCGTTCCGGGTTGCCACATCTAATTTCGATGAATTAGCTTGTAGCCACTAATTACCCCCGCAATTGTAGTCACAATCCCAGTACAGCCGTCGCAGCCGTCTCGTGTCACAGTCAAAGGTGAGCCCGAAGAACACACTTGCTACACAAAACCGGTGTAACAAGGCGAACGAAACAAGACACCAGCTACGGAGGACTTTGCACTTGAACTTTGGCACAACTGGTCTACACGCAGCTTACATAATCTCACGCGTCAACGTCAAGCATATACACGATACACACATGCACTCGCACACACGTGCACCGCGGTATCGCATTAAATCGCGATAAAAGCAAATAAATACCTCCTCACGGTGTGTAATAAAATAATCAAACTTCTGTCAAGAGCCCTGTAGCGACGTCGGCGGCGACGACCAGCGCGGCTCTCCCCGATTTGAGGCGACCGACAATGGCCCGGTAATAGGGAACTTTGCACATTTATCGGTCTACTTTGTAAGATAAACTTCGGATGGATATCTAGGAAATGGTAAGACAGTTTTTTTTTTTGTTTCTTGTAATTGGATTCCCCGAAGGCAGCGGAGCGAGCGCCTTCCGCTTTCTGCGCTTCACAGCACTGCGCTCCGTGTTTCGAGCGACAGACTCTGATGCAAGGCATGAAGTGCCATTAAAATTACGAGGAAATAAAAGAAGACCGTTTTAGTTGTGTTTTTTTTTTGTTTTGCGCTTCGGTTGCATATCTGCGGCTTCGTTTCTGGGGCCAGTTGCGGTTAGGTAATTGTTTGTTATTGCCAACGAACTTGATTTAGAGTTGTCTTTCAGCTTAAGATTTCAACCGTTCGCTGAGGCATTTTCCCTTGTCGTTTGAAAACTTTAAGATCGTGGCAAGAAAGCATTTAAACAAATTGTAGACTCTGTGGGGGCTGTGTAAGAATGATCTTTTGTCAAATTTCGCACCTACTTCATGCGCTATTGCGATCTTAAGCAGGGGGAGCGGTTGCGGTTGTTTGCATGACCCTGATACAAAACGTTTCCGAAATGCCTTTTTCGAGTTTTTTTTAAGGTTTCGTTTTCATTACGTGAAAGTTTATAGTTACAGTGTGTCCTTCCGTTCATTAAGTCCTCTACTCGTCGTTTGCTGGTACACATTTTCTTCTTCTTTTAATGGCGCTACAGTCCGGTGTGGACCTAAGCCTCAACCAACATGCCTCTTCCTCCAGTTGTGCACTCCAAGTTGGTTCAGGTCCTTGTCCACTTGTGTGCGGCATGTCAACCTAAGCCGTCCTTTCTTGGGTTTTTCTAATGTCTCGGATTGGAAGACTTTTTAGGCCGAGCTGTGGTTTCCATATGCTCTACATGGACTAGCCATCGTCCACGTTGTATTCGAAGGCACTTGCCGCCGTACAGTCAATAGAGTTCCCCGTTGAATCTTCTTCTCCAGATGCCATCAACCCAAACAGGACCAAACATGACACGTAGAATTTTTCGCTCGAAAGGACAAAGGACTTCCTCATCCGCTTTAGAAATGTCCAAGTTTGCGTGGTGCAAAAGAAGACTGTGATGATGAAGCTGTTATATAAAGCCAGTACTCAATTGCCTCGATGGGAAAAGGTGGTTCTGTGTTTGATTTCGATACAGATGTTGTTTTCCCTAATTACAGCGGAGCTAAGGTAGGCGAGTCCTTGACTACCTCGAAGTTTATGCAGCCTAGTGGTACGCTCTGTCCAAGACGTCGATATTGCGTGTTCTTCCTTGATAACGGCACATTCTTCGTTTTGCCCTCATTAACCGCCAAATCCATCCAACCCAGCAAACGCCTCATTAACTTCTCGCTGAGATTGTCCAGCCACGGCAATGTCGTCGGCGTATGCCAGCAGTTGAATGGACTTTTGAAAGATCGTGCCTCTGGTGTTGACTAGGAGTAGCTCACGATGTTCTCAGGAATGTTGTTAAAGAAGTCAAATGACAGTGCGTCGCCTGGTCCAAAACCTTTTTTGGCACTGAGGGTCTCGGTAAATTCTTTACTGATCTTGAGGGAACAGAGAGAGTTCTCCATCGTCATCCTATACAACCTGATGAGTTAAGTAGGAACTCCAAAACTGGACTTGGCACTACAAAGCTCGTCTCTATGCACGCTGTCATATGCGGCCTTCAACGACGAAAAGGTGTGGTGGTGAGTATTAACTTTCATCTGGGTCTAGTCCAGGACCTGTCCGTAGATCTGGATTTGGTCAACGATGGACTTCCTCGGCCTGAAACCGCACTTATAAGGACCTGATCAAATCAAGGACGAATGCGTTCCGAAGCTTACACAAAATTATATTTTAGGGCAATTCACGAGTCTATAACATGAAACTCTGGTTACTTAACTTCTCTCTGTATGGATGTCTCACCACTCAAAAACGGCAGTTTTGCTTATTGACGTGTCCATTCAACCAAAAGACCACGACACCTCAGCATGTCCTGAGAAAGACCCCCAAAGTGCAAACCGATGTCCAGCATCTATTCCTTGATTTTAAGTGCACATATGCCCATACCCTCTGCTTAACTTACGGATTCGAGACATTTTTTAAAGCTTGGAGGAAGAGCCAAAAGACGGTGAACTGCCATTGGGGTAGTATGATATCTGAGCTTTTGTTCTCTTTTTTTCATAATCCAGGGTAAACCTGGTCCTCAATCGACTCTTCAGCTGTAACGCTCTTCAATCATCTGTTTTCAGTTGCGTACAGCAGGTGTTACACATTGCTTAACGTTTGGTATTGGCGAACAGAAGAATAAGCGATGAACACCTGCTAGATAAGAAGTCAATAGACGATCACGATGACTCCTCATTCTAAAGGCTTGTGTGTGTAATCCTTGCTTAGGGGTTGAAAATGGAATGAATGTGCGTGATACAACAGAGGTTCGTTCTGATTCATCTGCCCTAGGGGAAACCATATGGCACTCTTGATATCTGCGATATTGCAAAATAGTTCAATTAATAAATATTCCGACATATTTTTCAATGCCCTCGTTTTCAAGAAATCATCTTCGGTTGAGTTTTACGGCCTTTGGACAAGTACCTAAAGTACCCGGTTCACCGACCAATATTTCGTAGTGATCTTTGATTATATGTATTCACCATGTTTTTTAATTGAAAATATTATAAAAACTGCTTACGATAAAATAGAGCAAGATTGAATAGCCGTGAAAGCAAGGAATCTGGAAACTGGGCTGCTATTGCATTCCACTCCACAAATTCTACAAGTACCTCAACCATTTAAAACAAGCCACACTTACACTTAACAAGATGTAATGCCAATAATTACAGTCATTGTAGCAAATAAAGCATAGCGCTCATTGGTAACGTGCTCCCTCCACTTTTCCACAAAAAAAAACTTGACGTTCACACTTATCTCAATCAGCCAACCAATACCCGACTCAACCGCCTGCACTTTGATCGGTTGAGTAATTAGCGGGGAAATTATCAAAGTTTTATCTTTTTATTCGTTTTGCTTTGTTTTTCATTAAAAATGAGACGTCAGCAATTTGTCGCGTTACTAACGACACGGGGCGGTGCAACTCCGACACATGTGCCACTTGAGCTGGAGTTGCATCCGTTGAATGCATAAAACCTCTGAGTCAGTGTTTGTTTCACTTAGGAGGCGAGAAATGTTTCAGAAAGTGTTATGTGTTGAGACTAGATTTGAGGATGGATGGTGTTGAGTCATTCATCAAAGCTGTTGCACTCGACTTGGATTTTAATGAACTGCGGTAGTAAGGAATTTTTATGATTGATGATGTGCGTTATAGGTATCTGGTCGTAGTTCATTGGACGCGTTGCCTTGGCTGAAATTGATCGTTAACAGTTTTGAACTCTAGGCAAGATGGAATACAGTCACTTGAGGAAAATTTCAATACTTATTGTAATTGGTTTGGAGTGGGTGGCAAAGAGTGGAACTAATCACATTTTGTGGATTTAAAAATAAATCCACCGGCCCTCACTCAACTGGGCGCACAATTTACACAGGACAGGGTTTGAGGTACTTTTAAGTTTGGAAGAAGTTTGCACTTTACGCAACTACAAATAAGATAAGATGCAGATGTGGAAGATACCGCTGTAGCCTATGCTTAAGTGTATTGACTACGTCGAAGGTCTCAGGTTGGATTGCTGAACTGGACATCTCGCGTATTTCAGAATAATAGTGCCGGCTTATAGTTAAACTCGTTTCAAGTTATTCTTAAACCTAAGCGGCACAGGATTCTGAGCTACAATATGGATGTTGGGTTCCTCCGAAACCATAATCTCGCACAGCTATCTGGGAAACTTGGGATGGAGGGTTGTCAGTTTATTCCGAAGTGGATGCGTATGATGTGGCGCTTATGATTTCTCGTTGTTATTTCTGTACTTCGTCAACAATATTTCCGTTAACTCAGACATAGTGACCTTAAACTTCGAACCATCTTCTATGCGACTGCATGGACTCTTGCTCTTGCTCCTAAAAGCATCAGGAGCATTAAAGCGAATCCATGTTTTCTCTGCAGTAAGAATTCTTTCAAAAAATTTCTTCCGTGTTTTCACTACAGTTCTCCAAACAGTGTCTCCTACACGCGAGTTGCACTTTTTGCTAAGGCCCGTTGCATTGACTCTTGAAAGTTTTTATTCCCTAGAGGAACTAGTCTATTGTACTACTAGGCAGTAACCTACACTTAAAGTAATTTCTTGGTCTTCCGGAGAAAAACCAGGAAGCGCTTCTATGACAAAGAGTTTTGGATTTTAGCTCTAACCACTTCAGCACAAAACAGCCGCTACCTGATCCAAGTAAAGGCGGGGCTTTGGCAAAGAAAGTGCTCCACAGTTCAAGTGCTCACCTTCTCTACAGACGTCGCATGGGGTGTCATCACTAAGCCCACGCACATTTAAGTGCTTGTCGAAGGTGAAGGGTCCTGTTTGTACGCCAACTCGGGACTGTCTCGAGATAACAGAAAAGCCGCGGATTTCTGCTGGCTTTCGGGAGCATGCACTTGGTCAGCCCGCAACCTGGAGAATCATGCCATATCTGGTTTGTACTCTTGGAAAACCTAACCGTTGTCGGACGCCCTAACCCTGGGTAGTCCCAAGGTGGTGTCGGACTCTACGAATGCCTCTTTTGAACCCTGCTTAGCTAGTTCATCAGCAATTTTGTTTCCCATAACCCAATGGTGTCCCGAAACCGAGGCAAGTTCTAGCGAAATTAGTCTGCCGACCAAATTAAGGGAATCGTTGCATTCCTTGACTATCTAGTAAGGCTTTCAGCACAGCTTGACTGTCACTACAGACATAGATACTTCCCTTTCCTCCTATTCTTCACAATATAGTTGGTGAATGGAAAACCGACACGAAATTACCGAAAGAGGTGTGAAGTCTAGTGTTGTCGTTATCCGTGATCCTTGCGTTTTAGAAAATCCGACTACATTCCCTTCCTAGCGTTTTTGGTCATAGCCAGCCCTGGATACAGGAACGCTTTTTTATGAACGACGCAACTGGTTTGTTGGTGTTCCCGTATCAGACGGCATGTCCATAAGACTACTGTCATAGGAGATGCGGTGCGCGAGGTCAACAAATCTCTAGTGCGAGATAAACCATAGGCGGGAGATGGCCTTGATTGTATAGCCTATGATGTGGACGTCAAGAAAAGTGGAGTGCATCAAGAGCAGAGCCACGCGTACCAGCGAAAACCCCTGTGTAGCCAAGACGTTCTCTAAAGCTTGGTGAAAGCAGTAGTCGCGAACTTGCGCGAAATCTTATTCCACGAAACAACTGCTACATAGGAGAGAAGAGGTTTTCTCATTGCTGTATAGACCCATGCAGAACTTGTTGGTGACAGACGTCAGGTTTAACCAAAAAATCCCTTACGCTGCCAGAAGACTGACAGCGCTTTGGAAGTTTTCGTCTCAATTGTTTGTTTTTTCCAACGATGTTTTTGTTTCTTCTTATCTAGGATAACACCTAGGCTTTTAGCATCATCGGAAAAGGGAATGATGGTACTTTTAAGTACTGGTTGAGTCGGACCTGTCAGAATCCTCCTCTTGGTAAAGACTAAAAGTCCATTCCTAGTACACCAATCATCGATCATGTCTAGAGCCGCCTGCCCACTTGTATCCACGACCGCAAGACATGGTCTGGTGACGAGTGCGGCTACATCATCCACATAAGCCTGAGCCAGGTAGTAAACCTATTCAAGGCGACAAGGAAAAGTCGACCAACATGTTCCATAGGAGAGGTGACAGGACAGTAATTATTTACTCTGTTTCCCTCGACGAAACGTTCTGGTCGCAATCTACTTCCGCAATTTTAGTTTGAACTTTTAAAGGTTAAGGTGGTTTAGGTGAGGAATGGTGCGTATGGCACCAGTCAATAGTTTAGTGGTCTCCTTCATTTGGGAATCCCCAAGTATAAGTTTCTCGACTGTTTTTAATGTTTTCACCCGTACAAGAAGTAAGCTGGCAGCCTGCTTTTTTTGGCTTTTTTAAAATCACTTAGGCACTTTTGCACACTTGTAAATGCAGGTGCAGAATTTTGGTAAACAACCATCATGTCTTTATGGATCAGTTTTTATGCTTTTCATTCTTTTGTACCACAAAGCGGTGCTTAATTTCTCTTATCACTGAAATTTTGATTGCATTTACATACTTCATCCCGATACGAGTATGTATTGAACTGTATGTATTGAACTCAGTCATTTGACCAGTTTAAAAATACTTTGCTTAGACTGATAAGTTCTGAAGGGTTAATAGAACTATCAGCTTAAAGGGCTCTTCTTAAGCATGTATTGTCAAATTGACACCAAACACATGTCTTCTCCTTTCAAGAGTTCCAAGCGTGGCACCTGCTCCGATGCATTTTAAAGTGCACGATTTCAAACTTCATAGACAGAGCTCCCTGTTCCTCAGAAGTTTAATGACTCAACATGTCTCCTCCCCCAGAGAGCTAAAGTGAAGGGAGTTTCTCCAAGTTACATGGGAACTTCAAGCACAGAACACCTGAAATTCCGCGCCACTAGTCTGCGTGAAGTTTCCTGCAAAACTACAGCCCAGCCCACCCCCCATTCGAGGAGAACTGCACACGTGCACAGTTCACAACTTCCGCCCGATGCAACTTAATTGATTTCATTAAGCATTTAACAATGGCGTCCAGGTCGCGTCGTTCCTTTCGCGAGAACATCTGGGCAAAGCAAAGTTTTCCAATCGATTCCGTGGCGGTGCTTATTTAAATTTCACTCAACTGTGCCTTGAAGTGTCTGTCAGATCCTTGAAACTTTCCAGGGATTCTCACGAAGCTATGAAACCCTCCCCCTTCTGCAGGCAGAATTTAATTGCCGGATGAATGTACGTACTCGTCTATGCCTGTGTTCTGTGTCTTAACTTTGCCGAAAGATTAGGAGCATAAAACGAGGCGATAAAGATTCAGTCGCCGTCGCGACCGCCTTATTTGGTCTGCAGCAAGTGGTATCTGAATTCGTGACAGCAATTAAGGAACCTTGGCCGTTTATGAGGGTCTCATAAAGATTCGCGTAGACGAGGGCTTTTGAGCATGAGCTCTGGTCAAGTGAATACGGGAAATTTAATTGTGTGCTTCTGATTGTTTTTTGTGAAGTGAAGTTTTGGGCTCCTTCACTCTGCCTAAGACTGCGATCAATCACCCATCTCGGTCAGAGGGATTCCAGAGTTTAGGGAACCGCTTTCACACGCCACTTGCACGTGCAGTCGTTCATTACTTATTTTCCAAATCAAAACCCCATTCCCTGAAATTTCAGCACTCAAAGCAAGCATCTTAAACGCCCATCAGCCAACGGAGGCATCCCACTTGAGAGCGTACATTGCAGCTGTGCGACTGGCAGCCGACGAAAACTGCAGTCCAAGCCAAGATTTACGGCCGAATGGGTGCGTGTGTGTGTGTGGATGCGAATTTTATCCGCAAATATGCGTTTGCGACATTGTGCATGCCGGCATTGAATGACGATGCAAATTTGCTTTCTGCTGGAGATGTCGCATAACTCATTAGGGTCGACATGTTTATGGGACAGCGGCGATGTGCTGCCGGATTCAGGCAGACGATGATGAGGATTATGTAACTGGGGCCTTGACTTAGTTCAGTTTTGTTTGTTTATGTGTGTGTGGTCGTTTTGCAAGAAGAATGTCATCGTCGTTTGTGCGATTGTGAGGAAGGATTTGAATTGGAGATTGAATGAATCATTTGACTGAAAGGACTTTCTTTTGTGACCCATTTTTTAGTCTCACCATTTGACATCAACTTCTTTAGTCGCATTTTCCAATAAAGAGGTCACAAGAGACATTTCCAAGTGCAACCAGGCGAGTTTGAGATTTAAAGTAAACTGTAGACGTAAATTAGACCACCTTGCACTGTGTCTGCCAAGCGGTCGCCTACCTAATAGAATCGCATCTAAGGCAAGCCTCGCAAGTAATAATTTACCATATATAAATGCAATTAAGACAAGTGACGCGTCACATTTAACAAGCCTCCGTTACAAAATGTGCAATGAGGTCTGTTCTAACTAATCAGAACAGCATCATGGGCTTGGATTAGTCAGGTGGAGAGTCATTTTAAGGGACCTACTTAAAGCCATTTATCTATCAGAGTGGAATGCGAATAAAACGAGCAGATTAAGGTTTTCAGGTTTGCACTGATGAATCAGAAACTTCAACACTGACAGGTGCGGGAATAAACTTTGAATCGTTAAACTTGCATTGCTCAGTAGTTAAATTTTTTTTTTGTCTCGTAAAACCTTACAGTGAGGCTTGGCTATTCATATTATGCATTTGCTTCTAAGAGTTGTCATACAGTTTATAAAAGCACCATCTCCACTCTCTACGTCTACGTCAGTGTAGACTTCTAACCGGAAGTTCCTATTAGAGAAGGTTACTTCGACACTCCGATCAAACCGTGTTCTTGTGGGGTTACTAGGCCTAACCAACACGCCTCTCCAGTTAGCACGATCTCTAGCCAACTGAATCCAATTGCGCACTCCAAGTTGGTTAAGGTCTTGAGGTCTCCACTTGTCTGCGCTATTTCAACCTAGGCCACGTTCTCTCAATTTCTCCGATTCAAAGTCACTGGGGTGCAATCACTCTCTACATGGCATAGACATCTTAAGCGTTGTATTCGAAGACGCTTGACCCAGTGCAAGCCGCAGTACAGACTATGAATTTTGTCTTTAAATCTTCTCCTCCAGATGACATCAACGCAAACATCTCGAAAAGACTAAGGGCTTCCACATCCGCTTTTTAGTAACGTCCAAGCGTTTGCGCTGTAAAGGAGGACTGCGATAGTCATGCTGTTGTACGAAGTCAGTTTAGTTCTTCGAGAGAGGACTCTATTACTCAATTGCCTCCTCTACTGATGTTGTTTTCTCTATTTACCCTGGAACCAAGGTCCTTAAAATCCTCTTAAATTCTACTGCCTATTGGTACACTCTGGTCATGACGTCGATTCTTATTTTATAACAGCCCTTTCTTCGTTTTGCCCTCATTAAACGCCAAACGCCGAATTAACGTCTCGCTGAGATTGTACAATCACAGCAATGTCGTCGGCGTAAGCTAGCAGTTGAACGGACTTTTGAAAGATCGTGCCTCTAGTGTTGACTTGTGAGTTACATACGATCCTTTCAAGAATGATGTTGAAAAAGTCACATGACAGCTCGTCGCCTTGTCTAAACAGAAAAAAGAATATGTTAATACTTACAATCCTGACCAGTAGATTTATCCTGTTGAGAAGTAAATCTGCAAATCTCACCAAAATCTCCGGCTGTAATGCACTTTTCAGAGCCTACAGCTGAATTTCTGTGGTGACCAGTTCATCTATCATTAGAGAAGCACCCCCAGGCCCTTACATCCTCAATTTTCGAAAAGGAGAGATATATTCAATGGAAATGGTCTTGAGCCCGAAGCAATCTTTTTTCTTTGACCCTTTTTGTGGACATCCGGCTTCACTACTCGCATTAGTGCTCGAGGTCAAGCTTTCACAAGCCTTTTCCACCACTGAGCTTGACGAAATGATAATCAGGGAATAGCTCAATACAGGTCGTTTTTAAAATCCACCGAAATTTTCAACCAGCGTCTATCATCATCAAAATACGATCTTCCACTGGGGTCGTCTTTTTTGGCCTCCCAGAGCCCTTAATTCTACCAGTAGTTCGATTCCCACGGTATTATTTTTTTCAAATTCCAAGCAACAGTTTGTTGATACGTGAAACGTGACTGACTCAAAATTTGCTTTACACTTCGTTTCATTTGTGCCTGCTATTCCAAGCTAACTACACAAGTTGAGGCATGCAATAAAATGCAAAATTTTTGGTTTTAATTTTTGGTTTTAATTTTTGGTTTAATTATTGAAAAATTGTGTCTGCAGCCCATGAAGAAGAAGCGCCATCACAGAAGTTCACAAATTTCTCAAAAATAATCTCGAAAGAAACGACTAAGTTGCTAGAGCACGAGCAATCGTCAACATGAACCCCAAGGACACATTGCATAACCACCACTAACTTTGCAGCCGGTGTTCGGGCACATGAACTATCCGTTCAACTTGTTTCGCAAACTTGCCACCACTCCGCCCCAGTTCAGTTGATTTATTGGCGCACACTGCCAAATGTTGCAACCACCATGAGAACCGTCCGGAGTCTTGCATGGTGAACACCAGCCAGCCAGTTTCGTTTGTTGACCGAGATCTTTTCTGATTCGCGTCGTTTCGCAACATCAGTGCATTGCTCCTGCACGTGGTAGGCTAGAATAATTGCAGCCCGACCGCAGATCGTGCGTCGTAATCGAAAATACTGCTCAATCAAGTGCTCGCCAGCGAGCGGTCACACGGTGATCGGGAAGCAATCGTTATCGCCCGCACAACAAGCTGATTAGCCAAGAAAAGGTATGCTGAACCCATGGGCCCGCTATCAGCGTGCGATAACGACACACTCACACCAACGTTGACTTGGGCTTCCAAAGTGCTGCGCACAAAGCCGCGCAAACATCAGTTTCACAATTCAAGCGCGCCCGTCTTCCTCACGGCGATTGCGACGAAATGACTAATTCCCCAGGCGCGAAGTGCCAATTAAAGAAAAAACACTGTGCTCCACATCTTTATCGGCCGAACAGCCTTCGTCACGTTCTTCTTCTTCACAGTTCTTTGTGCTTAGAAGGTGGACTTTGAGTCCGCAGCACTGGAGCCGAAGAGAAAAGGCCGCTTATCGCTGACAGAACAATAATTGATTTGACGAAAATACAAATGTTTCCCGGGAACGCGGCGATTAGGTTTATCTTATCGGCGATATTGCGAGGTTACTTGCTTGCGGAGGAGTTCGGCCCAATGACAGAGGAGATCTTTATGACTGAGGATTACGACTGTCAACGATCGACGTGAACTTGAAGCGATATGGAGTGGTTTTGCCGATCGGAATGGGTGGTCAATAAGATACTGACCGATCGAGTGAATTCTAGATACAAAGCAAAGACTCGTTGACATAACCAAATTGAAATGGAAGCAATGTCCGAAAGTCAAATATTGATTGAGACTCTGGTCGGAATGGTCTTTGTCTTTGCGATTAGGACTGCGGACAAATATTTACTCGATGGATTGACCTGTGAGAGGCGATGAATCAGTTTTTCTCGTTTTCACAGAAAAACTGTGTGTGGGACTGTTTTCGAAGAGGCGAAGAAATGTAAGGTGGACGGAACTTAAGAAATCAGAATTTTTTACTTCATGTCTGCTGTGTGACCTGATTTTCTAGATCACTGAAGTGTCTGTTCTAAAACAAACTGCGAACTAATCGGCTATGACGACCCCAATACCGCTATCAGTCAGGATGTTCCACTTAAATTGAACGAGGAAGAAATCCATCCTCCGACATAGATTAGGCCAGTTGGGGGTCACGATATTCAGACTATAGTTGAATAAAGCCACTGAATCGAACGGACTGCCTGTAGATCTTGTTCATAGCAGCTGGACATGATCTCGTTGGGCGCATGCCATCTGAAAGTTTGGTTGGCGGGAAGCATGGCCTATGAGTAGAATCTCAGTGACGTCTGTCCGGTTCACAAGACCTCATTGATTGCGCCAATTATCAAGGGATCAGTCTCCTTAACATCGCATTCAAGATCTTCTTTGCGGTTTTGTGTAAATGCATGAAACGTTCCTCAATGATCTGATAAGTCCTTACAAGTGCGGTAAGGCAGGCCAGACAAGTCCGTAGTCGTAACCCACCAGCTATTCGTAGATTTTAAACCTTTAATGTCACAAAAACGTTCAAAAAAACTATACAAGTTGTCTGGCATTGGAGCGGAAGTTTTAAAAATTGGTGTAGTGGTGAATAAGGCCCAAACAAAGTAAACGCTGCGATAGAGAAAGGACGAACAATGAGTAGCATAAAATTTGAGGTAGTCGAGGTCAAGTCAGGACCTACTGAGAGAGAAAAGTTCCGCGTACTATCTTTACTCCTGTTTGCGTTGATGTCGGCTGGAGGAGAAGATTTAAACATGAACTGTGTGGTCTGTACGCGCTTAAGCTTCTTTGAATTCCACGCTAACGACTGCTAGATCACGTAGAGCGAAAAGGCAGCACACCTCCGTTACGAAGAGACTTCGATTCGGAACCATTGGGACAGCGACAAGTGGAGAAGAACCTCATCCAACTTCGTGAGTGCAACTAAAGCCAGCTGGCGAAAGATCGTGTGAGCTGAAAAAGTTTGTTGGTTGCGGCCCTAATCTACACCGGACTGAACTTATTGAGGGTCTAGCTTGTGATTTTTTGAATCTGACACAAAGTCATGGATTTTTTTTTTATACAGAGATGCAATTTATTGCGATAGCTTCAATCGCGACGTATGTACGTCACCAAGCAATCCGTGTGTAAACTAGGCCACAAACTACAAGCAGAGACACAATTGTCGTCGTTGCCTTAAACCTGATCAATGTGTCGTACTTGGCGATCAGTTTTTACGAGTACTGCTCTGTCCTTCAATCCATCTGCCAATTTTTGTGACACAATACATTAACAGTGACACAAATTCAAGTTCATGAGCAACCTCAAAAAAGGAAACAAAACAGGCAATATGGTCAAGAACTGATAAAACATGAAGTGACCCTAACCGCAGCTGGATACCTCAAGAGATCAGAAGCGCTTTGCATGAGAGGCTGTTAACAAAAACAATTAAAAACTCCAAGACATGAAATGCGAACAAAAAACATGAAAAGAAGGTCATAATAAAAACAAGACATTAATAAACTCAGACAAGGTAAACGCAAGACACTGGAATTCAATGGTGAAGGGAATGGTTCGGCTTGAGACGGTCTCTGTAAGAGTTCAGTTGTAAAATGAGATGAAAATACTGATGCCCTGCTTAGTAAGTTGCAGAAGAGATCTGTAAAGTGTGTATTCATTTTCCATGGCTGTGTTGTCAGCGGTTTGACAAGATACACCTACTTCTATATTTTTGAAATTTACTTTAAGTGTAAAGGACCTCTTTGAATTGAATTGAACTGGAGATTGATGACACTAAATGTCAGACTTTTGAATTAAAAAAAGACCTCAGACGAGACAATGTCATGCAAATTTTTAAGTCAACAGTGCGTCGACTCAGATGACAAGGTCCCAGGTTCGGTTCCTGGACGGAAAACCTCGCATTTTTTTTACAACACCACCTCTTTCGAATTGTTGACAACACTCAAAGATTAGAAATTGTGTATGAAAAGCTTCGCAAATTTTGCCTTTTGGAGTCGGCAAAAAATGTTAGTCCCTTCTACTCTTGAGAGAACAGTATTTGTTGTGGAAGCTAGGCCTTGGTCCCTTGTGGGCTGTAGTGACACTCAATTATTATTATTTTTAGAAGTCAACACTGGAGACACGATCTTCCACAAGTCTGTGCAACTGCCGATAATATTGACATCATCCGAAGACCTCAAGGGGATTAAAGTGAAGTTCTTATTAGCTTCGAGAAATAAGCGGCTAAGGTATGTCTTGCGCTGAATTGGGGCAAAGCATATGATATCAACAAAAAACTTTCATGAAAACCGACATCTTGGAGAAAGTGTTACAAAAGACATATACGGTCTTGACATAATTGACGACTTTGTCTACTTAGCCCCCACAATTAACTTCGAGATTGACACCATGGAGATAGGACGAAGAAGATTAGATGAGGGCTAAGTAATACTTCAGTTTTTAAATGCCTTACGAGCCCAATGTCCGTTGAATTTGTCCTATCTCGTCCTGTCTTTGGACTTAGAGGGAGATTGTTTTTCCAACCAAAGCTATTTGGTCACAGCTCAATCCTAAATGATCTCTGTGCCTTGGCAGATTACATAAAATGCATCTACGGGCTGGAATTGGCAGCACAACAGTCTACTGCTATATCGGAACACACGCTCCCAAATCCATTTCTCATCGCCTCTTCAACTGTCAAGCTCTTGCAAAAACTAGAAAAAATACCCAGGGAAGTTCTTCTTTGAGTTCGGCCCAATGACAGAGGAGATCTTTATGACTGAGGATTACGACTGTCAACGATCGACGTGAACTTGAAGCGATATGGAGTGGTTTTGCCGATCGGAATGGGTGGTCAATAAGATACTGACCGATCGAGTGAATTCTAGATACAAAGCAAAGACTCGTTGACATAACCAAATTGAAATGGAAGCAATGTCCGAAAGTCAAATATTGATTGAGACTCTGGTCGGAATGGTCTTTGTCTTTGCGATTAGGACTGCGGACAAATATTTACTCGATGGATTGACCTGTGAGAGGCGATGAATCAGTTTTTCTCGTTTTCACAGAAAAACTGTGTGTGGGACTGTTTTCGAAGAGGCGAAGAAATGTAAGGTGGACGGAACTTAAGAAATCAGAATTTTTTACTTCATGTCTGCTGTGTGACCTGATTTTCTAGATCACTGAAGTGTCTGTTCTAAAACAAACTGCGAACTAATCGGCTATGACGACCCCAATACCGCTATCAGTCAGGATGTTCCACTTAAATTGAACGAGGAAGAAATCCATCCTCCGACATAGATTAGGCCAGTTGGGGGTCACGATATTCAGACTATAGTTGAATAAAGCCACTGAATCGAACGGACTGCCTGTAGATCTTGTTCATAGCAGCTGGACATGATCTCGTTGGGCGCATGCCATCTGAAAGTTTGGTTGGCGGGAAGCATGGCCTATGAGTAGAATCTCAGTGACGTCTGTCCGGTTCACAAGACCTCATTGATTGCGCCAATTATCAAGGGATCAGTCTCCTTAACATCGCATTCAAGATCTTCTTTGCGGTTTTGTGTAAATGCATGAAACGTTCCTCAATGATCTGATAAGTCCTTACAAGTGCGGTAAGGCAGGCCAGACAAGTCCGTAGTCGTAACCCACCAGCTATTCGTAGATTTTAAACCTTTAATGTCACAAAAACGTTCAAAAAAACTATACAAGTTGTCTGGCATTGGAGCGGAAGTTTTAAAAATTGGTGTAGTGGTGAATAAGGCCCAAACAAAGTAAACGCTGCGATAGAGAAAGGACGAACAATGAGTAGCATAAAATTTGAGGTAGTCGAGGTCAAGTCAGGACCTACTGAGAGAGAAAAGTTCCGCGTACTATCTTTACTCCTGTTTGCGTTGATGTCGGCTGGAGGAGAAGATTTAAACATGAACTGTGTGGTCTGTACGCGCTTAAGCTTCTTTGAATTCCACGCTAACGACTGCTAGATCACGTAGAGCGAAAAGGCAGCACACCTCCGTTACGAAGAGACTTCGATTCGGAACCATTGGGACAGCGACAAGTGGAGAAGAACCTCATCCAACTTCGTGAGTGCAACTAAAGCCAGCTGGCGAAAGATCGTGTGAGCTGAAAAAGTTTGTTGGTTGCGGCCCTAATCTACACCGGACTGAACTTATTGAGGGTCTAGCTTGTGATTTTTTGAATCTGACACAAAGTCATGGATTTTTTTTTTATACAGAGATGCAATTTATTGCGATAGCTTCAATCGCGACGTATGTACGTCACCAAGCAATCCGTGTGTAAACTAGGCCACAAACTACAAGCAGAGACACAATTGTCGTCGTTGCCTTAAACCTGATCAATGTGTCGTACTTGGCGATCAGTTTTTACGAGTACTGCTCTGTCCTTCAATCCATCTGCCAATTTTTGTGACACAATACATTAACAGTGACACAAATTCAAGTTCATGAGCAACCTCAAAAAAGGAAACAAAACAGGCAATATGGTCAAGAACTGATAAAACATGAAGTGACCCTAACCGCAGCTGGATACCTCAAGAGATCAGAAGCGCTTTGCATGAGAGGCTGTTAACAAAAACAATTAAAAACTCCAAGACATGAAATGCGAACAAAAAACATGAAAAGAAGGTCATAATAAAAACAAGACATTAATAAACTCAGACAAGGTAAACGCAAGACACTGGAATTCAATGGTGAAGGGAATGGTTCGGCTTGAGACGGTCTCTGTAAGAGTTCAGTTGTAAAATGAGATGAAAATACTGATGCCCTGCTTAGTAAGTTGCAGAAGAGATCTGTAAAGTGTGTATTCATTTTCCATGGCTGTGTTGTCAGCGGTTTGACAAGATACACCTACTTCTATATTTTTGAAATTTACTTTAAGTGTAAAGGACCTCTTTGAATTGAATTGAACTGGAGATTGATGACACTAAATGTCAGACTTTTGAATTAAAAAAAGACCTCAGACGAGACAATGTCATGCAAATTTTTAAGTCAACAGTGCGTCGACTCAGATGACAAGGTCCCAGGTTCGGTTCCTGGACGGAAAACCTCGCATTTTTTTTACAACACCACCTCTTTCGAATTGTTGACAACACTCAAAGATTAGAAATTGTGTATGAAAAGCTTCGCAAATTTTGCCTTTTGGAGTCGGCAAAAAATGTTAGTCCCTTCTACTCTTGAGAGAACAGTATTTGTTGTGGAAGCTAGGCCTTGGTCCCTTGTGGGCTGTAGTGACACTCAATTATTATTATTTTTAGAAGTCAACACTGGAGACACGATCTTCCACAAGTCTGTGCAACTGCCGATAATATTGACATCATCCGAAGACCTCAAGGGGATTAAAGTGAAGTTCTTATTAGCTTCGAGAAATAAGCGGCTAAGGTATGTCTTGCGCTGAATTGGGGCAAAGCATATGATATCAACAAAAAACTTTCATGAAAACCGACATCTTGGAGAAAGTGTTACAAAAGACATATACGGTCTTGACATAATTGACGACTTTGTCTACTTAGCCCCCACAATTAACTTCGAGATTGACACCATGGAGATAGGACGAAGAAGATTAGATGAGGGCTAAGTAATACTTCAGTTTTTAAATGCCTTACGAGCCCAATGTCCGTTGAATTTGTCCTATCTCGTCCTGTCTTTGGACTTAGAGGGAGATTGTTTTTCCAACCAAAGCTATTTGGTCACAGCTCAATCCTAAATGATCTCTGTGCCTTGGCAGATTACATAAAATGCATCTACGGGCTGGAATTGGCAGCACAACAGTCTACTGCTATATCGGAACACACGCTCCCAAATCCATTTCTCATCGCCTCTTCAACTGTCAAGCTCTTGCAAAAACTAGAAAAAATACCCAGGGAAGTTCTTCTTTGAGTTCGGCCCAATGACAGAGGAGATCTTTATGACTGAGGATTACGACTGTCAACGATCGACGTGAACTTGAAGCGATATGGAGTGGTTTTGCCGATCGGAATGGGTGGTCAATAAGATACTGACCGATCGAGTGAATTCTAGATACAAAGCAAAGACTCGTTGACATAACCAAATTGAAATGGAAGCAATGTCCGAAAGTCAAATATTGATTGAGACTCTGGTCGGAATGGTCTTTGTCTTTGCGATTAGGACTGCGGACAAATATTTACTCGATGGATTGACCTGTGAGAGGCGATGAATCAGTTTTTCTCGTTTTCACAGAAAAACTGTGTGTGGGACTGTTTTCGAAGAGGCGAAGAAATGTAAGGTGGACGGAACTTAAGAAATCAGAATTTTTTACTTCATGTCTGCTGTGTGACCTGATTTTCTAGATCACTGAAGTGTCTGTTCTAAAACAAACTGCGAACTAATCGGCTATGACGACCCCAATACCGCTATCAGTCAGGATGTTCCACTTAAATTGAACGAGGAAGAAATCCATCCTCCGACATAGATTAGGCCAGTTGGGGGTCACGATATTCAGACTATAGTTGAATAAAGCCACTGAATCGAACGGACTGCCTGTAGATCTTGTTCATAGCAGCTGGACATGATCTCGTTGGGCGCATGCCATCTGAAAGTTTGGTTGGCGGGAAGCATGGCCTATGAGTAGAATCTCAGTGACGTCTGTCCGGTTCACAAGACCTCATTGATTGCGCCAATTATCAAGGGATCAGTCTCCTTAACATCGCATTCAAGATCTTCTTTGCGGTTTTGTGTAAATGCATGAAACGTTCCTCAATGATCTGATAAGTCCTTACAAGTGCGGTAAGGCAGGCCAGACAAGTCCGTAGTCGTAACCCACCAGCTATTCGTAGATTTTAAACCTTTAATGTCACAAAAACGTTCAAAAAAACTATACAAGTTGTCTGGCATTGGAGCGGAAGTTTTAAAAATTGGTGTAGTGGTGAATAAGGCCCAAACAAAGTAAACGCTGCGATAGAGAAAGGACGAACAATGAGTAGCATAAAATTTGAGGTAGTCGAGGTCAAGTCAGGACCTACTGAGAGAGAAAAGTTCCGCGTACTATCTTTACTCCTGTTTGCGTTGATGTCGGCTGGAGGAGAAGATTTAAACATGAACTGTGTGGTCTGTACGCGCTTAAGCTTCTTTGAATTCCACGCTAACGACTGCTAGATCACGTAGAGCGAAAAGGCAGCACACCTCCGTTACGAAGAGACTTCGATTCGGAACCATTGGGACAGCGACAAGTGGAGAAGAACCTCATCCAACTTCGTGAGTGCAACTAAAGCCAGCTGGCGAAAGATCGTGTGAGCTGAAAAAGTTTGTTGGTTGCGGCCCTAATCTACACCGGACTGAACTTATTGAGGGTCTAGCTTGTGATTTTTTGAATCTGACACAAAGTCATGGATTTTTTTTTTATACAGAGATGCAATTTATTGCGATAGCTTCAATCGCGACGTATGTACGTCACCAAGCAATCCGTGTGTAAACTAGGCCACAAACTACAAGCAGAGACACAATTGTCGTCGTTGCCTTAAACCTGATCAATGTGTCGTACTTGGCGATCAGTTTTTACGAGTACTGCTCTGTCCTTCAATCCATCTGCCAATTTTTGTGACACAATACATTAACAGTGACACAAATTCAAGTTCATGAGCAACCTCAAAAAAGGAAACAAAACAGGCAATATGGTCAAGAACTGATAAAACATGAAGTGACCCTAACCGCAGCTGGATACCTCAAGAGATCAGAAGCGCTTTGCATGAGAGGCTGTTAACAAAAACAATTAAAAACTCCAAGACATGAAATGCGAACAAAAAACATGAAAAGAAGGTCATAATAAAAACAAGACATTAATAAACTCAGACAAGGTAAACGCAAGACACTGGAATTCAATGGTGAAGGGAATGGTTCGGCTTGAGACGGTCTCTGTAAGAGTTCAGTTGTAAAATGAGATGAAAATACTGATGCCCTGCTTAGTAAGTTGCAGAAGAGATCTGTAAAGTGTGTATTCATTTTCCATGGCTGTGTTGTCAGCGGTTTGACAAGATACACCTACTTCTATATTTTTGAAATTTACTTTAAGTGTAAAGGACCTCTTTGAATTGAATTGAACTGGAGATTGATGACACTAAATGTCAGACTTTTGAATTAAAAAAAGACCTCAGACGAGACAATGTCATGCAAATTTTTAAGTCAACAGTGCGTCGACTCAGATGACAAGGTCCCAGGTTCGGTTCCTGGACGGAAAACCTCGCATTTTTTTTACAACACCACCTCTTTCGAATTGTTGACAACACTCAAAGATTAGAAATTGTGTATGAAAAGCTTCGCAAATTTTGCCTTTTGGAGTCGGCAAAAAATGTTAGTCCCTTCTACTCTTGAGAGAACAGTATTTGTTGTGGAAGCTAGGCCTTGGTCCCTTGTGGGCTGTAGTGACACTCAATTATTATTATTTTTAGAAGTCAACACTGGAGACACGATCTTCCACAAGTCTGTGCAACTGCCGATAATATTGACATCATCCGAAGACCTCAAGGGGATTAAAGTGAAGTTCTTATTAGCTTCGAGAAATAAGCGGCTAAGGTATGTCTTGCGCTGAATTGGGGCAAAGCATATGATATCAACAAAAAACTTTCATGAAAACCGACATCTTGGAGAAAGTGTTACAAAAGACATATACGGTCTTGACATAATTGACGACTTTGTCTACTTAGCCCCCACAATTAACTTCGAGATTGACACCATGGAGATAGGACGAAGAAGATTAGATGAGGGCTAAGTAATACTTCAGTTTTTAAATGCCTTACGAGCCCAATGTCCGTTGAATTTGTCCTATCTCGTCCTGTCTTTGGACTTAGAGGGAGATTGTTTTTCCAACCAAAGCTATTTGGTCACAGCTCAATCCTAAATGATCTCTGTGCCTTGGCAGATTACATAAAATGCATCTACGGGCTGGAATTGGCAGCACAACAGTCTACTGCTATATCGGAACACACGCTCCCAAATCCATTTCTCATCGCCTCTTCAACTGTCAAGCTCTTGCAAAAACTAGAAAAAATACCCAGGGAAGTTCTTCTTTGATATTTTTCTGAAGACGTGCGGCCATATTCGTTTTTAACAATGTCCACAGAGCCATGAGACGGTGAGCCAAAGTAGACGCAGTCCTTGACCACCTCAAAATTGTTGCTGCCCATTGTGACACTCTTTATGGGACGTCGATGCTCTCCGTTTTTTTCTTGACGGCAAATGTGGGATTCGGTTTTACCCTGCCATTACGTATATCAAGGGGTCCATTTTTCCAAGAGTCGTAGATAAAGCAACCTAGACGCCTTAGTTACCCACGTACACGTACCCAATCAGATCATGATTGAGGGACCTTGGTTTGGAGCGAGGCCTTTAATAAAATCTCCGCAGAGCCGGGAAAGTTCCCTTACCGCCTGGCCTGAATCAGTAGGGTGAACAACGTGATCAATAATCTGACCAGTCAGCACAGTATATTAACTTCGAATCTGCCCGCGATATTGAATTTTAAGCCACATCGACCACGATTGTCACACGAAGGGGCCTACTGCACAGTCAGGCTGACCTCCATTGGCATCAGAATACAGCCTCTGATCAAGTTGTAACTACCAGTCAGGTTCCCTCAACAACTGGGTCTGGTAGCCGTCTTTCTTTATGACAGCATGTACTTTATTTTGCCTGTATTTACAGCCAGGCATTTTTTTACACCTTTCCGTCTTAATGTCAGAAACGTTTAATTGACTCTCTCGCCGTGAGTCACATCCTTGTCTTCTAGGTAGGCCATCGGTTGAAGGGACTTTCGAAATGTTGTGGCTCTGGTATTGAAAAGTGCACGATCCTCTCAAATGATAAGGAAAGTCACATGATAGCGTCATAGAGTTCTTTATCGTCAGCCGACACAATTTGACGCGTTTGGCAGGTTGTACATCGTCGATCTGCCGTAGTGTGAAAATTTGATTTATCGCGGACTTCAGTGTCCTCAACGACAGAGGAAATTCTTGCCCTTCGTCATTTAGTGACAGCTTCTATGATGGTCAGGACCTCAAAACTCCTATTTATTTTCAGAATTCTCATCACGGAATTCACTGCTTATAGCGACCCAGTTTGGCATAAAAATCTTCTCTGTGATTTGATTTCACCCATCAAACGCCCACCAAAAACAAAACACTCAAATGCTTCAGACAGTCAGATGGTCTAGATATGTTAAATGTCTCAAAGACGGATGTTGGAGGCGAGCCCACCTCACCAGCATACTAAACGCGCAAAGTTCACACCAACAGTCAGACAGGAAATTCCTACTTTTTATCACCCTCCGAAAACCTTTAACTGATTCCCATTTATCGATCGTCGAGTTCAGAATTTCCAAGTGCCGTGTCAAAACACCCCCCCAGGCAATGGACTAAAACTCCTTGTCTTTTGTTCTAAAAAGCCACGATACGATCGGAGCACGTACCGATCGTAAGCAATCAAAAATATTTACAGCACACTGTCTTCAAGGCGAATCGAATTGCGTCTCGTCTCGCCTCGAAGCCGTCACAATTCGTCAACAACCCAAATGGCAGCGATCCGCACTCGCCATTATCACCTCTCGCGATCGTTTTAATTTCAAGAAGCAAAAAATAAAAATTCATAACTTTTTACGGCTCATATCATCTCCCATAAAAATGAGTTCAGTTCATTATACTCGACGCTCGACGACCGGACACCGATCGTAGCATCATCCGCGCAGTCTGCCAGCACCATTCAGCAGTTTCTATGCGATCGCCTAGAATCACCATTCAGCGGAAATCGACAAAAGGAAAAAAACGCAGATTCAAGTAATCGTTCTCCCCTACCAGCATAGCAGAGTGTCTCGTGTGTATCTGTGAGACCGTAAGTGCCCCCCACAGGCCGGAGTACTAAAAACACTTCTCCAACTCAGTCCCACACACACACACGGAGCAGTCCGCAAGTGTGCGCTGCACTCTCTCAGCTGTTTTCGGGTTTTAGTACAACCTGACAGATCGTACGATCGCGGTGTAGGCACTTGCTGCTCGGCACACAAAATTCAGTTGCGATCGTACTTCTGCTGGCGTCGAGTGTTATATCGCGTTGGCTCTTCCCCGCTGAAAACAAACCTGCTCGAGGTACACAGATATTTTCGGAGCGAATGACACCAGAGGCGTATTATTTTTGAGACGAGACGATTTAATCCCGTGTCCGTGTGCCAAAATCAGTCGTCAGTGGCTCCGTCGGACGGGCCGCAGTGAGTCGAGTTTTCCAATCAAATTTTCCCAGCCCAGTGTGCGCGTGTGTGCGTGCAAGTGTTCCCTAATTGGAGTGACAGGCAGTGCGGCGATACCCGTGTGCAAGCGGCGAGAAGGAGACAGATGCCGAGATCGTAAATCCTCTCCCCCACGTCCACTAGCATGATCTGACAGCTTTGTTGTTCATTTTTTCTTGTTTCCTCAATTTTTTTTGTTGTGCTGAGAATATTTTGTTTCTCCCCCCGAGAGTGCTGTGTGGCTTTGATGAGAAAATCTTATTTCGCGTCGACTTGGAACTGACTGAGAGGAAAGATTGAGGACATAGTGTAGATTATAAGCGAGCAAAATGGTGAAGAACGAGAGTGAATCTAATAATTTGTTGAACGATAACAGGAACTCGGGGGCGGTGATAAAGGCGCAGATCACACCACAGCAGCCGAAGACCTTGCAGCATCTGCCCAAGCGCCCCGCGGTGGAGCTGGGCTTCCACAACGTGTCCTACGCCGTCAAGGAGGGAGGATCAAGCCGTAAGTACCTTAATCTAGTCTTAATTGAATGTTTCCCCCCCGACAAGTGAGTGCTGTCAGCTCGCGAAGTGGCGCATAAAGTCGACTGATTTGATAAGAAAACGATTCTTATTTCTTTTTTGCTCACAGAACTCCTCATGTTTTTCTCTTTTTTCATCGTTTTTCTGGCCGAGCAAGAAAAATACGAACGAGGCAGGCGAAACAATGAGAACGTCTATCGGTGCAGGGTTGCCAGATGTTCTGCGCCTGGCATGAGATTGATTGGAAGCGGTTTTGTAAATATTGTCTCGTCGTGATTGAATTTGATTAGTAGCTCTTTCTGGCATAATGAGTCGAGAATCGCATGCCTAGAATAATTTGAAAGCATCTGATCTGGGCGATGATTTGCGTAGCAGTGGAGTTAATTGGCGACGGTGGCACTTGTGTAGAGCAATCTTTCATAACAATTGGAGTTAATTAGTTAGAAAGTAAGGATTCTAGTTGATTCTTTCGCTTTGGCCGGAGGCGATTCAATCATATTCGATTCGTTTTAATTAACACGAGAGAAAATTCAAAGATCACGAAGGAATGCTGCGAAATTTTGACGTTAGAGTTCTGTAGCGAAACGATTTGCGTGTCAATTGCATTGAGAAAGTGATTTATTAATTTGGACAGGGTTGTTCTTTGACGATTTCGGTTTTTTTTTATTTATATTTGAACGGCCACACTGAAGTATAAAATGAACAAACATTGATTTATTGTATGGACATTCATTTTGATTCATTTTCAATTCTACATGCGGATGTACATATTTCCATTGTTTATACTACTACTACTAAGTACTATCTCTACGTTCTAAAGCTCAATTTCGTTTTACACAGCCATAGTTTTCACAACAAAGAAGCTTACTTTGAGTTCTGTAAACAACTCTTCAATAAAATATTTTGAAGTTCAGCGTTAGTTAGTAGGAAAGCCAAAAACAATTGCAGTGGATCTTCAGTTTTTCAAAAACAGTTTAGGACTTTAGCTTTTGGGCTGAGAGCAATCTAGGCATACAATAATTTTTCTTCTTCTTCGTGCTACAATGTATGTAGGAATTGACTAGGCTCACCAATTGTGCCTAGCATCAGTTATCTCTTGAGGCCCTCAACAATTCTGCGTCTTTACGTACTACTACCATGTTTGACGAGAACTGAACTGAAAACGAGTGGTGGGGTATTCCCATTTAACCATTTTTAACGTTTTCTGAGTCTCAAAAATGTCTTTTCTGTTTTATTCCACTGGTCAACGCACTGTGACGCTGTTATTGAAAGGTTTTCCACAGGTTTCACCATCGATTCGCCACTCCGTTCAGATGATGAATCTGTCAAGACCAAGAATATGATTCCTCACATGTTGCAATCAGTAGATAATTGAAGCGAGCACAGCACCCATATTTTTAAAATTCAAATGAAACTGTGACAGACCAATGAAGAACTCGAAGCACAATTTAAAGATACTCAAAAATCTAACTTGTGCGGAAGGTGGGTGCTTGAGTCAAAAAAGGCATTTTGTATTGATGTCTTGTTCCTTTGATTTGATTTCCTTCAAGAAGCAGTTTCGAGGTGAAAAAACGTATTTCGACATCTCTCGATTTCAACTCGTATGGCACTCGATTTTCTTGCTTCAAATTTCTCTAACTGACCGGAAATCGTTTGCATAGTCACTCCCAATAACTCTTCACTTTGCGTTGGACACGGATCTTGATTCAGTAAAGCCCCCAATTCCTCATCTTCAAACTTGTTGGACCAAGACGCTCTTTGTCTCCAACGCTGAAGTCAACACTTTTGAAGCGTCGAAACCACTCTCTGCATGATTTATCGGTCGAAGCAGTTTCACCATAAACTTCTACAAGAATGTTTCAGCTGCAGTTTTTTTCCAATTAAAAAAGAAAATTTAAACTTCCCGCAAACGCTGCTTATTTAAGACAAATCCGGACATTTTCAAAGAGGCAGAAGACAATGATGCCGTCTAAAACAGACGCTGATGCACACTCATTGTTGCTGAAAAATGTCACATCTTTCCAATGAAGAAAGTAATCGCTTCTTAAAACAGCGAGGCGCTTTCAAATATCATATCCTCAAAGATATTTTGCAGCAATCCTATTCACATCAATGGTCTGTTGTGACCACGAAAAAAATTCAAATTCGTGAGAAAATAATAAAAAGAATATTTTCCAACCATTAAACACCCGACTGAGTCGAGAATAACCCTTCCAGGTCAGACTTATGATCTGAGAGATGCTAACGTCCAACCGCTCCTTTTCGAATTGAAAGTGTCAGAGCCCGTACGCACGACTGCATCATTGCAATCTGGGTATTACAAGAACACTCTATTATAGGTTAAACCACATTGTCACCTCATAAGTTGTCGAGAATTCTAATGTTGAACTTACACACCTAACAGTCATGACCGACTTAAATAAAGTAAAGCGATTTGGCTGCTGTTTGACTTTATCGAGGTTAGCTTAGCAGGACTTTACGTCTTAAAAAAAACACTCACACACAGTGTCTGCGAAAGCCTGTTGTGTATGCTTTGCTATGATGCCGCTGAGGTAGTATACGATTACAAAAACAATCCCAATCAGGGCTTACATTTCTTGGAGTAAGGGATCTTTATCTTCGCCAATACGCTGAAATGAACACTTGATTTCAAATGAATGAGCTGTCGTTCTCGAAGAGGTAGGCAGTGACAAAGAGCATGTAGCACTAGTTCTATTTCTTCTTTGTCCCTTAAACGAAGGTTCGACGTTTTTATCTCTTTGTCATTGCCCCGTTCGTTCAGTGAGAACATCGTTTGTTTGGGGTAAGGGACTTGATTATTTTTATTTCGTACATAAGCCATAAGTAATGGGATATGACGCAGCCAAAGTTGCGTTTCACACCTTTAGTTCAGTAACTATTCACACGCATTATCAAGGAATGTGTTGGTTGAGCTAGTGCAAGAATGGATGCCATTGTCAGCCGATTCTGTGCTTGAGCAAAAATCCGTCCGTTAGAGTTTACTTTTCATTCCTACTAAGGAATGCTCAGAAACCCATCAGAGGATTATATTTGTGTGTTATTGAAATGGATTTTTCTTGTATTCAGGACCACTTGTGGTCGCCCTTGCGTAGTGGGTAAGTGCGTCAACTCCCACGTTAAGGATTTGTTTCCCGAACTGAACACCCTTTACGGCACCACCTCTTTCAAATTAACGACAACATCCAAAGACTAATACTTGTCTATGAAAAGCTTCTGAAATTTCGATGTTTGGAGTCGGCAAAAAACTGTTGGTCTCGTCTTCTCGTGAGACAATAGCACGCACATGACGAGTATTTGCTGAAGAAGCTAAAAGGTGATGCTAAAAAGGTGATTTCCATTCTACGCAGCCTTACTTATGGCAAATGTTTCTGCTTGAAAGTCACTGGATTAGCCAGTAACCTTATAGGTTTTATTCATTCTTAGAGTCTCGCAGAAGATTCCCACTCCTGTATTAGCATACATACATTTGTTTTTGATCCATCTCTCAAGATGGGAATGCCTTTGATGAAATCTGACTTCTCTCAACCCCGTCTGTGTCGTCCTCATCAATAAACAATTTGAATCATAAATTAGTTCCATCTGCAGATCATAAGAGTCTATTACATTTTCGAAGACTCCTTGATGAACTGAGACTAGTGTTTTCTGATGATGTGTGCAACAAATAATTCACAGCACAGCTAGATAGCGATAGCTTTGATTTTTTTTTTATATAAAAAATTATTGTATTAAAAATGTCAACAAAGACTCTGACAGCTGTCAAATGAGGACTGTTGGTTGGGAAACGTGGTGTTATATCCCCATGTCTCGAAAAATCTCCCAAACTCGCACACACTCCAAATCCTATCTGTGGCCAAGGAGGCAAGTTGAAGGAGGAAATCATATCCATCCACATCAATCTTACTGTGAACATGCAGCCTGAGAAGGGGTATTCGAAGTAAAGGGGAAGTATTTGTACCTGGAACCCTCATAGGTCTGCTATTTATCGTGTTATTAGTTGCCCTTCATAGTTGTTTTTGGGCTGGAACACCGTTGAATCGTTAACGAGCTAGTACAATGTACAGCCCCGATCCGATCGATGTGAACAAGCCAAAAGTTTGTCTTTTTTCAAAGAGTTCTCTAAACAGATCTGGAATGGATTCAAGTTAAGGTCGAATATTTTCGTAGACGTTTCAGCCTCGAAAAGAAACGAATACGAATGCAATTTATTCCCGGATCCCTCTGACAACACTTCTTTGATTCAAAACAGTATCGGCCGCAAATCTTTTTCCACTTTATTTAGTACAGTTCTGATTGCAATGTCTATCCTCAAGTGGTTACATCGTTGAAAGACTTTGCTTAATTCTAGAGATACCCACGTCGAATAGCATTAAATCTAAAATTGTAAAGAGTAAAAATTCTCTTACGTTGTCACTATTTACAAATTGCGTCACAAAACAATGACCCAAAGGAGCAATGAACAACCTTAAAGTTCATCACAATGAAAGTCGTTCTAACATGCTTTTTTTTCGAGAACATCTTTCGCATCCGTATCAAAATTGAAGTGGCAACAAAGTAAATCTATCCCTTTCGCTAACAAATCAAAATTAATTAAATGCAACCTCTGTTCAATCAAGAAAGAAGAGCTCATTAAATCACACTCAACCCTCTTGAAGTTCACTTTGTCTCGGTCGCCCTGTCAAGATTACCCCCGATTAGGAGAATTTCCGGAGACAACTCATCGAATTCCCATTGAAATCATCTCTAATTGCATCCAAGTCAGTCTCAATCAGCGCAAAAAAAATCGACTTAGCAATCCTCGGTCACGTTGATCGCCTCGCCAAGCACCGATCGCCCGCCTGCTCGCATTTCAGCCAACGCGCTGCTGTTGTGCAACCACCTTAACCGCATTAGATCGCTGATCTAACCACTGTTCCGTTGGATTGAACCTTTGATCTTATAAAGATTCAAATCACAGCCACTGGACGTGTGAGACGTGATAGAAAATGAAAACGGGAAATGAGACGAGCGACGCCGACGCTATTACCTTCGTCTGACGTCACTGTACGACTTGTGCGAACGTCAGTGAGACTGATCATAAATTCACGTTGAGTGTGGACGAATGAGAAAGGGAGAGGAGTGAAGGTTTTGAGGCCGATAAACTCTGCCTTTGAACCGGATTATAGATGAGGCCGAGGGAGGGGGGGGTCCCCACAAGGTGGTCGATTCTATTGAGTGTGGCGAATGAATCCTCTCAAGCGCCGCCCTACAGAACTTACCAAACGTTAATCGGATTGACAAACAGACGTCATCGACAGTGTGGGTCACTTTCCCCAGTGAATCATGTAGTGGCGGAGGTGTCAATCGAATTCCAGACTATGTCGCAATGCAGGGTGCAACCACCTTAATACCCTTGTGCAAATGGATTGCGTTCATTTTTGCAGAGCGCTCAACCTGTTGCGGCCACCAACAACTACGTCCGGCACAAGACATAAGCTGTGGCTCGTGTTTTGCTATTTTTATCGCACTTTGTATTCATTACCATGCATTGGTGGCTGTAGTTGGTGCTTTTTAAGCCCGACTGCGAGGGCGTGCATTCGGTACAAAGGCTCGCGAAAACCTCGTGCTAATTGCTTGGAAATGACGCCAATTATGAAGCTGCTCCTCAGGGGCACAATTAGCGAGCAAACCGTGCACAAGACTACAATCACGATGTAATGTCACGTTCTACTTATAGTTGCGATATGAAGCCCCCTGTAAGCCGTTCGTGGATACGTGGATACGAGCTCGATGTGAACGGTCTCGTGAATACCGGAATATGAGGGATGGACTGAGAGGAGACGCACAGATTGGTTATGCGTGGTTTGAGGGTCCGGCGCCGGCGGAATTGGCAAAACTCGTCAAACCAGTTCCAGCTGATCCGCGGCGAGTGCCGCGCAACTTGAGTAAAGGTCGAGATGACTGGTGAGTCTGCTGTCAAAGTGGTGTTTGTAAACAGACTCGAACGACAGGAGCTGAATTATAAAAAGACCGCTTGGAACTTTCCAGGCAAAGCGATGTGATGTGGCGCTTACTGTCTGCCGTCGCTTGAGACGCAGATTGCGCCGTGAAATAAATCGAGATAATCCAGGTTTTGCATTCGCTTTCGCCTCTGAGTCATTTTCCGAAACCGGATTCACTTGTGTGCGCTGATATCGACCTCGGCCAGCAATGAGGAGAATTTTCCTCGCCACGTCACAAAAATCTCAAGTGATGGACGACGAACTTCGTAGGCGGGTAATTAGCCGTCGAAGACGCGGTGAACATTTCCGTACACACAGTCGACACTGTGCAGAACTCTTCCTGATGCTGTGCTGCTATGTGGGGCACATTGTGCACACCTCACTGCGCTGATGATGATGATTCGTGGTATTTTCGGATTGACCGGGTTAATGGACTCTTAATTGGCTCACAGCGAGCAGAATGGGCTTCGCGTCGTTTAGATGCGGGCTGACCTGGGAGCGGGGGGATGACTGCGAAAATCTTGTGAATCTTGATCGGAGAGCGCGTAGAATTTGGGTCAATGTCGTTGAATCAAAGTGCTTTGCGAAAGGATAACCGAAAGAGCACAGCAAAATAAAAAACGAGTTTTCGAAGGTTTGGGCGGGATTTCATAGTGTTTGCATAATTTTATTGGGTTTCGTAACGCATACAACAGTTTTTGAAATTAATTTGCGATTAACGAGCCAAAGAGTGACGGATGAACCAACTTGATGTGGCTGGTATGAGATGCGTTTTTAGGAGGCCATATGTATGAGACGTATGAAACAAATACTTCTATATCATGCTTGTTCCGACTTCACATTAAGACAAAGAAGAATCTGTCAATAGAACTGAACAAATGCGACGAAGTTAAAAGTCCTTTGAAAAATGACTGCAACTCGAAAACGGTGTTTCTGTTCACAATTTATTGACTACGACATTTTGAGGTTACATTTGTAGGTGTCCATTTTGTCTTCAAAGGTGCCTTACATTTGCAAAATAAAAAGAACAGTTTTTTCAAAAGATAACTTTTTATTGAAAAATCTTTGAAAAAAATGCACTATTTGAAATCTTCTTTTTGCGTGGCATAGTGAACAGCGCGAAAAGGATTGAATAAGGGGGATGAATGATTGAGGGGAAGACGGCTTCACGATCGTGATGAAAGAAGGAAAAGCTATTTTTATGATCGTTGAAGAAACCATGGAAGGAAGGTGACTATTACGATTAAGAAGTTTTGCTCGCTAAGAGTGTGTGCCAATATGAAATAAAGTCATAACTTTCCATAACCGGCATACTGGCTGATTTTATTATTCTCTTCGAGTATTGCTGCTATAATTCGAAGTTGATGTGGGTCTCGCCCAACGTGCTTCATTCAATTGACTGCATTCTATTTATCACACCAAGTTGGTTGAAGTCCTACTCCTCTTGTCTGCGCCATCTTAGACTAGAATATACTCTTTTGCATCTTCCTATTGAATTGGATTCGAAGACTATTCGGCCTAGAGCTATATTCCCTATAGGGAGTAGTAGTTGTCTAGCTATTCTAAGCGTTGTACGTGTAGATACTCAACTATACTCCTATAGAATTTTTCGTTAAATCATCTCCTCCAATGGAGATGATTTAGATTGAACTTTTGATTCCCATATAATTTTTGCTGCTTGTTATGAAGCTTTGCCTGAGACCTTAGTGTTGTGCGTCCTTCCGTGATGACAGCTTGCACTTTCTTTAGCCCTCACCAACCGCCAGAAATTTAACCTGCTTCTGTCTAAATGACACAGACCTAATTGACGGCTCACTATGTTCGTCCAGTCAAAAATAGTAATAATAATAATTGGGTGGCACTTAAGCCCACAAGGGACCAGGGCCTAGTTTCTACAACAATTACTCGAGTTGTGCATGCTACTGGGACCTCTCACGAGTAGAAGGGACCTACAGTTTTTTGCCGACTCCAAGCGGCTAGATTTGAGAAGCTTTTCACAATTAGTTGTCTTTGTTGTAGTCAGCAGGTGGGAAGAGTTGGTGCCGTGAAAAAATGCTAGGCGTTCCGTCCGGGAATCGAACCTAGACCTTCTGCGTGTGGATCGACGCACTTACCCACTACACCACGGCGACCACTCGTCCAATCAATGTCATTTACAATGGCCAGCAACTGTACAGGCTTTTGGAAGATCGTTATGATCCCTTTGCTTGTTTTCATTAATTGTTGCGTCTTACTCGACTCAGAGTCGGCATTGCCCCATTGCACGAAAACGTCTCAAAAGGTTCGTTAAAAATTCATGGTCTCTCACTGATCTAGATCCTATAGCGATAATTGTCGACTGTTTTTTTTCTGATTTAGGCCGAAATCTAAGCCATTTTCCGACAGCCACTGGGGCCCTCCTGGACGGACCATCCAAACGGTTTTCTTCAAAATCTATCCAAATCTAAGCCTTTATAATCCTAGAGGCCACACAAATTGCCCTAAAATTTTAAGTAAATCTCTACCTCTCTTAAGAAAATCAAAAACACAATTCTTTTTATTTTTTCGGATTTTATTATTAGGACGTCTCTGGAAAAGAAGGCAAAAATAAAGAAAGGACACTCAAGAATAGCGAACGCTCCTGAAGATAGGAGCGATTCGCGATCGTCAATCACGAGGATCTGTTCAACATGTGAAACATAGATGGCGCTCACCAAATTGATGTGTTCAAAGAATATTTTCTTTAAAATAGCCTACAAGTGTCATGAGTGTGTCTTCTGCACTCTCTGGCAAAAAAAAGCAGGACATTGTATTGCTCGTCCCAAATTTGTTTAAAATCTGAATCCTCTTAAAGATTCAACTTCTTCTAAGTTGTAAAGTTGCGCATAGAAACCTGACGTCCGCGCCATCAGACGTATTGACATCTGAGGCAAAAGAGGAGACGATGTCAAATTTTCAAGGACTCTGTTTAAACTCAATTTAAAGAAATACCACAAAAACCTGTTTATTAATTTTTTCTTTTCACGAAAACACAACTCCAACTAAAATCATCAACAAACTGGTGAAGGAAGTTTTAAGTTTCTTGAGCTTAATTCACCTCCGATGAGTCCCTGAAGTTCTGTCAATAAACTCGCAGTCTGATCGAAATAATTTACTCAACTCAATCAATCGGTACATTTGCTATACTTCAACCACAAAATTCCGTACCAGTGACTCCCAAAGCCTTCCTCGATTTCATATTTGAACGCCGATAAAGTAACATCTTATCAGATTTCAGCCCCCTTCAAAGTGACTTCAGTTTGCTTGTCTCGAGCTGCAAATGTGATCAATTCTAACGACGTTTGTCAGAGAATGTCACGTTCCCACACAATTAAGAATTCTTTCATTGGCCGGGGATCACGTCTATATCTCGCATTCTTTGTTTACTTCCCCGACCATGGAGCCTGAGTCAGACAATCAGGCCTGAGCCAAGCTCATGACTAAGCCTTGATTCCCGCTCCAAAGTCCGCCTTTTGTTCATGTAAACCCTGCCACAGCAAAGTTCATTTCTCAATAGACGTGTAGTGTATCATGCAATTGCATCTCCGTGGAAGCTCCCACGCTCTCCGCATCTGCCTCTCGAAAAACTGAAGTATTTATTCACGTATCTCCGTGTATCTTTATTACATCTCGTAGTAAATAAAAAAAAGACAACCAAAACCCCACTAACCTCAATTCGCAGTCGGGTTAGGCTGGTTCTCTGCCGTTTCTGCGATTCGCACACGAAAATTAAATTCTATCGTGGCGAGCACACATTCGCGACGTGACCGAAGTACAAATTGAAGCGCTTAAGTTGCCCAAGTACTGGCGATGAAGCTTTACGATCGAGTATGAGCTGCTACCAAGTGCCGCCCAGTTCAGATTGCAAGGTTTTGTCAACGATTCACTGGAAATACGAAACCGAGCCTGACCTCTCCGCCTCGGAGGGTTAAGCACAGAAAAAGCACAGAAAATTATTCAAATTCAATACGGCTTCCAATTCCGAGGCGGGTTCGTGCGCCTTGGACTCGCAACGATGATACGCACATTGTTGCGTATCTGTGCCGTCATTATCGTAGGCCTATGTCAGCTGACATTTCAGTCAAGTTGATGGCGGCTGCCTGCCGCGTTATGGTGGATGAGCTGAGTCGCTGAGCGAAATTAACAGACCGTAACTGTTCACATTTCCCCACACCAGCCGAGGACCGGTCTTGCGAGGATGGATTTGCACTTGAGCTTATTCACCAGTCAAGTTGTCGGATGACTGATGACGTAATCCCATTATGCGTTGGTGGTGCGAATTTTGAAGCAGATTGCTCTCTGTCTGTGGGGATCGTTGAAAGAGCATTCATCTCCTATCTAGTTAATTTCCTTTGAGTGACGGACATCTGCGAGTTGAAGCGAACTGATTTTAAGTATCTTTCGAGGCTGGGCTTTGTTCGCAAAGTGTGTCTTTTGTTGGGTTAGGATGTTTTATTGTATTTGTAATCCACTTCTGAAACGCTTTAGTCTTATTAGGGGTTTGTAATGAACGCAAAGTTTTCAGATGATATTTAACGTGTTTATCTATGGATTCTAGATTTGCCAACATTTTGTGACAGATGTTGAAAATGTCAGTAGGAAGCAACATTTTAGCATATAAATCTTTCCAAAAGTGTTACAAACTTAGTAACTATCAGATTTTTGAGACAAACTTCGAATTTTAGAACAAGTAGCAACCAACAGAGTTGTGTCGGATTAACTTAGACGTGTTGCCATAAACAGATTTCTGGATTCTGTGTCAATTAGAACAGAGACGTTATTTTGGTTATGCCTTGTGATCGTTATTCCTTTTCTCGGAAACTTTTACACAGTTTCCTGGTATGTCCTTGTCCGGGCCCCTGTTTACTATTAGGCTGTCAATTAATTTCTAAGAAGAGGAACTTCAAGTGTTTTTTTCTTGTGCCGCGTGTATATCGGTGTAGCTGAAAATTGCGTCCCCCGATATCGCCATCACTGACAGCCAAATATCGGTTTCACGAATGACTATAATTTCTGCCTTGAATGAACTTAAGCAATCCTGTAGTCTAAACGACTAAACCGAGCAAACTTTCTAATTCAAAACTTCATTAAGGGATTCTTATTTTCAAAAAACTTCAAATTCTTAAAAAAACAATTTAAATTCTGGGCCAGCAAAACCAACATCACAATAAATTCAAAAACGTACCTTTAATCTCTAAAGCCGTCATCTGTCAAACTGACTTTCAAAAAATTATTCCAGCAGCTTCAAAGATTTATTGCCACAATCTGCTGGATCGTTGCCCACACAAAATGGCGCTATTTGTCAAAATCATCGCCCTTTTTTTCCGGCCACAGTGACAGTAAATGATGCATCCGACATCTATCATGCGCTCCCTCCCACGTTTCTAAGATTTCGTTCACTGAAGCGTTTAATTAAGTAGGTAAGGAATTTAAAATGGACGGCTGTCACACTTTCATAAGCACGATGAATTTCAATTCTTGCGATGATTTGACATTGACTTACGTTCATACGCATGTGACCTGGTTTTATGATTGTTTTCAATGAAAGTGACAATCGTTTGCATTTAGGAGAAACTTGCGAAACTAGCATTTTATCAGTTTTGTTAGGATTTTTTTGGATTTTGTGATGCAGTAAATAATAAATAAATAAAATGCTCAGAGCATTGGGAATTGCTAGATATACATTTAACTCATCATTAAGCCAATTTTTCTCTATCTCTCTCTCACTCTCTCTCTCTCTGCTCGTCCTTTAGAGCAAACAAAAAACTCACTCAGTTTTCGACTTCCTCTTAGGATTCGAAGTGCTGAACATCCAATTTGTGTCCCAACGGTGATAACAAATGATAATCGAAAGGAGCCTGGAATATGACAGGAAAGGTAGCAGCTCTCAGCCAAGTGCTTTGATTTTAACTTGAAGAAGTTTAATTTTGTGTGCTGGCTGCACGGTCATGGATCACAATATTTACAGTGTCTTCTGACCCATTCTGGTTGTTTTTCGATCAATACATTTTTCAAAGTGATCATTCATTGTCGGAAGGGATCTGCATTAACCAAAAGCTTCATCTTCATCCAGTTGGGGGTCTTCAAACTATTTTGGTGGTTTTCCAAATTATTTCGTTTTTCACATCAAGATCATTATCTGCAAACTGGAGAAATCATCTTTTGCCTGTTGCTCCTGATAGTGCATCACCATATGCCTCGACAAGCATTCGATGCAAATCTTCAGCACTTTTCTTCAGAAGGAAACAAAAAATTAATACTTTCCACAAGTCATTATTTTTGGTATAAAATTCTATATTTTCAACACGATGAAAAAATATGGTCTTGTTTGTTCAATGACTTGATGTATTTGTTTGACAGGTGTCACAGCAACCAGACAAAAATAGGGCTCATTCAGAATACACGTTTCCTTTCACGACATTTGTATTTTGACGCTCACTTCATACCGGTACATTGATAGGATCAACATTCAAGTGACTTCTGTTATGTGATACGATTCTTCATTTATGTCCAACAAACTTAATTCCGATCTCAAGTATGTCACCATGGTTCATTGGCTATAACAACTCCTACGCTAGAGGTCTAGCTTCACATTCCGATCTGAACTCTTATTTATCTTCAATTTTTCACTACTCCAGCTCTCTCGAGTTACTGACAACAATGAGGGAGTATTAAATGTCTATGAAAACAGTTTCGCAAATTTTGTCGTTTGAAGTCGGTAGTAAACTGTAAGCACCCTTCACTCGTAAATGGGTACAAGCACAACTGCAGTGATCATCAAAGTTATTAGGCTCTCATCCTTTTTGAACTTAAGCGCCACACAATTAATTTCTTGAGAAATTTAAGAACACGAAAAGGTTAGCCCACCTTGCAGCTAAAACGAGCCAAGGTTGGTTAAAGAAAAACAAAATTATTCTTAGGTACATTTTTGTGATTGATTTTGTTTCCTTATTTACGTTCTGCGAATCGGGAATGGAAGTCTTCCCATAAAACAAGATCAGCACCCATCAGAAACTCTTGTCCATTCGCTATTGATGATACCATGAGAACAGTGACGTATGGGATGCAAGTAGAAGAAATAAAGAAAATCTAGGGAAATAAGAATTACACGTGCATTTAACAATCCCTGCACTGCACACACTCCTGCTTCAAAGCAAATTTCAGTCGTGCGAATTTACAAGACTAGCGACGACAGGACGACGACATCGCAGTTCACATCCTCTGTCCCTCTGCTTAGATCAGGTTAGCCCATTACTTTGATCGGGTAGCAGATCATCATATCTTCGGGAGATCAAGAAGCTGCAGTAGTTCTAGGTTCCTTCCTGGCTGTATAAGAAACCAGCTCTTGAATCTAAAAGATCCAGTTGAACGTTCAAAGAACTCTCACAAACAATGCAAAAACTTTTAAAAGAAAATGGCTGAGTTTTGGTGCACCTACTCCAAATGTATGGATATACGAGAAAAATCTTGTCCCTTTGGTGAAATTTGTCATTGCCATAAATTAACAGATAATTTGAAATATCCCTCTTGACAGAACCAATTCTTTGTTAAGCACTGACGCAAACTTCAACAACAGAAGCACACCACCAAAATGAAGTCTTTGTTTGAAAAAAAAAATAATACATTCCATATCTTTGTTTTGTTTGTCTCTCAACAGATTCTTTGTCCCACCGGCTGTATACCATGTTGCGTCAGTCATTTCATTTCATTCAACGAAGTTAGACTTCATTGAAAGTATCAATATCAAACAAAAATGAAAGATCAACCCAATATTGATCACAAATCTCTTCAAAACCCTGATCTTCTAAAGAAATGAGACTCCCTTTGATATCATTCTATCTAGAGGAGTCTAGCATTTTATAGAAATGCGTCATCATCAACGAAAAACAACAAGAATTCGTCATTCAAACTCAAATACTTCGCAGAGCTGATGTAAGTCGCTCCAGCTTACATCAAAATTCCACACCATACCAAAATCTCCAAACTATTCTCATCTCCCATTAGAACCCCAAAACAACTTAGCAAAAAAAACCGGTTGTTCGATCTTCATCAGAGAACTTTCACAAGCTTTCCGCTAGCGTCTGCGACGATACAAGTCTCGAGGAACAGCTGGTTTTCCCGAAATTCGAAATTTTAAGAACAAACAAAACCAGCCAGCCACAAAGAACCACTCTGCGCCGCAGAGAAGATGACACCTCTCATTAGCATATATGCAAATCTGCGTCGCGTCGCAGATGTGACTGGCAAATTCCGAAAATCACTTGAAATTCATCAGCAAACGGTACGCCGCTGCTGCGCAGGCGACCTTGAGGCCGAATTTCGAAGTAATCAATTATCGTTGGCGAATTTCCGCGTTTGTCGCTCTTTTTTTTTGCAAACGGCGTCTATTCCCACACGGGAAGGCTAGTCTCAGACGAGATAAGTTAATGACTCACTAGAATGGCTTACACCATTCCATCATCGGAAGTGTCAAAACCGCGCGCCGCTCATTTGTTTACAAAACAAAGACGAGCATCGAGCTCTGAATCGATATTACCTTTCGAAGGTTTCGCTCCAATCCGCATTAGTAGTCACTGCGGCGACCACGTTCCAAGAAATTTCCGCAAAATCACTTGCCGTTAGAGGATTGTTTGCTCGTCCCCCGCCTGCCCGTCGGCCCGTGCGACGGCACGAGCACTCAAGGCTTTCGTGGTCTAACGACAATGTGTTCGATTTTTATGGGTCTCGTGTGTGCGTAACAATGCCGCGAAACTTGCTTTTCATTTCATGTCCAACCGGAGGTGATGATGGGAGACCACCGCGCTCTTTGACAGCTGTCATCGGTGACGTAACGTTGTAATCGATTCGGGGTTTGCTTCCGCGAAATGTCGACGGACAAGCAGCCGGTTTTTGGACTGCCGCTGACCCCAGTCAAGGTGATTGGAGCAAAGCGGCGCGGCAACGGTGGGTTATTCGCTGCCTTAGCTTTGCATGTTCATTCGCTGACGAGGTGTGTTTGATGCCCGATGCGAATGCAACCAATTCTATTGGCTGTGGTTGGCGGCGCGTCTAGGGGTTAATGACCGTCTGCGCCTGCAGTTGTGTGTTGATTTTTCATTGTGGAACGTGTTGCGTAAGTTACATAACACCACAACGCTCGCTCAAAGGTGGGTTCAACAAAAAGGGAAATGCGTCTTAAATCCAGCCAAAGTGTATGAGTTTGAAGGAAGGAAATTGGAAATGCGTGAAAATTGAGAAAAATTAAACGCTATCTGTCTCACGTCATCATTTTGCTTCAACGATTGATGCTAATGAATAAAATCCACATCGCTCCCAATCTGGCGCCACTCACTATTTGCGCGTCAAATCGTTTCCCCAACACATTCCCAAAGCCCACTCGAAATCAGCTGACACTTTCGGCGGAAATGTTTGCATGTTGGATTGACCTAAGTAAATAAGAGTTGTGCCTAAGAAGCGTGACAAGCCGAAATAATAAACGTGTTTGAATCATCACGCACGCGTCGTGGTGATACGTCGGCTTGGGCCGGCTTATCACGCAACTTCTATGGCACTGGGTGTCATCTCATGATGATTAAAATTGGATTCTCATCCGCAAGACAATTGAAATATTTTCGAAATATTTAGTCAGCCAATGTCACGGGGGTTCGGTATGTCAATCGGGCGATACTTTATCGGCGAGAGTCGAGAGAGCAACCTCAATGTTGTGACAGATGTATCATGAGAGATTTTTGATTTCGCTTGGAAACAGACATTTGCCGGTTTGAAAACCAACCTCAGCTATAGTTCGCATATATTTCATGTCGTAGGGGATAACCGCAAGAGATGTGCACTCCAACTTCGTTTTAACGCAGCAACTTCCTATCAATTTGCTCTAGACCGGAACAATCGTAGGAAACGGAACCACATCGACGACAATCTGACCATCTCCTCGTTTAGACTGATTAACATGTGTATCTTAGTCGTCGTCGCAAATTCAATTATAGACAAACTAATTATCAATCTAATTGAATCATCCCCTTCGACCTTCAAGTCGAAGGAGTTTGACATTTCAATCCGTACAAATTTGCACTTAGCAAAGTGGCACCTAAACCCGTTTCAATGTGACTTTCTGTTGTTCAATTTAGCGTCTCATGCAAGTCTACTTTGTGTGTTCTCGCCTTAACCAGTCCCCTTGCGTTCCGACCAGTTTGTAATTTACTTATTTTTGTTTTTTGCTTGTCTCTTGCAGGAGTGAAGAAAATTCTGAAAGATGTCAGTGGAAGGCTGCGCTCTGGGGAACTCACTGCCATCATGGGACCATCGGGTGCCGGCAAGAGTACCCTTCTCAACATTCTATCCGGATACAAGTAAGTAACTGCATTCTGCATCTTCTTGCGTCATTTGATTGACTTTTTTCCATTTTCAAAACATGTTTGTCGCGTTGATGTTTTTTGGAATTGGAATTGGAATTCTGAAGAGATAAGAAGTTTACAACGAGAGTCATGTCAATATTTACGGTTTTCAATTCCGTTATTTGCATACTAACTGTGAACTTATTTGGCTCACGTCAGTTGAATGTTTCTGACTTCTTGCCTCCATCGTTGGATTGCAACTTATGCCCATTTGTACTCGTTTTCGAAGCGACTTTTGGAATGGTGTGAATTAGATTTCGAAAAAGTGTAACTTTTGGGTTGAGTTGATTGGGTGTGATAGTGTGTATGCGTTGTTAAGAGGTTGGTGCAGGGAGGAGAGATGTCCGGGGCGCAATAGGGGTGTTTGATTGTCGGACGGTATGAATATGAACAAGGAATGGTTCTGCAACTAGGACAACGGCATAGATCCCAAACCTCATATTTTTAGTTGGAAAAGCACAATTTTATAACAATGTCCCATCGTATTCCTCTCCTTCAATGCGCCAAACATTTGCAGAGTATGACTAGCAAGTTATGACCATCCAGCAGAGCTGTATGTGTCTTTCTCTTTCCATACTCTAAAATGTCCAAACTTTGCTTGTTAACGCCGTCAGAATGTATTTAAAGGATTTTGGCGCTCATCAAAATGTTCTTCTCCAAGTCAAGTTCAAATTTAAGTTTTCGAGCGACTGTTTACAATATTTTCTGAAACTGCGCCACAAGGTTGTTTCACTGCTCGAAATGTGTTGAGCATGATAATGAGTTCTTAACAACTCCTTCGTTTGACAACAACTTTCTCGTCTATTGCCCTTTTGGAGGGTTTTTTAATAGACAGGGAAAGAGACAATGCATTCACGTTTTTCTGCACCGGAGATACGACTGATTTTTGTCTTGTTTTCAGTCCAGAGATGAAGGAATAAAAGAGGTATTTATCTTTGACCACTTTTGAACCTTCATTCATCCCATGCCCAACCCCAGTGAATTCTGTACTCCTATTGAAATCTCTTGCGAATTACTCATACAAATATGTCATTTACAAAATCCAGAAATTTTCTACCACATTTTGGCCATCGTGGTCATCGTGCCGATCGGTGAAAATGAGAGAATTCATTTGATTGTGAACCTAAAATTGTTACTATCGGTTAAAAGAACGAGTCGTGTCATTTCCTTTTTTAAAATCATATCATGTGAATGTTGGCCACAACTACGTCTAAAGTGGTCTATTCAGAAGGTTAATTTTTGGGTGACTCGTTCGCAGTGGAGACCTCGCAGGTAAACGTCAATCGCAGCTGACTTATTCATGAAGACCTAAGACCTTACATATTCCAACAGAAAATCGTTTAAGGGTGTGATATCACACAATCCAGGCGACCTATTCACCATAGCAAAACATTGCAAAAATAGCTTACCAAAATGTTTCTTCGGTAAGTCCCCTGGTTGACTCGCTATGTGGATCGTAGCGCCGTTTTGTTGAAACCAGATCCCATTGTACGTTTTTACTCCGAGATCCCCAATTTAAACTCGCAAATTTATGCCAAGCCAAGCTGCTGAGGATTTTGCACCGTCTTCGCCTACACTCTTAGTTACAACTGCTATCGTCTCTTCTCCACTTGCTAGATGGGGTCTGACCAGTCGAGTATCATCCACAAATGTAAACTGAGATGCAAGTTAACGAATGCTATTGAAATTACTGGTTTCATTAAGTTCCTCAAATCTCACAAAAAAACACTCCTCAAAAAACGCTGATTTTCGCCATACAACTGAACAATCTAAAGACGTGAGTCTTTTTCATGGCGACTTGCCATACAATACTAAATAAGACTGAGAAAGCAGTTTAATATGAGTCACGCGTGATCTGTCAGAAAAAGTCTTTTGAAAATCATACCTCACTATGAATCACCCTTTAGATTGCCTATGATTCTGTGTGGTTCATGGGTCTCCTCTGCTTTAGCATTTTAGGTCAAATTTACTTTTATTTCACAAACGTCATGCTCAAGGTACACGACGCATTGAAATCCCATTTCATGAGCACTTTGAAATTTTACCTTGGTCATAGCAACGCTAGTAATGCCAATTGTGACGACACATGGCATCGACTTTGACCTGGAAACTTGCCATAGACCTACATTTCTGTATTTTATCAAGAGCACTGAGGCCGAAATTTCTAAAACTATCGAAAAAGTTTACAAAAAAAACTAGAAAGCCAAAAAGCATGCCTCCTTCAACACTTTCCCCTCTAACCACACGTTACCATCGATTATGATTTCCAATGGCTTGTTATGGTCACAGTCCTATCAGCCAGTTCATATCGCAGCGTAATGACCAGCCTAACGTTCTTTTAATGACCACCTGTCCCCCGGGGCCGAAGTACAAACATCAATCTAAAATAGATTTTTGCCGAAATTTCCCCACGCCTTCGTTGGAACATTTGTTCCACTCAATTCTCAAAATCAATCAATTTATCTTATCTCAATCGGAAAAGCCTTATCCGAATGCTTCATCAATCACACGAAACTAATTCAATTCTATTTGTGGCCCTTATCGACGCAAGAAGGCACGTACTCCTGCCAAGCGGGCGGACAGTCCTCTGTCCCTGTCAAAAGGCCATCAAAAGTCATCGCGAAAAGGAGCACACGCTCCCTCATCTTAGTCATGCCCGCCGAATTTTTAACTGCGTGAGATTTAGCGCAAAAAAATACGAGCAGACTTTGAACGTCATTAAAAGCGGCTTTTAATGCGCGCTTGTTAATGATAACCTCAGTAGTTAATCTAACGTGCAATCGAGTGTGCAGTCAATCGAGTGCGGCGACGTACCGCCCCCTCCCGTGCCTCCGCGCAACAATTATGAAAGCAATAAATGTGCGGTAACTTTGGTGTGATTACAGAGAGCAGTTACTTGCTAGTTGGCTATCCCTTCCTGTCGGTATTTAGACAATTGCAGAAGAAGTTACGAGGGTAAACCGCTCGGAGAGACGTTTCACTTGCACAACCCAGGCGCTCGGTCGGTCGCGCCGAGCTTGCTTAATCGCACTGACATTGCTAACCTGGTGATAATGTGGCTTATGAATAACCGCTTTAAGTGGCTGCGGAGAGGAACAGAATTATAATTTAATGGTCCCGAGTGTTCCTGCTCGTCAAGGCCGGGTCTGGCTGGGAGGTCAGTATTTTGCAATGTTCTGCTCGTCGTAAAGTTGATGACAGTTCGAGGTATGCGGATTTTTTAATGGCGTCAACAATTCATGAGTTTGGGGCATTGAGAGGCGAGATAAATCAAAATCGTGACAGGAAGTGAAGTTCAATGATTCCCAGATTGTATCAGTGGCAGGGAAAAGTTTATGGCTCCTCGCTTGATGTCAGAGCGACTTGAGTGAGGAATTGTCATTTGTATGCGGTTGGAATGGTTCTGGTGGGAACATAACGCGAATTAGATAAATGACAGGAAGTCACGTGTTGGAAATACTAACTGCATAAATTTGTTGTGTAAACACTGAACATTAATTGCTGGGATGGATAAAGAAACACGACAGTGTGTGGCGAACTTAACGTTGGTCCGTTAAAGAAATGCAGATTGACAACCACCACCTATTCGTCGATTTTAAGGCTTCATATGACAGATGAGTGATACAGATACAGTGCGTTGTATAATGCTTACGTGCCTACGAAACCCTTCAGATTGTGTGGTGTGACAATGGAGAAACTCGTTTTTAAGCAAATCGTTCGAAAATTCCAAGTCATGGGCAAAACATCAGTTCTGAAAATCACGCTTCTAATCTGCCTGTATATTTTTTAGCAGGAAGTCAAGGAATGGTTATTGTAACAAGTTCCGAGTCAAATTAATTCTTTTCCACAGAGTTCAAATTTAGACCTTATTTGAGCATTAGTGGAAGTTACTAGGAAATAACTCAATAAACACATGCTTCATTTTGAAAAGCTGGGTTCTAGAAATAGATAGGATCGAGCAGCTGAACGGGTTTTTTTCTATGACTACAAATGGAGCGGCGCAGATCACAAGGAGCCAATGATCAGCTTCGTCAACTACTTGTGCTATTTTTCTATTAAAAATTAGATTGGGGGGACCTACAGTTTTTGTTGACTCAGAAGCTTTTCATAAACAATTAAAATAGACCCTTTGATTGCTATTAACAATTTAAAGGAACTCGGTTTTCGGAAAATGGAGCCTTCAGCGTGTCAGTCGACGCACTCACCCACGACGTCACAGCGGCGATGGCGACCACAAGCTGTCCTTAAGTCCAGTGCAGGTACAATACGGTGCTTAAAACTTACTGCGCAAAGCTCATTATCAGCGGGTCTGTTAGAGACACCCTTAACGCCAGGCGAGAGTTAATCGCCTTTATCCTGGTCGAATTAAGTTTCGAAATCACCGAATACAACTCGTACATCAATGCAACCTTAGACCTAGCCGACCCAGAGCTAGCCTTTGAGAGGAGGGATCTCACCCGTACTTTGTGGGTACATAACGATGAAAATGAACCCAGAAGTTAGTACAAAACATCTACGATGCCTACCAAGAATTCCTGCGGCTGAAAGAGAACATTGCTGATGATGAACGCTTTGTGACTTGTCTGCCGGAGGAATGTGAAGACTGCTTAATGGAATCATTTGATGTCGGGGAGAATTTTCCGTTCGAAGATCACCTCGATTCCAGTGACTGGCTGTTCTTGGAGGTGGATCGTCATTCTCTGAACGGTGGATGAAGTTATGTTGACTTGGTGCACTCTGAAGATGTTATAAAAAGCGAGAAAATTCAAACTAACGAACACTATGTTAAATATTCGGATACCAGCCAAATTAAGTGTACGACTTAAATCGGTGGTCTTCTTTTTTGTTTGATTTTGTTTGACGTTATAGTCTGGGATGGACCTGCGCCTCAACCAACTAGACTCTCCAGTTGGCACGATCTTTCGCGAGCTGCCTTCAGTTGCGCACCCCAAGTTGGTTGACGTTCTTCTCCACTTTTGTGCCCCATTTCATTCGAGGACTCTGTTACGTTTCCCCAATAGTAAGGAATCGAAGGTTCTTCATACCCAAGCTGTAGTGGACATTTGCTCTACATGTCCTCGCCATCTTGAGCGTTGGATCCGAAGACGCTTAACAAGGTGCATGGCGTTGTATAGCCAGTACAATTCGCGGTTAAAACTTGTCCTCCAGATGCCATCAACGCAAACAGAATCAAAGATTGCACGGAGAACTTTTTTTGCACAACGACCAAGGAGTTCTTCAACCACTTTCAATAGTGTCCATGTTTCTGTGTGCAGTACATGCCCCTCTCTAAATCCAAATTGTTGGTTTTCTGTCCGCAGTCCACTGGATCAGGACTCTATTGACAATCTTTTCTCAAACTTTGCTTATGCAGAGAAGGACTTATCGTCTATCGACTTATCGACCGAAGATTTTTCGGAAGCGAGGACTCTTTGTCCCTTTAGGGGAGAGCTTGTACTACGGTCGTCTTCCAATGCTTTGAGTAATGTAAATTTTTCAGTGCGTTATTGAACAGCTTTGTGTATGTCACAGAACACAATATTCTGTATCCCGTCTATATCTGTCGACTTTTTCTTCCTCAAACTTTTCAAGATGTCAGTGAAATTCTCCTTCGGAATGAGAATAGCACTGGAGCCATCTTGAGCAATGACATTATTTGCCTTATTCTCATCATTGAATCTGGTAAAAGCAGACATCTCCAAGAACCATTTCATTTCTATTAGCCATTGTCGGTCTCAATACAATTCAAATCACTAAAAGAATCTCTCATGCACGTAGGACCTCTGTTGTCCCTTAATTTTTTAAAGATCTTCTTCGCATCAAGGCATCCAGCAATTGTGTCACAGATCATGATAAGGGCTAGGACGAACAATTATTTGTTTTTCAAAAGATTAAATAAACACAGTACCCGGATGCTAGACATATCTCTAACAAACAGCCTCTTCAGTGCAGCTGTTGCAAGCATTCCATTCTATCAGCAATGCACTGATACGGAGAGTAGTTCGCAAACATGACCAGTCCGACCAAAGTGTAAAGTTCTACCGCAACCACAAATCACTGATCATGCCCATTGCTGCGAAGCTCTGTGCGTCATCTCCTTTGTGCAGCCTTTCATGTGAATGCACCCTCAAAACCAACAACAACAGCAGTGAAAAATACTTTAATCTCGCTCAAAGTGCGCACTTAACTGATCCGATTCACATCCCCTCCACCCCCTTCTGTGAAATAGCACGGAATCCAATCAGCATCAGTGTCGTGCGATATGACAAAACCGGAGGCATGTCCAACACGTCAATCACTGAAACAATGCCAATTACAGCGACCCGATCAAGGCTTATCGAAGCGAGCTCCCTGACTGTAATTGCCTATTGATAGATTAGCCGCCCGATAAAACGCGGTATTTGCGTTCCTTCGGGGTTCGTGATTCGTGCCTAATTTGCTGTGAGCCACGCTCGTGTAAAATTCCCCCTCCAGCTACTTTGGCTTCAATCAAAACAAGGGTTCCGACGAAGAACCTTGATGGAGCAACCTTGGGGACTTTTGACGACGCTTGTTTTTGCAAGTCCAACCGATCTTATCTGTCATGTGGGTGTTGAGGAGGCAGAGAAGAGGAAGGGGTCACTTTCAGATCTGTTCTATTTAGCCCCCCGCACGTGTGGCCTCGTTAATGGTGCACTCATGACACTCAATAAGCGATTTGTCACTTGTTTGTTTTTTTTTTTCGCCCGGTATCTATAGTGCCTGAGCCTTGGGCAGATGAGCGTCGATCAACGACGCACACTTTGGAATTAACCCTTGAAGGCGACTGATGATAAGTGAGGGCAAAAAAAAATATTCCATTTCGCTGCTGATAAGTGAATTTGTGCTTCTAAGCTGGAATCACTTTGAACCGCTGACACATGTCAGTGAGTCTATTTATACGCGAAGCAAAGTCAAGTGGGTCGCCGCAATTCAAGGTGCAAACGCGTAAAAGTATTCATTAGATGGAAATTTAGTCGATATTGCATACGGGGGATATGTGACTGGTCTAGACTGAGGGAAGGTTGTCAAGGAAACTTTTCACTGCGGAAGCGATAAGCATGGCAATGCAGTTCGTAGTACTTGTCGCCTTGCCTTGCAGAGAAATGTTGCATATGTTGACTTGACTTGCGTTTTTTTTTCTTGTTGTTGTTGCCTTGGTTTTGATTCTGTAGCCACGGAAAGGAAGAAAAGCCCTTCTGATGTCTAGAGAAACATGAGACTTTAAATTGAAAGTTCAAGGCCTTTGTATCCTCGGAAGACTGCATAATTTTTTGTCAATGAAATTTAAGTTCGGAAAAATTCAGAAAAGAGTGGAGAGAAGTGAAAAAAAACAGCCGGACAAAGGCCTGCGGTAATATTGTGCCGCGTGCAATAATGTTGGCAGAATAAGCGTCTAGAAGAACATTACCCTGGTCCTTTGGGTTAGAAGGACCAGGATAATGCGAAGTAGTATTAGTTCCATAACGCACTTTAGCAGCAGATCTCGACAACGTTGTCTTTCGTGACATTTCTACGTTTGCCCCGAAGTAGAAGTCTCCTTAAGTACCTACTAGTTGTCACTAGTTGTATTCTGTCCGAAATGGTGATAGGCGAATCGGCGTTTAATTTGTTTTTTCACTGCTTCTCCGCCATTGAAGTCCCCACAGCGGCTTGTTCCGTAAGCCAGCAATTCTACCGACTTTGAAAAGAAACCATACCACACTCCCTTTCTCGAGCGAAAGATTGAAGGAAATCACACGAGATCGCATCGTTTGCAGAAGCCTTAGAAATCCATGAACCAAACTGTACGGTGCATCAAGTAATGCAACCGGATCAATCCGCCCTTGATGTTGATAGGTAGATGGTAGGGACGAGTTGAAACTCTCTTGTCTGTCACAGGATTTACCTTAGTTTGAATCTATCTATCGTTGAATTTCCGAGCTAGAACCCTGGATAAGTGTGGTGTAAAACGCCTCCGGCGTTCAGGATGTTGGATTGGATTTTGAAGGTGGCGTTCAACAGGGACATACTTTGATAGTTCTTCCATTGCGTCCGATGGGATCAGATGTAGATGGGGCATATAAAGCTGTAGTGTGTAAGAAAGGTCAAAACAAAGTTTGCTGTGTAATTCATTGTGAGGATTGATATTCATTAGGCTTTATTTGACAGATCTCTCGCGACTTCTATCAAACTGCTTTGTCATTTTCGTTCAGTATTGTTTGGCAAGTCTTCATGGAAAGACTCGCACCACAATAGCTCTCTAACTTCTTCAGCTGCATTGCGAAAAGTAATCATTCTGTGAAAAATGTTTTCTCATGGGATTTGAGGAACGGTGCGCATAAGCGACCTACAGCAGCCACTATTGCCAATATCATTCGTATGTTTGGGCCCCACATAGTGAATAATACTCGACCAATCAGACCCAGTTCAGCACGTAGAGAAGCGACTGTAGCAGCTATAGCTGAGAGTGTAAACGAAGACGTGACGAACCGATTCGTCGTCGTTCTCAGCAGCTGAGCCATGTAAACCATCTATGTACTATCCGAAATTCAAGCTCGAAATGTTACCCTTTCTATTGAATTACTCTTCACCAAAACGCACGCTCTCAGCTATTTTTCTTTGTCAAATTAAATTTCCACACAAATCGCTAATTTTAACCTTTTAATGGCATTTCTTCGCTTCTTGTCACACTGCAAGATATGACTCTGAAGGATCTTAGTGACGTAACAAGCCATAAAATACAGTTTCTTATTTGCCTCAAATTTAACAAAAGTCCACCCTTCCCTCGGTTGTTTCACTTCACATCACGCTCTACCGCATCTCCACCACCCCCAAATGACATTGACGAAATTGCAACTACCCCACATTAGGAATTATTCCATGAAAACCATTCAGTTACTCTTCGATTTGTTCCACTCCTCAGATATTTTAATTTTTTTTCTTCCTTTCAGAACGAATGTCACCGAGGGTACAATAACAATGAACGGACGCGAACGTAACCTGAGTGTGTTTCGCAAGCTCTCCGCGTACATCATGCAAGACAATCAATTGCATACGAATTTGACCGTCCAAGAGGCAATGACTGTGGCCACCAACTTGAAGCTCAGCAAAAAGTTCACGAAACCGGAGAAGAACGCTATGGTGAGTGGATGAATGATGAATTTTGAAATGGTTGCAGTTTTTTTTTGTGATGGTTGCTCCTGCCTCGTATCAATGAATATCCAGTGCCAGGGAAATGAAGTAGAAACGTGCATGATACGATTTACGGACCTGCAAGTGACACAGGGTGGTCGCAAAATTTTTGCAAACAGAGTTAAGCGAGAAGTATTTCGGCGGTCAATTTTCATTTGTGATTGCTTCCATTTTTTTTTTAATTTTTTGGCTTTGAGTAGGACGAATTTCTGAAAACAAATTTGAGAAAATTTTTAAAAGTGGAACTAGAATTTAATGGGACACTCTTTTTTGCCAGCCCACTCACAGTTTCAGTGCTGTTGGTGATCACAAAATATGCGCATCCAACACATGCACCTAAAAGTATGCATCCATTTCAAAGTAAAGCATATCAACCTTTTCTTGACACTTCTGAAAACGTTAACGTAACCTCGCACTAATTCCAATTTCTGTGCTCTTCCCCAGATCGATGACATCCTCTTGACCCTCAGTTTAAGCGAGCACCGTAACACCTTCACCCGCAACCTGTCAGGCGGACAAAAGAAACGTCTCTCTATTGCCCTGGAACTGGTCAGCAATCCACCGATAATGTTCTTCGACGAGCCAACATCCGGCCTGGACAGCTCGACGTGCTTTCAGTGCATTCACTTGCTCAAAATGCTGGCGGCTGGCGGACGCACAATCATCTGCACCATTCATCAACCGTCGGCACGTCTATTCGAGATGTTCGATCAGCTGTACACTCTGGCCGAGGGTCAGTGTGTATACCAGGGCAGCACAAAGCAACTCGTACCATTCCTAGGAACGCTGGGTCTCGACTGTCCCAGCTATCACAATCCGGCCAGTTATGTGATTGAGGTGGCTTGCGGCGAACACGGTGACAATCAGGGAAATCTGGTGAACGCGATTGACAATGGCCGACGTGACATTCGCTCGCCAGCGGATTTCGCCGGCATTAAGGCGCGCAACGATCTCGTCAAGGTGCACAACTTGAAAGCGTTGCTAAACAAGAACGACACTCAGAACGCAACCTGCTCGAAGTTTGTGGACAATATCTCGCTGAACAATCAGCTGCTGAGTGGTAATCTGGTGAATGACTTGGTTAAGGAATCGGACACTGCACTGAATTCGACAACGCCGACGGTGACAAACGAGAAAGGTGACTCCGTGATCGATGTGGAGAAGAATGACAATGTGACAACGGCCCTTCTGACCGAGGAGATCACCTCGCCGGAGCGGTATCCCACATCGCAGACACATCAGTTCTGGGTGGTTCTGAAACGAACCTTGCTCTTCAGCTATCGTGATTGGGTAACTAACGTGTGGAGCACTTGCAGGGGAGATGATTTAATGAAATTTTGTTTTTATTACAGACCCTGATGTACCTTCGATTGTTTGCCCATTTGCTTGTTGGTTTTCTGATCGGTGCTCTTTACTATGACATTGGCAACGACGGAGCTAAAGTGCTGAGTAATCTTGGTTTCCTCTTCTTTAACATGCTCTTCTTGATGTACACCTCGATGACAATAACAATTCTATCATGTAAGTCAACTGGAAATAGAAAACACTAATCTAAGTCAGGATGCTTTGACATATTGTATTGAGTAGATGGGAAATGGGAAATAACTGCTCTGTGACGTATCTTCAAATTTTACGCATTAAACAAAGGTTTTAGGGACGAGGAAGGGGTTTTCTACTTGATGGTCCACCACCATTTTTTTCATCAATATAGCTGACTAGAGGCTATAGAGGCGAAAAATCGGTTCGGGTCTTAAAACCTGTGGTGAAATCATTGATGAAGCCTCGACTTCACAGGCAGTGTGAGGATTCTTGACTAAATTTGTCAAAATGAAAAACACCATTGTCGTTTTCTGCGGTAACTTTAATTTCGTTAGGAAATATCGTCGTTTTGAAAAAATTGAGTGTACACTCCTCCCCCGCTTGAAGCGGTAATATCGTGACGTATGCCGACCACTGTCCAGAAATTTTAACGTGCTAAAAGAAGCCAAAGTTACAGGGTGTTTAGAAGGACATTAAGAACTTCTAAAATAAAATTCGTTTTTGAAATTAAAACATAAGTTTGTAAAATATCTCCCTTCCGCTTTTTTGCTCTTCATTCAGTGCTTTATAAAAAGTGTTACAGTGATCAGCTATATGCGCCGTTTTTTTCGATAATCTGTTTCCATCTAAACGGCAACTTCATAATACCCCTCTCGTAGAAGCCCCCCCTTCTTATTTGGGAAGAACTCGGACAGCCACCTTCACAAGCCTCTTTTGAGTTCAACTTCACACCACCAAGGGCGTTCGCCATGGACAGGAACAGGTGGTAATCACTTGGCGCTATGTCCGGGCTATATGGTGGATGTGATAAAAACTCCATCAGAGCTCCCGTAGCTTCTGACGAGTCATCAACGAAGTGTGTGGTCTGGCGTTATCTTGGTGGAACACTACACCCTTCCTATTGGTCAATTCTGGACGCTTCTGGTCGATCGCCTGCTTCAAGCAGTTCAGTTGTTCGCAGTAGATGGTAGAACTAAGCGTCCGGCTATATGGGAGCAGCTCATAGTGGATAATTCCCTTCCAATCCCACCAAACACACAGCAAAACCTTTCTGGGCGTCAATCCCGTCTTCGCCAATATTTGGGACGATTCACCGGTCTTCAACCACGACCGTTTTCGCTTTATATTGTAGTATGTGATCCATTTTTCGTCGCCAGTCACCATCCACTTCAAAAATGGGCCGAGTTCGTTCCGTTTCAGCAGCATATCGCAGACGTTGATTCGGTCCAGAATGTTTTTTTTTTGCGTCAAATCATGAGGCACCCAAACATCAAGCTTTTTTTGTATCCAGCCTTCTGCAGATGGTTTAAAATGGTTTGGTGACTAACTCCCATCTCCGGCGCGACGTCACGAGAAGCCACATGCCGGGTAACCTTATAAAGTTTGAACCAAGGGAAGAAATGGTCACTTCAGGTTCAATCAATTAATTGCAGATTTATTGTCATATTTTTAAGCTCAGACTCAAGTCTAAAGTTATAGTGCTTAAGCACGCAAAGAGTACAGGAACTCACACTAAAAGGTGAAGCCTGAGTAAAACAAACATCTTGTTCCGCTGCCAATGTGTTTAACATGTTGAAATGAGCAATGGGTTGGTTGGTGAGTAAATGTTTTAAAACTGCATCTGACTTTTAAAAATTGGTCTTCGCGATAGAATTATGGTTAGAGGACTTTTTTTTTGCCTACTTCGTAAAGTACGGTTAATCCAGTCATCACATGAATATTTAGAAACTTTCAAATAGTGGTTAGAGGATTACTTAAACCATCTTGGAGAACTCTCCTAAGGTTCTTAGCCTCATCCGACTTAAGCCTATACGGTGCCAGGGGTAGAAAGGAGTATTCTCTTGTTCCTCCTAATCTTAACATCTAGAGCATATGCTGTCGTCCATTAGATCCACTTTTTCTCTTCATCTTCACAGCCTCTCTTCCTTTAAATGACTGTGTCGCGTTAGTACTCCAACTAACATTGAAAATCCAGAACCGCAAAATTTGAGAAGTTTCTATGAGTCTTACGCATTTACCCACCACTTCACGGAGCAACGTGAATTAACACTCTTCTTCATTTAAGAAAATTATATTTGAAGTGTTTTTTTTAAATCTTAGACATTTTGAAAGCAGCAATGCGAAAAATTTGGCCCCGTTCGTGTTATCGAAGTTTTTCAACGATGTACAGGATTCCATTAAATAAAACAGAATTAACCAAGAATACTCTCTTACCTACACAGCTACCGGAGGAAGTTCAGAAACAACAAACAACGAATTTCTTGGTTGTGGTATCGCCTAAGTTCCAATGGATACAGCACAAAAAAGCTAGTTTTAGTCACAAGGCACTCCACCCAAAGGCTCTTATTCTTAAGATCTAATAACAGTTTTCCGAATTGTAAGCATAGTCTCTGAGTCCGGTGTGCTTTCAATTTTCTGGTAATAATCTTATTAATTGATTTGTCCATACTATGGTCAGTACTCTACACACACCTGCCCTGACGAAAATTTCAGTGCGGCGTCACAAGTCGTGAATGAGAAGGACATCATTTTGAATAAGGACATTTTGACATTCAGGAAGACATATTTTGCTGTGGTGACAGCGAAATGCGGTGTGTTGAGGAAGCAATTTTTCACAGTCGATGATAACAACTTGTGAATCCCAGAAAACGATAACCGTTATCGTTCCAACCGATAAGACGGCCTTCAACTTTTACAAAGCACGTTGGCAAGGTGAACTCGATTGTCTCGAAGATTGTTTGGTTCCCAGTGTATATTCGCATATCCACGTTTTATCAGCAATGACTCCTTCGAATTGCACTTAAACACTTTACACTTCATGCAGGATATGATTCACTAACTCTTTTAATATGTCTTCTGTCTCAGATACATATATCGCGCACTTTCATCTTGCGGTTCGCCATTCCGAAATTGATGTCCTACGTGAAAGCCGTTAACAAGGCACCAAGACGTAAATCAAGAAATGAACACGTGGGAATACATTGAAGCTTGTTAAAACAATTTTTAGCATCAAAGGAGAGAAGTCAGGACAGACGACATTCAAGCTTTTTTTTAATTTCGCTGTGCTACTTCCCTCTTAAAAACAGGAACCACGAACACTCCCGTTTTTAAACGAGACCAAGATAAAATTTAAAAAGAAATTTTGGCAGTGGCGCTACTACGTTAACGATGAAATTGAATACTTATCCGGCTTTTTCATAACGCATACCTATTACCTAGGTATATTGGCCCAAATAATGAGTTTATTTCTGATGAAACGCTTCCGAGATATTAATTAAAGTCCATGGAACCTCTAGTTTTTACACCATTGTGCTTTAAATTTTGTAAAAGGATAAAAAAGGTAAAAGGATGTAAAACGAGCTGCCTCACTATAAAGTCTATTGCCAACAACAACAACACAAAAAGTTTGCCATAGTCAAATCTTCGCTATTCTATTTCAATGGTTTACTTCGTGGATGCTAAGGAACAACAATGCCCCCCATCAGAGAAACTTCGATATCTGAAAAAAATCCTTCCACAAAATAGAATATGTCAAGTACCTTCCCACCAATACCTCATTTCATAGAACTTACGATCTTACCCATCTCTTTACAGTCCCATTGGAGATGCCCGTCCTGCTGAAAGAGAACTTTAATCGCTGGTACTCACTGAAGTCATACTACTTGGCAATCACGGTTTCCGACATACCATTCCAGGTAAACTCATTCCGGCGCATTAACCCATGAACAGTCACTCACACCTCATTTATTTTCAGGCAATCTTCTGTGTGATCTACGTCTCAATAGTCTACTACTTCACCTCGCAGCCGTGGGAACTGTGGCGATTCTCGATGTTCCTGGGAGCGTGCCTGTTGATATCGTTCGTTGCACAAAGTGTAGGTCTGGTTGTTGGCGCCGCCATGAACGTACAGAACGGTGTCTTCTTAGCTCCCGTGATGTCAGTGCCCTTCTTGCTGTTCTCCGGATTCTTCGTCTCCTTCGATGCGATACCTGTATACCTCCGATGGATCACGTACCTCTCCTACATCCGCTATGGTTTCGAGGGCACCGCACTCGCCACCTATGGCTACGGTCGCGAGAAGCTCAAGTGCTTCCAGACCTACTGCCACTTCAAGTCGCCCATCACAACGCTGGAGGAACTCGATATGGTTGACGCTGACTACCGCCTGGACATCATCGCGCTGTGTGTCATCTTCGTCGTGCTGCGATTCTCAGCGTACCTGTTCCTGCGGTGGAAGCTGAAGACCGCACGATAGGCTCCCTGATCTAGGTTCCCCTCTTTTGTGTATTTTTTTTTCTTTCTTTTCAATCGTATGCCTTTATTTTGCTCTGTTCCCTAGTTCGTAAGCCTCTGTAGATACTTTGCAGATTTTGGTGCAAAGGGCTCTGTGTACACAAAGATATATACATACAAACGTAACCGTAGATTAAAGCGAGATGCATGCTAGGCTAAGGATATAAAGTTATTTATAGAGTTTACATATACACATGATATACAACAAAGCTTATGACACCAATGATACTAAAACCATCAACAACGTAAGGCTGGTTTTGTATACACGAACAAATTGTTAAAAAAAACATAAATAAACGAAAAATGTTAAAAAAAAATCATGAGAGGATGTCGCTGTAGACACACAAACACACACACTGGACCACACGGTCCATTTGGGCGGACTAAACACACATGCGTACGGGCGATTGTACGCACCCGTGTGGGTCCTCTCAAATTCGACGCAGGCGTGCAATAGAGAATGTGTCAAATTCTTTTTATTTTTATACATGTATACTGTGAAATGGAATAAAAAAATGTTTTTCTAGGTGAAATAAAAACAACGACAAAAAATTACAATTGCCTGTGTTTTACTTTCCACTGTTTGAGTGGCGGTCTGAGGTGGAGAAACATTTACGAAAACCCATGGGACGCAAAATAAAATTGTCCTAGCTGTTCATTGTAATGTCAATCAATTCAAAATTTTGATCTAAAAGTCAATTCGTATTTTGTATCACTTGGTGTTTTAATTCCAAATGTGTCAAACGAAGCCGTTTACGCGTGAGGAAATGGTTTCGTTTTTTCCAAGTAATGCAAAAATCTGGAAACTTTTGAAATAAAGGTGTAACAACTTTTTTAAAGTAAAACCCAAACCATTTCAAATATTTTAAACAATTTATTACCGGCTTGAAGTACGATCAAAGCAATTATTACTGGAACTTGACTCCGTTAATATGGCCACAACGAGCACGTTTGCAGCTTTGAATTCGTTAGAGACATTTTGCAACGACTAGGCTGCATACTTCAGCCGAAACGAAGTCTATTTCGCATTCAGTGTTGGTTCTGAGCTTTTACAACGTCGTCAACTTATTGACATAAATCAAGGACTTAACGTAGCTCCGTAGCGGTCAATCGACTGTCCCATTTTTTGAGATAGCATACACCCTTCAATAAATCGATTGTATCGAGCCAAAAATAATCGAAAATCATGACCCAAAAACGCTGACCATTCAGAGTAACACAGTATGATCGTTATCATCGACTAAAAACAAATGGCCCAATAACACCGCCGGCAAGCACACCGCACCAAATAGTTATTTTTGTGGATAAAGTGGTTATTCCTGAAGAAAAAATGAGCTTCGTCCCTGAAGATGGTTTTGCGATAAACTTCATCACCCTGCCGCATCTTCTCCAGTATCCAATCGGAGAACTTACGTCGCTACAAATGCTCCATCGGCTCTAGCTCTTGAGTCAGTTTGTTCCTGTTTGGGTGTAAACCTAACGGAAAATACGTCAAAAAGTGGTCTGAGCGATGCCCAATTCTTGAGATCGCAGTGGAATCGCCTGATTTCTACCACTTGCTACGAACGGGTATACGGCAGTGATATTTTTAACACTTCAACCAGCCCGTTGTATAACTAGCTCGGCAACATCACACAACGATGTAGATGCAATTTTGTTTTCTAAACTTCTAATTGTCTACTTGGGTGAAAATTATGGCAGAAAACTGGAGTTAAGGCTCTTAAAGCTGCGGTCCCCGACTCCGATTTTCGGTAGAAAATTTTTATAGTTTACAGGCGTTGCTCGTTCATGTACTTCAAGCTTACTTAATAAATTGACAGTAACAGTTTAGCGAAAGACTTAAATTCAAAGTCCCTATTGAAAACCCAGGATAGGCCACTTAATTTTTCCATGATGTTGACAAGAAGTCACTATCATACCTCTACGGAACGAAATGAGCTGCTTTACGGTTGAACAAATTTGAGTAATATTTAAAACTAGTTTCCAAATGGAATGCGATGACGCCTTCCACGACGTAGGGTTTCGGTTACCGTGTTCGCTTGTTAGAAATATGCTTCAGCTCCCTCCAACTTTCTTCAAGTAGCGCTGTTTCCTCCGCAACTGTTGTAAGCTTCGTACATATGTGCTTAACGGTAGTCCACCTCGTTAGCCATCTTGTTGAACTGGGGTGACAGCACGTAACATGATACAATCGAGCATTGTTCATCGCCATTGTGACTTCTACTTAAAAATGTCATTGTGGACTACAAAGTGAAATGTCAAATTCGTTATTTTCAAAATAAACTTCGTTCGAAGATAGGGATAATAGCAATCAATTAGAATCGTGTAAGTATTCATATATTTATACAATGAAAAAGAATACCATCGAAAACAAAACCATTTGTTGTTTAGTTTTGTACAGCAGTTTGAGCAGAGTGAATAAGGAATGTTTCGTGATGATACTAAGCTTCTTAAATCTCCCAGGCAGCGTTAGAAGCACATCAGTTCCAGCAGTTTTTCAGCTTTGTGCAACTTTAAGTGTATTGGCCAGTGGGAGTTACCAAGCGAATGTGGGAAGAAATGTGCTACTAGGCATGACACAGAAAACGGTGTCAAAGTGGACCTTATTCTTCCTGAGTTTGTACTTTACTTTATATTTCAGGTCAATCCAAGTTTAAAAATTCACCTTGAATATAATAATTCAAACATAATTGATGACGATAACTTTTTCCTATCTACTAAAAAAATTTGTTTCAAACGTCATATTCGAATTTGTATGCTGCCGACTTTGACGATACAATCGAGAATACTCGAATACCAAGAAAAACAAAATTGGTGACAATACGCAGCCCTATTCGATTCCTTATCCTACTTTAAATTCGCTTTATAGTCTTCCTCCATGCAAGACGTGAATTTTAGATCCATCATATGTTGCCTCTACCCGGGATACTCATCCCCCGTAAAGCAAGTCAAATAAACTCCCTCTTGACTTTGTCGAAAGCCCTCTCGAAGTCGTGGTGTTGATATGATCAATACAGGAGGATGCAGAGCGTTCCGGTACACGCTTTCCTATTACATTGACAACGTGAATCCATCTCTAAAAATCTCACTTAAGCAGATCTCCCTTATCAGAATTATGACGGTCATTCCTTTTTTCTATGATCAAGCTCTCACGCCGTCTGTCTTTATGTGGTTGCAGCAAGTTGCTGTCATTGGCGATCCTTGTAACAGCGGTAATGTCGTCAAGTCCTACCACCTTGTTTTTCTTTAGTGATTCGATAACGCCACATAGGTATTTTATATCTCTACTGGTAGATGCATGCATATAATCGATAATTTGTTTGAACGGACAACAGCGATTTGATCGCTTTGGATATTGTTTTTGAGGAATCGTGAGGGAAGGATGTTATGCCTAAAATCTGGGAACGCTCCGATCACTTAAGAACAATATTATCCAACCAATCAATGAACTACAGCACGAAAACATTAAAAAAGTATTTAGGGGTCTGGAGTGATAGAATGCCCTTCTGTCAAGTCGATTTGTGTTGACAGCTGCATGAACGACGTTGTATTTTCTTCTACAAATGAGGCCACAAGAGAGTGAAACAATTCAATTTCGTTCATAATATTGCATTTTTAAGAAGAATTTTTTATTTGTTCCCAAAAATGTCCTCAAAACATCCGTGCCAACATGGAACCTATCAAATGAGATCCATCGTAAGCAAACAGTGAGTAAGTGTTTAGATATTGAAATTAATGTGCGAGTCTCAACTCCACAAACTCGATTGAAATGAAATGTTTGTAAAACGTGAATCTGCAAAATCTTAATTCTCCAATAAATGCGTATTAAACTTCTTAAACGTCTTCCTTCAGTGAGCAAGCTCTATCGAAAACAAGAGAGAATCGTTGAAAACCAGACATGGACTGCACGAACGCCATTGTCGACTGATGACGTAAAGAGTGTCCAACGAAACCTGCTTCTTCTTCATATTTAATGGCGCTGCAGACCTGGGTTGATTGAAGTCCTTCTCCACTTGTGTGCACCATCGCATATAAAAAAAAGAAGAAAAAAGTTTTCAGAGAATTATATAACCGTATTTTTTTATGATAGAAGAATCTATAGCAATAATATGTGAAACAAAATATCGGCTAAATGCTCGGTAAGGCTTCGGTGGTGTACCTCTATCGGATGGCCCTTTTTATTGTTTATAATGGCTCTAAGACATAATTGAAATTCAATGTCGTTAATGTGCCGAATTATATTATCAGTTAGCTCTTGAATTGTTCTTGGCTTCTTGAAGCATCCTTTTTCTTTTAAATATCCCTAAAAAAAAGTCCAAAGGCGTTAAATTACATGATCCTGGCGTTTAATTAACATCTCCGCGACGTAAAGTAACATGGCCATTAAATGTTTCGCGCAAAAAATCATTGTTTCGTTGGCTTTGTGATAAGTGGCACCATCCTGTTGAAAGCTCATATGGTCCAGGCCCATATCCTCAATTTCTGGCCACAAGAAGTTCTTTATCATCTCGCTATAGCGAACACCATTCACGGTAATTGCTTGGCTGATCTCATTTTCAAATAAGTAGGCCCGATTCCGGAGCCAGCCTATAACCAGCACTTTCAGCTTTTCAACAATATTTCTTGGATTCTCAATTGCGCCAATTCTTCTAACGCATACAATGAGGTAAGGGTGTGCCTCATCGCTGAAATAACTTTTCTTTGTAAAATTACCATTCACTTCTGTTTGTTTAACAAACCATTCGGCGACGCGCTTTAAATGGTCAGTATACTTCAGCTCCAGATTTATGGAACCTAGTAATCGTGTAAATGAAAAGCTTTAAGTTGAGCAAAACAATTTGACGTTAAGGTGCGATTCACAATTAGAAGAAAGAAGGCTTTACCTGGAAAAAATGTGGAGCATGTTTTAAAAATTGAAAAAAAAATATGTGTAACAATTGTATTTCATTCCAGGTGGAAGAAAGTTTTTGATTTATAGATTTTAGCCAAGAGTAGAATAATTCATATCCATTAAATCAACCGAGGTTGCGTTTCTTTGTACGGTCAATGATCGAAGCTTAAAGATTGTGCTAGCTGGACAACCTTGTTGGATGAGGCCCAGGACCATCCCTGACTGAAGCGCCTAATGAAGGAGAAGAAGATCAATAATAAGAGTTACTGAATTAAAATTTAAATTTCATCTATGGGTTTGTTAGAACAATCGACAAGTAAGACAACTTTCAAACGTGAACAAGCTTATCGTACATGACATGGAAGCAAAAAATTTTCTGTACCGCCATTTAATAATTTGATTCATATTTCGGTCAACAAGTTCCAGCATGACGTGTGTGTCAGTTTCTGTATGATTTCCGCTTCAAATGCGTGAACGACATCAGCATTTAATTCTCAATCTCTTTCCAAAAACCCACAATCTCTCTACGCAGGAAGAACCACAGATAGCGGGAACTTCCCAAAGATAACGTCACAAACATAACTTCGTTGCACATAGCATGCATCTTGTGCACATTCAAGTGCATTATCCATCACGCCCATCACTCCCCAGCGTATCTTCACCGAGAAAACCGTCGGACGCGCTGATTAACTGCACGAATGTAGTTCATCCGATACACAAAGTAAATAGAACGTAAATTCACTTCAGCTATCCGTCAGTTCAGCGTACGATTCCATGACAATCCAATAGGCGGCGAACCAAACAATCGCTTTCGAATGTTTGCAGTTGGTACGTCAAATTACTTGCATACGAGCGCATGACTCAGATACAGACGACTACAAAGACGATGGCTGCAATGCAAACAAACTTGTTGTTACTCGTACTGCTGCCCACGTCGATCATTGAACTCGAAATGGCTGCGACGGCGGCGACGTCGACGGCGCAGCAGAAAACATAAACACCCTGACGTCATGGCGAAGTGATCTTGCATATCCACTCGAGTTGAAAGTCCTAGGTCAGGAACAGACCATCGTACAGTCTGTGGAAACAATTATGCGCCACCATGAATGGAGTTTTTTTTTGCTTTGTCGCTTATGAATATGGTTCGTTGGAACATTAATAAAAATCAATGAAATCAGGGGCATATTGTGAGTCCAGTCATTCTTACGTAGTCTAATCTAATAATCTGGGGCGTCTAACTTTCGATGACTTTTTCCAACTTTTATGGGCGTATATCAGCAATAAAGCCAAGAATGTTGTCCTCCAAGTGGGGAATCGTTTCGGCCTTATCTGCGCAGTTGTCGGTTTAGTGTTGCCAAATGTGCCGACATAATCTAGTATCGAAGACATTTATACATGCCACTGAGGATTTTTCTTTGATACAAAGAAGTTTTATATTGTATGTCCGTATATTTAACACACACTTTCTTTAATTTAAATTTAATAATATAAAGCGCTTAATAAAAATTCCAAATTGTTCACGGCGGAGACCTTACACACCAACACTATCCAGCAGCAGAAAATCTGCGCAGACGTTTTGTATAACTCGGATACGGTTTGTATCATATAAAGGCTGATTTTGTAGCTATTAACTTTTTGGCATCACTGGTTTAAGCAGCTGACGCACGTTTCGTGTTTTGTTTCACTGTCAAACATTTTCAGCTTGGTCTAAAATTTAACCATGAATCGTCTTACAAACGAACAACGCTTGCAAATTATTGAATTTTTTTTATCAAAATGGGTGCTCTGGTAAGAAAGTTCACCGCGCGTTTTTTTTCCATTTTATGGCCAGTTCATTTTTGGCTCAATGGGTAAATAAGCAGATTTGGAGTTAATATCAGCCAGAAGCATTGCAAGAGCTACCAATGCATCCGGAAAAAGTCACAGTTTGGTACAGTTTAAGGGCTGGTGGCATCATTGGACCGTACTTCTTCAAAGATGATGCGAATCGTAAGGTAATTGTGAATGGTGAGCTCTACCGTGAGATGATATCAAACTTTTTTTGCTCAAAATGCAAGAGCTTGACAAAACGGTGCCACATGCCACACAGCATGCGCAACAATGGACTTATTGTGAGGCTAGTTCGGTGAACATTTTACTTCACGTTCGGGACCGGTCAATTGGCCGCCTAGAACGTGCGATTTAACACCATTAGACTATTCTTTGTAGGGCTATGTTAAAGTTCATGTCAGACAAGCCCTGCTTCAATTGATGCGTTGGAAGACAACATTGAAGCATTTATTCGTGATATACCGGCCGAAATGTTGGAAGACTAAGCGGATGGACCATTGAAGGCGCAGTTAAGTTCAACATTTCCATAAAATAATCTTCAAACATTAAATTATATGGACCGTACTTTTGATCCAAATAAAGATTTTATGAATTTTTCTGAATTTTATGTGTGTCTTTCTTAACTTTCCTATAGCTTTTAAAAAATTACCCTTTACCTGGAAGTGTACATAAATACATGCATATGCTTCTCATTCATAAAAATCGTATTATTCTTCCACCATATTTGATGGCATATCTCATCGAAAAATGGAACCAATCTTTGCACAATGAAGGCGAACGCAAGATTGCTGCGCTTGATATTTCAAAGGCATTTGACAGAGTCTCTCATCAGGCTCTCTTGTCGAAAATGTGTGCTGTGTTCAAGTCGTATTTTATGGGTTCAAGTCTAATATTCACCATATTAATTCTGGTATTCACCAGGTGTTTTGTCTGCGACACTCTTCCTCATTTTCTGTCTGTTCTTCTGTCTGTCACTTCTAATCCAATCCACTCCTTCGGTGATGACAGTACCCTCAGCTTTTCATATTCGTTCGTGGCTTTCGACCCTCCTCTTCGGAGATAGACTTGGAATGGCAGCGTATGTTAAGCTCATTAAATTCTGACCTTGACGGCATAATTGATTTGAGTAAGAAGAATAGAGTGGAATTTTGTGCTTCCAAGACTTAGTGCTGTCTACTGTCTCTCAAGCGGTCCCAAAATAACCAGCCATTATCCATGACTGGCTCTAGCGTTGCTGAAACCGAACGATCTCATATTCGATATCGCCAAAAATGCAGTGAAATTTCTAGGTTTCTTAAAGCGATGCAAGAATTATTTCACCCCTTTTGATCTGGCACCAATATTTAAGGCTTACATCCGCCCAAAACTTGAGTATATCGCTCCTATCTGGTCTGGAGCTCCTAAGACCTTCCTGTACCTACAAGATAGAATTCAACAGCGAGCGAAAAAATGTTTGGTAATACTAATGCTGCGAAGTCAATTGACGCGCTAGAACATCGACAAAATGTTGCGTCTTTATCACATTTTATAGCTATTAACACAAAAATGCCATATTGAATTAGCCAGTTGAATTCCTCCCCTTCAAGAATTTACCCGCAATACTCGCCTCGCTAGAAATGCCCACCCATTCACCCTTAAACCCACCTTCGGCCGTATAGTTAAGTTTAGAGAGTTAGTTTTTAAGCCGCACCACACGAATATGGAATGCTTTTCCCAGCTCAACTTTTCCCCCTCATTACAATCCAAAGGCAATTAAAACCAATGTGCACCAGTACCTCCTTACCATCTCTTCATTCGGCCGTGCTGTGACTTAATTCCGCTCACTTAAGGGTACTAAATAATCCCATTAGCGCGCGCCAATTATAAGAAAAAAAACAAGACGCAAGCCAAAAATGATGATTTCGCGAGCACTTAAACCGAAAGACTTCAAGGAATATACGAATATATGTCAAAGCAGGTATTTGCTGTTTGCATTTCGTCAGATCCCTTTTCACGCAGGAAGATAAGCCCACTTCCAACTATACCTCGAGTACAAATATTCGACGCGTCGTTAGTAAAGCGGATTTGCAAATGCATACTCGTTGAGATGAAGGGTAAAATTTTGCACATTCAGCAGTGTGCTCTTCCGTGTTACGGTTGAATTCAGTCGACCGACAGCTTTATAGTTAAAGCAGTCCAAAGCGGATATTGTCTTCTAGTTAAACAACCGACTGCTGTAGTGCAGGAACAATGAAAGATTTTGTGAGAATCGAATTACAGGTTCAATTAGCACTGTTTGTGGGTTGCCTAATTAGTGGAACGAGATTTGTTCTTAATAGTTGCAAGGAGAGACAGATTTATTGCCTAGATGGCCTTGAAATGGTCTTGTGTTGACTCAATATTTTACGACCGTTGTTGTGTCTTAAGTGATTTTCTGAAAAATGTTCTTTGTTCGCCAATAAATGCTGAATAAAGCAGCAGGTACCTTCTTGGTACCAGTCTGCTTTCGCTTTATTCACTCTTTTCCACATTTGAGTGTCATCCAACAGAAGGGCATTCCCCGCTGCGTTTATTTTCGCGTGCTACTCACTTTTACTTCCCGAGGCGTACTGTGATAGAACAAGGACGCAGTTTGCCCCCTTCCTGCTTGGTGCCAGTGCGTTTATCGACTTAAATCTACCACACTGAGGGGACGTATATGGAATAGCAATCTTTGGCAAAAAACAGTAAAACTGTGCTTTTCTTTCCGACTATCGCCGATAAGTCTGTTGCTGTCCTTCACACTTTTTCAGCTCGCAAAGTTTTAAGGCTTCCAACCCTTTTCGTGCACATGATGAGGTATTTTTTCTCACCAGTGTGAGACGTGCGCATTTTGCTGCCTTCAACAATCGCAAGAGCTGCTACCATGCTGTATGATCATTAAGTCAAAAGCGTTTTCACTTCTCTCTATCTACAGGTAAAATTTTCGAGCTCATTATGATTAACTGTATAGATCCCGAGGAGCCCAAAATTACAATTGGATCAAATGTAAATACAAACTAAATGTTTTCTCTATTTTTTTTTCTATTTTTCCATACACAAGGATACACCAGAATAGTGGATCCATAACTTTACCCAGTATACCTAAGCCACCAGTCATCACAAACACAAACCCTCAGTTCTTAAAAAGCCAGAAAAAAATAAATGTCTGCCGGCCTGTTTTACGAAACAAATCAACATTTTAACGCTTCCCCATGTCCCCCTTGCACACGGACACATACATTTCAATACGAAATGAGGTTGCTATGCCAGTGGAATAGAAAAATCGATAGAAGACACAGCAGCGTCTTATCGGTGCACAGAGTCACACACTAGCCAGCAACATTGAATATTCCTGAAGTTCATTAAGACACACGCCTGCCTTCCCCCAAGCAAGTGCTGATCGCGCTTTAAAGACATTGACCGACGACGGACGTCACTGCTTGAGTGATTATCCGTGAGTGGGAATTTCCCCACTGGGTACTCACTACTGAACAAATGCACTCACATGTGATAGAGAAATGGTCTGTTTTATATTCCCGATTGACAGGCCCGATTGAAAACTATTCTGTTCATGTACATAATTACAGGAATATTTTGAGATGTTGCAATTGTCACTGACTTCTTCACAGCAAAGTGGCACACGGCAGCGTTGGCCATTTCATATTTTGTAAGGGATCAGGGAGTTTGCAGTCGATTCGTATCATGTACAAATGTATCGCTTTTAAGAAGTATACGATGGCTTTCATTGGATAGAATGGGTGGCCGAATTCGAGTCCCAAAACATTTGACCTTGTTGGGTCGAGTTACAGATGTTATGCTCCCAGCAGTTTCCTTACTTTTTTGGAGGTTAAGATAAACTGAACTGGAGCGATCAGACTCAACAACTGGTCCATTGTACTACCAGGCAGTAACCTTCATCTAATGTAGTTTCTTGGTTTTCCGCACTTCTGTGAAAAAGAGCTTAGGTTTTCAGCTCCCACCACGTCAGCGCTAAACAGCCGCCACCTGATACGAGCAGAGACGGGACATTGACAGAGGAAGTGATTTAAAGTGTGTTCAACTTCTCCAGAGACGTCACAAAGGGTGCTATCACAAAGCCCAAGCAGACTTAGGTGCTTAGCCAAGATGAAGTGTTCCGTTTGTACGCCAACACGTCGTCTGCAGTCATTTCTACCTAGAGGTTACAGAAAAACCGCGGATACCTGCGTAGACACCAACTTTTATTACCTAAAAACTGACCTGTCAATCACTACTCGGCTTAAAATATAACAATTAACTGCCTTTGCAAACGGTTAACGCAGAAATACCCCGGAAATCAATTCTACTCTAGTCTGTTGAGTCAGCTTGGTTCCAAGCTCCTGACTCGGAGGATCAAAATCAGCAGAATCCTTTAAGCTCCTTTTTTTGACAGAAGAAATCTGTGTCGGTTATAAGGCCCTGCCTGCCTTGAAAGGGAAATCCAGAAAAGAGACTTAACCGCGAACTCGTACAGGTGTTCCTAGATGTGGATGTAGTTGGGAAGGGGAAGGAATCGGTCACATCGAGAAACTGAAGAACAATGCTTAAGCTAAAAGGGCTTTTGAGAATCACACAGGATAAGACTAAATATCCTGTACAAAAAACCAAGTCATTCTGGATGCAAGACAGCTTGGTCTTGATAACCAGAAGCAGTGTGCTTCTGACCGAGAATGATAAAAGACTGCCTCTGTTGTAGCACAGGCATTCCGTGGGTCACTGTCCTGAGTGTTTTTTTATTGACTTCCTTCGCTCGTCTCAACTTCAAGTGTATTCAGTGGCACTACACAGTCAGTAAATTGAAAATACTAATGATCGACAAACGATCTGTATGCATTGAGTCCGCAAGACATGGCTTACACGGAGCAGAAAATTTCTGTGTTGCAGGAAAAGGGCGTCACGCAAGCATTAAGTCCAATTTGTATCCAATCCACCAGCGCCTTCGTCCACACAATACAAAATAAGGTTATACACCCTAATCTCAATACTGCAGTGGTGATGAGAGCATTCTGTAGAAGTAGCTATTCTAATCAATGCCGTGCCAAACTTAAACTTCAAAGCTTACATCCTAGTAGAGAACCGACACAGAATCGTCCGATATTTAGGCTTCTCAAACTAGCTCGGATCAAAACATCTTCATCAACAAGACGCTTATGTTACCAAAATTATTGTATGTAGGGATACATCGTTCTGCCTGCGAGGAAGTTGAATGGAGAAGAAGATACAACCACGTATGAGCAATCAGGCACATTGCTCAAGCTATGAGGGTCTTTGAATCCCAGCCTCAAGGTTCAAGAGTGTCTACGGAAGACTATGGAAGCAAGATTGCGGAAGCTCCTACCCTTCAAGGATCACTGGCCTGTTAAGTCCGATAAGTACGATCGGAAAAGTGATAACTTTGATAAAGTTGCAATGAATTAATGAACTAAGCATTCATTTACTTCGATGCAGATGGCCCAGTGATGCTTCAATCCGTTTGAAAAATACATTTTTTCTTATGGAGTGCACAGTCTTAGTGGCGATAATCATTCGTCTTAAATTTCTGCCGATTGAGGTGTGAGCATTGTCGTGGTGAAAGCACACTTTTTTCTTCGCTAAGGAGGCCGCTTTTATGAGTCTGTCCAAAAGAGATCTATGCCTATGCTTTTTCTTGCCGATTTACCTAATTCTGACTGGGCTGTGTCTGTCGCTGTTTCGCTGTTTCGCATGTGTTCTGATGCCGTGGGACCCCTCAAATAGGTTTTTGTCGAAATCTGAGATTTGAGGATTTTCGGCTTTTTACCAGTTCTTGGGCAAAAATCGCAGTCATCTTCGGCAGTCATTGCCTCAAAATGAATTGTAAACGCTGTTGCGCATGTGTTCTGATGCCGTGGGTCCAACCAATAGGCTTTTGTCGAAATTACCTCATACACGACAGATTTTGACGGTTCATATCTACCACTAGTGGACTTGGCGATCCCTAAAGGGTTGACTCGGACTAGTGTTAACATGTTCACAACCGCTGCGTTGGCACAACAACTGGATTTACATACATTACACAGCAGTAGCCATTAGACAGTCTTCATTTACGTTTGCAGCCGATAAATTAGTCTTCACTTAACCGGAAAGTGTTCCCTCTGTGAAATCCACTGTTTTGGCTGTCTCTGGTGTGTGCCAGTGAATCCATGTTTTATTGACGACCACAAAACGACGTAAGGGCCGCTTCGTTTTGCGCTTAAATAGCGTCAAACACTGCTTTGATGTGCTCTTACGGTTCCGCTTGTTATCCCACCTCGCCGACGTGTTTTTCATGTCGGATATGACCCAGGCGGTCGACTGTTCCTACAATCGTGGGTACCTTCAGTCGGCCGTTTGCCAATACGAGATCGTGAATCTTTGTCACTTTGTCCTCCGTTTTCGGGGTATATTGGCATGGCTCATCGAACACCTTCCAAAAACAGGAATCGTGTACCGACCGATTTTGCTCTTTCCATTAGGTGGTGTAACAGGCCGCGAGAGATCGGAATCGATTAGTATTTACTGAAGAATGAAATGGAGCCTTGAAGAGTATTTAAGCTTGGATTATCCAATACGATACATTGAACCGGCCAACTAATGCCCAAGACCAAACGTATTCATTTCCCATTTCGTCGATTACTATGCTGCTCATACTCCTATTAGGAAATATTAATTTTATCTCCAATATGAGCAAACTGAAAATATTTCTGTTTACTGTTTCTCATACCGTCTGCAGTACTATCTCAGTGAAATCAAAGGTCGATACTCAGACACCGCTGTTGTTATCAGTACAAAACATTTACTCATACTTAAGCTGCGTATATCTATTGTACAAAGGAATGACAATTTACTGTCTCGACCTAATTATCTGGAAAACATCTTCTACCTTTCCATTTAGCATACAAAAGACTTTCCCATAATTTTCTTCGCCACATCGACTCAGTCATTGGCTAAGTCTTATCTTGTTGCCGCTAATTATGTTTTGTCACAGACAGACGCCCGTGTGAATATCGTCGCGTGCGACGATAAATGACGGAAAATTATGCAGGAAGCGAAGCCAACGTTTGAGAACTATTATTCGCAACACTAGCATGGCATCTCTAGATGTACATACATCACAACAAACCTGCTGATGCATAGTATGCCATTAACTGTCGACTGAAAACATACAATTGTGCGTCTAAGCTGATTCCCTTTTGGGAAGAAATTGTACACCAGCATAATAATGACAAAAATTATAACCTAATACTGTGGAATGTAAGGCACATACAATTTATCAGAGATTGTGGTGTATCTTTATGCTCCCTAAGTAAGTAAGTAACTAGCACAGATTTCCAAGGATGTTTTTTCTGATTTTTTTTCCAATTCAATGCGAAGATCACTAGAATGATAGTTCAATGAAGACCCAGTCGATGTGTTATCATTTTTACGATTGCAACAGAATAATAATTGCATTGAAGCTGTGAGGTGAAGTATGGAAGCGCTAGTCAGAGGTTATCAACAGAAGCTTATCGGTACATATTTCACTTCCGTTTTAAGTTCCTCGTCTATTTTCACCTTGAATCGTTGTCTACTGTTAAGTAAGGAATATGTCTTGATTTCCTGCATATCTCGCTCATAGGCATATAGAATTGTTGAACCATTATGGTTTCGTTTTCAAAGAACATCACGTTTGCTTTCGAGGTTTTTGATCCAAAATATCGTGAGTTATAGTAAGTCTCAAATAACTACACCCTTGCATTTATAAATTTGAAAAAAAATCACCAAAACTAGTTTTCGAGAAGAATATTTATTTTGAAATGATTCGGTCGTTTTGACACAAAAGTTTTGACATGATTGGTCAAAAAATTACAAAACATAAACGTACGAATTTTAAAAATCTAAAGACCTAGAAGATCTATATTGATTTCGGACTTAACATCTTTACCATGTTCAAGATCAATGTGAGTGGAGCCTTACATATTGATTTCAACCCTTGTGGTGTGGTGTGGCAGTTAAGAATTTGATTTATTAGGGGCAGATATGTACATATATACAGATTGAAACTTAAGGTTTGGTTCACTGTAATACAAATCAGCGTGTTAATGTTTGATTCCCAATTCAATTCATTGCTTGTAAATATCAACACATTGAAGCTACACATTGAGTAATTTTCTCGCTGTTGAAAATAAAGGTACACAAAAACGGAACCATCTATGCGCGAGTGAAAGTCTCACTTAACAGTATTAATTGAGTGCCACTACAGCCCACGAGGGACCAAGGCAACTACTCGTGGTGTGAGTGCGATTGTTTACTCAAGAGTAGAAGGGACCTACAGTTTTTTGCCGAGTCCGAGTAATTAGAACTCTTTTAGTGTTGTCAGCAACTCAAACATGGATCCTTTGTCTAAAGCACTGTTAAATGTATAAGTTTTGAATGGGGGTGTTCCCTCTGTCCTTTTGAACACAGAGTCAACTTCTCCATCGCTTGGTCTTTCGAATTTTGGACTCCTACAGCAGGCACATTTATCTCTTTCGCCCAGCAAAGAAAGCTTCTCATCGCCATTTACGAAACTTTCTGCGTCTCAACAAGTCCACTGTCCTTTGAGTTAAATAAACACAAATTGAATCGATTCATTCCTAATTGCACCTTATTTCCACAAAGTCAAACAGGTTACCTCTGGATACTGGGTAGCAATTGAACGTATTTTATCACTTCCACTTCGGATGATTAGCAAACGACAGTCAATCATCGATTAATTTTACATTAAAAGGGACGCAGGCTGTGTTAAAGGTGACAATTATCATTTCCTCCTGTTATTTGCTTGTCCCGTACTTGTTTGACAAGCTTTTCCAGCTTAGTAGAGTAACCGAAGAGAGCCAACAGAGGATGTCCCAGATTAAAATGGCGCACGTAAGTACGTAGAAGAGGAGTGACGAAGGCAGATGGCAAATGGTCGAGTTGGGTGGTTGTAGCCAACTTTATCTAAAAACAAAGATATGCGCTATGGAGCTGAGATGATTACTAACTTTTTCGTTCATCAATTGAACAAGCATGATTTTGGGGAGCTACGGCTTTAACAAGACAGCGCAACATATCAAACAGCTTGTACCACAATGGAAGTAAACCTTTGGTAAGTAAATAGTGCAACTGTGTTCTAATGATCAACTCTGAACAACCGCGACAGTTCAGTTGATATCCATTAAAGTGGGACCCTTTCACATTTTACTCCTGGAAGTGAAAGTAATAAAAAACAGGGTTTTAAAGGGGAGATTGTGCGCCATTAAGGCAATGGAATACCTTATAAAACCCTTACTGTGAAAAGTCCTTAACAGAGACAGTTTTGAATGTTCTGCAATTCTATATTCTCTATACTTAGATTCAATGTACGCATTTGTCTTCAGCAGCGTATACTTGCCTAGCAAGCTTTTAAAGGAGCATTCATTTCGTGGTTTCAAATTGAAAGATACTTATGTGGCTCCAAAAAAGCTAGAGTTGATCAAAGAGCTGCCGTTGCATCCGACTTTTTTTTTGTGGACGATTAAGGATTAGCAAGAAAGGGGAACAAGCCACACAACACAACCAATTATAACTTATTGCGTTAGCGTTAGCTTATTCTCGTTCCCGTCAATTGGCGACATGCGATGGGATTTTGTTTCCTGTAAGGTCTGTTCCTCCTCTGAGAACATTTTTCGCCTAGGAAGTGCTTGTCTACCACCAGTTGTAGTGACTCCTTATTTGATATTGTTATGGAACCGTTTTTGTTGTTCAGAACGCCTGGAGCCGGTGATTTCTGGAGAATTTGCTTTGATCTATTGACTTCTTTGTTGCATTCGATTTCGAACAGGAATTTTTCTACCATTGGCCTTTGGTTATTTTAATCGTAACTATGAAGCTCCATAAACTGTCATTTCAGGAGATTTTCATTTTGGAGTTCTTTGATATGTTTTAAAAAGATCATTCAACCGATACCAACTACGAACTACGGAATGTGTCGTTTGAGCCACAAAATTCGTTTCCGAAACAATAGCAACAGATGTATCCCTGACAACTTAAATCCCAATTATAAATGAAGTACGTACATTTCATCAACAAAGAGTCGTTAAAAGAGTCTGTATATAGTATTTTATGTTTGGTGTAGAAATTAACACTCTCTCACCAAAGAAACTGTCTGTACCTTGCAAAAATAGTCATTCAAACCGCTTTTACCTGAGTGAAAAATTGTAAAAGAAACTTAACGAAGACTGGGGTATGGTTGACAACGACCGTAACATATTTCCTCCATTACCAAAATTTACATTTGCTTCCTTACATGCATCGGATTGATCCTATATCCCACAATTCACTTATCTCCACTCATCCATTTTTCTCTAATAAGTCGGTGACCCCCTTATGGCTACTCAATTCGCACTCTACATTACTATTTGTATGCCACCCCATCAATTTTCCCCATGCATCTATCCACTGACTTATCCATCAACACCCAACAACCCGTCCGTTGACTTTTCTCTCGACTGTATCTCATAAAGTGGCGACCACTGCGTCACTAACCTCCACAGAAACTCTCACTCAACCGGCAACAACACTCACGAAGCCCTTCTGGAGCGAGTGTGTGCTGTCGTTGCTGCACCGCTCAATTCATCAGAACGGTTCAGTGCCTCCTTCTCAGTGCTCCACCAGAAGGCTGCGCCACCGATCAGCGATCAACGCTGCCGATTATACTCCGCAAGAAGAGTCGCCTTTTGAACACAACAAAAAAAAAAACACATATGCCTTGTGCTCGGCGGCGTTCGAGTTATAAGCATTTTTGAACTCAGCGTTTCGCTCAGTTCTCGACAAGCGCGCACCGAGACGCACCACCACTCCGGGTCCCGTGTATCGCAGTGTAAACAAACGGCCAAAAGTGTTAAGTGTATTAATTGACGCATCGGCATCGACAACACCCTCACCCTCAGCTGCGTCTGCATCCGATTGGTGTCACCAGCGGGGCTGCGCGGTCGCCTGTACTGACCGGCAACAGCTCGCGAAGCTTAATTCAATTACTTCGTGCAATTGACTCTAATTTAGGACCGCCCGTTGCGGACAACCTCGAAACTCTTCGGGTGAATTTGAATATCTGTGTGACGGCACAACGCCTCCCAAGTGGAGACAGGAGTACTAGTGAAGGAACCGTGCGTTTGGAGTGCTCGAAAACGGAGGTAGAGTCAACGCGGCTGAACTTCGCCCTGTGAACTCAGTGATAAGGAGGTTTTTTGGGGGGGCTCCGTTTCAGTGGCTACAAGTTAGTGGCGTCTGTGTGAATGCTTTGTGTTCTGCGTTTATTTCGGGGATATAAATAGAATCACCGACCGGAATCGCCGTCGTTGCTGTGGAGCAGGCATTGTGCGCGGTGGGCAGACTTCTGTTTGTGAGGGGAACTGCAGCCAAGATAAGGTGAAGTATTTCTTCGTATCTAGACATTTGGATGAAATTAGATTTTTGAATTTGCGTTTCACTGGGGAGGAAGTTGTGGCGGTGGTGGGGCATGAACTGGGGGGTGGGGGAGCGAAGCAAATTGAAACATTTTGTTTATATTTGGTTTGGAAAATTGTGTGAATGGTGATTAAGATCTATTGTGTGTCTGCGTATTTTCACTTTGTGGACGCGTGATCGCTTACTTGATGGATTCTCGCGCGGTATCTCTTTGGAGTGTGAATGCTTGACTTTTGTAACCAATTTTTTGGTAGATTGGGGATATCGACATTAGTTCTAATTTTTTGTGATATCGGACTTGTCTCCCTGATGTGCCCAAATCTTTGTAAGAAGACCGATTCTCATTCAAATTTTCCCAAAATACAAGGTTTGAAAGTTATTCTCCTTGTCTAGTTCCTGCTAGAATTTCCTTAGCAGCCAATAGTTATAGAAAATGAGGATTTCCTTATTTTTAAGTTTTCAAAAATGGCTTGTTGTTGAAAAAGAGGATTTTTTCCGAAGATTCACCAAATTTCTTTGTCTCGTAAGAATATTTCAGTTGCAGCACAGATGTCTTCTTCATCGAAATGCAATTTGGTATTTTGAGCACGATTTATCGACGCACGTTTCCCCGACGCATGACACTTTATTTTGGTGAAAGTTAAGAGTCCTTTCCAAGTTCCAAATTTCAATACAATCCATCCCGCCTGTTTTGAATCTCAATAAAGAAAGAAAGACATGTCATAACTGATCAATATCTCTGGTCATATGCACGTTAATAAAATTTAAATCTGTAGAGCATTAAATGTTCGTGGTTATTCCTCGGACACTTTGCAACTGTTGTATCACAGTTTGGAGTTATTCCAAGAGAGGTATTGCATTGCTCGTGACAGAATGTTTTTTGTATTGGTGATTTTTAAATCCACTAAAATTGTTTGCTATAGAAAATACGTTTTCTAAACCATTTTAGGGAGGGAGATTCACAAAAAAGGTGCTCAGATGCTCCATCTCCTCTTGCAGATATAGTTGACACACTTTGTCGGTATAGATTGAACTTGCTTAGAGGATGTTTCAGGCCACAATCGTGAGAAGATTCCTTATTGTTAGCTTGTAAGATAGGATTTAACATTTGAATAGCCTACGATTTATTCACTTGTCCCTTGGTCTAGGCGAAGTTTTTGTTCCCTTTGTTTGCAGCTGTGATCCAGTTGACACTACAGCAAGGCCCAGAACCTACGAAAATAGTTTTAGAACAACCTTAAGCAAGTTTATCTGCGGATTCACTTTCCACATTCCACTTACTCTTACTTACGTATGACTCAGCTAAATTTCACTTTATTTTGTTTGGCTAAGGATTGCAGTGCATCGTGACAGTCTACAATGTTGGAACATAAGGCAACCTGTTTTTTTTTTTTTTTTTTGTGTGAGGAGGTGGATACTTTATGTAGCCACGAGGTGTTAAGCGAGTTAGTGTTTTGCTTCCATTCTTAATTCCTAAGATCGGGCATTATACGTATAACTGCATTGCTCCAACAGCACAGCAACAATGATCTTCTTAACCTAGAATTGGACAACAGTGTTAGCCGTTCACGCAATTTTGCACTCAATGAAGTTCCTACGTTTTCATATCTTCCACATAAGAAGAAACGGCGCTCCAAGTTCTCTACAGCATTTGTGTGGAGACAATAGGATAAACGGTTTCGTTTGCATAGATATTCCCAGTAAACAATTGTATATGATAGTAAATTAGTTCGCCGTGTTTCCGATTTACCAAACTTTCTAAGAATTGTCCAGCTACCATATTGGGATTCGTTCCATTACTCCATTGTAGAGACTTTGTTCGAAGCTCTTAGCGTGATGTAAGGTTGGGCCGATTTGCGCGTCATTGTCGTAGTCTTCTAGCTTCTGATACTAGAATATCAATAGGCACCTTCTTCTGTCTTCGTCCTGGCGCTAGAGTGCGGGGTGGACCTGGACATTATACATCATGCCCCTACCATCTCTCGTACTGTCTCTCGATAGCTCGAGGTTAGTTGAGGTGCTTCTCCACTAGTGTGCGCAATCCCATCTTAGGCTGTTCTCTGTTGCGTTGTTCTAATGGCTCGGAATCGAAAACTTTTCGGGCTGGAGAAAGGGGGACCTTAAAATCTACATGGCCTAGTCATGTAAGGCATTGTATCCGAAGACGTTTTACTAACTGCTATGGTTGTATTCGGTAATTCATGGTAATTCATGACGTATCTCGCACATAGTCTCTACACATAAAATCTCCCACAAAATTTGTATTTCAAAGTCCTTGCTACACTTTATAACGCTACTTGTAGAGCAGATGTCTATGGCGTAGATGCCTTGAACCTTGCATACGGAAATTGTAAGACGAATAGTACTCTTTTAGTGTTGTTAGAAACTAATTGACGTGTTGAAAAATGTGAGAAGTTAAATCCGGGAATCGAACCTCAGACCTTCCGCGCTCATCAACGCAATCACCCTCTACGCCACGGCAACACGGTGGTATTATGTATTTTATTAAATATGTTTATTGAAGGGTTATTCATTAGTAGGTTTGGTTTATAATGTCAAGTAAAAGGCATAAATTCAAAAGTAAACTTGAACCTTTTGTTATCGGTGTAAAGAAAAATTTATGGTATTTACTTTTTTAAAAATGATATAATATAAATGACTACGTCTGAGGCAGTCCATTCGGAAAGGCCAATTTTTCGCGACTTGTTTGAGCATAATAACCATCACGAAGATTACTCGGATAATATTGGATAACGTCCTGAGACTTTAAATATCCCCAGACAAAGTAGTCCAAACGCCCAATATCGCACAATCTCGGCGCCCATTTAATCATAGCAGAACGTGAAATTAAATGCTCACTAAAATTACTTCTCAACAAGTCCCTTGGTTCACGCGGTGTAGTCTTTTGAAATCCGGGAGAGTCGGTGTAGTCTTTTGAGATCATGTGCTTAAATTTTAAGAAGCACATATGTAGTCCACTAACATGGCGTGATAACTGTTTCTGATTTGCTTCATTTTTGGTAGAAAATATGGGCCTATGATTTTAGCAGTCCATAAACTATACCATGCCATTGTTTTTATCGGATGTAATGGTAGCTCCTGGCATTCTTTGGGTTGCTCATCAGCCCAAAAATGGATATTTTATTTATTAAGTGCAAGAAAAACGGACTTAATTGAACAAAAAAAGATAAATACACCGAACCTTCGTTCAGTTTTTCCATTCGTCGAGAAACTGACGCAAAATCAAGTCGCCTGACTTCTTCCATTAGTTGTACGCTTTTAGGTCGAGATGCCCACGTAAAAATGCCAAAGTTGTTGAATACGCCAAGTCAATCTGCTGAGGACACTCTTATGTAGCTACAGTCTCGAAACGGCATGATGGGTATACTCTAACCGGTCAAGTACAATTCAGTAATTTAAACTGGGTATCCTAATTGAAAATCCCCTTTTTTGTCCTCAATTTCTGATTTTGTTAATAAACTTTTTCGTGTTCCTTTAGTCTTTTTTAGAAGTTTGATAAATGAAAAAGTTTTATAGAAATTTTCAGTACGCCCTATATATTATCTGACATGGTGAATATCTGTAAAAAACGGTTTAATGAGAAGAGCAATGAACATGCAATTTTTTAAAAGTCTCAAGAGCCCAAAAAACCCAAATGTATCCGAAACTCTCAAGTTGAACAATTTATTCATGAAATCTTGTATTTTGGCCATAGTCCGAAAGCGAACACAAAATGTTGAGGATATCTCGTTTTCGGTTTGAAAACGTTTAAACCCCACCTTAAAAAATAACCGTACGATGTCGTTGTCACAGGAAGGGGCTTAATACAACAGAAAACATGGGACTTAGAATTTATTTCTTTTAAGTTCCCTAAAAAGTTCAAAAAAAAATAGAAAAGTCTGTGCCAGTAACATAGACTGCCAGCCTAAATGTTACGCCGTGCAGGCGCGAAAGGTCTCTGCCGTTTGATATAAAGTACCGAGGTATTTCGAAAATTAGAAAATTAAAAGCACTGACACGGAATGAAAAGTAAATTGTTCGATGTCCTACTAACTGCAAAGGGAACCACATTTTGTTCGCATTACAGAAGCGGGTCATTGAATTCCGACGGAGGTTTGACCGAGTGACTAAGTAATCTGCTTAAAATTAAATGCCCCAGAACAAAAATAAAAAAAAAAAACACTGCTTCCGAAAGTCGTGAAATTCCAATTATTTTGCAAATTGGATTAATTTAAGAGACCCCATATGAAATTGTTTATTATAGTCGCAGTTACTGCCGTCACATACTGATCTAGTCAACAGGTTCCATGATCGCCCCAGGCTAACAGAGACAAAGACACCTGTTTTTAATTGTCTTCCATATGAATATCGGTAACCTTTCAACTTCTTTTGTTTTGAAATTCCTCAATTTTTCGCACTCTTCCTTTCTTCCTGCTGTTTATTTGCAACCCTCTCCACATAATCTAGCAGTCGAAAATGTTTTGAATTTATTCGCACCTATTTATCTGACGGAATCCGCAGCCTAATGCCCCCCTTCCCAATTCATATAAACAACCCAACAGAGACACTCAATTAATCTTTCAGAACGAAACCGGTTGCCGGAACAGTTTGCGTCTCTCGGCAGTACGTGTTGAACGGAATTCAACAATTGGACGTCATTAATTATATAAATCTGTGAAATTCAAAGAAATTCACCCGACAATCCAACCCTCTGAGAGGTCAGGCGGACTGATGCAATCCACCTCCAATCGTCAACTGCAAGTCATACCAGACCCGGGAGCGTTACTTTTTATTGATGAGTCAGATAGTAGACTCACCCCTGGCCCCCTAGCGACAGGAGACACGATTAAGTGGTAAAACCACTAATTACAGATCAGTGGGAATATTGCTTGCATCTTTGGTTTGTTTAATTGGATTCCGGAGTGCAGCAACATTGTTGTGGGATGAGTAACAAGCCCCCCCCCACGTGAACCCATTCAATTGGGTTTGTAGACGTTGCCGATAGGCTATGATTCTAATAACAAGCGATTCGCGAAGCCATACCATGGCTTATCTAAAGTGGGAAGGGAAACCGAAGTTAGTGGAGCACGACTAATGAGAATTACAGTTTTTTGCAGTGGTTGCCTGCAGAGATGCAAACATCTGAGATTCATTATGCCGCTGGGAGATGTTGGAAAAAGTACTCGAGAGTGACAGGACGACAAAGTCTTTTGAGGAGTGCTCGGCTTGATTGGTAATGGAGCGCATTGCAGATTGGATATAGATCAGATTGTGGCAAGCTATCAGGCGTGAGATACTTGTTTCATTGCAAAACAACATTGTTATGATGAAAATCGGCGCAGCCGGAGCATACGGACAGTTCCGAGATTGCATCAATAAAAAAATCATAAAAAATTTCAACTCTTACACAGTCATGCATCTGATTGTGAGTGTTCCTCATTAATATGTTCAGGGATTTTCTTATGAAAAGATTCACGCTTCAGTGAACTAACAACAGTTTATAAAAAAAAAATTAGCAGGTTCGAGTTACGCTTACACATTAAAGGTTTCGTTTTCACTTATCTGATGAAAGCGATGCAAGTTTCCATTATCCTTCGAATTACAAAATGTTTATAGAGTGCTCGTAAAAATTGTCACAAGCTTCTAAAAAAAAGGAAGTAAAGTTTACGGAGTCGATTTTTTACCAAAGAGATACTGATAAATTTTAGGTTAAAAATGTACCTCGCTATGGTCAACCGTCAGTAGAAATGTCGATGAAGTTGTCGGAAGAATTTAGTGAAACCGCTAGAGTAGTTCGTCTACAAAACTAGACAGTCATCCCCAAATAGTTAACAATCATCTGAAAAAAGCTGAAGAAGGTCGGTGATCGCGTCGCCGTCTTTCTCCATCAAAACAGGATGCAATTGTAAATAAAGTCCAATACCTGTTGTAACTAGGCACCAGGTTGTAAATCCTTTTAACATATATATTTATTTAATTACAAACAAATCAAGACCAACACAAAACAGACTATGGAAAGTAATATAGAAAGGTCAATCAGTCAGAAGAAGGATATCCAGTAATACAAATTTCGTTCATTGAAAACGAAACCTTAAAAATATCGAAATTATTAATTGTATTGATTTTAAAATTTTAATCTTGATATTTCATTGGCATCACCACACCTTCAACATCTGGATCAATAGAAAAATAACACAATTCTACAAACATCCGTTCACTAACTCAAGTTCAGAGGCAATACGTTCACACCTGTGACACAATTCTGCACACTACGCTGCCTCACAATTCACTATCAGTGCGCTGCTATAAAACATAAGCAAGTGTGGAGCTCTTGTCGGGCATGCCGCTTACTTTAGACTCCTATTAGGTCATGGCTCTTGTCCTGTAAAGGTAAACCCCAGAAAAACAGCTTGGGACAAAAAAACATCGCAATACGCGTTTTTCGTTTTAACACACCTTTTGCGACGTATGTAGTCCACTTCATTCGGAATAGGCAACGTAATGAGAGGCTGTTACGACAATCTAACTGATTGTGCAGCGAAATAGGTCTGACCATTCCGATACAGTGTTCAACCAGAAAAACGACAACTGCTACCATGGCGCATATACCGCACATAAAAGGAAGACAGTCTCAGCCAATTGGCACACTGCCAATTAAGCCATGATGAAGTAGGCGCCACATTTGAGAGTAACAGCAGTTCGAACCAAAAACGGATTGAATTCGATGGGAAAAAACGGATTGCATCAATTTTGGAAAAATCTCTACAAAGCCTGTCAGCCAAAAAAGGTCGCAGCAGGTATGAACCCTGTTTGGCAAAATCCGACCGGCATTCATCAAAATTTGTCACGTTAACACCAACCATCTTTCAACGACCGACTGGCCTTCAAACTCAAATCCTAGCTCCGTCCACTCGAAATACGCAAAAACTTGCCATGTGTCATTCGATTGATTGCAATTGTAAAAGTCAATCCACACACGGGCAAAAAAATCCGACAACTTGTTGACGATTTGAGACAATTTCAGAGGCATTCGAGAGGCAAATGTTTTATTAATTCGCCGCTGCAACGCAGCCCGTGATTGGCCAACTGACTGACTGAGCGGCCGATGTCTCAAACCGAAAGGAATGTCATAACAGTCACGAACTAAGTCAAAATCTAATCTGCGCTCTGTTCATGACCAATTTAAAGAGCTCTTCAATAAAACATTAGGGGATACATTTGTATGTACACCGCGAGAGGGGCGATTCTTTGAAAATGTCGTCGCTGCAGAGACTACAAAGACAGCCCAAGTTGCGCTGCGGCTATGCTCGATTCCACGATTAAGATGCGATGAACACCGGACACGTAGAATTGTCGCAAATGGGTAACTTATGGACTGTCTGCGATTTAATGTGTAACAATTTCAGATTCGAAGCTGATGCGTCATGTGTTGTTCTTATTCGTCTCGAATCGGAACACTTTCATCGGACCGGGGAGTGGCCGTCGCCGCCTGATGGATGTGGCCTTAAAATAAGGCACGTTCTTTGTGCGCTTCGGTGGGCGGCAAATAAAAAAACCAAAGGTGACATGGCACTCGGTCTTGCAAGGACTTCGCGTGAGCTGAATGGGATTTCAGAAAACTGGTGGTCGACTGACAGAGTTTGAATTGCAATTAGGTGGCGGCGTTAGACATGGCTGTCACGATCTTGAGGCTGGCCACCAACGAAGAAGCCTATAAAAATGTTAATGCAGGAGCAGAGATCAAGAAAAGAAAACAACATGAAAATACCGACTGATGGCAGGCATCTTTGAGAAATCAAAGGAAAATTAAAGATGATGATCTAGGAGGATTATAAGAAGATTGCAATTTCAGCTGCGATCAGTAACAATTTATAAACTCTTAGGCGATCTTTGTAAAATGAAACGGTTTTGATGTCCGAAATGTCCGAAGTTTCGAAAAACCTTGTCCAACAAATTAGAAAAATCTCAGAGGAGTAGGGTTACGGGGGTGGAAAAGAGGCGGTGTCTGCTACCGTCCTAAATCAAATTCTTTATGCTAAAGAAAATGACAAAAAAAAGTTCAACTGATACAAACGGAAAATACACTTTTCATATTCAAACCCACCCCAGTAGCTTGGGCGGAAAGATAATCAACTGATTAAGCATTTCACACGTATTCTCAGTTCGTCGAAAAAACCCTGGCTCTGAATCTGCTGCTAACCAACTGGTCAAGGAGGAAAAATGTCACAAAAACTTTGTTAAATGGAATCCAAGGGCGGGAGACGAGGAAGCTGTGGGTCTCTTTCCCTTATTGGTCCCAGCTTCGGCACATTGAATACGTTAGTTGCGTCAGCGATACTTTGACAGATACATAAAATACGTGCATTCCTCTAGGAGATGACTGCTGTTGTTGCTCAACTCTTGGCTTTTTTTCTCTCCTTCAGCATTGATAATAAAATGTTAACATACAATTTGTGTTCAATTTTCAATTTGTTGGAGATGTCTTCGTCGAAATCAAATGACGATAAAAAACAAATAACGGTTAGAACGTGCATATTTAAATCGTTATTATAAGCTTTAGGAGTTTAAGTTAAGCGCAAAAGAAAACTTTGCTGATAGGCCGGACCAAAAATGTTGTACGTATGTATGTACATTCTTTGATTTCGATCACTATTATGAAATAATCCACTTACTATATACGTATGTACGTATTCTTACAGTTCTGTAAAATAAATTCAATATGAACCGACTGTTAAGTGAAATCAGCTGTGCGTTGAAGTGTTCATTGTGACATTTTTTGAATCGTGTAGTTCACCGTAAACTGATACACTGACGTAGATGCAACTTGTGTGCTAGAGCTTTAAGTGATTGGGGATTGTGACGTACATATGTAGATTTGTGTACTTGAATTTAAAACTTGGCTGGATGAAGACAGTATATTCAGTAATTCCAACCTAGTACTTTAATTGCTTCTATCAATTTAAAAAGTGACAGCTTCTGTGTTCGGGTGTAACTTGCACTTGCCCAGTTTGATTTTGGTTTTCAAATTGAGCAATAACTACAACGAACTGTTTGCTGGGGAGCCAAGGTAGATGAACTTCTTCACTAACTCGAAGTTTAGCTGCTTATGGCGGTGTTCGTTTTGCTTTCGTTCCCCATTTAACCATTCCTTTAATACCAGAAAACGCTTCATTGACAGCGCACTGTGTTCGACCAATCACATCAAAGTAGTCTGCGTATACCAGCGATTGTGAGAAATTTTGGAAGATCACGTGTTGAGGAGTGAAGTCTGTACGAAATTTTAAGGAATCTTGCGTCGTCTTGTCTGATACTTTTCAAGAAAAGTACGTTGCCTTTTCTGAAAACTTTTTTGACATTAAAGATCTCATTGTATTCTGTAACAACCTAAAGGAGCAGCGAAAAATGTTTATCTTCATCGTGCACAACCTGACGATTATGGTAAGAATGTCAAAACTAGACATGGTGTTGTGTAGTTTGTTTTTAAGCACGCTGTCTGTCGCGACCTTCAAAAACGACAAATAGCTTGATCCCCTTGGGTTCTTTCATCTCTTAGGATTTTTTTTTTTTGCAAACATGTGCGACCACACAGCAGGACTACACGGTTAGTGGTTACAGTTGATGTTGTTGTTAACTAATATTGAAAATTCATAAATTCCTTTCAAACAAAGATTTATTAAAAATTCGTTGAACTTTTGTTATCACTATGGTCGTGAATGATTGCAGTAATTTTCAGAAATTATTGTTTGGAAACACAGTTATCTTATCTTCCACCGCTAAATGCAACTCTGATAGGGTTTCGTTTGTATACATATTCATGTTTGCCATCACAATGTATTGGAAAAAATTCGGAGCGCACTTATCTTAGCCATTTGTTTAAACATATTGGTAGAACAACAAATTAGCTCATTATGAGTTTCCTCCTTATTCTTTCAATTTCACACTTCTCTCTACCCGGGTTATGATTGTTCATGGAGTCGCTTTGGTCGAACAGCTTCTTTTGCACGATGTAGTTGGACTGTCTACAGTTGCATTTCTCAGCGCATCATTCACAGTCGGTTTTAAAATATCAGGAAGATTCCATTCCACTCCTTAAAGCGATACAAAAATCGCTGCAGTAATTCAAGAGATATTAAGAGTTTAGCAGATATGACAGAAGAGTTTGACAGCGAAACTTCATTCCTTAGAAACGTAACCTAAATTATTAAATCACTCACAAAAAAAGCAATAATGACAGAAAGAGCTTATTAAATGAACATTAATTTGTGTAATATACATTCGATAAACAAACTCAGCAATAAATTGTTAAAAAAAATAAACTCTTAACTGCATTGAAAGCACCCCATCTGTACAGATTGGGTATATCTTGCTCATGAAAATAGATTAATATTGACAAGTTCAAAGTCTTGCATGAGGAAGTAAGGTTTTTTGTGCAACTCTGAGTAATAATAATGTTCACTCTGTTTACGTGATTAACACCAACAGCAGCAATGAGTTATAATCATGTCACCGAGTGGTGTTTTCATTTTTGCATTGATTGACGTGCAATAGCCGTGAAAAAAAACACGATTAAAATGTGGTCTTATCGCGGGTATACGAACGTAGTTGCCCGTTTGACCGTAAAATTAACGGTTTGAGTCATGTGTCAAGAATGAATCAAATTTATTAAATATTTCTGATAGGGTTTTTAGAGGGTGTTGTAGCATGAAGTTGAACTTAGTTTGTTGCATTCTGACAACTTAGTCATGTCTATCGAGACGCCCATTTTTTTAATGCATAGTGATAAAGCAAGATCTGTCAGAAATAAAAGCATTTTGAGAACATGCTATTCGCACATAATTTCATGACTAACTCCCTCATTCCTTCCTTGCCATTGATTCAGTAACTGTTTCGGCTACCAGACCAGATACAGGAGATCAACCTTATCGAAATAAGAAAAGTAATAAACATCATCGTGACATTGTGGGCCGAAGGTGCCAACCCACTTTTGAATTTTTTCTACCAGTCAGGGAGAACTTCAATGCAAATCATTTTGAATCTTACCGTTCGGCGTCGACGATAAACTGTATGTCCCCTCAATTGTCGCGCAATTCCGACAGCCAGGCTGCAATCAAATCCTTTGGAGGTCATAACATCTGCCTCAAGTTCTGCCTATTTTCCAATTAGATGGCTAAGAACTTCACCTGGTAAATGTAAGGCGCTGTACGATATCCCTAATCTCGCTCAAAAATGTCTTCCACACCCTTCGCTTCAGTGAAAGACTATAACAACACACACACTTGGGCAAACACAACAAAAGATGGTCTGAGAGCTCCACTTGCCTGAATTTGGCCACATCAGCGTAGAAAAAGCCAGTCTACGGACAATAATAGGTGTCATAACAGATCACTGCGTTATAGGAGTACATGCCTCCACACTTGGCATCCTTCACAGTGATTTCTTCAGGAGTTGCAGAACTAAAAAGAAGTTGAATCCATTTCTCGCTCCATCTTGCAAAAAGAAGACGGAAAGTCCTAGAGAAGTATTTCTTTGGAAACCTAAGCGAACTCAGCGACACATGAGTGGAAAACCTAAATAGGTAGTTGGTTGCTTACACTGGTTTTATGGCTACTTAAAGGAGATTATCTACGCGATGTTCCAAAGGACTTAAATGTGGCCAAAATGTTCAACCACCCGTAGATGCATTGATGTGATTGAACGAACACAGTGAAGCGTCAATTAAGTGTTTACATTGAAGGGGAAGCACCAGAGCAAAACAAAGTGTTTTATATTGCTACGAAAAGAATCACAACACCAACGTCCTGTACATAACGTCACATAATGGACAGAAAACACTTTGAGGTGGTCAAGTACTTCCCCAATTTTGACTCCGCAAGTACTACTCGTAATAACGAAGAACAACGCATGCCTCCTGTTTCTTCGGATTTAAAACAGAATTGAGTAACAGGTTTATCCATCGAAAGCCTTAGCTGGCAGTCACAGTTAACATTCCCCCCCTGCTCAGGGGGGCGCAGACTTTGCCTTTTCACGAGTACAGTTCTACTTCAGTAAATGCCAACTGAAAGAGATGTGCGGACACAAACTGTGCCAACCTGTAAGTCTTCTCCGGCTCCCTAGTTTAATGGCTAAAAGAGTTAGGTCATGTTAAAGGCATGAAAGATACAATGCCTGCCGGAAGTGTTTGCAAATCTAACCAGTATTGTCAACATAGGAGTAGGATTCAGTTGATTGTACAAACAAGCAAATACCGATGTCCACGGTAAGTGTAGAGATGCAGCTTCAGCTAAGAGATTGATTGGAAAAAGCCTAGGTCCGATAGGGAACATAAACTCAAAGACTTTTAGAAGATCCCTGTCATCTGCCGGTGATAGACCGTTTAAAAAACATCTTAAATATCCACAATTCCATACTGCGCCAACCTTTCTCAAAGTGTCTCAGTTTACTTGAATATCAGTTTATCTGGCACAGTTCTTCATAGATTCTAGTGTAACAAGTTTGCTTAATTACAGTTTCGGCACTGGAACCTGGAAGCAACTGTCTAGTCAACAAACTGGATTCCTTGATGAAGAACTAACGTGTTACCCACAGCCAGTTACGATTGAACCATGGACACCATTTTAGAAACTTTCTATCTCCTATTACGCTGTCGCTAATTCTGCATTAGTGTGTCCTTGCCCCAAAACACAACTGTCGCTACATTCCTTCGAACTATCTTTAGTTGCCACGGTCACTCCTAATTGCCTCGTTCTGAATGTGTCTTCAAATGCCTGTTTCGTCAACAACCGGCTGCTGCGGAAACCGCCAAGCAATCATTGGTAATAGGTTACACTCTGCGATCGTTGACTGCGCGATGCATGTCTGATGCCAGGCAAAACTGCATTCGCATCGTATGCATCGCTTGCAGCGCAAACAACCGAATGATCCCAAGACCGGCTACACTGATCATATCACTCAGCCTCAGTTCAAGATCATAATGCCAATAACCTGCGAGTCCGTGTCCGTGCTGTCGCTAGAGGAAACCTGTTCGTGCACCGCACAATAGAGTTCGCACATGAACTGATCTTAAATGGTGAGGAATGCGAGGCAATTTGCGATCGGGTTATCCTTCAGGTACATTGATGCTCGATCGCGCATTGTCAGTTGGTTGATGTGAAAACGTTCGGTGCATCATAGTGACGCGCTTAAAATGCAAAAATGTCAGAGTGAGCAAGGGGCAGCGAATCGGGCAGGTGACACACCGGCTGTCCTTAAAATAAATTTAAGGTCGACAATCATTTATAAGATAGGTTCTATTTTAAGAATACTCAAAAAAAATAAATTTTGCAATTAATTTGAGTTGGGCGGTGAATCGGGATGTATTTCTGATGGATGACGACTGCAAGGGAATGGTGAATACTTTCACCTAAACCGCAAAGCAATGGTTAAAATGTGAAGAATGAGTTTATTGTACATAAGAGGGTATAGATAGATATGAATTTTCTTTATTTGAAAGATATTCTTCTGGAATTATAATTTGATGATGACCGCCGCAGCTAGCTCGGACGTAGTCTAATCTGGAGGTCCAGTTTTCGATGACTTTTTCCAACATTTGTAGCGAGGCGAATGTTGTTCTTCAAGTGGGTCCACGGATCCATAACGAGAAACTATGCGGTTACCAAACGATTTCTTTAATACAACACTTGCGGCAATAGCTGTGTGACATGTTGCGCCGTCTTATTGAAACTATAGCTCCTGCACAACATGGTTATCCACGAACGAAACAGTTTGTAATCATTGAAATTACTGATTGTAACAGCATTGGTTTTAAAGTAGTACAGACAGATTATTTCACCAAACCATAAAGCACACCAAACAACCAGTTTTTGTGGATGTCTTGAGGACTATCATCACTTTAAAAAAGGAAATTTTTGTGAGCTACACGAAATTCGCTTCTCAGAACTGGGATCAACAACATTCTTGTTTGGTCCCATTCAACGAATCTACGTCTTGATATGGTATCCTGCGGCTTCAACTCTTGAAATGGCAAGTTTAAATAAAAAATAGTCACTTGAAGCTGACAAAATGGTCGTCAATTAAAAAAGTGTTGCCAACTTGATCTTTTGTACCTCAAAACAAAGGTCTGTTATTTGCACTTCATTTGACAGTTGAATGCGACTCAGAAACAATTTTAACAAAGGATACTTCCAACTGGTATTCATAAGATTTCAGTAGGCGATACTATTCTCATACGGACTGTGAAGATTTGTTGGTGTACAAATGTTTCTGTAAAAGTTAACTCTCGTGAAAGTCTGGGGTTTGGTCCAATAATTTTCTGCCAACCACTCTCTGGCTAACTTTAAAAATCTATTTGTCTGATATAATTGCTGTCAGTATTCTAATTTTTTAAAGGTCATACAAGCAGCACTAACAACAAAATTCCAGACCATTCAGCTAGAAAAGAACAGAACCTTTCCGAGGTATTTCCAAATCTAGCGTCAACATCCTCCTTGACAAATAAAAACAAACTTTCAACAACTTCCTCAAGCAAAGAAAATAATTCGACGCTTAAACAAACTCAGTATGGTAACTCGCTGGTTACCGCACATGTTTTGGAGTCTGAAATACCACGTCTATTGAAAGTGAGTACAGACTCTGCCTTGAGAATGATGAAGCTGCTGAGCAAATACTATGTGAGTGCGCTGCTCTTTGTCGTGTGCTTTTCAGCATGTTTTTCAGGCTAAGAAGCCATGATTCCCGATGATCTAATTCCCCTTCCTGTGGAATCAGTCCTCAACTTCATTACGAAACTATAGTTCTTGGCGACTTATTGGCTACATGACACAGAATATCTCTCATGGATACATTGCCTTACTTAGTATAGAATTAAAAAGCACCTGCCGGAAAATACAACCTACTTCATAAATGTTTTTACTTCCAGTTGTTTTTAATCAGGCCGATCCGTCAGTACGTGCTGACTGTTCTACCGAAATGTAGAAACAAATGTAGAATAGATAAATGCAGAATGCAAGTGCAAGAAATGCGCCCTCTCTGGTACTCTCTCTCAAGGGGTAGGAGTGTTTCTAGTCCAGGTAAAAGTTTAATCGGGCAGTCCTGCAAGCGTCATTGTCAGGAGATTATTGACTGTTACTTGTATGGCTTGTTTCGCGCATCCGGGACTGAAACACTGATTACGAAGAGTTTCGCAATCGCCTGGAACCGCCATTTGAACTCCAGTGAATTCAGATACAAATGCGTAGTGTGGTATTCTCCTTTGTTATTTTTTCCTTTCATTTCGGTAATGGGTCATAGAGGTGGGAATAAAATTTTAAATCATCTCGTTCATAATTCGAGGACAGTTTTAATTTTGGTACAATTATCCATAAAACCTTGGTGCTAAGCACCTGTCATTATCACACTTTCTAACCTCCCTCTAATGCACACACTCCTGTAATTATAATCACCTTATAAAATTTTATCACGCGTTTATTGTCACAAATTAAATGAGCTAATTTCGCGATGCACGGGTGCGTTCACAGGGTCACGCACCTGTCGTTAATAATCACGGTGCTTTCTTCATGTGTCAAATGTTAATTAACATATCCTGACTATATAATAAGATGTTCATACTTAAAATGGCGACTTACACATGATGCAATTAGTTTCGTCTATAAATAGTTAGTTATGGCATTTTAATTGACGGCAAGTTCATCTCAGTGTCAATTGTTTTCGATCTGCCTGTTTTATTTACGGTTTAATAGACAAGGTAATTATATTGTCCTGCACTGCATTAGGCGTGAACGACGCGTAGAACCTGTTGTTGCCATCGCTTTTGAACGTTTTGATGAAATTGAAATAATTGAATAAGGAAAATTAACAGAAAGGAATGTAAAATGTCTTAAGAATTGTTAAATGAAGAAAACTTGGTGCTTGTCAATACAAAAATATCCGTACAGCGTTTGGTTTTTGTGGTACTTTTTTCAAATGATAGTGCTCAGTTATTAACCGTTAAAAATGCTGTCTAACTATGAATCTCCATTTTTTACGGACACAGAAGAGTGGACCAAATCTTAACCTTTAAGACTTATAATTGTTTTGTATCCTTTGACTCTCTTGATATATTTTAGTAGAATGGGATCAACACTTTATCTGTTCTTGATACGCGAGTACAAGAAAGTCGTCGAAGTCCTTGAAAACATTCGATGGGGCTACAGCCCGCAAGGGACTAAAGATTATCTTCTTCGGAAACTTCTCGTGGCGGGCGTGCTTTTGTACTTTCCTGAGTGAAGGAGGAATACATTATTACCGACTCTAATCGGAGGGATTTAAAAATGATTAACTATTGTCAGAAAATCGAAATATTTAGGTGGTAGCGTAAAAAAACGGGATGGTTAGCCAAAGTCGAAACTAGGAGTGTCGGCATGTGAGTCGGCTATACAAATTCAGTTAAACCGTCTAACGGCCTCTTTGTCTGTCTGTCACCTATCAACTATCTAATAATCTTGTGAAGAATTTTGATTGAAATTTTGAGAGAAACTGTATTTCTTCTAGCGGTCAATGTTCACGCATAATTACAATATTTAGAATTGGAAGTAATTTAGCTATTACATATATGAGAAGTTGAGATGTGCTTATTCACCCCAAGATATTATATGTCAATCTCCAGAACCTTTCTCATAATAATTAGGTTCCATTACCCACTTTCTCACTTCAAAAGTTCATACACCGATGTAAGTTAAAATTTGAAAAGCGAACCCAACAATACGAATGAAAAGCGACTATTAGCGGCCCAATTCATCACCAACGGTGCTGCCTGTTTTCTAGAGACCGTCCGAAGGTATAAATTGCCGAGCAGGTAAACTCGTTCATTTTGTTTGTTGACATATTGCTCAATAAAAAATGACGACTGAATGACGAAAAAAAAAACAAATCTCGCAACTCACATAAGAACGCACTTCGTGTGAGCATAGCAATTCCTTCGCTCTTTCGACTTTCTTCTGTTGAGAAGATCGTGTGCCTTTTGTAATTTTGATGGCTTGAGCACACTCTTAGTTTGCGAGCAATTCTGTTTCCTCTTCAACGCTGATATCACTTTCCGAACCATTTTTTCCGTTGTTGGTGTTTTTTTTTTTGTGACCGCCTCCATGGCTTCTGCAACATTGTCAGTATCACAGCAATGAGCTATGGTCCGAGACACAAACAAATTCATCACGTTTAAGGGCTGGAGGGCTTTTAAGATAGCTATTTGTGGTGTTGCTGCCAAATAACATATGAGTTCCATCATTTCCAAATCATTTCAAAGGCTTGTAAACAATAAAATTGTGTGTTATGTGCCAAAATTTGAGTTCACTGTCTAAACGGTTTGAAAATTAAAACAAACTGAATACAGTTTGAGTCAGTCAGGGCTTAGAATTGTGTATTTCCATATAAATGCAAGTCGAATGTACACAAGTACCTAAGGAAAGTTGATATTTGAAATAAGTATTATACCTTAGTCCTCCAGTGAAATCACCGAGGTTTAGAACGAGCTAACAAATTGATGGCATATTCAAATTTATCCGCTCTTTAAAACTAAAACGAAACCTTCTATCTGCTAGAGTAGCTCGTACTCTTCAATTTATGTTATTTTCAATTGAGTTGGAATTTTCTTTGTCCTATCCTATATTCAAAAACGATTTGATTGCTTTTCTTCTGCTTCGTATTCGAGTACTACGTATCTGAAGGCGATCTATGTACGCACCTGTTGTCATGACGTTATGACTTAACTTAACTTCTTGATGTACCTTCTGTTGCAATTACCTCCATCTATGGAATAAATTTCTTCAAGACGTAGACCTTAATAAATGTCTATCAAAGTCTGCATCTTTCGACATCAATCAAGAAATCAGTCTTTGAAGGCACTGCGCTTTCGAAATTACATAAGCTCGCATGCTTAAGTGTCATTACTCACTACCGACTTGTGGTTCTTGCTTTCATATGTGGGCCAAGACGAAGATACAAGACAAAAAAAACGTTTCTTGTGACCACAACGCAATGGTTCATTGAATGGTTCATCGCCTTGAATAGGGCGCTGGCATTCATCAACACCACAGAGTGCAGTGATGGTAGCAGCGGATATTAAATTCTTGAATTATTAATTTTCCATTAGGAACTTTTTTATCATGACTCATCACATTCAATACGGGTTCGCTGGTTTCATTATAAAATAAAGAAATCTGTATTGTATTCATAACTTAACCATTTTTTTTTTTTTGTTTTATTGAAGGCGCACGGAAGGACGAAATGCTAAAAGTGATACAAAACAAATAGAGAGGAGGAAAATTTTAATCTGGATAAGCACCTTAAATTAGTCAAATGGATAAATCTGCAGTTACTTATAGGAAAAACGGTTCAAGCAACTGTTGCTCCCATCAAAGCACCTCGAATTCAGACCTCAACGAAATCAGTATCTCACAAGAGAACACGGACACAAGTAATGGATTAAAGTATCTGCCAAGCTGGCCAGCAGTTAACATAGAATTTCATGACTTGACTTATTCAGTTCCCGATTTAACCAAAGGTAAGATATTAGAACAAGATTTTTAGGAATATATTTGAAATATTGTCTAGTTTGTTTGACGTCAATTCAAGTGCACAAGATTTTAACGCCGTTCATCCTTCAAATAGTAATCCTTCCTATGCAAAGGAATTATGTCAACCTTAGTGGTCATAAATCATAACGTTTCGATCATATTATGATGTATAAGCAAAAAGCGAGCGTTCGTTAAATACATAAATTTTTACTGAAAGGCTGAATAATAATTAACGTACGGAAATTGATTCGCCTGTTAAAATTTAACGAAAAGTAGCCAGAAGCGTCCTCTTACTTTAATGGGTTACTGATAACTTTTAAGTATTTGAATACCAATCAGCTGTCATCTGCAGTTTAGATAACAGCTCTCTTTTTTAACCGGTTATTTACCCATTCCACATGGAAAGAACCATTCAATTCGCTTCCACCTAAGCTAAGGGAGAATTAGTGAACGAAGGTAAATAAAATTCAACGAAGGGCGACGCATTGATCATTATGATCAGAGCATGCGATTTGTGTGCAATGCCACGGTTCTTAAAGTTGACATTTGATTACATTGGGCCTTAAACAAATCCTACAATAAGTATCTACACAGTACTTTGAAGCAATATTTCTTGCCCTCGAATAGGTGAATGCGCCTGATTGTTTTTGGATGTGGGTCCTTAAATTTGATCAAGTATTGAATTGAAAGCTGTTAAGCGAAGGTTACGTTACACTCCTTGAAAACTTAAAATTAATGACGTAACTACACAGTCATTAACCAATCTTACGAATCTTAAAATTTTCTTATCACATTTACGACATCCAGTCCATTGTATAGCCAATCAAAAAACAATCGCATAGAGCGTGTAAACTGCTATTCCCCCAAAAGACCGATTTCCGCTAAATGGCTGAGCAGATAATCTAAACGACGTGGGAAACATCTCAAAAAGCCATGAAAGCTAACAAATGACAACAAAAACTGAAGTCAATTCCAAAAGATGGCAGATTGCACGACGTGGATATCAACTGATCTGAACGTCATTTTGTTGGTAAATCCAAACTAGTTTTGCAATTTTCTCACACTCTCTTAGATCATCAGTGATTTTTTGTTGGTTCTTCTGTCATCATCTGACTTATCTCTGAAGACATTAAAATATCAGATTGAATGTTGCAAAATCGTTTTGACTTCGGGAGAAGAGGTCAGTACTTGACACAGACCCCCTTTAGAAGTAGCACAACTCGGGTCTTTTTTTAATTGATAGAATATGAAATGTTTCCAATAAAGGCAATAGGCCTGTACACCATGTCATTCCACTTGGAAAAGGTGGAAAAACGTCCCTAATCGTCATGCATAAATGTCTTTTGCCAGGAAAAAGAAAAATAAATTTATTACTTCTGGGCAAAATTCAATACCATTTATGACGCTCTCACGTCTCCCTTTATCATCCATTTTTTGGCACGTACGGTCGGCTTACTCCTACCAATGTTAAGTTAGCAGAAGTTAAATGACGAAAATGGACTATTATGATTTTGGTTATTTCACGAAGATTTTTACGGAGTTTTGGATTTTAATTAATTTCACTTAAAAATCAACGTTTGAATTTTAGTTTTGAGGATGAATGGGAGTGGCTCTCATAGAAGTAAAGCAGTTTACAAAAACAAATTGCAACGTGCACCAACTTACTTATTTTGTGATATTTGAAGACTCCGGGCTATTTTTTTCATTGCATACTATTGTTGTCTATATATCTGGAAACCCAAATCCCCCTGTGTCAAACACGTGTTTGAAAACTGACATATCAGGCTGCATTATTTCTGAACCCTACTGTAAATTACCGTTACAGAGATTTTCTATTTCGAGGCGAAAATGTGTTCGAATCATAATATTTCGGCTGTTGTTAAGAATCTAAATAAAAAAAATAAACAATGAAACAATGAAAACTTTGAATAAAAATTGTCTCTGACATTTCGACCGCATTTGTTGCTTTATTGGCCATAAAACGGTAAAAGACTAGCATGCTAATTTTATAAAAACTGAAAATGGAGACCTGGATAGTTAAAAAACTAGATGTCGAAATTTTAATTTATTAAGAATTTGGAGGTATTGTAGATTTGAAATTATTTCCCATGTTCATTTCCTACATAACATTTTCCGAAACCATTAAATCAGTGCTATTTCGTTACTTGGAAGAAATCAATTCATTTTTCTTCTTATAAGTCTTTAAGGTATTTAATCTTATTTTGGATGTGTTTAGTTACGTTTTGACATTAGGTTCAAATTAAGATTACAACTCAACGTACATACATATATGATGCACAGTTGTATATGTAGGCCACTACGCCACGGCGAAGCGATCACAGCTCGTGACAATATCGCCGTTTAAAATGAACCGTCGTCATGGAAGAACTGAGCAATGACAAAGGAGCTGTCTACTAATTCTGAATACTTCTTCCTCGTCAGTACATCTCCTTGAGAATCCTGCAGAAGGAAGATTTAATCTTTGATTACGCAGTGACCAATAAGAACATCCATTTTTAAGCGATATGCCAGTTACTTGTTTTGATTCTATTTTAGCCAAAAGCAACGGTATATGGTGCAGCTAGAGTGAAGCTGCTCACTTTCTGATGATACAGATACCGGTTAAATCAGTTTTTTGACTTATCGAAGCTGCTTGCTTAAAACATGTTCTGCCGTTGTTAGCCAATTCTCCATCGTTTTATATCCATTAATGCCGGTATATCCAGGGTCCTAGCTGAGGACAAATTTGTAACATTTTTGACAAATAAGCTTTTTTATGCAACCAGTGATAGACTCCAATTTAATAAAATGGAATTTCAGTGCGTTCAGTGCCACTTGACTTTCTGTTCCATGTCAGGAAAGATGGCAAAGATTTTCCTTGGAAAGACACTTGAATAGTCAATTCACCCAGAGGCATTATTATTTCTCAGAAAATTTCCCCTCCCTTACCGTCCTTAGTCTCCCATTCATCATTAAAGATACAGATGCCTTTGATAAAATCCAGTTTTTATCAAATCAAAGGTTAATTAATCAGCAACCCTCTACCTTTAGGTGCTGACTTGCATGACGTGCACGTTGTCATGTCATTTAGATTTACACTTGATGCACTTTGTTGCTACGTCCTATAAATACTGCGATACATACACGTGCAATTTTATTTGTCAGCGCTTCCATTTCAATTGCAATAATTTTTCGTGTTTTCTTGTTTTTACGTGTTTTATTCGAAGCTTGCTATTATAACTAGTTTTCACGTCCTGAAATATGTTTCTCTAATTGCAAGTTAATAGGGCGAACAACATTCTAATGGAATTTGTCAGGTTTCAGATCGCCGTTGAATGTAACCATTATAAAGATTGATATATTCAGAAAGATTTTTACGGAGAAAAGTATTTAGAAAGATTGTAGAAGAATGCCCGTGCTTCTGCTTATAACTTAATACTCCCAGAAATCTTTTACCGAACGAATATTAATGGACATTGACAGACCGAGTCAAGTGTTCATGGGAGTCATTGCCCATTGTCATGGTCTAATATCAAGAAGTTTTCGTCATAAACAAAGATTAATTAAATCTAGGCATTCTTTCTGACACGCCGACTAACACGCGTAGGTCCCGAATTGAACACCTGAACACCTCTTTCGAGTTTCTGACAACACTCAAAGAGTACAAATGGTCTATGATAGATTTGAGAAATCGTACCGCTCGGATTCGGCAAAAAATTTTAGGTCCAAAGTCGCAGTACAAGTACCGAGTCTCAGCTTCTGCGTGACCTAGCTTCCTTCGGACCACAATTTCCTGTTAGGAAGTAAAATCAGGTTGTGTTTGCTCATTTTGAGGCAGGCTTTAAATCTTTTTTGATTATTTGTATTGACCTCGAGGATTTTGATCAGTCTCATATCATGTACTTTATTGAATTCTTCCACTTTTCATCCTTTCTGCTTCCATTAATGCTTCTCTGGGGATGTAGTCTTCTGAAGCACAGAACGGCTCAGGGCCTATTAAGAGGTATACGCTCCTTTCTTGGCCAGTTAGGCGGAATTCTGATTGCTCTTTATCCTCGTATGACCATGCATCTAGCAGAGTCTTACTATATTTCTTTTACTCAAGTCAATAGTTTTGATCTGAAACCCAGGAATCTAGGCAGCCCGACGATAGCGATACCTCTGTCTAAGCCTGACATGAAGAAGAAATTAACATCCAAACAAGCACTGATTTCCCTCTCTGTAGCAATGATTCACAAAGACTCCTGGATGGCAAAAATGTCTGTTTTGTAACAGTTTAGGGCCTCTGCAAGTTCATTTGCTCTGTTAAACTTCATATTCCAATTCATTTATTATTCGTTTGATAGCATAGGCAACAGTTAATCCGCATCCTAGGCTAATGAATGTATTTAAGCAAATACAGGGATGGGCGCGACCAAGATTCATTGCAGTTTCTCAAAACTTTCGGGCAGAGAGTCCTTATTAATCCAATGTTGTTAATCTAGATGCGGCTATTAGCGCCGCTGTGTAGAGTTCATCCATTCCGTCACTATGACCAGAACCCAACCTGATCCTCTTTTAGCTCTGGGTGGCGCGACTCCAAAAGAGTTTCTCCTAGGAAGCTCCTCCTAACAATAACTTTGGAGGTCCCCATTGAATACACCATTATCTGACCTCAGATTCTCATACATGAAAAAAAAACAAATATCCCAAGACATCGTACCTTTTAAATAATCTGTTTGACCCTAATTCTATTTCTTTTTAGGAAGCAAAATAATTCTAAGAGGAATCCATGGCGAATTTAAGTCCAATGAGTTGACAGCGATATTAGGCCCTTCAGGCGGTGGCAAGACAACACTCCTTAACGTCTTAGCTGGCTACAAGTAATCCCCTCAGGCCGCCAATCCGTTCATCCATCACTCACTTTTCTCATTTTTTTCGTTTATTTAGTGCATCATCAGCAACAGGACAAATCAATGTAAATCGCCGTCCCCGACAGAATAAACTCTTTCGACGAATGTCACGCTACATCATGCAGAATGAGGTCCTCGACCCGCACTGTACCGTCAAAGAGGCTATGATACTTGCGGCGCACCTTAAGCTCGGCAACGAACTGTCAATGTCGCAGAAGATCGAATTGGTAAGTGGGACATGTGTCAGTTGACTCATTTTTTTAAACATTTTCCTTCTCCATCAAGATAGATGAGATCTTGGGTATGCTGCGCTTGAAGAAGGCCGAGAACACAATGGGTCTTCGCCTTTCGGGCGGCGAGAAAAAACGCCTGTCTATCGCCTTGGAACTTGTCAACAACCCACCCGTAATTTTTCTCGATGAACCAACCACGTAAATAGGCCTTTCAATTTGGAGTTACATGGGGAGGTTTTTCATTATTTTTTTTTCTCCGCAGCGGTCTCGACGACTTGTCCAGCTCACAATGCATATCACTCCTGCGACGTATTGCGCACTCAGGCCGTACAATTGTCTGCTCAATCCACACGCCATCGGCAAAGATCTTCGACATGTTCGACAAGGTTTACGTCCTTGCCGATGGCCAGTGCGTCTACCAAGGTTCCACCGACAACATTGTGCCATTCATCAGCGCTGTCGGACTGTCTTGCCCTCTAACATACAATCCAGCGGATTTCAGTAAGTATTCTGTGTAAAGCGACTGATTGCGCACGTGACATCGCTGACAGCGATTCTAGTTCTGTCAGATAGAATTCGATTGAGACGTAATTACTCGCTTGCATCAATCACAGATCAGGTGCATGAGATACATAGATGCTGGAGACTTCCAGATTGATGCTTGGGGTTAGTTTTAATTACAATCCGGCATGCAATGATAATTGGAAGTAGTTGACTACAATCGAGATCGACATGTGAATCAAATGACGTGCCATTACAAAGACATTCAATTTGAAACTTGTTTTCAGTTAAAGGTGGTGGTGTATGTTGAATATTTTAAGTTCAGTAAAAGTGACTAACGGCGAGTAATTTCAGTAATTGGTAGCAATCAAGACAATTTTGCAAATTGTATTTTAAAGAGAATGCCGCTTAGAATTGGCACTTTGTTGCCACACTCGCAACTTTCACTTGGAAATTAATTCTTAGTGAATCTTTTACGAAATGACACAATTTTCGAATTTTTCTTAATTGATGTTTCAATGCAATTTCCAAGTACTTTATTTGTGCCTCCCTTTATTTATTTGTTGCCGTAAAAGCTAAACAGGATATTCAGCTGTAGCTATAGTCCACGGTGGATCTGGGTCTCAGCCAACATGCCTCTCCTTGTAGCGCGATCTTGTGATAGCCATGCACGTTCAGTTCAGTGCGGCCCTTTTCCAGCTGCGAACGCCACCGGAGACGTGGTCTTCCTCTACCGCGGTGTCTCTCGAAGTTGGACTCAAAAACTTTTAGGGCCGAAGCATTAGTGTCCACTTGCTCTGCATGAAATAGACCGCTGAGGCGAGAAACTCAACCTCTTTTAGACAGTTACGTAGATGCCCCTGCCAATCTCCTCCTTTATAAACCATAATTACATACGGGAGCAAAAATATTTCGAAAGACTTTCCTTAGACGTGGTCGAAAATCTCTGCTTTAGTTAGTATCCATACTTCTGCGCCATACAGCAAGACTGGAACTATGGATGTTTAAATTCTTCGAAAAAGGGTGTAATCCCTTAACGGCCTCCCGCCCCAAAAACACAGCGATTGAGGCGTGCTCATTTGTTTTATTTCTGGTAGTGCCATTGCTTGCGTTAACCTTGGAGTCTGGGCAAGTAAAGTCATTCACTACTTCGTAGCTGCAGTTGTCTAAAGCGACTTTTTGTCCAATATGTTGATATTGGTGGACCTTTTTTATAGACAGCATGCACTTTGTCTGTGGTCGCCGGTGGCGTAGTGGTAAGTGCGTCGACCGCCGCACAGGAAGTCTGGTTTCGATTCCTGGACGGGGCACCTCGCATTTTTTTCACGGCACCACCTCTTTCGCGCAAAAGGATTAATTGTCTATGGAAAGCTTTTCTCGCCGTTCGGAGTCGGCAAAAAACTGTAGGTCCCTTCTACTTGTGAAGAACAGTAGCACGCACAACACGAGTAGTTGTTGTAGAAGCTAGGCCCTGGTCCGCTGTGGGCTGTAGTGCCACTTAATTATTATTATTATTATTATTATTGGAACAGGATAGTTATCTTCCATTTCCGATGCGGCGGTTAGTAAGACTGATTTGGTTTCTTCAAGTCAACTGCCCCAAGCAGATGTTACAGCGAGAAGGCCAACACATACATAATTTGCTACTCCGTCATCAAACGCAGAATTAAATAAAGGCTCATAAGGTTCAGAATATTCTAGTGAGGTTTTACCCATAGCTCTCATATCGTACGATCTAAGTGGCAAATTTAAAGCAGCAAAACATGAAATTAAGTGCTAACCAAAATTATATCTGAACGAGTACTCTGTTACATTCGTTGACAAGGTTCTAAAGAGGTATTCGTAGGGCACGCCTACCTTGGGACTACCCGCTAAGGATAGTTAGGGCATCCATCGACGGTTGGGTCTCCAAACAGAACGACCAGAGATGACATGACTCTCCGGTATGCCAGTATAATCTCCAGTATAACGTCAGTAAAGTCACGTCAAAGTCAATCAGCCATTAAAAGATATGTATTTTTACACCTAGGATGGTCAACACTAGAAGTTCAATTTACAGTCACTTTTTTTTGCGGAATAGTGCTATAAGAAATCGCATTTCACAATGTTGCGTTCGAGGGAACTTTTCACAGCAAACAGATCTAATTCCAAATCTCTTTTTTTTCTAAATTCGTCATGCCATGAATGAACGTTAAAAAAAATCAAACTCAAATATCATCAAACCTTGATAGAATTCCGTTTACAAATTAATCATTAAAACAAAATCTTGCTGTGCCAATCTCGACATAATTTCGAACTGCCATTGTAACCATACAAAAATGGTTAATAAGGCTGTTCCCTTCCCGTTATCATACTCGTATATCTCGTTTAGAAACCAATGAGGAATCCCTTATTGATTTCTGATCCCGTTCATTACGTACCCTTTGTAGTTTTTTTTTTATTTTCTCGTTCCTACATCTTGCCTTAAGGGGATGCCTATACAGCTGAATGAAAACAGCAGGAGTGTGTTGATGTGCTCAGTGTCTGTCTGTTTATTTGCCTGAACTTTAAGAAAACACAAAATTTCTTAGCAACAATCTTCTTCTAGTTATTGAAGTAGCTGGCCGCGAGTACGGCAATGAATACCATGAAAAAATGGTCGCCGCCGTTGCAAATGGCAAATGTCTCCGATGGACGCCGGATACTGAGTATTCCACAGAGGATGACACACAGGATAAGCCGAAGTGCGTAGAAGAATTTGTTGAGGAAATCAATCCGAAACTCCTCAAATCCAAGTGCTCTTGGGTGTTCCAGTTCCGTTTGCTTCTGCGGCGAATGCTCATCCAGATGTGGAGGGATAAGGTAAGAGTTGTCTTCTTTTTTGCCAGGACGCTTTCTACTCCACTCTCCTGCAGTCTTACATAAAGCTGAAATTCTTTTTGACTATCGCCCTGGGCATAATCGTTGGTGGAATCTACGACGGTGTGGGAAATGACGCTACAAAGGCTCTCTTCAACTTTGGCTTCGCTTTCACAATCATCATTGCCTACCTCTACCTTCCCATGATGCCAGTTCTTCTTCAATGTGAGACACCGTCACTCGTCAGTCCTTCCACGAAACCAGAAATTGTATAACCGCCTTTTTTTCAGTTCCCACCGAAGTTCGTCTGCTGAAGAGGGAGTACTTCAATCAGTGGTACCGTCTTAGCTCGTACTACCTGGCAATGGTCTGTTCCAAGATCCCGTTCATGCTGATCCTGGCCATTATCTATCTGTCAATGATTTACTTGATGTCCAATCAACCGCTGGAATTGAACCGCTTCTCAATGATCTTCCTCATCTCCATCTTGACCGGAATGACGTCCGACAGCCTGGGAGTCCTTATATCTTCAAGATTCAACATTGTGGTAAGCACTGTCCCCTGCAAAGTCTCCTGAACCACCCTAAGACCTTTTTCACTTACAGAATGCAATGTTTGTTGGACCTGTGATATCAGTGCCCATGATCTTACTGTCTTGCTACGGCATCGGATATGGAAAGGAAATCTACATACCATCCTACCTCCGCTACCTGATGTCAATGAGTTACCTACGGCACGCGCTGGAAGGACTTGTCGCCGCTCTCTACGGAAACAATCGCTCAGACACCCTATGCCCGGACAGTGAAATGTTCTGCATGTTCAAGAAGTCAAAGTTCCTGCTGGTGATCCTCGGCTTTGATGGCGTAGACTACGTCTACTCAGTAACCTGTCTGGGGTGCTTTTACCTGCTTTTCACCGTTGCGGCCTTCCTGATGATCAAGCAACGCATGACATTCAATTCTTCGAACTACATTGCTGTGCAGTACATTGGACAGCTGGTAAAGTCGCACTTGAACTTCTCGTCTATGAAGTACTAGACGGACGGGCAAAAACAGGGACGACTATGGGAACAGGGAAAAGTAGTATAAGTGGTCTTAAAGTGATACTAGAACTAAGTTTGTTAACTTGATTAAACACTTGTTTTTTTTATTAAAATTCTGTTGAGAGACTTATTTTTGTTTTGGCTTGTGGAATTTTAAAGACGTACACTGCAAGCTGAAGGTTGATTTAAAAGACTTTTCTGACGCGGCTTAACCTTCTTCTCCAGATACCGTCAAACCAAAAATCGTACAGCCAAGCTAAGGGCTATACTTAAAGCCTTACGCAACCGTTTAACCACTTCCAAGATAGTCCAGGAATGCAAGTCTTCCCTTAATTTGGTCAGCAGACTTAATTTGCTAAGGCTTGTCTGGGTCCCGGCATCAAAGGAAACGAGATTGCTGAAAAACTGGCAAGGCAAGGTTCTAAAGAGGCATTCCTGGGGTTCGAACCCTGCTTTAGCCTACCCGCTTTCTTGGTTAGGGCTTTCGTCGACGGTTGGGTCTCAACTGTGCAGAAGGTGAAGACACCTCAGAGCACTTTTTTCTATCAATGTCCCGCCTTTGCGGGTGGCGTCTGTTTGGCGTTGATGTGGTGGGAGTTCAAAACTTAAGCTCCTTATCACTGAACCGCCTGTTTCGGAAAACCAGAGAAATGTAGTATTTTCCTATGCACAATTTCATATCGGACTTGATGGACTTCCCTTATCGGAAACCGCTGGGTAAATGGTAAATGGTCGAGTGTAGAAAATCTGAAATTATTTACTATGCGGAGGATGCGAAACATCAGTCTAAAAGGCATTATGAATTCACTTTCCGACTTTCTACAGTCAACTGACAAAAGAGAAAAAGAAATTGTATCATGTGATAGAAAGCCCGAATTTCCGGTGAGTGGTTTGGACCTGCCTTTGTACTTCCTTTTGACATTTCTCTGCCTTTTCGCTCCACTCGTATTCCCGCTTGTTACAGCTATTGATGCACAATTTAGCACTTGCTTGAAATTTCTTGACAGCTGTTTCTTTCGCCCAGAATGACATTAACGCATACCTAATTCCCGTTCTTAAAAAAGTTGCCAATCAGTTTGAAGAAGCAACAGAAGACAATGTCAAAAGCCTGATTCTTAGTGGTTTGTGGTTAAATCACTGTTCAACAGCATACTAGAAATATCATATATATAAATTTCAATGCGCACCCTGTACAATTTCCGTCACAGAAAATATTCGCTTATCAACGAACATATCCGCTACTAAATAAAACGTCAAGCTGACGCTTCTGTCATCCCCGGTCGACAATGTGTACATTTTATTATAAGCACATGGTACATGTGTAGACTTAAAGTTATTTTTCGCCTTTGATTTAAGTATATTTACCGCCTTTGAAATGGGTAAAACGAAAAAACCCAAACACCGTGCAAATAAAGTGAATCCACTCGGCATTCCAAGTCTAAGGGACCTCGAAAACGAAGATGAATATCACGGCGAGTCTTCAGACAATGCAATTGAAGCAATTCGTGATCAATTGCAGAGTCCCAACATAGAGGAAAAGATCAACGGACTGCAAGCGATGGCAGTGCTTGCTTCCAATCGCGTTAAAGTCAATGCCATGTGTTCTAGTGAGCTGATACGCATTGCAGGACCTCTACTCATGGAACCGAATACAGCGGTGAGAAATGCAGCGGCAGGAGCGTTTCGAAATATCTCTGTGCATGGGTTGCCAGTTTGTTCTGTACTTGTGGAGCAGGATCTCCTCACTCCTCTGCTGGCACTTTTGACTGAATATGCACACGACAGTGATTGGTTGCCGGATTTCGATGAGAAACTGAAGGATCAACTTGGTTTGAAATCGGATATTTTCTTGCAGGTGAGAGAGGTCAAAATAATGAGCTGGTCAACGGTGGTTAATCATGTTGTTGTCTAGTCAGTGAATCTTCTTTGGAATCTGTGCGAGAGTATGCCTGAAGCGGTGGAGACCTTCAATCAGTCGCATATTCTGGAGAGTTTCATTCGGTGCTTGGATTACAAGGTGTTTGGACTGGAAATATCCACTTCTGTAGCGCAGTGCTTGCTGGTCATATCCGAGGAGAACCCAAGTTCTTGGAATATACTAAATAATCACGTTCCCACTTTCATTTGTTTGCTTGATGTCGATGGGGACTTTGCACATATTCTGTTAAGAACTTTGGCAGCTGGTAAGCGACATAAACTCATGAAAAGGAAATTATGTTTTCTGACGAATACCTTTGCAGGAATTCTCTCTAATGTCCCTGCACTTGCGGCGGCACATGTTAATAAGATTTTCCCAGCGTTGTCGGCTACATTTGATGTGAATCATCGAAATGTTTTGGGGGAGCTAACCAGCACACTGCCATTGTCAGCACAGTCGCGTCCACAAGAGTTGGAAGTGAAAATGGATACTGTCGATGGTATGAAGAGAGATTTTTCAAAGAGCGTGGACCTATACCTGTTTTTAAATTTTTTTTCCAGAGGAAACAGAGGAAGCGGCCACCCTAAGACGAAGAAAACAGGATTTGCCAACTGACGCTGAAGTCTACGTGAAGAACGTTGGACACCTACTGCAAGCACAAAGAATTGCCGCTGAAACCATAAGCAATCACACTGTAGGCGACGATGATGGTAAAATGTGATTTCAAGACCCTTGCAATAAGCACCTCACGTTTGCCTTTCAGAACCGGATGACGACGTGGATGACATCTCCGACAATGAAAGTGTTCATGATTATGGAACGAACATGAGCAACAGTTCAACAAATTTGCAAAATATCGACAGACTTCCTGTGGACATTCTAGAGGCAATCAAGTCACTTGGACTTGTCGAAAAGGTAACCGATTAATCATATTCTCGTAATCCATAGTCTCATCGTTTGTGTTCATTATAGCTCTGGCAGAAAGCGCAACCAATTCAAGAAAATGTCAACCAGATCCTCCAGGAGACCAACGTACAATTGATGAGAAAGTGAGTACGTCCTTCTGTTCTTTACCCAACATCACAATTGATATCTTTTTCAGAGTGCAGAACCTGAGATACTCATGCCTGCTGTGTCTTCACAATTTGTGTCTTTCCATGTGTACCGACGACCTCGGTGGACCGTCGGCAATCTACGCTGTTTGGCTCGACTTGGGCCAACAAGTTTTTCGCGGTCCAGCCGACCCCATTCTCCTGGAGCCGTCCACATCGCTAATGCGTGCCGCTCTTGAACACTTGAAAACGAACAAGGAACTCTTTAGTCAGATGTCTGAGGGGGATTTAACAGTAAGAGTCTTCAAATTTGTTTCCATTGATCCATCTTCTTATCCAACCACTTCCAGTTAATCTTAAATGGAGTCAATAGCTGTCGAGATACAGAAATCCGTGCGAATTGGATGCGTATGTTGGGCACATTGGGCTGCCTTTTGCCTGAGTCCCTTGTCAAAGTCATCATCGAGTACATCTTAGATGCGTCTGTCAATGTAAGCTCACTCACAGGCTCACTTTCAAATTTGGGTCCTAAGGCGTATGTTTTTTAGGAAATGATGGTTTGGACAACATCAGAGGCTCTGGATGCGTTGATGGACATGTTCGCTGACAACGATTGGAATCAAATCGTCGTGGAATTAAACATGGTTGAGAAAATGAAGCAGCTAGAGAAAATCTTTAAAAGCAAGGTAATTTGTAAACCTCTCATGTCGTAGGCGAATTATTAATCTGAATTATTCTTTTAGATTCGACAGCAGAAACGAGAACTTAAAGACAGATATGCAGCAGTTCAGACAGTTCGCACAAATCTTAGTCGGTTTGTGAAGTACATAGAAAGTGAACAGACAAAGTTCCTTCTGAAAAGTGCTAAGTAATGGAAAGAGTTGCTGCTGCCGAAGGGACTGACTAATAAAATGCGTAGTTACTGACTCATGGGTGTATGTAAAATTGGTTTACATATTTTAAACAAAGAATTGTTTTTTTTATATAAATAAATGATCTTCCTATGTATACAGAGAACAGAGAATTGTTTAAATTGAAAGTGAGTGTGAGTTGACGGGGGCGATAATGTTGGGATAATCAAACGAAAAAATACGACATGGCATAGGGGGAAGAGGCGTTCTACACGTATAGTTTCAAATTGAATTTTCGAGTCGAGGCAATGTTTTTCAGGGCTCACATCTTCTTAAGTAACTGTTGTTGTTGAAATTTCTAATCGGCATTAAAATTCAAATCTTTCCCCCTCGTGGAAGTGCTGAAGCAAGTTATCTGCTTGCTTGCATTTAATAGTCTCACGTCAATTCACACAATTTATAGCTTCTCTCCCCGCAAATAAAGCACAGCGCTTCATATCTGAAGATGTAGGCTCAATTGTGATAGTAGGTGATCAAGGAGAGGAGCCAGTCGACACCATATCATTGCAATTTGATTGAACACACATTTATACACACCTAAGATAAGCAACAGACGACAGCAGCTAACAGTAAGAACATTTACTTCAATTCGCCACAATGAGAAACATGTTTCCATCATTAAAATCAAACACGAAAAAGGATACACACATAATGAGAGTCAGTTGCCATGTTCCTGTGAGCCTTTGCTATAAAGCACCAACTGAACAGTCGAACATTTACTTGCCAATATTGTTTTAAGGTTTTTGATTGAATCAGTTGCTTGGTAGTCGAAGTAATGACTTAGGACAGACGTTTTGGGCGTGTATTTCAAATTTGCGTTTCTGCTATCTGTTGACTTTTTTTTAGCCGACTCCAAGTGGCTAGTTGTGTTCGGGCTGTTTTTGCAAATTTTCCGCTTCTATACGCTATCTCATTCGAAAACGATCTTTCCTGTTTTAATTTTTTCGAGCAAGAATGGTGTTATTCCAAGTCATATATATATAAATATCTGTTGAGAAGGATCATATTGCACTCAAGATTCTAGTTGCCAGTATAGTATATTTGGTTCATTGTTCACCATCTAAAATCTCTCTAAAATCTTACTAACGCCAGAAGGACTGAAGATCAAACATTCAACCAGGGATAAACTCTCAGACCGTTTTAGAGTTTGAGTCTGTTTCCCGAAGATATCATTCGGGGATAACCCACCCATTCAGCCAGGTGAATACCTAATGCTTAAAGATTGTGAGCTGTTCTGTATACTGTAACTGTATAATGCTTCTGATGCGTGGGTTTATAGGATGTAAGTGCAAGATCACGTGAGATGCGCTGTGGAATTTTTTTTACCATACTGAACGTTGATCTCGCATTTTTTCTGCGTTGCTTCCTTCGAGTTTTTGAAAACATTCAAAATTCAGGTTTCGGAATCAGCAATTACCTTAATTACGTAAACTGTTCAACGCCTTACTGTTCAAAGGTGTAGGCATTATTTTTATTGTCGATGAGGAACTAGTTTTTTTTTTATGTGTGTTATAAAACGACATCTGTCAACCAACCTCATGTGGACTATAGTCCCAGTGCGACTCTTTTCAGTTTCAGCATAAGGCGCAGAAGCCTTGGTGACTGCATACCCTCTTACAATTCAAACGATTGATAGCTGTATAGAGAAGGGAATGCGTGAACACAAAACTCCACAAGAAAACCAAAAATATTTGCAATGTCTAAATTTTCAATTGATATCTATATTTGTATCTTCTTTATGAAATATTTCATATACTTTAATATTTACCAATTAATTGTCTAAACTTATAAATACGTATGTATTTCATAGAAAAAAAAAATAGATTTTAGGTTAAAAAAAACATATTGCAATCAATTGATTCACAAAATGAACTTTAAAATTCACACTTATGTATCTTCGCCAATCAGATGCAAAATTCTTTTTTTTTTCTTTCACTTTTAAAACGAAAATAAGAATAAAAAAAATATAAAACATTCTCGTTGCACATGTACATAATTACTAAGTTTTTTCATTTCATTCCAAAATGTGTCGCACCGGAAGGAGTGCACTTTAAAAACATTAAAACCAAAACACTATAAATGTTTGAATCGAATTGCAAAACTATTTTCTTCTCCTTACGTACAAAACACTTCCTCTATAATACATTACATAATAAGCGTAGGCAGTATTTTTTTATACATTTCTTTTTTTTTTTTTTCTTTTGTTCTTTTTTTCGTTATTTTTATTTTCACAATTAAAGTATTTTTATGATCAATGTGGGTTTTATAAAAAAGGGAAATTAACTTTTCTTTTTATTTTTACATAAATAAATATTTTTTGCACTGAGTTTCAAAAAAAAAAAAAAAATAAAGGATACACGTGCACGGTAGAAAAAGTTTTGTACATTGTCTTCCGAAATTCCAAGTTCTTCTATTTTAAATTAAATATTGTTGTGGGACAAACGTTTCAGATTCAGTTGGCGTAGATAAATATTTCATCATGAACAATGAAATGATGTATAAAGTATTACATTGGGGCCAATAATAAAGAAAGCTAACATTTAATGAATGTACTTTTATTTAATGGTTAAAGTTCATAGCTTTTTTTTAACTTGTCATGTGTCTTACATGTGTTGTCATGTGTTTTCTTTCAGTTCTTTCCTAACCACCAAAGACATTTTTCAGCTACATTTAAGGCCGTTCGTATATAAGCTCTGATTGATCTTTTCATGTTAGGGAGTGGGGATGTGACAAAACAAAATAAAATAGAATGAGACAGGAGACAGCAATCGGTTTGATTGAACTCACAATTTTCAGAGGCTATTAGATGGCGGCTGTGAAAAAAATTACAACTGAACCCTGACTGCCTAAAGAAATTTATAATAAAATTGTAATTTAATTAGTGTGGACAAACAAGATTTGGAGGCATTTGTAGTGGTCAAGGACGGAGTACGCGAATAGACCTACAGTTTGAGAGTATCAAATACTGTAAACACACCGGATATAACAAAACATATTACAAGAATGACAATGATAATGTGTCTCACTTAGTGGCACCACAGCCCCCAAGGGACATGGACCTAGTTTCTTAAGGAACTACTCGTGTTATGCATGCCATCGTACTCTTACGAGTAAAGCGAGCCTACAGTATTTTACCAACTCCAAACAGTGAGATTTGAGAAGTTTTCCATAAACAATTAGTACTCTTTGAGTGTTTTCATCATCTCGAAAGGTGTTTTACCGCGAAGATGAAAACGAGGTGTTTAGTTCGGGAATCGAATCTGAGACCTTCGGCGTGTGAGTAGGCGAACTTGCCCACTACGCCGCGGCAAGCACACACATAACATTCTTATGACACCTAAAAAAGCCAGGGGCATGTACATTTATGTGAAAATGTGCCTCTTACAAATGCAAGTACAGTATTGGCATCATTAAAATGAAATAACAGGAACACTGCAATCAATCACTGTGGCAACCGACAAGCATCAACATTGCCTACTTATGCTGCTTCTATGAACAATCTAATGGCTATGCTGTGCGCTGAGAAAATATTGGGAAACTCTCTAAAAACTTCCCAAAAACCATATAAACAAGAACAGTGACATTTAATAGACACTAAGTACAAAAAAAATTAAAATTAAAACTGCTGAAAAAAGTAGGATGGTAAATAGCTTCCTCTACCAATCAATTATCCCTTCTAGAAGAAACCGTGAGAAATTTAGAAGGACGAGCAAATGCTGGGGGGGGGGGGGGTAAATTGTTTCACAAATTGGAAGTCACATAAAATTAGACAACACAAAAACACACTGTCGATCTGATGAAAATACACTATAAAATGCAGCGGAAGTGGCTTACTCTCTCGAAGAGCTGACTCCTCTGTGAGAAATTACGATAATTTGCCTACAGAAACATTTTTTGGTTGCAGTAACAATAATAAGAATAACGACTACTCGAACAGTAGGAAAAACGAATACTCGACCCAATCCAATTACATAATTTTTTTAGTGAGACTTCGTCATTATTGGAAGAATAAACTTGAGTAAATATTGCGGTTAAAAATGCACCCTCTTTTAAAGGATTGCGCTTAAAATGCTTGCAAACACGTACACTAGCGCTTTCTTATTAGTTTTCATTTCAAATTAGTTCGATTTCATCTCATATTGCAATGGGCTAGGTAAACACATGGCACTCGACACGAGTTTTTGTAGGAAGATATATAAAAGGTGGAGGCGGGCATGCAGCAAGAAAACATTCTATATTTGGCAAACGTTGTTAATGGCTATGGAAGTAATGTTAAAAGAAAACCCGAACTGTAGCATCATTCTATGAAAAATGTATGTGACCCTACTTAATTATCGGAAAACCCAGAAACTTAAGACACTTTCAAACTGGAAATGTATTTAAAAAAAAAAAAACTGTTAAATGCAAGAAGAAAAAAACACGATTTTTTCCAATTAATCTCTTCGGAAATTCAAAATTTGAAACTCAGTGTTTATAATGAAATAAAAAAGGAATGTCATTGGAACATATACTTCCTTTTTATAGCGGCTACCTAGTTAAAAACAAAAAAAAATAAAAATAAAAATAGTTTCTAATCGTATTCTATACATAGTTTTATACAAATCTTAAATTAACAAACTCAAACTACACACACACACACACCAGTCGGTGCAGCAGGTGAGAGTTTTTGTGTTTAAACTAATTTTAACAACATAATAACATAAATAAATATAATAAATCTTTTTTTCTCATTTGTGTTTTTCTGTACATAAAAAAATGATTTTTTTTCTGTTGCTGTTTCATTTTGTTTAACGAAAACTAATCAAAACATTTAGTCAATTTTGTATTTGAACGTGTTGTTCATTAAATTGTCTTTCATTCTGTGCATTCTAGACACTCTCTACTCACAATAGAGATTTATTTCTTTGCTTGAAGAGATTTACAAGCAAATTTATTTTTAAATTATTATTTTCTAATTCTCACTCTTACAAGAAAAACTTCGTTTCGTTTTATAATTTTTAACAAAAGACTAATTTTGCACTCCGACAAAGTTCGAGTAAAACACATTGCAGAGAGAAAAGAGAGGGAGAGAGAGAGAGAGACAAAGAACACAAAAAAGAGAACTTATATTCAATTTGTAGTCGATAAACGAATAATATTTCATTTTACACATTATTATCACCTAGCTATATAATTTATGTTAAAGAGAAAATTGATAATGAAATAATATATGTATGTATGCTTACATATATATACATATATATATTTCTGTATATATATATATAAATATATTAAACCAATTGTTTTGTTTCTAGTAATAATAGTAGTGGTATCAGAGATAAGTGTAAATGTAACCACTTTACGTCTTTATTTTTGAAAAAAAACAACCTAAGACGGATTTGATTGTGTTTATATCTTCCATGATTTATTTTGCAAGACTGAAGCAAGCAATTATGAGTGCATTGGTCTACCCTGCCCACCTCGGAAATACTTAATTTTCTTTTACTTATTGCTGTGGCAGTGAAGTCGAATCATGATAAGTTTATCTTTTTGTTGTTAAAGAATATTTTATTTCCTCGAAAGAAAATGATTTCCCCAATTTATAACAGTTCGAGAGGGATAAGTTCGAAAAACATCTCATTTCAGTTAATACGAGTGACAAACTTTAAGCGAAATGCTAATTCTCCTTAAGGCTGTGTTGTGAATTTCGCATCACATCATGCTGGCAGTTTACATTATTTTGAATACCTTCAGAAATACGAATAAGGTTAAAATATAAATGACTTGATTGATTTTATAATTTTTTAGCTGGTCAAAGAAGACGGCACTGTTGTAAGCACCGTTCAAATTTAAAATTATGTTCATTGATGTTAACCTTTGTTAAATTTGGAAAGAGTAAAGTATTGCATTTTCCATTAAAACCATTTTAAGTCAGTTGTCACATCATTGAGACACACAAAGACGCAATACAGGCGATGTACTTGCCAGTTTATAACTTATGAAAGATGAAGACTCTGATTGTTTTGTCTTTCTTTTAAAAAGTCTGACTTGAAATTTCATTTTTCAATTCACATTTTTTACTGAAGCAAATAAAAAATAGATCACAGGACATGTTCGTCATTCATTTATCTCAAGACTACCAACCAAATCTTAAACTCTTAAGTCACTTATGAAAGTGAGAGAAGAAGTCACTGATGAAGGTACTTATGAAAGTGAGAGAAGAAGTTGCTTTGGTCACATGCCAGTGTTTCTGTATATTTCCGTTTAGGTGGAGCGAATTTCCGTGCGTCGCTCACGGTTGGAACTTGAGTTTGACCACGTGTTTTTTGCGGTTATGAACAAAAGATGTACATCTATGTAAATCAAACACTTACAAAATACCCGCACATCAGTCTGAATTTCGAAATCATGGCACTGTCACACTAATCCGGTCCACTTAAGCGGTACCCATATAACTGAGGGTTACGAATTGGCACTGTCACACTATCAAAACATGCCATGTCCAATCTTATGCACACACATATCAAGACTGATTACTATTCAACAAGTTTCCTTTGGAGACAGAATGTGGATGGATGCAATTTCCCATAAAACTGCGTTTATGAATCCTCCTCAACTGTTTGGAGGACGCGTTAAAGAGCAGATCTTATTCATTCATCCCTACTGCTGTTGAATGCTGAATATTCTGCTGGACCTTTGAAATATCTATTTGCTTCTTAATATTCTGACATCTACGATAGCACCGATTCGAAATAGAGTCATCATGATAAAAGCAACTAATCGTGAAAGAAGTTAATTTCGTCTTCATCTTTTCCTTTTTTATCGTTATTGTTTTCATAAGTTGAAGCCAACCGTTTCCCCTAACCATCTGGTTGTCTACTTAATTTGATTGCCTCTAACTATTCAAGCAGAAGTTATTTTTTCCTTCAATTCCTTAGCATAAGAAAGGAACAGATTCTTAAACTACCCATATACGTGGCTCAGTTCACGCGCATCGGCAAAAAAAACCTCTCATTGTTTATAAAAATATTTCAGGAAGACCATCATCGTATCCACGGTCAATCACAAAATAAGAAACACAACCTTAAAACTTAAATAACGACATGCCGAGTATTTGTCTTTTAAGAGAACTTTTGAGTAGGAAAAATTCCTCTTCAACCTACTGATCTCAAAGATCAGACTAGTTTCCGGATGTACATCTTCTCTCAAGATGCTGCTTCAAATCTCACACAGTCAGTTTGGAAAACACCCACAATCCGTCTTAAGTCACCTCTTGCACTCGAAACTCAACTTATTACACTAAAACAATCTACACATAGTTATTAGTAGTTGATTCAATTTAGGATGTCAAGTCAATCGATACTACCCGGCTGGCCGAACCGAAGGACATTAATGGCAAACTTCTCGAGCTACGTTCACTAACACTTACCGGCCTACTACCACTATTACTATTGCTACTATGAATACTATTTATAGAATTATTTGCCGCTATGGAAGCTGGACACCACTCAACGACTGAGGTGTTCTTCTTTGAAGTGGTCTGATGGTGGTTCTCCTCGTTCTGATAACTGCTGCTAACCATCAGGTCATTGTTGTTGTTGATCGCTGTTGGTGTGCCGGTACCGTTCGTCGCGGTGGATAGAAAGGAGTTTATGGTGATCGGATTTGTGGTGTAGTTTGAAAATATGAACACTGATGGCTGCAGGGGTTTCGTTGCTGAGCTGACAGCACCGTTCTGTGTGGGCGACACGAGGATGTTACCTTCGTATCGGTTAAGTGCTGGACATTTCTCTTCACCCTTCGACGGAGTTCGACTTGGCGGTGAACTACCCTTGAAGGGAGTTGTGGAGGTGGCTGCGGCTACAACGGTTGGAGAAACGGCTGAAATTTGCCGCACCAACCCATTGCCTGGCTCTCGGGGAATCGGTGTTAGGGTCACCTCATTGTTAAGGCGCTGTGTAATCTTCTGGAGTTGAAGTTTCAGCGTGTGGGATGATATCGCCATTGGGTTCAAGCCGTCGGGCGAAGAAACGTTCTGCTGCTGTTGGTCCGTCTCATCGTCTGAAGAGCATAAGTCGATGGTGTCCACAATGATCTCCGCCGAGGGCGAGGAGATCTTCCAATTTGAACTTCTGGATGTGTCGCGGGTAAGTTTGATATTGAGTTTGTTTGACTGAATGGCTCGCTTTCGTTTCACAATTTCGCTCTCGGTGATTTTGCGCAGTCGCACAGAGATCGGACGACATCGCTTGATTAGCAGCGAATTTAGGAACATGAAGTTCTCTGTGCGTTGTCGTTGGGAGAATTGTCGTCGCGGGAATATGTATGTGTGAATAGTGTAGTCTTGCGGCTTTTTAAATGTACAATGCGACACGGGAGAGGTATACTTCTTGTCTAGGAATTTTGGCCTAATTGTTCCCTTGGCTAGTATAGGCGCGTAACAGAAGCGCTCCATTCGATCCAGTCGCTCCATGAGGTAGTCTTGTGTCATAAGGGTTTTTGAGGTTTTTATCAGAAGCTGTCCGGCCGGCGATGAGAGCGGTATTGTTGGACATCGCGAGAGTGAGTGTACGGCACGATTTCGTCGTGGTAAGCGTTTCAGCTTCTCAAGTGGCCCTGCGTCTTTAGCTTCTTTGGTGTTATTCGACCCGCTGTTGGGGCAGGCGGAAGGGTCATCTGATGGGGTCTTGCTTTTGCTTCGACATTGCAGGTTGAAATTTAAAAAGAAGCCTATCCGCAGTTCATTGTTTTCAGTCGTGTTTGATGACAAATTCAATTGATTGTCCTCAGTGGGTTCTGGTGAGTCACAAATTATGACATCATCGTCTAAATTACAAGTTTTTTCGTGTTCCTGTAAGAGAGAGAGAAGATAGGGAGGAAATTAGCAAAGAGAAGAAGAAGAATTGGCAGAGAAATTGAGAGTTTGTTAGCAATTAAATGTATGTATGAATCAGATAAGTTGAGACCTTGTATATACACATTTTTGACATCACACCCGTGTTGAAAGAAAGACACAGTCCGAACCTCATTCACAACATGCAAGAACTGGGTGTGTGTGATGAATTTTGAATTCACTTAAACTCGTGTCTAAGCTCCAATCTTCACAAACAGTGAAGGAAACAACGTCCTCCCCCGGAAGAAGATGAATCTCATCACAACCAAATGTAAGTATGTAATTTTCTACGGAGGCTGCAAACGTAAACAATTTTTAAATACACACACCACGTGATCGGTGATGGTGTTGATGGTATTTTGGCGCCAATGAAAATGTGCTCCCATCCACATCAACAGGTTTTGAAATTATGACACACAGAGCGATTTGTGTGAGCATGTAAGTGTCTGCTCATCGGAAGACAATGAACATAGAATTTCAAAAGCAAACAAAATAATCTCGTTCGCTCATTGTAAACTTAATTCTTCCCGCTGACACACAGAGACCAATGCGTTTGCTTTTTGGTCATCCCATTGTGAATGTGTTTGTAAACAATAACCAAGTCATCAATGGCATCCATATGCACACCAATTCGATTTGCCGATAAATGTCTCCACTGATATCGAGATTATACAAAATTCAGTTTTATTTTTCTTTTGCTCTTTTGTGCTTTGATGAAGTTCACGCTAAAATATTCAGATAAACAAATATGGGTGTACGAGTATATGTAGGAGAAACCTAAATCGTACATACTGACACATATCTGAGAAATCAGCGTTGGAAATATATTTCAAACCGTCTAACAACTTAGGATACTTTAGTACCCTCAGACGGCTCTTCATCGGAAAAGAATTCTTTTTATCAGAAATAGTAGCTGCTGTGCATGCGTGTCAAACAGAAATGGTAGCGGGTTACCGCCTGCGGTTAAGCGTGTCACCCGATATCAGTGCCTGAGATAAGAACTTCACTCCAGTGAGAACCTTGTTTCTGTTACTGGAAAGCATATGAATAACAAGGAAATGAACACACTTTTAAATTTTGGGGAATGAAGGGGAGGAGAAAGAATGCGATAAACTCGTTTTTAAAAATATCGTGTTCCTGTTGGGAGATATTAATCGTGTTCTTGAATTACGAGAGCAAGACGGAGCTCTATGTTAGTCCCTACCTTCTGTCTCATGATAACAGAACTTACTTATTTCTACATTAAAACCGGTTGATTTAGCTCATATATTCGACATAAAATTGTTTATCATCATCATTTTCCCCATGTTCCACTAAAGGGGTAGCGGAAGCAATGCACTCACGAGAGACCTGCAGGCCGCTCATTCCTCCCTCATCGACTCTTACTTATCAGGAGGTATTCCCAAGCGCAACCATGTCTTCTGAGCGGTCGCCTACCTGACGGAACTGCATTTAAGGTACACCTCGGAAGTGGTCACGAAGGCGATATCCGTACCATGTGGCCAAACCAACGAAAAATAGCCATTTTCGTACGAAAGAGTTGCTGCTCAACATTGAATTCCAGCTGCATCATCGCGCTTCTCAGCCTTTCTCGGCGAGTAACTCCCGCAACGTCACTAACTCCACTAACATATAAAGTGCATTGGACAGGCGTTTTGGAAATGAATTTTACTTTGGATTTGTCAACGATCACCTTCATTTCAGCATCAGAACAGAATACACCAATTAAGTGCTTGCTGGAGTTCAGTCTGGAAGGATGTGAGGATAACTAAGTCATCTGCGAAGAGATCATGACTTACACTCAACTCTCCCAATGCGAAACATCCCTCGCTTCGGCTGCGCTGCAATATGCAGTCCATAAATACAGTACAATTAAGAGGAGAGGTGGCAAGGCGGTTTAGCATACTATAAAGCAGTCTTAAGTATCAGTTGTAGGTGGAAAACTGGTCGGCTATACTTTTGCTGAGACGAAGGTCGAACTGTAGACCTTACTGGGGAAACTGTAATTGGAGCAGTCTCTCTTATCCCCCTTTTCATCGATAAAACCATTTTTTTTTTTGTCAAGAAAGACCATCAGTTTATGCTCTGGGTCATACCAGCCCTACTTATCCCCGCTTTGTATACAATCAAATTGCATCGTTGATTTCTTCTTATAAATAGAAAAAACAACATAAATTGGATGACGCCACAATCCACGGGGGACCAAGGCCTAGCTTCTAGAGCTACTCTCTCACGAGAAGAAGGGGCCTACAATTTATTTCCGATTATTATTTCGATCATTTGAAAACAAATTATTGTGACTGGGTATACAGGGCGTTCAAGTTCATACAGAAACGAAAACAAAAAAATTCTTAGAAACGGGAAAACAAACAAAAAAATAACACGACTTACCACAATAGCTTCTTCGGAGTACAATTCAGCATCACAGTTATCACAGAGATAAATATCAAAGGGCGCTGGTTCTACCATATGTTGTTGCTGGGAATTTATCTTTGATTTCTGCTGCAATAGACATTTCCGACTTCGTTGTGGTTGATCGTATGACTGTAAAATCACCGATAAGAAATTGTACATTTTTTTTGCAAAACACAACAACATCAAAGTCCAACATACCATATTCTCATTGCGAAATGTGACCAATAGCTTATTGCTACGCCTATCGAACAATGACGTTGTCGAATTGTAATTGTTAATAAACCGAAGACTAGCATGTTCGTACGCAGCTAAATCATTACAGAATCTTAGGAGAAACACACTTTTATGGAACTGATAACAAATTATGACAATCTCTTTCATTTTTTGCAGCCAATTCTATGCGGGTTATAAGAAAAAGAAGAATGAAAAATGAGTACATGTAGATAAGGGAATTTATGTTTTTGTTTTGTAAAACAGCAGCAAAAGGTAAATGTTTTTTTATTTTCATTAAATCGTCTTACCCCAGTGAATTTTTTTGGTTTTGTAAATGGTATTGTGTAGGCGACGTTCTCTGGCCACCATTCCGGTTCACTGTAATCAATTTTTCCCTGTAAATTGATATGACCCAACGAACATTGCACCATGAATGGTATGAAGTTCTCTAATTGACTTTCCGTGATTTTATCCAGGGACGTCGGATAACCGTTGGCAAAGAGGAGTGGTAAATTCGAGATCATATTGTGCTGTTGTACCTCTTCAATTTCCTCCATTTTAGTTTAATCTGGAAACAGAAAGGGAATTCTTGAAGTCGTATATAAAATGTTAATTGTAAAGGAATGAATTCAAAAAATGGATAACTCTAACTGAAAGTGCATCCTTTTGTAGTTCTGTTGATAGAAAGCATTCTTGGGCGTGCAGAACGCTTACACAAATCTACATATGTCCAACATTTTTCAGCTCTTACAATTGCCTGTGGTAAATATGTGTATTTCAATCGGACTTGATATGAAGTTAAAATTTAATGCAACAAATGCTAACCACAGTGACCACATCCACTCACTCACTGAATGCAACATTTTCTTCCAATGTAATTTTCGATAATTTGATGATGATACACAAAAGGATTTGATTTGTTTTCAAGAATGTTCGGGAAGTGTACAGCTTGACGACATTTGTGATACGTTGATAAGTAGAGAAAAGATTTGGAAAGTCCTTGTTTTAAAAATGAAATTAAATAAAGAATATTCCGAAGTAGCTTCAATGAAAAAAAAAAGACTTAAGCCTGAAGCTAGAACATGCGAATGTTTGACTAAGCAAGGAAGGTTTCAAAAGCGCCATAACCTCTACAGCATATAATTCAAGGGCTACTGAATGTTTTAAGGGCTTCATGAAATTCAAAATTGAGTTTAAAGGAATCTTACAAGACACACATATTATGAGTGCGGATGAAACTGGGCCATATTGGAAAAACGTGTCTAGCCGAACATGGATATGTCACCAAAGATGAAAATGGGGCAGATAGATTCAAGGACGCTAATAATATGGCGGCCTACTATTGGGAAAAAGGGATAAATAAAAAAGCTAAGATGAATTCATCACTGTTTACCGACTGATTTACAAAATTCATAGAAATTAAGCTCTACAGCTAGAAACAGAAAGCCGTCATCATATACTTAATTGACAATACGATCTTCATAATTCTCAGTTGTATCTGTGCCCCCAAGCAATTAATGAATAATTCAATCATTGGGTTAAGGAATTATTGCAATATTTGAGAAGACCTATGAAAAACTCTATGCAAGAAGTTAAAAGAAAGAAAATTGATTTAAAATTTATTTTTTGATTTGATTTTTATTTTCACACTATTCTCACTGACATCATTCCAAAGCATTTTTTTTGGTGTGCGAGATACACGCCCGCAAACTGTTAAAAGGTAATTGTTCAAAAACTGAAATTTCTTCTGCTGAAACGTGGTTATCCAAGGCCTTCAGTGAACAAGTTCTATTGAAAAGTAGAGTGTATGACTTGTACAAAATCTTGCAAGATGGTTGAAAAGGCATAAACTAACCAACGTCGACGTAAACTGAGAAATTAAAGGCAGAGGAAGAGGTGTATTTCGAGAATTGGCACAAGTGTATTGCATCAAGGGCCATTTACTTTGAGGTGGATGAAATTAATTAAGTGTAATAAAAATTAAAAACACAGAGATTTTTTTTTCAGAATTGTCTTAACGAAACTGAAGTTTAAACTGAGGTTTATTTTCGTTTCCCTTAAGTCACGGAATAAAAGCACTTGACCTGCACTGTAAAAATGCGCATAGATGTTATGAAAGTCCAAAACGATTAAGTGAAGATTAAATATAATTTCTGTTATATTGCCAAACCATGCAGATCTGTTTAAGCTTCTCCATTAAGATACAAAATATAATACTTAAAATAATGGTGTCTACACATATGCATATACATTTTGTTTGACTTTGCCAACACAACGCATTCGTTATGCTGTTGGATACAATACTCATTAGTATGGTGATCACTTGATCGAACGTATTTTCAATTGGAAAATAAACGAAAGCGCACACATTTCATGAATAAATGCACAAATAGCTGTTGCGATGGGTCAAGGAGCGAGTGGTCTGAGCACTTGGCACATACCGGTATCATATTCCTCGCAAAATCAATGTGGATGTTTGTTTGCCTGTTTGTAGGATGTAAGATATTTCCAGTTATATGTTGGTTGCCCACTGATGCTTCTTATTAAGACTAAAGAGAGGATTTGAAAAGAACAACATTCGAAGAAGTCTACTTATGAGAGTGATCCATCCATTTTTGAGCAGAACGGAAAATACCTCAGTCGAAGCAAACAATGGAATTTTGATTAATTTGGTCAAGCAACAATCAAAGCTAAATTAACACAATTCTAAGGAATTATAATATAATAGTGTGTGTGGAGATATGAAGACAGTTCAATGAATCAATCAGACATTTCGAGTAAAACCTGTATGTACCTAAACAAAGTACTAACATAAACTAAGCAACATAGTTGGTACTGTCAACACTTTAGGAAGATGCACCAGGGATATTTAAGTCAAGGTTTTGCTAAGAAAAACGTCACAATAATTATGTACCACCTACTGAACGTAAAATGTACGCGCCCGTAACTGAGAGAAAACCAGTGTGTATATTAAACCAGAGCCACTGTGCGAAAAAGGATCACAAGTAAATGTGTACTGTGTTTGAAGAGAAAATTGAGAAACTTAAGGCTATAATTGCACTCTGCGCTACTCCAATTAGAGTCTTATATTGAATTTAATGACGGAAGACTACAGTTGCCAATCAATCAATTTAAACACTTCATGCAAGCGAGGACAGCCAACTTGCACACAGGGAGCACTGTCTCACAAGTTGACAAAATGAATTCCGATGCCCAGTGCCAACAAACATCACGTCGACTAATTGTCACAGTCGTTGTTAATTGCCACAAGTTGAGAAATATGATACTTCTAACCTTCATTTAAAGATGCGATTCTTAAACTCTTAATCTAATAAAAACGTTTAGCAACTTCAATTAAGTGTGCTTACAGGAGTTTATTCAATAAAGATCTTTACTTCCTTGTGACTGATCGTGTTAATTACATTGTTTTGTGCTGTTGAAAAAAAACACAGTTTGATTAACGATCCCTTAGGATCTTGCAGCAATTACTGCTGTTTTGTTCTCTTACGAAGCTACACACTCTATACCGTATGCAGTACTTCTAATAGAAAAAACGAGCAGAAGCATCGTCACACCACAGATTGTGATTGGAAATTGACTTCATTAATAGTTGTACGTTTTTAGCATTTCTACGTGTTCGTGTTAACAAGAAAAGGCTTTACAGTCGCCACATCGAACTTTTCGGACAATAGAGAGAAAAGCAAACATGCTCTAGTTGAGTATAGTTCAGCACTTTTAGAGAGAAAGTTTCTTATGAATCAACAAGCACAATTCCTTTAAAGAGTGTCTCGTATTTTGGTTTTTGATCTTGTAAGGCAATATGCTACGTACTTAATAAACAATCAATTGCTGGATCGGAAAGCAGTGAAGTACCTACATATTGATTTAACGTAAATTTTTGATATCGTCCTACAAGGGGAGACTAGCGATGTAAAAGAGAAAGATCCCTGGTAAGCAGGAATGTATTAATAATACTATCCCTCTGATGCTTTAGGGATACTGAAGATCCACGGCCTTCCTTCTTCAAAAGATATACTAAAATTGGAACGATGCTTAGGAAAGGTCATCTTGAGACTCACACGAGTTTCTGCTTCATTTCAGTTTTTTTTTTTTTCATTTTGTGCGTAACAAAATATAATTCTGAAGCAACTTATTCATGGTCAATTATTCCCATTACATTCTGCACACCCTATTGCACAGTAGCTCCTTAAATCCGATTTCCGCGTCCATTTCAAATTAAATGATTTTTGCTGAAAAACAGTGGGGTAATACAATAGGGCCCATACATGATACAAGATCGTTTGTATAACGTCGTACTTAGATAAGTGGGTAACAGCATAATAAATTGTTACCTACTTATTTGAGTAAACCGTCTGTTTGATGGGTATTGATGATGATTGCGTTATCAATGTTTGCACAAGTTTGCAGTGACATGTTGGCGCCATAAGATAAATAAAAAAGAAACATTGTTGTTACTAAGGAAAACGATCCTGTTTTGAGAGTTGTTATGCAGGTTTAATACACTGAGTACTCGAAGAAAACTAAAAGCGACACACATCCTACATTTAAATCTTTTCAGATTTGCGATTCGGCATGGTAGCATGATATTTTCTAAATGGTTGCAAATCAAATCAAAAGAAATTAGGAAAAAACTACCTGTTAAACGTTATTAAACGTTTGCTATAATTATAAAATATTGTAAAAAATGTGTTTTGTATTAGATCTCAGGAATAAAGAGCGCGTTATAGCTCAAGTGATGCTTTTAGCTTTATACTGCTCTCGTAAGAATACATTGATGTAGAGCTTAAAGAAACTTTTGAAAATAAATTAGAAGGATAGATTGTAAAATTATTCCAACAAACTAGCAAAACAGTGTGCAGATTTGGGATCAAGTTCACTGTTTACGTTGAACTTGCCTTTTCAAAACCTACAGCACGGAAATTGTTCGATACCTTTGTTGGTATTCTGAGTCACGCTCAAGTCGTTCACTGGAATTTCTTAAAAAGTTAATAAAAAAATGAGCATTTAGTCAGTTTAGGTGGTAAGACTCGGCAATTAATGTGAACCAAGGAACTAAGTATCCATTACAGATTTGTAGTAGTAACAGTTTTAATTAAGACCAGCGAAAACGCGAAATTCTCATAATTGTTGATATCCCAGTTAAAGCCACATTTTGGAGAACTGTATGACTCATTAACGGGGTATATTCAATACTTGTCTAAAAAATTGAGATTTATTGGTAAGACTATAAAGCTACTAACCAAGACTTCAAAGATCAAAGAAGGAGTTCTAACCCATAACCACTTGCAATAACACAATTAAACGTTGTCCGTGTTGAACTGGCGAGCGAGTTGATGATGATGTAAATTTCAATTCTGTGATGTTAATTTGTATGAAGACATCAACTTTTAAAGAGAGAGAGGAAGAGAAAATATTGGACAAACTATACGCCCCGCCTAAAGCAATGTCATCAATGTTTAACAATGTCAGTCTTGATAAAGTCAATAATGTACAACTCTAATTTTGCGGATCTGATCCATCACTAAACTACCGCGTCCCTTCAGTCGTAATGGTACTTAGTACACACAATATGAATAAATGCTGTGAAATCAAGGCACTCATCCTTTGCTGAACGGAGCCCTTTTTCGTTTGTACTAGAAGGTCATTGGATAAGTATTTAAATCAATTTTTTTTTATCTATAGGTTTGTAAAGCTAAGCTCCTTGAAATTTGTTATTAAAAGACAACAGACTTCATAAGCCACATGAATGAATTAGGACTACGTGCAACTAGTAATTAAAATATGCAGTTCTAAAGTCTAAAAAGTATTTTTTTTTTCAATACAAAACCTGCATCTATACACAAACATCATGCGTATCACGGCTTCTCTTTTTTTTTCAATTTTTCCTCTTTAACAGCAATCAGAGCCAACCCACAACATTTAAATGGCTATCAGGGAGTTCCCCGCCTGTTTAAGGTCCCTTTCCATTGCAATGTGTACATATGTACATATAAAAGAACTATTGGAAGTCAACATAGAAAATAAAAAGGATTCGCTTGATTTCCCGGAAATTCACTCCTAAACTGAAAAACAAATGAAAATAAAACTAAATTAGAACAGGAACGTGAAAACAAATGTGTCTAATTTAAAATCATGCGAGGTTGCGTCATATCTACGTTCCCCAGTGGGTTCTGGGCTGTAGAAAACCGCGCTTTATTCAATTGAAACTGCGTGGTATTTGAGAAATGATTTATACAATTTCTCGAAAATATTATTCACCAACGTGGGCATCAGATTTGCAATGACACGCACAGTTAAATATTATGTCAAATAACCTTCATGCACTCTTACTTTGAAAAGTTCAGAAAAATAAATTTGAGTTGGAAAATTAGAAGCTCTAAGTATACCACGAGATTAGAACAAGCATGTAAGAAAATATGTAGGCAACCGACCAAAGTAAAAGCAGTTTCCGTGAAAAAATCCTAAAGGCCAAAAGTAATATACCTCCGCCCCCGAAAATACATATTTTTCCCGCTAAAAAGACCGTGGCGCATGTCTGTTGACACAAAAGGGCCGTATCACTGATCCCTGAGGTCAACCAGCTGCGCACAAAATGTACATTATTTTCATATGAAATCAATTTTTTTTTGTTTTCCATCAGTCAGTCGTTGATCAAGTGGTGAGAGCAGAAAAAAAAGAGCGAAAGCGAAAAAAGAGAGGCAATGCAAAATCAAAGAGAATAAAACCTACTCAAAGAATACATACATCACGAATTTTATGCAAATGATCAATTCCACCTTTTCACACAGAAGCTGGAATTTTGCATAAAAAACCCATGAAAAATTCTAGAGAAACTTACATTATCCAAAAAGCTGAAGTTCTGCACTCCTTAAGTCTGCTACGGCCGCATTTGTCGTGTCACAAGGAGCACAATTCCCTGCTAGAGAGATCCTTTGATCGAACCGTACGAGCGCCGTTTTATAGGTACGGGGTGTGCGCCGCACAAAGCGCTCTAAAATTTTGGGGGCAGATATTTTTTGTATTTTGAATTGGACACAAGAAAAAAATATATACACAAATGCCTGCGGCGAGACGATGGAGATGCAAGACTAATTGTTCCTTTTTGCTATTTGGCCCTGTGTGTTGCCGTGCTGCTACCACTTTTGCGGGGAGGATTCGTTTTTTTTTTCTGTGCTGGCCTATTGCAAACGCTTGGAATATTTTTTTCTTCTTATTTCCTTTTGAATAATTTTAACAAACACTATCACGTAACAAAAAGTTTTTGCACTGCTTTAATGTTAAAGTGATATAGAGGATGAGGCAGATGTAAACTATGCATTCAGGATCCTTGGAGGGAATTCGCTTGCCTGGCCGTAGTAAGGAAAAAAAAAGTAAATCCAAAAAATTCCTTCTGTTCAATTGATTTTCCCAATCACAAAATACACTGTGAGAGAGAGCCAGGCAGCAGAACATAAAAATAAAAAAAAATGGCGTCGATAATTCTGTGTTAAAAGGTGGTAACAGTTTTGAAATAAGTGTACCCATTTGGCATTGGGAAATTATTTTACCTACTTTTCACCTGAATCTGTTTTTCTGGTTGATTTTTTTAACGCCTCCTGAATTCATCAAAATGCAATTTTATGCAAACAAAATGCTGACAAATAGAAATTGTATTGTGATTAAAATAGGAAAAAATTTAAGTGAGAACAGTTTTGCTCACAGATGTTTTCCCGTGGGCAGTGTTCGGGAATGCGTCCTTTAGTACATGGAACAGAATTGTATTTGAAAAGTGTATTCTCATGCGGGGATATTGAATTTTAAACATTCAAACAGTCTAAAAAACAATTACAAAAAATAGTCACACTTTACGACAAAATGGTGCTCGCCGTAAAATATTTGACCAAGTTACACTGGTGTTCGAAAAATGTTTATACCTCCGGCTATATAAACTGACGATATGCTACGTATTTTTACGTGTAAAAATGTTTAATATATATGGTGATTTAATGACTGGAAATAGTTAGTAGGGAATTTTAAAATTTGCCGTAAAATAAAAATCGCCAGAAGTTCCTAATCCACAAAGAAGTTACAAAAGATAATTGCTAAGGTTATTGCATATAGTTTCGATTCATACCTCATACATTTTCTATCGATCCGAAGAGAAGATATCAAGACCAATTGTGGAACTCAGTGACACATAAGACGTCATAGAAACACGATGATCATTTAAGCTCTTCATCATCAACAAGTATAACGTGCTGAGAAAGATCTTTAGGAAAGTTTATTTTAAATTGGTCATTTGATTAACGAAACCTGTCAAATGCAATTCAAGGCCAAGAGACAAGTAAATTGACTGTCTCCTTTCCTTATTCGTTTTGTCCTCATCACGCGTGTGTTGTGTCGACACAATCATCAGATATCGTTGAGTATTGCATATGCAGCGGAACCTGTCACTTACAGCCACTGTTCTATATGTCCTTCTCAGCTTCCTGGCTTATTCACTTTTGTTTTATTTCCCAATTTGTTTTGCAACTTTTTCAGGAAGTTGATATTAAAGAGAAGAGTCCAACACCATTTAATCTGATAAAATTGACTAGTTTCTTCAATACAGTGATTCTGAGTAATCTACTGTCTTCAACAACATTAAAGCAGCTGTTGTCCACAGGAGATCATTTAATTCATGTTTTGATTTAAAATTGACAATTTTATGTCGGTTAGAAAAAATATATTTTACATATACGTATATTATTATTCAAGCAATTCGCAGCATCGAGTTGTCAAAGTAATATAAGACATTTGTAGTCTCCGAATATTCAGTATCTGGCAGTACTGTAGGTTGTGTGAAAGGTGACATTTTGAGCAGAGATGTGAAACAGCTGTGGTATTTTATAAAAAAAAACGCTGTCAAATAAAATTAAGAGCATAAAACGGTAATCTCCCATTGGACAGTGGAAAAAATTCACTGTGGCTCCGATTAGTTTTGATGATAATTGTTGACACATCAGCATTAAACACTGATGTACATTTTAAACCAAGCGGCCCTAATAAACTTTGTAAGAAAGGTTATAGAGTCAAGTAAAAAAGCTTCAGTTTAACTTGGGTTAAAATATAGTAGGTCAGCTTAAAACCAAACGAGCCCGGTACCTTACACATACATTTATCTAGACAAAGAATGCGGTTAAGCCGCCGCTGATTTTCCCAGAAGTTGAATTAATTTTACTTATATTCTTAATATTAACAATACATTTCGCATGCATGTTTAATAATAATAATTGAGTGGCACTCCAGCCTACAAGGGACCAGGGCCTAGCTTCTTAAACAATTACTCGTAGAAGGGACCTACAGTTCTTTGCCGACTCCGAACGGCGAGACTATAAGCTTTTCATACACAATTCATACTCTTAGAGTGTTGTCAGCAACTCGAGAGAGGCATGCATATTTAAAATTAATAATTTAAGGCATGACACTAGTGCCGCCTGCCTAGAAATTTTGTCTCTTCACATATATTGCATGTATGTGAGTAAGTACTCACGGTATTAAATTGGTTAAACTTATCGTATTTGATAGCCACCTCAATGCTAGCTTAAATCCCTAGACAACATCTGTATCAGAGACCAATAAGGAGACAGTCGACTCCCTCGTCTCCCTTCCTTATTGGTTTCTGATCTGTACCAACAATGCTCCAACCCTGTTGTTTAACAAAAATTTTATTGAATCTGATTGAAATAAGCGGTTTATTAAAATGTATTAAATAACAATACTAAATTGTACTTTTATGAAAAATACACACTGTAGCGGCGACAATGCATCGCACGTAGGAATACAAGTAACGAATAGTAGAATGTGAATGACGAAAAAAGAAAACAAAACAAAAACAAATGCATGTGTTTCGGAGCTCCTGCTCTTAGTATTTGTACTTGAAGTTCATCCTCAACAAATATTGGATGTTGACCTGGGCAACATCGTATACAATAAATTCATTGTACAAGAGGGATGATCCGCCTGGCGCCATATCTTCTATTGGCTTTCCCAAAGGAATCTCCACGCCATCTTCTCTCATGTGGGATTCGGCTGGATCCGGCATGGTACGACCCTTACCGAAGGTACTGTGCTTGTCTTTTGGCAACTTTGTTACGTATTTCGCTTGTGTACACTCCATCATGTTGCCCAATGCAACTTCCGAGAGCAGCATTAAACCTGTTGAACTACGCGGTGATGTACAACAGTAGTTCGCCGATTTAGAGACCATGTCGGCAAAGTAGATACCCTTGCCAAACATGTAACCAGTCACTGGAGCTTCGGGTGGAGCGATCTTCAGACCATGTGATAAGATACCAGCGAAATTTGTAAGTCGAGAACCGTGCCACAGAAGACGACGGTTGTGCAGTTTTTTGAACGGCTTGAACCGACGAGCCTCTCCTTGGCGGACAACTTTGAAGACGTCGACAATCTCCAGCTCGTACATCTTGTGTGTTGCTGCGTGTGTATTTTTGACGTACTTCTTCAGCAGGGCAAACTCGTCGCTCTTCTTGTCGACCGGTACAATTTCCGTCTTCAGTTGCTCGTAGTGTTTGTCAATCGGGTTCATGTCACTGTCGGCATCCTCGCTCTTGATTAGGCTGTATGCACATTCGATCTCCATGAGAGCATCCAACATGGACGATAGATCTTCCACTTGTTTAATGGTATCCAACAATGGTGGAGCCTTCACACCAAAGTTATGCGGGATTAGGGTGTAAAAGCGGTTCGTGGCATCGACGAACTGAGCATTGGTGCCTGCGTTTTGCACCAAACCCTGGATTTCTGTAAGCACTTTGTAGGCCGACTGAAGTTGCTTTTGACTCAGCTTTCCAAGCGGCATCTTCTCCATGTCCAGCTCAAACTCCATCATTGTCTTCTTCATTGCGTTCAAGTCGAACATGAGTTTTATGAGGTCCTGTACAGGTTTCTCCAATTTGGACGGAACACTATGCTCGGCATTAAGATCAATGTCTTTGTCGTCAGCAAATTCGACTTCGATTGGGTACATTTTGCCTGGCATCTAAACGTTAATGGAAAATTAATTTAAATGAATAAATGAATTTATTTGATCTAGAAAGCAACCTTTTTGAATTTGTGCCTGAATTCCCATTCATTTCCTGTCTTTTCCGAATACAATTCCGTGAACTCAATCTTGGCCGAGTCGAGAGTATGGTGATCTTGCAGCTTGGTGCCACCAATTGTTGTTCCAATACGACCCCATGAACGAAATATCCAGAACCTAAAGAGAACTCACGTGTCCACTGCAATCGTAAAACCTTAACTTTTAAAATACCCACTTTTGTTTGGAGTCCGATTTTAAGAGTTGCAACTTGTAGTAAGAATTCTTATTGCGCTGAATGTCGGTAAGACCCAACACAACACTGTACTTGTCCTTCCCATCGACGTAGACATGGGCTTCATTCTCCAAACCACTGTCCGGATCAACAGCAAGGCCGTCTTTAACAGTTAATTTTATTGATTTTGGAACCGATTTAGTGTAGATGCTCTTCGACTTAGCGCTCTTCGTCTCCTCCTGCGGCAAGCGAGCCGATGGATCAGTTCCCCAATCGCAAATGCTCATACTTGAAATCAGTCGAACTGCTGAGCTGGGATCCTCCTCAACTGCATCCAGATACTCAACTGGAAGAACATGAATACCCAACTCTGTAGCCTTCTGCATTCGTGATCCCATCTTTTGCACTTCTTTGGGCGTAGAAAGTATCGCTACCACACGCTCATTAAGTTTCGTGTCAAGATGCCCGCCGAGCTTTAGGATTCTCTTCTTCAGATCCGCTTCCTCATCTTTTAGACCAATTTGAACAAATTGGAACAGGTATAGTGGGGGACGCTCTCGCTTTACCTTGGGGCTGCAACGAAATTCAGTTAACATTTTAACGTTGACCTGATTATTGACTCACCCTTCAAGATCATCTTGTTTTTTAATTGACATGTTTTTAGCAATCGTTGCTGCACTTGGAGCAATGTATTGAATTGCTCGTGCTTCCACTTTCTTCTTGACATCCTTAAGGAAAGAATACTTCGACTTTAGGCTGGACGGAATCACCACTGGTTTCCGATCGGGTTCCTTTTCCAGATTCATACACTTAGTCCATTCTGTTAGGGAACTGTTGCACATATAGCCAGATTTGTGGAAAATTAATTGTTTGCCTTTGCAAACTTTGCACGGCGAAAGAGCTCCAAAGGTTAACATGTCAGCGATCTGATCATAAAGCTTCTCTGAATCGCCCGCGAACGGCTCTTGGTTGTTGTCCTCCAGGAGGCTCAAAATGTCTGGTTTTGTCATTTCTTCCTTTACATAGTCACGGAATTTGAACATCTTCTTTGTTTGTGATTTTAGTGTTTCCTTTAGTTTTTTTTCTTCAGCGATCTCACTCTCATCCTTTTTCTCGAGTTTTGCTTTTTTGACCTCAGGAACATCTTCCGATTTAATGGCACTACGAAGAAATGGTTTAAAAGCAAGATACGGTTGAAATTTGTTTATCTTACGGCAGAGCATCCTTAACAGTTTTCTGATCTTCTTTTTTTAGACTCTTAAATCCAGGAAGTCCATCCCCTGACGCAAACCAACCCAGTTCACCACGCATTTGAGCAAAACACTCAACATGATGCCAAAGTGCTTGACCACCATATTTCATTCCAACTTCTGTATCGTACACTGTCTTGCGGACACGAATCTGATCCTTTAGGATTTTCTGCTCACATCCTCTACATGCTGCCCGACCGGATTTTGCATACTCAATACCAAAATCTTTGAGCGCAGTGCTCTCTTCTTTGGAACGCTTCTTCCCCTTTCCACCGGTAGTAGCTACAATCGCAGTACCAAGTTCCTCTGAGAAGAAGAAACCAACATCATGAATTCCATAGCAGAAACGACTGCAAGCACCTTACCAATGGTTTTCTTCAGCCGCTCCTGATCTTCGTAACGTAAGCTTTCAAAATTCTCAATATCCCCAGCCGAAGCAGGGCGCTGTTTCTTAAAGAAGCAGCTTTCATGGAACCAGTTCGGTTGTTTTCCATCATGAAAAGCAGACTATACAAATCAAATAATAGACGACGTTCGAAGGTTAAAGTGTGCAAAAAACTTACTTGAACCATGGCGGCAATCCGAAGGGAATCTTTACCAATATTTGTTTTGCATCCCTTGCAACTGGCTCTATTCGACTTGGCATATTCTGCCTTGAACGGCAAATCAATCGATTCCATTTCAGGTTGGATCTAATTTGTTGTTGGTTTAAAATACAACAAAAAACATTTGTAGTCAAATCAATCAACACGGGCTGTTTAGATAATTACTAATACGAGATTCTAGCAAACGTCACGCTTGTGGGTAATCTCACTACACTTCGGCAAATGAATCGAGCAAGTTTAAACGTGAAACAATTTTTAACCAAACAACAGACTAATCGAGACAAGTCAACCGATAGGAAACGAGACTATGAATTTTGTTGGAGCTATCACCGGCTATATACGTGCTCTCTCACGAAAAGTGAATTTCGCAAGAATCGCCGACTCCCAACGAAAGCGGCATTCGTTGAACTTGACACTTGTTAGGCGCGAAAATGTATGTTTCACTACAGTGTTGTCATATGAAAATAATTTATATCGTTTATAACGCCTGAATATTTAAATATTTGAAATTTAATTTCGTACGCGCTCACTAGTACAGTTACATTGCAAACTGCTGTTAGGTATAATTTTCATTAGTGGTACCCCGATCTATGCTACACCGTTTACGATGATTTCGGAAATACGAGGATTTTCACTGTTATAGACCAGTGCCTTACTATTCGTTGCAATACACTGTCACAATAAGAATGTTATACGCGAAACCTATCCATAGGCTTTAAAATCGAAGAATGTCATCATTCACATATTTCATAGTAAAGGCCTTTATAGATCGTGATGCGTATGTAAAGTAGCTCCTTATACGCAACCAGTTGAATACATTCTTCACCAATGCGTCATTGGCGAATTGATCGGAAAGCACAGTTCCAACCACTCAACATTTCTCTATAACGAATTTTGGTCATGCTTTTGACGAAAACCAAAACCGCTGTGTGAGAATATATGGGATTGTAATGCTTAACCGAAATGTTTCGATGACACAATGCTCCGTCAGGACCGCCGTTGACAATCTTAGCTCTCTTCGGCTTGCGCTTAACAACAACGGGTTTATTCCCATTTGGTGTAATTTGAATGCTGTGTCTAAAGTCTTAGAGAGAAAATTGACTTTGAGTTTAAGTTTATTGTCCCAAATATATTACAAGGTTTGAGATGCAAAATTAATATCCCAAGTGCCTTCCAACCTCCTGGTCCCAAGTCCCTTCCGTGCTGGAACCTTGAAGCGGTAGAAGAGAATCCATGTAAGATGTCGATCGTCCTTATAACATTAACCTACATTACATTAACTTACATGGCTTTTCTGCAGAAGATTGTTTAAAAGGTGTTTGACGTTACACTAAGTAGTTCTTTTTTTGGGAACATAGATTACATATTAGTTTAAATATATGATGTTGAACATAATATATTTCTTGAGAGTTCTTTGTCCACTGTATACTGGACGAATATTCAATAAGGAGTTGGTTGAAAACTGTTGGTTCCACAAAGGACAGTTGTTGTCGTTCATAGGAATTGTGAATCCTCGCTATCTTCAGTAGTCCATTCGTCCTTTGCCTAGTGTTGACTCCGTGATCAATTGGGTGTTTAAAGCGTTGATCGTTGTATGTTTCATTTATCAGATTGAAAAGAAAAAGTTTATGGATAGGGAAAGTTTTCGCTAATATTACCTTAGTTTCCTACATACTGATTACCATGTACAGCTCGCATGAGGATTTTAAATATCCTGTTTTGGACTCGTTGAAGTTCCATTATTCTGTATTGCGCTGCACGCAGTTATTCCGTTCTGCAGTATCGACTCCACTAGGGAGAAGTATACTTGTTTCAGACCCTCAAACGATGTGTAGCAAGCAAGTGTGGCCGCTGCGGCGTAGTGGTTACTTGCTTCAACTGATACGAAGTTCACGTCGATTCTTCGACAGAACAGTCTGCATTTTTTCAGGATATCACCTCTTTCGATTTGCTGTAAATACTCAAAGAGCACTAATTGTCCAAGAAAAACTTCTCAAATCTTGCCATTCAGAGTCGGCAAAAAATTTCATGTCCCCTAAACTCACCTAACTTAAAAGAATTTGCTAAAGAAGCTAGACCTTGATCTCTTGTAGTCTGTAGTTTATTATTTATTTTAAGAACCTCATCCACATTTGCGACAACTGTTCTCTCTGTTTAGTGTTTTGATAATTACGGTAACCACTAGGATTCAAGGGGGAAGTGGAAAGAAAACCGCCATGTGGCCGCCATTCCTGTGATAACCGCCATTTTTATATCTGATGTGATTTACGCCAGTCTTTTATTTTTGCTACAGAAAAGAAGATCGGCCCGAACGCAGTGAATTGTATATGGTTATGATATCTGCGGCAATCAGTGAACAAAAGCAGTGTAGCAGATGTTATTTACCCAATAAAGAGAAAAGAGATATTCAAAGAGCAAATAGCTTATTATAACCACAGTTTATGACTGGCTGACCTTTTCCACATTAATGCGTTAGTCGATCGAAAACTTGTAGTCACAAAACTTGCTTTGAAACACACGTCTGTCACAATCATATTTTTTGCTTTCAATTTGTAATAACTCAAATGCAGAAAATAGCATGTCTGGTCGCGTATAAGTTTTGCTGTTCTTATTTTGGGGAATGGGGATGGAATGATGTCAAAAAATACGACAATATAGACAACAATCACTTTCGATAGATGTTTCAAAGCCAGACAGAGAATGGTTGGAAAAATTTGTTGCAACCAAACCCTGCTTGGGAAAAATTTGTTGACCCTTTCACTAGCACTGTCTTTTGCAAACAACATTTTGTATATGAATACAATTTGAACATAAGGACTGCTTTTCAATAATGCGAACTGTTCACTTACATAAAATTATATCGACTAAACTCTGAGGCAGGGTTCCTATGGAAAGGACAGACCAACCTCCAGATGTGGAATTGATATAATACTTTTATGTGATACCTACCGAACTCTGGGCTTAAACAAAAGCGAATTTATGATATTTTTAGCCTTTTGGCTACTTTTTGTGGTAGTTATATAGCGCGCAAGGGATTAGACCAAAATGTCTTAACAAAAAACACCGCTGGCGCTGTGATTATTTTGACTTTTTCTTATGAACTGCGAAGTTTTTGAAACTATTGTCTACTCCCTTAGTTACACTTTGAGTTTTTGACATAAGAAACATTTTTGAACCAATAAACATTCTTGAGTGAGCGGCAAAAGAACAAAGCAGATCTCAGCCTGGTGTCATGATCTTCTCCACCAAGTTACAATAAAATGAAAACCATAAAGGGAACGAAGGATACAAAGACACCGTCTCCATGCGATTCAACGAAACAAAGTACAAGAATTATGTCTGCACATTTGTCCCTTATCGGATTAAACATTATTTATCACTATACGTATGACACAAGGAGTGCATGTCGATCTACAAAAACTATATACTTGGTAAGAGAATAGTGAAAGAAATGGCAAATTTTACGTTCCTAAGTACATACATATTTTCCTTTGTGTTCACTTCTTCTTCTACTTATTCTATTTCTCACTTTTATTGCTTTGCATTTTAATGAAACCAATAGTCTTCTTGTTATCAAGGCGCATCAACTTCATTCATATACAAACTCCAAAACTATTTTTAAATATCTCAGTTTTCCATATGCCATAAACTACAATGCTATGGCATCACAGAGATAATCTTCTTGAATAAATATTTACACCCACCACTGTAGTGTAGACCACATGGATTCTCCAGTCACCATCCATTTGTCTCGCTCGGACAGATAAGATTTTTGACAATGACACCGAATGAGTGATAAAAAAAACTGACGATGGCAACAAGTAGCTTATTCTCCGCCGCCGCCGCCAGCTCCGGGCTGTTTTTCAGTTTTCTCCGGTTGTCATTCTAAATGATATTCCTCAATGAAAAACATTTTTTTTTCTCGGTTGTAAATTAATTTCAAGTGAAATTCACAAAAATACAGACACCTTTAGTCAAGAACACTTGGCATAACCATGACACAACACACTGGGTGCGCTGCAGTTACTTGGTGGTATCTTCTTTTCGCCGCCGGATTAGTTGGTAAGAATTGATTCTGGTATTGAATTATTTATGTATCATTGTATCAGCGGCTATTGTTATTTCTTTTGCAAGTGTTATTGACCTTTTTACCGGCTTAACATATTTCTGTAAGGTGTGATAAGTGAGTTTTAGCGGTTGGTTATTGAACAATTTTGCAATTGTTTGGGGATGTGAGATGAGTTTGTTTAAAATAAAAATAGATTGAAGAGTGTTTGGAGATAACCCTTGATATGACCCCCGACTGAGTGTGAGTTTTCTTTTCTTTTTTTTGTATCGCAGGCAAATGCGCTCATGACACAGTGACGACGTGTCGAATTTTGAATGGCTTTTTGCAAAGAATGGGATATTGTTGGATCTTTAATTTATAATTTTGTGTACCTTGGAGAGTGCTGGGAGCAGTATGCATGGCAACAAGAACGCCATTGCATTTTTAATTGCACTCAGTTAAGATCTGAATTGCTTCCGTAGCCATATTTTACCACTTATCAAGATAAGCAGCAAACAACGTAGATTTTTATCCCGTAGCTGAGGCATTCAGGGGATTATCAGAAAACAAAACCAGGCGTGATCATAACACATTGCAACAGCAGGAAATGCAGTAGGACAATAGTTATTACGTGAAAAGAACCCTACACGCTACAATTTGAAAAGAAGCTGTGTATGAGTTGTATGAGAGATACAATCGAAAACACATCTTTTATGCGAATGACATCACGTCTGATCAAATATTCATAAACAATCCGTAGAATTCATTGAATCCAAAAAGCAGTTAAGAATGTTTGTGTCTAAAGAAAAAACTTAGCCATGATGGTACTCTCAAATGGAATCTTCTATTCGCATAAAATGTGACATAGTTCTCTTCTAGGTCAACAACTTTTCCCACGGTATTTAACACTCGTTCAATCGTTCGATTTAAATTTACATCTGATTTAGAAGATTCCTATTTATTATGGGAGCTATCAAATACCCCCTGTCTATCAGAATAAACAGTGCTCTGTTGTTCTTATTCCTCTGAGCGCAAAGGTCTCTGCGAAGACCTGCAGAGTGAACACTTACTTTCCTTTTCCAAAGAATTTTAAACTTTACATACAGATGAGAAAATGGCATTATCTTTGTATGAAAACTAATTGTTTCCCACAACACTTGTTCAGTTAATCTGTTTAAGCTTTCAAAAATTGTAGATGTGTTCTTAGTAAGATCCTAATATTCCCACCAGTCTATATTTTACCTCTTAGGAAAGATAACTGACTTGTTTCTTTTTTCTTGCAGCGCCATCTCTTCCACACCTCATTCCCTTCGGTACACAGCAATTCTTTGAATACGAAAACAAAGTCTCCGTCACAGACCTTCGCAATAGCAATTCTAAAGATGTCAGCAACTACATTCTAACCGCAACGGTGACAATCCGTTCAATATGGGATCAAGACTCCACACAACTCCTACTCTTAACAGTGCATAAGCCAAAAGTAAAAACACCTGGCAACGTTCAGGAAGTACCAAAAATTATTGATAAACCCTACTACGTCCTAGTCGAGAATGGAAAAGTCTCCGAAGTCCTTTCAGATCGCAGTCGTGATGCGTATCTGCTCAATTTACGACGATCGATTGCAAGTTTGTTGAACTTCAATTTTGAAAATGGACCGGTTCCAGAAGTTGATGTTTCTGGCGAGTGTATAGCATTTTATTCGGCGAAATCCTCGACGAAATTCGAGAAGATTAAATCAGACTGCAGTAACTGGGATCTCAAAGTCAGGTATCGCTCGGAAATTCCATTGGGTAAGTCCGAGTCATCACTGGTGCGTATTTATTGTTAAGGACGGTGTAGAGCTTTCTCTTCCTGTAGGTATTGAGATGAAACCATCGCTCAAGCTGGAATACGACCTGGGACAAGATGGTAGTCTGCTTAAGGTGAAATCTCGTGAAACTCACTCAGTAGCATTGCATGCCAAGCCCGATGCTGGCAGTCAAGTTGAATCTGTGATAACTTTCAAGCGCGTGGCTGGCTCCGCAGTAGAGCAGTTGAAATACGACAACTTAAATGACACACTTGCTAGTTTGGAAAATTTTAGACCTTACGAACTGCAAGCTGAAGTTGATGGTGCCATAAGTGAGATTAAGGGCTTGACGGTAAGTATTAAACACATATTCCTACGAAAATACGAATGAGCTGAATTTTCGTTTCAGTTGTCTGCACAAGTCTCAACTTACAAGAAGGAACTTGGTGATGAGAACATGGGCAAAGAGGCTGCAGCACTTTTGCTCGCCAAACTCTTGCCGATAGCTAGAATCACAAAATCACAAGAGTTCGTGCAGATCTTCAAAAAGCACAAATCCATAACCAGTCAAATGATTGACCTCCTCGGAGCTGCCCAAACGTTTGACGCACACACGGCGGTTTTTGAGATGTTCGAAACGGAGAATAAGAAGAATTTCGATAACCTCGAGAGGTATTTACAAGCTCTGGCTGTGGGCACGCATCCAGATAAAGCCATCATCGAGGATCTGTTCGAACGTATTCAATCTGGAAAGGTAAAGAACGAGAAACTTCTTGACACTCTCATTCAAACAACTGCATCTCTCGTGCGCCAATCAACGATCGGACAAGGTGACATACTTGCATCGAAAATCCAGGCGTACTTCCTCCTTCAATTGTCCTCAACCTGTAAGACAGTCGAATGCAAGACGCAGTATATTCGTGCGCTACAAAACATTCAGTTCCCTTCAACTACTCCCACTCTGTTGAAGTTAGCCGCTGAGGGGCAGAGCAAAGTGTCTGTGGCCGCACTCCAGGCTTTGAACAGTTTCTCCAAAGAGGTATTCTCCGATGACGATCGTAAGCAAATCGAGGCTATCTTCTACCAGACAAAGAAGAAGCACGATTCCAGTGCACGTGTGTTGGCTTTGGACATCCTTATCGCATTGAAGCCTAGCAGAGAACAGTTGGGAGCGTTGGTTGAGTACTTGGCCTCGAATGACAAGCAATTCGAGATGAAGGCGTATGTCTTGCAAAAGCTGCGAATGCTCAGCGAGAAGTGTCCCAGATTCTCAGCGCTTTTGCGGTCCGTCCTGGCCGAGAAGCCGCACATCAACAACTATCATGTGATCGCGCAAAAGGGTCTCACAACGGCTCTGCAAAGGGAGCTCTCGCGGTCACCTGCTTTCAATGAGAGCATCATCAGTGTTCAGGAAATAAACAGCGGCATTCTGAAAAGGGGAAGCGTTGAAATGGTCATGAGAGCGGGAAGGGATGATCTCAGCACATTCCGAGTAAGTTAACCCTTATCTGGTTCGATTTTGTGATAATTTTTAATTTTTCTTCAGCTTGGAATCTACACAAGTGGACTTACGTCTTTTATTGGCGATAACGCGAACGACGACGAGACAGAAGAGGAAGATAATCCAGTCACGGCGGGAATGGAAATTGCTGTTCAGGGAATTCTATTGCGGCCCTTGGTCTTTTTCAATGGGCAGTCGGAGTTGATGGGACATGTTTGGAGCGGCACAGCATCAGATCCCACTCCGGCGTTCCTTGCAACCACTTTGGTGCAGGATCACGAACATTATGTGATTCTCTCCAGTGGATCTACGGTTTATTTAAGGGTGTTTGGCGCTCGTTCCATTGATCTAAATGGCAAAGTCGAATTCAGTTTGTGGAATCGAAATGCCCATGCCGAGATTAAGCAAAGGTAAGACAGTTTGTATCTCCGATCACTGCACACAGACTATACTTCGTCTGCTTTAATTACAGCTCCGGAACGGGGGTGATTGGATCTATGATTGTTGGGACATCATTTGCGCGACTCGAAAACACCTTCACCTTGACCACCGAACCAAAGATATCGTTTATAGCTGACATTGATTTCTACTCAGAAATCAAACTCTGTATTCAACTTGGCCGCCCTGAAACCGAACTCTGGTAAGTTTTTACACACAGATTGAGTCATAAGAGATGCTCTATCTTCAATTTTCACTCAGGCACCAGCATGAGAAGTTCGTCACACTTACAAATGAGTGGGCGTACGCGAAAAAGGTAACAAGCAAGAGTGGCTACAAAATGCCGGCCGTGACATACGCTCTTAACCAAAAGAACAACGAAATGTGCAACATGATATTCTCCTAGACATAAGATAAAAAACTTTCCACTAGATTACGCAGCACACCCATTGTATTAAGCAAAAGAAGAACTAACAAAGGACCATCTAACAAATTTTATAGATTTATTATATTATAACTAAAATAAAAAGAACGTAATTTTTAGACCTTGTTCAGTAAAGCGACGCGGTCTCTATAACGGACATGGAAAAGATTCTAGCAGTGCTGCGAAATAGGCTGTTGCGAAATTTGGAAATAGAATAGGTGACTAGCCAATTGTAGGTTCCCACAGCAAGGAATCCAAAAGGCAGGGCCGTCTGATAAAAGAACTGTCAATGGCGACCCCGCCATAGACGTTTACAATAGAAGTCTAGGAAAACATTTTTCATCTACTTCGAAACTGCTCCTGATTTTGCATCAATTGGATACTATTTCTGTTCTAGCACATAATAGCTTTCAATGGAAATGGTTTCAAGTGCTTTTAACCTCAATTATGAATTCGATGGTGAATCCTTTTGAAATCGCCAAACAACACCCAAGAAAAGCTTAGTAATCAGAATTTGACATTAAACTTTGAAAACACATGTTTGTTAGGTTAATTCACCCTTCTAGGATGTTTTCGCGAATCTTCACTAACTGCAATTAGAAGATACAGACACCACATGCCGTATGTTCGCTGTTTTGCAACACAACTAACAGAAATTCACCTTATGTCCTCCATCCGTAATTTTAGTTTGAAAACCAAGGACCACAAGACTGCTTGTTGAACGTATCTCTCAGAAACTTTTCGGAAGAATAAGAAATTAAAGAAACTTCCACTAAGGTGCTGTATCGCGTAGTCCCACGAGAATTGCAGGCATGCTTCCGTTAAAAAATGTGGCTTTTCTAAAGCACACGATTGCTGAAATACAGAGCCGTTACAGTTAGTTAAACGCCCGAAGTTTAAACCAGTTTTTTTATAAAAAAAAATTATAGCTAGCGTTGGCTGGAGAGGTTTGTTACCCGAGGTTCTAATTTACACTAAGACTACTACCACACGAATATGTTCCTAGTAAAGCACCTGCAAGCAAGCTTTAAATAGTTAGACATGAAGGGTCTGTATTGTACAGATCACATCGTAGATATGTTCGGTTCAGCAGAAGCAAATGATTGAAATGTGCAGGACAAAACGGATCTTATGAAAATAATTCAAATATTCAAGAACCTACGTTAGGACTATTAAAAATTTCAAAAACTATTTCCACAGTTTGAGAGCAACAGTTCGCTCCCCACGACGAACTGTCATCACAGTCGCACAAAGTCTCCACAAAACCTTCTGAGCAGAAACGTCAAACTTATTTCCCTTCCCTTATGACACTACTGGAAGGAAGCAGAAGAGAGAAACAACAACAAAAGCGAAGAAAAAATATCCCATCCCACCATATACTTTCAATCATGCGCACAACAACTCTCCATCTCACGGCATGGGCAATTCCCGCAACCAGCGAGCAGACTTTTGTACCCCAAAAGAACCAAGAACACAGAACCTACGACTATTGGAATGCGCGCCGTCACAGTATCCGCAAGGGAATTTTCAATCGGAACGGAGAATAGTGCGAAATTCGACCAAGAAAATATAAAGAGTATGTGTTGTTGTTAGTTTCCGTAAAGAAGAAAAAAAAAATTAAGCACACAAAGTGTCATCCGCCTGTTTGCTCTTAAATTTTTCAAGTTTTTGATTTTTTTTTAATCTGAAAATCGGATAAACACCTGCAGGTGAATCTGCTTTTCATTACGAAACCACCATCACAACCGAGAAGCACCACGAGAACCAAGAAAGAGGAGTTTTCCTTGCAGCAGAGAGTAGAATCTTGTTTCCGTCGTGTCGTCGCTGTACAGTGTAATCCAGTGTCCGACTCTGAACGACAAGCACTAACCACAAAAAGTGAAAAAAAAAAAAAAAAAATCGATTTCTCGTCCCCTGTCACATAAAAAGAAGAAATTAAAAATATATCGAAATATCTGAAAAGTGAGTGAATATCCACTCTGGTGGCGTGAAACAGATTTCTTCGCCGCTTTTCACCGAGAAATACGTGCATTCTTGTGTTCCCGGGAACCGAAAGAGAAAATAAAGAAGATTCAGTGCATTTGTTGAAATTTTTTGTGCTAAACTTTGTGTGATCGATTATCTTCTGTTTGGATTTGGAATATTGCATCTTGACCATCCGGTGAATTAAACAAACGTAAGTCCAACTTCTCAAGTTCTCCAGCGGAACACGATTTCGTTGATAATCATTTTGTTGAAAGCGATGTGTCCATAATACAGGGATCTTGAATACAAATGCATACGGCCAGCTGTCAATTGGCACGAAACCCCTCAGAAGGGTGACGAAGACGATGTTGGGCCTTGCCAGTGCAAGAGCGAGATGAATGATGAAGGGCTGCGATTCTGACAGGTTTCCTTAGCAAATTCTATGTCATCTGTCTAATTGGACGGGGGTTCCAATTCAGGTTCAGAGAGCTCTTCTCTTCGAAATGGTGTTGCATGCTGGAAGCCATCCCTATTTGCTCTCTTCCTGAGCATTGAGTATCATTGCAGATGTGCAACAAAGTGTTGAATCAAAAAATGTGTTGCCATGTGCAGTCTGACTGGTCTGCAATTGGCCTAGTTATTTGATCGATTTTTTTTGGGCACTGTTGCGTCATAAGAATTGGGGAGTTAGTGGTTGGTATATTTCTTGGGGAACTCCTTATGTCTGTATTAGCCGGAAGGGTGGGTGTAGTTTGCATGGTAACCAAGCGTTTGTTTTGGACGTTAGCTTTGAATTGAAACAATGTTGGCATGAGGACCACACCCTTTAGTCCGGTGGTCGAATCAGGAGGTTTTTGATGTAGCCGTAGTCATCTGTCAATTCAGATGAACTACTAAATGGTTGCAAAAAAGGAAAAAAACTCTCTTATCTTTTGCGGTCCATTTGAACCCCTATGTCTTTGCAAAAATTTCCAGCTTAACATAATAAAGTAGAAAAAATTCTTTTGACCAGGACATTCGAGCTTTATTGGCTTCCAGTTAAATGGACTGAAAAGGTTTATCGCGTGAAAAGAGTAATTGGTGAGTTCATTGTTGTGAGATTGCATTAAATGTGTGTAAAAGAAGTTAAGGTTAAGGCAATGTTGAATGTTCAGATTTAATAAGAAGACTTCTTAAAGTTCCTAACATTCACAAACCTGCTACAGCTTATAGTAAATCTGCAATATTTTCAAAAATGTGTTTTCTTCAGTGGAAAAAGAATGACGTTAGTTTTTTTTAACACCTACATCGCAGGTCTGTCTACGAGCAGATGAACGACATTTCTTTAATCCACTCCTTAAATAGACGATGAGGATTATCAATTTTTACTGAGTCCTAGCACTATAGGCTCTTAGGTAGGTAGTCTTGAAACGTGGACGCTACATAATGAACACAGAAAAAGAATGACATGCAATTTGATAGCATACATATTTCATCGGAAAGTGGGAACAGTCTTTGCACAATTTAGTACAGATGATCAGGCTCACTTGTCTTAAATGTGTGCTTGCAGCATCGATGCATATCTTCCTTTGAAGATAGAAAATTCGCTAGGTTCAGTTGCAATGTTTAAATAAACGCATGGGTTACTCTGAAGAGCTCTGTTTTACAACTCATTCGTGGCCTCCTAACCGGTATCCTAATCCTCTTATTGAATCTTTCGTTGATGATAGTTCTTAACATTTTGTATATCATTCAAGCATATTCATATCTCTTCTCTTCGCCTGTAGAAATGGAACCAATGCATATGTTTAACAAACCAAGTTTCGATCTTGAAAACGCATTCAGTTGTTGTAAAAACAGCGGTGCGACATCGATCATGATTTGCACATACTTAGATTTTAAATGACCAACGATTTTTCGATCATCGGTATGACTAACAATTTATTAATCACTTCGAACGGTTACGTCAAAAATGTGGTGGTTCATAACAGTATGCAGAAAATATTTCATCGCCTCTGATTTGAAATATAATTTCTACACATATTCGCCCTGAACTTGTTCATAACTATCTCCTGTTCGATTTAATGCTTCCAATATCTACCTTGACCGGTATAAAAATAAACTGGGCACATGCGAGTTGCACTCGAACACAAAAGGTTTCGTTTTTCGTTTGATACAAACAATCTCAGTATGCCCTAAAATTCAAATTATTTAATATGTAGGTTTTCAACTGCACCCATTTAAATTTAAATTTTCACATATGAAGGTACATACATTCATCCTATATGTGTGTCGGTAAACAAACCACAAGGGATCAGAGTCTGGCTTTTTTTGACCTCACGAATGAAGAGGGACTTACAGTTTGTTGCCGGCTTCGAACGGCGATATTTAAGGAGCTTTTCATAGAAATTTATTTAAGTTTTGTCGACAACTCGAAAGTATTGGTGCATGAAAATGCGAGATGAATAGTCCTGTAATCGAAGGGACCTTTAGCGTACGAAACGACTCACTTATCCAACACATCTGAAAACGAAAGCATATAAACGAAGGTCATTATTATTAATTCATATGTTGTGCAGATGGATATACTTTCACAAAAAAAAGTGTATCATAATGTTGATATCATAGGAATGATGCGATCCAGAAAATATGGATCAGTTCAACTTGTTAACTTGAACCCATGTGTTTAACACTGAGCAAAAAAAAAAACAGAAATAAGCATGCAATAAGAATGAATCAAATACCGAGTTGACTTAACTACTGTGGCACCTTAATGGGATTCTCTCTTTGTGGTCTGCTTAATTTCATTAAATAAATTGAGAAAAAAAAAAACTGGAAATCCCTATTTTCAAACATCGCACAGCTTGTCAACTAAATCATTTTTTCTCTAATATTCCTGAGCATTGGCGAGTCTATGAGTAATCGCTCACTCTACGACTTCCGAAGATAGACTCAGTACGGTAACTAATCGCATTTTATGAGATAAAGTTTATGTCTCGCGTGACTTTTCTGCGGAATTTCGCAATACACACAACTTCAATCTAGCAAATTGAACGATACTGAATGTCACATTTTGTCACGTGATTACTATTTGCTTATGTGAATAGACTGTCTCCGAGTCGATCCATGCTCAAATGAGCCCACGTACAATGAGTTGGTAGGGAAGGTGGATTGTGGGTATTTCTTTGGGGAAACATTTTCAGATTTGGATTTTCTTATGAATCATTCAAATGTAGTTCACAAATGTATTCAATTTTTTCATTTCATTTCATTTCATTCATTCATTTCAATCTCAGTTCGATTGTATCATTGCGAAGGATGTCTGGGAAATTCAACAGACAGATAGGAAGGTTTAATCTATTGATTAATTATTTCTTGTTTAACAGATAACGGAAAAGAAGTTCATCGTTTGGTTTCGGAGGAAATATTTGCCTTGTTGTAGAATATTTCTATCTTTCAGTAATTTGTTTTCTTTGGTAGGCAAAGGAGAACCATTCGCTGACAAAAAAACAATATAGATTTCGCTGTTGCCAAACGCATACAACTACAATTCCTTGAAAGTTGATTGGTTTTTGTAAAGCTCTATGAGGATCATTTCACCAACATTTGCAAATTTGTTTGACAGATCTTGGAAGGGTTATACAATATATTTCTGTATTCTATACTACCATCGCTCACAATTGTTTATGTTTTGCAATCAATTGAATTAGTTGGCAATTAATTGATTTCTTTTGTTGCGATATAAGCGACAAATCCAAATATTTTTTAAAACTAAATCAACAATGTTAACATGCCTGGCCCTTTTTCTAAGTTCCGTTCTGCTGCTTCGACTTCAATTAGTAATAATTAAGTGGTACTATAGCCAACATGGGACCAAGGCCTAGCTTCTAGAGGGTGATTTTTCTAAGGCTATAGAAAAGTTAAAAAAAAAACACACATAAAATTCAGAAAAATGCATGAAATCTTTATTTGAATCTATAGTACGGTCCATATAATTTATTGTTTGAAGATTATTTCATGCTGACCTTGACTGCGCCTCAAATGGTCCATCCGCTTAGTTCAATTTTGGTATACTCTTTCCAACAATTCGGCAGGTATCTCAGGAATAAATGCTTCAACGGTGTCTTCCAATGCGTCAATTGAAGCGGGCTTGTCTATATAGACATGAGCTTTAACAACGTGAAATAAAATGATCACCGAACTCGCCTCTCTATAAGTCCATTGTTGCGCGTGGTGTGTGGCATGTGGCACCGTCTTGTTAAAACCACATGTCATGCAAGTCAAGCTCTTGCGTTTTGGGCAAAAAAAAGTTGGATATCATCTCACGGTAGCGCTTAATATTCACAGTTACGTTACGATTTGCATCATCTTTGAAGAAGTACGGTCCAAGATGCCACCAGCCCATAAACCGCACCAAACTGTTACCTTTTTCTTGATGCATTGGTAGCTCTTGCAATGTTTCTGGCTGATATTCAATCCAAAATCGACAATTCTGCTTATTTACGTACCCATTGAGCCAAAAATGATATTCGTCACTGAACACAATTTTTCGGTAAAAAAGTGAATTTTCGGCCAACTTTCCAAGAGCCCATTCACCAAAAATTTTACATTGCGGTAGGTCGTTCGGCTTCAATTCTTGCACCAGCTGTATTTTGAAAGGCATCACACGTAAATCCTTCCGCAAAACTTTCCACGTTGTTGAGAAACAGAGGCCCAATTGCTCCGAACGGCGACGAATGGATAATTGATGGTCATCATTAACACTGGTCGATACAGCTGCGATATCTTCTTCAGTTTGCACTCTATGTAAGCGTGTTGGTGGTTTAATGTCCAACAATGTAAATTTGGTGCGAAATTTAGTTACAATAGCCCGAATAGCCGTTTTAGTGGGTCGATTAAACTGACCATAAAATGGAAGAAGCGCGCGATGAACTTTCTTAACAGAGGACGAATTTTGATAATAAAATTCAATAATTTGCAAGCGTTGTTCGTTTGTAAAACGATTCATGGTTAAATAATAGACCAAATTAAAGATGTTTCACAGTGAAACAAAAAACGAAAAGTGCGTCAGCTGTTTAAACCAGTGTTGCCAAAAAGATAATAGCTAAAAAATCACCCTTTATTTACAACAACTACTCGTGCTGTGCGTTCTATACTGTTCTCTCACGAGCAGAAGGAACCTACAGTTTTTTGCCGACTCCAAACGGCTAGATTTGAGAAGCTTTAAGTAGACACTTGATACTCTTTTGAGTGTTGTCAGCAAGTTTAACGAGATTGTGCAGTGAAGTCCGGTAATCGGACCTAGACCTTCTGCGTGTGGGTCGACGCACTTCTCCACTACGCCACGGCGACCACTTCGACTTCAGTTGATTGGTCTAAAATGATCTTCCTAGAATTATTTGCTTCTGAGTACTAAATTTCTATGTATTCTAATTAGACTTAAGACTGGTATTTTAATTTTAAAGGAAGAAGCTCTTGAATTCTGTTGACAGAACAATACTCGCCACGCGCTAAAACCTATTTCAATGAAACTCGGTCATTGCTGTCGGTCTGTGTGAAAAAAATTCACCCATGCGATATTGAAATATACCATTACTTACACTCAAATGCTTTCATATGCACTTTCGAAAATATTCTTACAACAGAACCACAAAATTCGAAGTTTTTGGAAAACCAAAAGTCCTGGAAAAAATAAAACATGATAAATGGACGAAAGTATTAATAATGTGGAAATGGAGAAGGCATCAACCTTTTTTCCCAGAAGAGAAGTTATTTTTTCGAAGAATAATCTAAATATGAATTTTTAGTTTAAATTCAGTAAAATGGAAATTTCTCTTTTCCCTGTATTCTGGCACCCTAGTAAACATAAGCATTCCCATTAAATATGAAGTACATTGTCTTTCAAATGGCTGCATCAGCTTACTTTGCAGACGAATTTGTGTTCAATCGCTGCTGGATTGTTGTGCTATAAAACCGATCTTTCACAGAGTCTCACAAAAAAAAAAAAGGGTCAATCGCAACTGTGAGAGGGCCAAGTGACATCACAAATACACAACACTACAGTCCGGGCCGGACATGAGCCTCAACCAACAATTCTCTCCAGCTGGCACGATCTTCACCAGTTGTCTCCCAGTTCGCAGTCCAAGTTGTTCTCCACACCATCGGGTCCGTGGGAGTCCTCAATTCGGAGTTGAGAACTCTTCGGGCTGTATCAGTGTTGCAAATAGACTATTTCTGAAATTTTTTTCTTGAAAAAAGTGCCACCATTTGTTGCATGCATGATGGACATTTCAGCAAAACAAATGTCCTTCCTAAAAGGAATTTGTCGAGGTATTTGTAGCAACAGCAGTACCGCGATACGATTAATTTGAATTTATCGCAGGAAAAAATCACCAATTCCCTCAATGCTATATTTCTTAATTGCACTCCCAAAATATGATATGAAAAGAAAAAAATTCCATCAGTACATAAAAAAAGAACAAAAAAAAAAAATTAATTGAACGCATAGAACACAAATTTGTGTGACTCTTTAATTATCAAACGTGTTCAGCAATTTTCACCGGCCGTGTATCGATAACGAGCAACTCTTGTTCTATCTTTACGCGATAACAGGCGAACATATCACGAATCGCGGATCTATTATTTCCCCCCTCTGATAAAGCAGCGTGTGTACTTGAACACATTAGAACTAATGTTTTTCATGAAAATCGAGTGGATGAACTAATTGAAAAAGCCACTTTGGGCGTTTGCCTCTGAATGGTTATTTGGATTGTTGCTGGTGCTCGTCTGTACTTGAGATGGGGAATGTTTTTCTTTCAGATTAAATGTCTACTTGTAGGTGTTTGTTCTTGACCATGGTTTTTCTTTGGAAATGCAGGGTTTTTAGAAAGCAAAACTTACAGCTAAATTTTTCGCAGCGTGAAAGTACTTTCTAAGTAGTTTACTAATATTCTTTTTTACTGCTCAACGAAGCGATAGAATTGGTTTTCTTCCAGAGATGCTCTTGTGTCAGCCTTCGGCCCAAGTCTCTTTGAAGGGCACATCCTGCAGCGATTATTTGAATATTCAATCAGTGTTTAGTCATGCATGCAGAATAAAGTCGGTTTAAGTAAAGTCATCATCATCATCCTCGTCCTGGAAAAGTACATTCCCCACTTCGCCTCGTAAAATACTTTGAAACTCTCTTCAAAAATTTCCAACTAATCACGGTCACTTCAAATTAAATCCCAAGCGCTGCTCCTTTTTTTTTTGTTTCGCAAGAATGACTGGCAGTCCCACCTCGATTTACATCATTGTGGAGCGTACCCACCTTGGTCGAAACAATGACATTATCTTTGAAGGTTTATGAGTAATTGTCGTCCTTCTTGTCCTCGCCTTTCAGCTGGGTGCCACACCAGACTGAGAGTGGGCATTTTTAGGTGTGATTAACCCTTGTCATAGAAAGGCGACCATTGATGACACCTTCGTAATTAGTCACTCATGAGGGTATGTAAATGAGTCATGAGTCTATATCTCTGATGATGATGTACAATTTGGTGTTGGACTGGACCTGAGAAAATGTATCTGGAAAGGACTGCTGATTTAGTTTGGTTCGTAAATCTGCTATTGGATGAGGAAGCCCTTAGTTTCAAGAGAAAAGTTTTGCGTGCGATTTTTGGTCCTGTTTGCGTTGATGACATCTGGAGGAGAAAATTTAAAGACGAACTCTATGGGCTGTACAGCGGCATGCACCTAGTCAAGCGTCTTCGGATACAACGCTTAAGATGGCTAGGTCATGTAAAGCGTATGGACACCACTGCTCCAGCCCGAAAAGTCTTCTTGTGGCGCTACAGTCCGGGGTGGACCTGGTCCTCAACCAACATGCAACATGCAGGGATTGTCTACAACTGTTAAATACCAGTCCCAACATCTATGAACAATTAAAATACTCCTTTAAAAAGAAAATAGCTGTTCAAACCTAGGCAAGAAATGAAAGTCACTCTTCACTGAAAATCAAACAGTTAAACAATCACGTGGTAAAGCCCGGTGAATGATGCTTCAACTGAGTCACTGAAACGATCTAAAAAAGCGAACAAAGAACGCAGCGACAATTAACTATTCCCACAAATACCCGCGCGGGCCATGACTCCCAGGGGCTTCCCCAAGTCGGTGAATGCCAATAAATCTCACGTTCCATAGCCAATTGCTTGGCACACGTCACCGGCACCACCAGGTTCATTTGTCAAGCCATACCGTCCCCTTACCACCCACGGAACACGGATACGCTGCTATCTCTAGAGGTTTCCCTTATAAACGCGTCAGCTTTTATCATCGCGAATGTCAAAGTTTCGCCCTCGCAACACGGCAGTGAATTGAAAGCAGAAATCTAATGCATTGCGCACAAAGCGCCAGCCGTTCTGAAGGAAATCCCATAAAAAGCAGCTCACCGCGTTACATCCACTGGATTAGGCTAAATGGATTTTGCGTTCTTATTGTGTGTCGCATACAATGTGGGCTCGAATATTCCTTTTCTCCTCCAGTGTCTCTTTTATTACATCAACTTCCATCAGATTAACCTGAACACAAGGAAATCCCTCCTCTGTCGTGCCGCGGTGTCTGCTTGTCGCCCACCCCCTCGCACGTCAGAGTTAATAAAATCAATTTTTCACCCCTCCCTGCAATCGTCGTCGTAAATCTGTGTGGATCCACTTACATTTGCTTTCAGGCCCGAATTAATGACCCTCCCTGCAGCTGTGTGGATGTGCCCAACTCGCACCACACTAACCTTGACCAGAGAGCACAGAGAGAGAGAGAGAGAAAGAGAGAAAAAAAAACGAATTATTAACGCAAACAGCACGTCCGTTGCCGTCGACGACGGATTAATTTCATTTAAGAGGCATCTCTACTCCTGGAAACCACCGCGAGGAAAACAAATTATCTCGTTGAGTCGACGTTGAGTCCTCACTGCTCTGCCGTGATGAGTGTGATATGACCTGAAACGACGCCTCCATTCATCGGCTCCGTTGTCGTGCCGGCTCACTCACCCCCTTCTGAGTGCTGAACGCAGCACGGCGCGTTGGCCCACAAACCGGGGGCGTCGGGCAAATCCAAGGCGAAGTGCGAACTAATTGAGTAATCTCTACAGCGAGCGGATGCTGTGCGCGTCAAGAGAGTGCAAGTATTTTATCAAATCTTCGGTCGTTTGGTTTAAATTGCGCCGCAAAAACGACGCGACGTACCGGATCCCCACACAGCTGGCTAGTTGCGGCAACTAGCTGCAGATTGGACTGTTGACGAAAATTGTGTGTTTTTTTTTTCATTCTTGCCTCCATTAATTGACTGTGCAGCTTGGATGTGACTGCTTGTTGCTGTTGTTCAAAGTTTTGCTTTGCTGGACAGTTGACAGTTGTTTGTGTCATGTTTGCCACTGACAGTGGCGCGGAGGATGGAGGAGGAGTCGACTTTAAGCTGAAAATTGCTGCAGTTAGCGGAACTGTTCGCGATTTTGGTGCTTGTAATTCAGCTTGACAGTGTTGACAATGCAAGTCACATGGAATAGAGCGTGTATGTGTGACTTGGGGTGACAGTTGGTTGTCGCACGGCGACGGCGGTCAAATGGATATCTTTTACCAGAAATTTATATTTCAGTAGAAATGAGACGTTGTTTTTGCAGGTTTTCGGACAATATTAGAATCAACTAATTTAATTAGCGGACAACTAAGGTATTTTGTGGTCATTGCAGTGTGACATGGGCCTCAAAGATGTAGATGTGGGGTGATATTATGTCATGTCTTTGCCTCGTTAAATAGTAACAGCTGGACACGCCCTTAAGCTGAATGTCATTTCAAATTCCGTTTTTTCTTTATCAGCTGTCTGTGATCTATCATGCGGCTACTTGCAAATGCTTTGAACAAAACTCAAGCCTCACGCCATGTAGCGCGTGTGTGGAAAACACTTCAACAGAAGCACACCCTAATTTCGAAGTCATTCAAAGCATACATGTCCTTTGAGTATTGAAATAACGTACATTAAAAAAATGACGTAACACAGAGTATTCCTTCTCAGCCGTATATGAAACAATTGACATCCCGCACGCAATTTTACCATTCGCAACCCTTACGTTTTTTATTGACAAGACTTCCTTTGAGTCATATTCAAGAGTCTTTGACACCTCATCCCCGATGACAGAATTCACACACGAAAACAGTAGACACTTGAAGACATGCAGTGTTATGAGCACTGTTGTCACTACTGGCTGCTGGCGTGCTTAACTCGTAAACCCACCTCTCACCATCATACCACCGATGACTGTCATCAACTGTCACAAGCAGTGGGCCTATCGATAATTACACTGACAACTTGACGTCAATGGAAGCCCGGAGAAAGGGTGGAACTTTTCGTTTGGTTTCTATTTATAGAATGAACGGACGTCTGAATCGATAGGGATATTTTTTATGACCGAGACATGTCATAAAAAGTGATTAGGGCACTTTTTTTAACACAACCCCCAAGTTGCAGCAAGTGGTGCGTGATAACAGGACTAAAAATATACCGATTTGTAAGTGAACTTACTGTCCAATAGGAGAGGGTTTGTTTGACGACTTTTTTTTAACTTGCTGAACAGCAGATTTTTGTTTCAAATGTGTATGATAACGTTCTTAAAAAAATCCCCTGTCAAAAGTTAAATCAAACGAAACTTTGAAACATTTTGTTGCCTCACAAAAGAATTCTTCTTTTCCATTCACCCGCGTAAATCAAGGTGTAATTTATTTTCATTATGACATCTGTCATTCACTTCACTGACAGCCTACACCACCCCCTTGAATTTTGAAACAAACAGAGCTAATTCATTGAGTGCGCACAAAACTCCATAGGATCAGCGTCAGCACAGCGACGCTGAAACTTTTTACTTAAAAGCTAAATAAAAAAAGAATTTTAACAATTGAACGCACCCTCTCAAAGAAATGTTCATTTTGCTTGAATCACCAAAGTCCATAAAAATTCCAAAAGAAAATTGAGATTTAGCGTTCCATTAAACCTGCGTCTGTCCTTCATACGACCATCACCCCAAAACTCCGGTTCGCTGCCCTCCCCGCATGCCACTGGCTCTCTTTCCCTTAAAACCCCCTTTTCATACGCTGGTGAGTGGACATATTTTTGGGGTGCTAATGCGTAGAAATCGGAAAGGTCGCAATCTCTATAAATGGAACTAATAGGGTCCGCACAAAGTTAAATTGATTTTTAGGTTCCTCTTATGAGATATCCCGGCAAGTGACGGGTCCTCTGAAAAGAAGGGTTTCCCTGTTCGATGTTTTTATTTAAATCTGTTCAATTGCGGAAAAAGCAACCCAGAGGGCGGATAAACTAATAGAATGTTGTTGACACTGTTGGAAACTTTTTGTGAGCTTGAATAGGGGCGGAGTTCTTATCGTTGATTAAGAGAAATCTGTGAAACCCGATATGATTATGATGGAGCAGTTTATATGGAGAAAGGCTGTTGTTACAATTTCACCAACATACGTTATTCATGAAGTTCGTGGTGAGGGAAGGATGTCTCTTCGGCCATCGGGTCTGTTGAATGTATCCCAAGCGGAATGGATCGTGCCAACCCATGAAACGAATCCATTTGGCCGTGACCAACTGCTCACAGAATACTTAAAAAGGAGGGAAACTTACCTTTGTCGGGTTAGGATATTGAAAAACTAGAACCCATGGGACAGAGGATTTTCGTGTTATTTTAAAGTTAGAGTTGGGGAATCTTTGATGGTATCAAAGTAGGGGTTTTGCTCTAGTGTGTGTTGTTTAGACTTAGGGACACATGCTTGGGAGGGATTGGTCGAGTATTCTGTGAAGGTTCGGGAACTCAAGGGAAAGGGCTTATACTCGAAAGGATAGAATATTGTCAAATTTAGAGATATTGTTAAATTTCTGGGAATTTTTTCATCCGAATTTCGAAGGGTGTTGAGTTGTAGATTCTAGAGAAAATGAAATATTGAATCAGGGGAATTAATTTTTCCTATACAATTTGTTCTTGTAAATAAAACAAGTCTTGAAGCAACACACCTTTTCGTTGGGGGCAGTCTCAGTTCAAAAGTTTTGCTAAATGTAGAACATTCATTAAAAAGAAAATTTCTACATACAATTAGAGAAGAAAGTATGGGAAAAGTATGTGTATGTCCTTGTTTCGGAGAATGGATTTTTAAACAAAATCGCCGTTCATTGTTTTGGGATAGAAATTGGGAAGGATGGAACAGCATACTTTTCACAAGTATTCATATGTCACAAGTCCTCTCCGTAGACTACAACTAACTTAGTGGATTCACGTGCAAATAGCTGGATGGATTTAATTTTGACTGGGGAGAATTACTTGTTCTGTAACCCACCCGTTTCGAAATGCAGCGTCACGCAGGCAGATCTATTTTGCTTCTTCCAAAAAGAGTCAAGCACTTATTTATAGCATTATATCAAGGGGGTGTAGCGCTGCGCACAACATTTGTGAGTTGAATTTACTACATCAGTCTTTCTTTACCAGCAATTCACAAAATGCTTCAGAACAAAAGCATTTTTAACGACTGTGTGTCAGTCTATTAGCGGAGATTAGAGATTTATGAACTCTCCTTCACAAGGTTGCAACATTTCCAGTTTCGATGAGTGTCAAAACAAAATAAAATTGAGTGATCTTATTGCTTGGTTCGTGTGTAACAAGTTCTCGTCTTAAACTTCCAAAACATTCGTCTCGAAATTCCCATGCGTTTGATCTTGAGTTGCTCTCGGCTAGTAGAAGACTCTTGACAAAGTAGCAGTTTTTTTCAGTGTAACTCTCTGATGCATTTGAATACCTTACGTCAGATTGTCCACATTTATCTTCATGCATCATCGCCTCGCTCTTATGTCATTAATCCCGTAACAGATTGCTGTGCGATCATTAAGTGTGCCTAGAGGCTTTCACAGTCACGTGCATACACAATCCACAGAAGCATACTTTTGATGTGATCTCCTCCGAATCAGTGAAAAGTCCTCAATCAAAATTGGCTAAACAAAGACACATAGTCTTCTTGCACTTAATGAATCCCTTCCGCTCGTACACACGCAAACTGCGCCATCAACTCCATCCCACGCCCGTCGAATGCCTGTTAGCAGATTGAGTGCTTAAATGTTGACAGAGGCAATTAGTTATTTAAAGATTCTTATCGGATTGGCCAGCTAAGAGATCAGGCCCAAGAATGCCAATGCGGCAAACCCCCGCAATTTTCACTTACACTCCCGCCTGGCTAACGTGATAATGGCCTCTCAGCTTAATAATATTTGCTCCGTGGTTATCATGTCTGTGCTAACAGAGCCACCCACCCGGGCAACTGCCGACACTGACTCCGATCTCATTGCGGGTCATAAAATCAATTAGGCTCCACTTGATTGGAATGCGATGCGGTCGTCTTCGATGTGATAAATTCCAACGCGTCGCAGCCCATTCCTTCCACCCAATTATCCGCCCGCTCCTCGGCCGACTTGCCGTGCACAAATTAGGGGAAATCCATTTGCCCGGTGGACATCTGTCAATTCGACCGCCGCCCGACACTGGAGAGAATAAACCTCGCCCCAAGGCAGGGGTAAAAGATGCCTGAAGCGAGGATGATGATGATTTATTTCGCTCTGCTTTGCATACGAACGCGTACACATGCTTCAGTTAATTAGTGCAAATTAATTATTAAAATGGAATAGACGAGGCATGTGCCGGATGAGGGCGGCGGAGGCTTTTGTTTATTTTCTCAGTCAAGTGGCACAAGGAGGTTTTAATTACTTGCCTTCCAGTGCGGGGCGAACTGGGAGGATGCCTCAAGGCGAGCTGTGAATAGGTGGGAGTGGAATGCGAAGGCGTCCAAAGGAGGGAGTGAGTGTTTGCGTTGGATGCTGTGCTTGGAAGACAAGGTTAAGGCGGGCAAGGCCACACGACAAGTGAACGGAATTGGCGACAATTTCGATATTTTTTTCTTTTTTCTTTGTTTACTTCATGTTATTATTGCGTTTTTGGTTTTTGTTTTGTTTGTGATTGATGATAAGCTCAGAGAAGATCTGAATTCTTCGGTCATTCATTCGTTTTTGTGCTCCAAACGACGGTGTGACATTTTGAACGCTGTTATCCTGCATTCGATAAGGATTTTAAAAAAATACAGTCGTATATTCGGTTATCGGAAGATTACTCCGCAAGTGTTGCTCTTGCCTCGACAAGTTTTGTGGACTATCTGGAAGTTGACTTGATTTTTTGACAGTTTGTTTGATTTTACCTTTTGTTGGTAAGTTATGAAAGAATATAATTTGTTAAATGTGTTATTTGTCTTTGGTTTTTGAACGATACACTGAAGCACTGGGGCTCAAACATGATTTAGCAGTGATTTGCAGATGAAAACGCTGTCCTTAAGGTTTTATGGCGTTGATTTGTGTGGTATCTATTCAGCGAGGTTCTTTCTGCATTCACTGGTTTCCAGTGAATTTTTCGTCATGCTTGTTTCTTGCGCAACGGTCTAATTCGGCGTTTCCAGAATTTTACTGACATTTTCGCAAGTTTTACTTTTAGGGTGATCTAAAATTATTTTCGGACACCTCAACCTTACCGAAAGAAAGTGAAGAACCTGAGAGGTTAGTTTTAGTGATCAGGATAGGAATCCCAATGATTGCTCAATTTTCAATTGAATCTGTCGATAGTATAAAAAATTGTAATAATAATTGTTATAATATTGTAATATTGTAAAAAGCACACACACACATTGACGATGGACCGTGCTCTAAAATGACATCCAGCGTTGGTCGAAAATAAGTTTCTATTGAAAAATGCTATATAATTTTTGTTTCCATTAAGTAGCTCACGGCTTGCTTACATAACAATGTTCCTGGTATCCAAAGGACCAAAGGTATCAAATCGCAGTTCCGAGGCGACCAATTGACATTGCCAAGGAGGTTGAAATCACGATTTAGGAATTTGGTGCGCAAAATATTGATTGTAGCATCGGCTGTGCGAAATGGCGTGCCATTCTGCATCAACCAGAGGTTGTCCAAAAAATCATTTTTCGTTCAACATTGCTGTATAATTCAAGTGCTTTAAGGCCCAAACTGCATAGTGACAACGAAGCACGCCCAATTGATAACAATTGAATCTTGTGAGTGAGATTTTTGTGCTAAATTCTCCTCACGCAATAGCGTCAAATGTTGAGCCGCTGTTATTGGAGTCTTGTATTTTCATCTGTACAACGATGTTCACAAGCACTTCAGTCAGAATTTTTCAATATTTCCCAACGACACTCATGCGTAAAGCGATTTATTTCATTCCGCGTGAGTAAGATTTTGGCATTCTGAAACGTTTCGAGCAAGCAGTGTAAAAATAACGTATTACTTAATAAAATCACTGGAAGGTCCACCCCCTAGAAAATAAAATAGATTGAATGGTGCTACAATCCTCAAGGGATGTCCACTCGTATTTTGCGTGTTATTTTTCTCTGACGAATTAAGGGAATCTACAGTGTAATGTCGACTGCGAATGGCGAAATTTGAGAAAATTTTCATAGACTATAAAAAGCCGTAAAAAATTCTAGTTTATAGTTAGTTAATTAAAAAGTTAAAAAGTTAATTTTAGGGAATCTGGAACGTGTGAATCGACTGCTATTATCGAAGAAGTGGATTTGCATTAATGTGACCATAGGGTCACATCACTTGGCTATTTACTGGGACTTTTCCAGTGAGCAGTCATTTGGGTGTTGGGTGTTCGGAATATTTCGGTAACATTTATTAGATGGCTCTAAAATTGAATACCACTGGTAATATTAATTGAATGTGACAATAATATTGAAATAAAAGAAAATAAAGCTGAGGACGTCACCAGACTACCACATGATACCAGACACGAGACAATACAACGCTCCTGAAGTCACATCTTATTGCGTAGCCCCTGAAGGACGCGCAGTCAACGAATGTTCCTGGAAAAGTGCCACGGGGATATATCTATTCTCGGAATCGTTCTCTTTAAGCTTTATGCTACTAAACATACTGCTTTCCTAGAGCATAGTCTGCACTCACGTGAACATACGTGATATTAAACTCAATCTGTCTACCCTGAAGTTCGCGGTAAGTGGATGCTATGAATGCAACAAACCTCATTCCTGCAGACTAATTATAACTGATGTCTCCACACATCAGTTATTGGCAACACCACTCGATGAAGCTTTCACAAGCCTTTCATAATGACGGCATTCAACGACAACGACTTCCTGCAACAGTTTATACAATAACATTTTTACCACATCTCACAAGGTAACTGTCAGAGAGACAAAGCAAAACGAGTTAAGGAAACTGCATAACTTCGATCCGAGCAATCTCCTCGTGTAGTCAGCTTGACGAACGTTTCCCCCGCATCCGTACAGCGAAAGCACGTGTTGCATCCTAAACCGGCTACTTGCCCATCTTCGCTTAGAGGTTCCTCCCTGTCATTGTCTCAAGCAAACAAATCGACAAAAAAGAAACGCAACAGCACAGGTGACTGATTTTAAGTTTTGTTTCCTGTTAAACGGCGAATTGCGGAACTCATGTCACACGAGTTATTCGTCTGAAATTGAAGCTTCAACCGTGAGGAAAGTCGCTGAGTCGGTGATTCTGACAAAAAGTGCGGTTGCCATGTGGCATTGACAAGACTTGCTCTGTAAAGTGAACTGCCAGCGTGAGTCATGTCACATGTGCACAAAGGTGGCAAAATCGCGTCTGGGATGAGTTGTGAAATTGGAGTCGGCACTTTCGCCCTGGCAATTTATTATTAATTGAAAACCCCGCCACACTGACACTCAGATTCACCTCGGTCGCTGTGGTTGGGTGGAAAACAGATGCCACGGTGACAGATGATTGATGACGCAGCAAAGCGATTCTAATTTGGGAAGTTCGGAAATGGGCAAACCAAAGTGGTTGACGGGCGACGAAGATTAATTCGAGTCGGAGGTGTATTTAGGAAGAAAAATGGGGAAAAAATGTTCCACATACGTCACAGTGTCTCTGGATGTGAGCTGAGTTCAATTGTGAGGGCGGGTTTTAACTGATTTATGCTTCTATTTAGGTTCAACTGATGTGATGAGGGATGAGATGCAGGGTAAATTAATCATAGACTTGAAACAGAAATAAGACTTGAGGGACATTCGGTGTAGGATTGTGGTAAATTTTCGGAGGAAACTCTGTTGCACGACGTGATTGTTGCAGATTTTTACAAACTTTTGACACAAATTATTTACTTAAACCCGCAAGTTGCCGATAAACTTTGAGTCGAATCACTGAAAAATTTCAAAAATTCACCGCATATTGCAAAACCTTTCTCCTACGTCAAGCATTCCAGAAAAAAATCAATTTCATCAAAAAGATTCTCATGAATTCTAAAACACAAATTCTTCACCTGAGTCACTTGTTCAAGTGGATGAGAAATAAAAATCGATTTACTTGAAATCTTATCACTGCGTGTAATATCCCCTTTAACAGCCTTAAGACAAAACGTAACGTATGACGAATCAACTGGCTTAGACCAGACAGTGAGTAACCGGTTCATTTTTATACGACGACGATGAGAACGGCCCCTTCAACTTAGAGACCACACAGAGATTCAATCAATTAATGTGTGTTCGAGACGTAATGAAACAATTTCGTTAAGTGGAACAGAACAAGAAGAAGAAAAAACGATTTGTGAGGAAAAAAAATTTGATTGAAGGTTCACAGAGGCGGTGTGACGTAATTGAATCAGACAAAGTGGATTTTCGTGACGCACTCATTGAAACCCTTAAAGGAAGTGAAGGTCAACTATGCTGCTAGCAGCTAGCGGATGAGTCACGGAGATGAAATAGAGTGAAGGAAAATCTGTTAGTGACAGTTTTGACACGCCTGTGCTAATCGAGGAGTTTGTGTGCGATTACGCCTTCGGGTGGGGGGTGTCAATTGGCAGAGAAATCTAAGAGTGGTGCTGCTTTAATTGCTTGTGTCTACGTAAGGTTGTGGTAGAGAAATTTTTTGGATGTGTTGTGCAATAAATGATGAATGGGAAAATTTTGTTAAGCAGTGCGTAATCGACTCGGGAATGAATGTGTTCCTCAAAGGCAGCGACTTTCATACTAAATACTATAGTCAATGGAAATTTTTAATTTTTATCTAAAGGGTTGGCTTCTCTTTTGTTTACTTGAGCTAAAACATCGCTTTGGAATCTTTTTACTAATTACACAAATTAGCCCATATTTGTACAAGTTCTTGATGGAAACTTTACGGACAGACCGCTTGTCTCGGCAAAACAAGAGGTTGTCTGATTTCTTTTTGTGGTTTTGTGTTTATAAATACAAAAGCGTACAGCATTAATTAAGATTTAATAATCGGGTACATTTTTTTGCATTCCGGCACTCTGTACACTTGAGAGCATAATATTCCGGTAGGAACACTTGCATTGGGATTATTATCCTTTTAGGGATAAAAGTTTGCAAGGGATATTGTGATGCATTAATGGACTTGAAGAGTGATGAACTGCAGCGTGTGCAGAAATTCTGTTGAAACTTCTTCGCTACGCTTTGAACAAAGAAAACTTGGCCAGTTTTTTGTGTCAGTTTTTTCGTCCTACTCTGCAGAATTGTGAAAGAAAGACCGAATTTAATTATGTGCATTGTTCGGGTTATAGGACCATTCCTTAATGCTTCCGCTTCAAATTGTTCTGAGTCAACAGATGAGCACGTCCTTCCGTTATCTATTTGTAGAACAGTTTCGATGTTTTTCTTTCTGAATTGCTTCGTTTGAATGGTAAAAATATGCAGTGTATAGAGTTTTTTTTTTTTTTTTTATATATATAAATGAATTGTTTATTGAATATCACACATCACATCATATATTCACAATAATATATTGTACAAGGATGACGAGTCTGAGCTATAACAATATGTGCACAGAGATTGGTACTTAGCTGGTGAGCGAACGAAATCCAAATGGACGAGAAACTATGCAAATCTAACACTCGTTGCCCAACCAACATTTTTTATGTTAGCGATGCATTAGAATTGTTGTTGGAAAGTGTCTGATGACACGAATCGTACGATGTGTTGCATACAGTGACTAACAGACAAAATGGTACAATGTGTAATAATAAAAATTGAATCTTAAATTACATTACATAGCAAAAATAAGCAAGAAATATACAAAAAATATACATATGTAGTTCGATCATAAACATGCAGAGTAAAGGATTTATTCGAGTTGGGGACAAAATTCCGATATTTCAAGTCCAAGTCCAAGCAAACGACTCAAAAATATAATTTCGAAAACTAATTCTTGAAAGAAATATATAAGAGAAGTAATTGAAGGTGTATGGTGCCCTCTACAAGTTCTCTTCTTGCTGTCGCTGTAGGAGACTTGGGGTATGCGCTCAATTCTTATAATACAAACTTTATCTTATCTCATCGTCAGCATTTCGAGACATCAAGCATTTTTGAATTTTAGCCATTGCGGGATTTTTCGACTTTGCGAAATTTTTTGTCTATTTCGTGGCTTTAGGCATTTCAGCATTTTAAGCTTTTCGGGATTTTGGCCAATTCGGCATTTGGGTCATTTTGGGATTCTAGATATTTCGAGATTTTAGTCATTTTTTGCATTCCGGGATTTGGGTATTTCGGGATTTTGGGCATCTTGTGCATTTCTGGGTTTTGGTAATTTCGGGATTTTGGTCATTTCTGGATTTTGATCATTTCTGGATTTTGGTCACCTCAAGATTTCGGGCATTTCGGTTTTGAATGCATTTAGGAATTTTAGGATTTTGGGCAATTCGGAATTCAAGATATTCCTGGATTTTAGTAATTTCGGAAATTGGGCATATCGGGATTTGAACAATTCGAGATTTGGTATTTTGGCTCTTCGTTACTCTGGGCATTTCGGAACTTCACGCTTCCGGGTTGTTACCGTGTGTCGGATGTTATCGTAAGATTGTAGCTGTTTCTAATGGACAATTCCTTTATATATAGAAGGATGTGATCTAAGGCAAACACGCGCGATTTTGTTCGATAACTCTGTGCCACTCTAAAGGTAATTTCAAACTCATAGAAACCATGGTTCGCGATTTTAAAGCGAATTTATCATCAGCAATATTGTTCGCCATATTTTCATTTCATATTCGCTTATATTCACTTGGTGCAATATTTGGACTATAGGGTGGATGCATAAGAAACTCCCAACCGAACTCCTTAGCCTCTGACGAGTAACTATCGACGTATGTGGCCTGGCGTTATCCTAACGGAAGATAACTCATTTCCTATTGGAAAAAACTGGCCGCTTCTGGGCGATCGCTTTCTTCAGACGGGCTAATAGGCAGTACACGAATGAAGTATGATCAAGCATGGTCTTAGGCAAATAGCTCGTAGTAGGTGACTCCCTATCAATTCTACCAAACAGAGAGTAAATCCTTTCTGGTAATCAACCCTGTCTTGGACACGGTTTACGGCGACTGTATATGTATTGCTTTTGACTTTTTGGAAGAAGCCTTTCGTAGACAATTGGTACCTTCTGAGTCTTGGTAGTAACTCGAAAGAGGTGGTGGGGGCTAGAGGATAAAAAAACGCTAAGTGTTTAGCTAATAAATCGAACCTGGGACCTTTGGTGATTGAGTCAACAGACTTACCCAATACGAATCAGGAATTGCAAAAAATTACACAAACCGAACAGAAAGAAACCTTAGCTTTCTAACTTGGGAAGGGGAATTCTTTAAGTCTCTAGCGGCAGAACGCAGTACCACAAAAATGTCGGCGGACCTCAATATCGGTTCGGTTTCATTTGGTTACCCCAACGTATAAATGTAATGACTCTACAGTCCACAAGGTTACAGGGTTTAGTTTCTTCAAAGAAATATCTACAATGCCCGATGCACGTTTATAGTGAAAAACTCTCAGCATTCCTTAAAAAATTCCTCGGACTTATTCACTGGGGTTAAAAACCTGCAAAACTTGTAGACTTCAACAGTCATTTCGCAGTCACTTGCTGTATCAAAGCTCTCAGACTAGCGATAAAATCTATTCACCTCTCCATCAAAACTCTGACAACATACCAAAATCCGAAAAAGTGACATTTTCAAAATACATCCCAATCCAAGAAACCACTTCAGCTTCCAAGTGAAACGAGTATTTCGAGCCGTTTGCTCTTGTTAGACGGGACGCCCTCCTTCGTGTCATTTCTAATTAAGTCTCATTTCTGCCTCTTTCTCACTGGTACGCGCGAGCGAACCAATGTAACAACGTTAATCTGTAAGTATCGCCGCATAAGTCATCGTTAAGTCAACTTGAATTGAATTGGATCTCTGAACTGCACAGGTAGCCTCCAGTCAGATAGATTAGTGGAACGACGATTTCTGTTCGAACCACTGCACAGTAACAAGTGACTTCTCTGTAAACGTACACCGCCGTGAGTGATACACGTTGTCTGGAGTTTTGCACACGCGGAACCGCTTATTTCACAGCCACTTCGTGTGTAATTCACCATGTGACGCGGCGCGTGCTGTGTGTGCGTCGGCGAAAAGCAGCGGAACCATCATCAGCATCAGCCACCGGCCACCAACTCCAAGGCTGAATGCACTCGAACGTAATGCAAGTCATACTTCTATTACGGGACCGTCCACGGGACCACACTGCATTTCATAATCGTTCAGTACGTAGCGTGCCGCCTGCCTGCAACATGCGCTGGGGGAAGGTTATGAGATCATCGCTGTGTGTGAACGAGGTGATGGCGAGCGTTGACCGCATAATGAAAGCGCGTTATGTTCTCAGCGCTGCGTTATGCTGCTATTGTTGTTTGAAAAAGTTTGCAATTAATAACTTGAGTTTGTAACTTTTGATCGGGGAGGAGGGAGAGTGGTCGCTGTGTCGGGTATTGGATGTCTTTGTTTGGTTGGCGTGACACACATAATCACTTGCTTGGAGTGAGTGGAGGATTTAATTAGTTGTAAAGCGTATAGATTTGCTTCCTTAATGTATGAGGTAACTCCGGGGCTGGCTGCTTGCTGCTTTTTTTTGTTTCTCTTGTCACGGTACGTTACTATCTCAGTAGTTCAGCCGTATACCTTATGGTGTCAGAGTTTCGCGGCGTCTATTAGAGGTATATTGAGCAAACAATCGTCTTTAGTGGCTTGGTGAAATGTGCTGTTTGTTTAGTTTAGCGCAAATTCGCTGCCACAAAGAGCAGTGCTGCCAAATTTCTGATCAATAAAAGTCTGCTTGCCCACTACGCCACGGAGACCACAATATTTGAGTTCAATAATCCTTAAAAAAATAAAATTTTCTTTCTCAAATGGCATTCAATAGAATTTCGATTAAGCATTGATGTTCCACTCAATTTTCACCATTTTCAGTTCCCGTAAATTTACGTTCACAGCCATTTCGAAAAATGCCAATGGCAAAAATTATCACGTCCTGTAGAATAATCCTCGTCGCTGCGCAACAAGCAACCGAGTGCTTGTCATCACCATAAACTTCGTTTCGAACAACAGCAGTTGTCCATTTAAACGATTACATAATCCGTCCTGCTTTCGAGAGTTTATTCAATCTTTCAGAAGCACAGTGTACAATTCCACTGAAGTGCTTTTCAATCCCCCTCGGCACAGTTCTCTGGTAAGAGTTGCACGTGGCAACGACGAACGTCGTTTGTCGATTGGGACCCCTCGCAATCACGCGGATTGTGTGTGTGTGTGTGCGTGAAGGCCATGAAATCGTTTTCATTCTGTCCTTGTTAAGAATTCCATTGAACCTCATGGGTGCACTTAGTTGGGGGAAGAAATCCTAAGAAATCCCACCGTCGCAAGTGGAAAATTAAATCGACGCCACCCACAGAGGCGCCACAACTCCGGCTTCATCCGATCATATTCTAGACGCCCAGACGCCGATGGACAATAAACGTAACTAGAAGGGATACATAAAAACGAATTGGCTTTCTTTGTTCACAAGTTCTCCTTTGTTCTCGCATGTTCTCGCACCCGCTGCGCGTATCAGGCTCCATCCCTTTTGGCTTTTTGCGATGAAATCTAGCAAAAGACGCGTTTTTTCGATCAAAATCGACGAGGGACCGTAACAACTTTGAACCACACACGTATGTCTTTAGATAGAGAAGATGTGCGCATTATCTGTGGTATAACCTTTGCCACCATCAGAATAGAGCGATTTACGGCATCCTTAACAGCGTGTGCTATTCATAACGGCTGATCTTCATCCACGGATACATCTGATAAACACACGCGAGGGGTTGAAGAGCTGACCCGCGCCGCCATCCGCCAAAGAGGGCCACTGCTCTTTGCTGAATGATAAATTACGTGATATGCGATAGAATGTGTTTGCCGGGGTCTCTTTGTGTGTATTTTTGACATTAATTGCATCTGACTTTGTTGTCGTGCTCTCTTAATTAATTCCCTAGATTGTTTGCACTCGATTGCGATGGGGACGCGGTGGCGGCGACTGAGAGAATGCGGATTTTATGTTTGTGCTTCGATGTGGCCTTGTATCACGTGAGGTGACTTCCTTTCCTCATCCTTGGTTGGGTCTATTTTTACTGAAGAACAGCCCGTTGTAGCGCCTTGTTGCTTATTTTTTTTCTCTATTCCTTTCGCTTTGAATATGATTAATCAGATTTCGGTTGGGATTCCCTGGTGACAGTTTGACAGAATAAATCTCGCAGCGGAAATATTTGACAGTGAAATGTTATTTGCCTGCTACAAGCTGTTGACAGTTATGATGTGACATTTGGTGCTCAACAGGGTGTTTGTTAGTAATTGAGTTTCCAATTTATGGAGCCCTCTGAATTCACGAAATTCACGATTAGATTCAGTGTGTCATCGGATGACTTGTTTCTTGAAGGATTTCGATACACTGACAACTGCGTCGGCGGTCGTTTAAGTATGTTGCCTCATTGCTGGATGGCGCCACTATAACAAGAGAAATTTAATTCTTTTTCGAAGGCGTAGACTGTTCTACTTTCTGATTCTTAGCCTCGTTTCGATCGCATGTGGAAGTAGCCGCGTACACAGATTTTATAAAAATGGATAATGTTTCTGAAAAAGTGCAGCGACATCGACGGGCGCTTGGATGATGTGTACGGTAATTTGTATTTTTCTATAGTGACGATCATATTTTCGTGCAACCTGATTGCACGTAGAACTTGGTTTTTGTGTTGTTTCGTGACCTTCGACGGAACTTGAATCTACTGGTACATAACAAATTCTAGGGATCAGTCGAAACAGTGGACGTCACATGGCGAACGTAAAGATGATTGCCGTTGTCACGAGGTGTGCTCTTCGTCGACTGACTGGATAGAAAAAAAAACCTTCCAAGGCTCTTCTATGGACATTTGTTGGACAAATACGATCTCAAATTCCAGAAAACCCGCTTCCACCTGGTGAAGAAAATAGTGACCCGCTCACATCTCCGCCATCGTCATTGACAAATAGGGTACATCCATCCGAACCTGATAAAGTCACTCTTCGGGCAGATGTTTGAGTTGTTCTTTTGCCCTCGCATATATATTATTTCTGTTCAAGTAGTGTGTTGTATTTCAAAATTACAGACGTTTTATACGCTTCAAATTAATTCATTTAAAGGGCGGAGAAGTGCTTTCTCATTTGAGATAAAAACTAATTTTTATTGTGTTCGAAGTGTATGTTGACAGTTTCAGTTAGTGGGGTGGTCTTGTGGAGTGATTGCATTTAAATGCAAAATAATGCTAAAAAACTAACGTCTACATTTTATCAAAGAGTGGACCAAAATTCGAATTATTTCAACAAACCCAACTTGCATCGACAGAAGCAGAAATTTGTCAGTAATTCGAAAGAGTGAGGTTGTCGTAAAGAAGACAACCAAAGAGATATTTGATTTTCGGGAAATCAATTGCTACTTCAGGAAAGTTTTTGTAAATGCAACTTTATCGGCTTTATATCTCTTTCTCTTTGAGATGTATAAAGTCTTTTAAAAAGGCTTTCCAAACTCGGTCTTAAGGGTCGGCAATATAACTGCTGGTTCTCTCTTGAAAGAACACGTAATACGTTCATGTAATACATTTCATGTGGTGTAAAGTTGTGAGTTCCACATATTTGGAAAACATCGGACTACATTTTTTTGTCCCAGCTAGACACATGTCCAGCTGAAGGAATTTTGCACACCGGGTGTATGCAGTAGCTCTTAACTAAATCTAAAAAAACCGTGCAAGATGGAGACGTTTGTTGGTTGAACTCCGCACTACATCACCACTCAAAACAAAAGGGGATGATGTTTTGTAGTAATAGCTCTGTGCAATGTATGAACACAGACCGTTTGTACCGATGACACGATACCCTTTCTATGCAAAAAGATAATACATTTCCTTATATTTCAGACTTAAACCCATACAGTCCGTGTGCAGCAGACGCACTGAATTTTACAAAAATGTGTGATTCTGAGTGTAAAAAAGGGTGGCTGAGGAGTGCGTTACATGCATTGCAAAAAAATTCATAAAGATCAAATGCAATCAGGGGAACAAACAAATTAAAATTCATTCAGTCTGTCGGTCGATGAAATTTGAATTTGTCAGGAGACGTATGAGAATAATACGAATTCGTCTATACTATTCAATATAATCCAACATTTCACATGTGAATTGAATTTCCTGTCCGACTTTCATTGGTCTTATAAGTTGTCAGTGTTTGAAAGAGCACGAGCAATAGATGATAGTATGGGCTTGGGCCCTAAATTGATTAGCAAATCATTTTTTTCATACGTCTCGCTCTGGTCTCCGGTTGATGTGCTTTTATTTTAAAATCTTCCTTCTATTCTATTATAGATTCTACTTTGTTTTATAAGTTCCTGTGTAAGAGACTTAGTGTAGCGAGTGCATACGGAAGTTTTTTTTTTCTGTCCAGTATCGCAGTGTTTATCGACACGATATGGTTTACCCTACATTCCGTCTAAGAGACTTCACATATTTAAATTCAAAACTAGTCGAAAATCTGGCCCAAATTCATTACACTTTGATTGGGAGGCTGGTTTTAATTTTATAATGTGGCATAGTGAAGCACAATATTAAAGGGGTATTGGTCCATAAACAGCGAGCTTTAGGGCGGATCACTGTTTTCGTCTTGTTGCTTAAGATATTCAAAAGCCTGCGAAACAAAATGTCTTCAAGTGCTGCCCTGCCCGTTCGATCTGCACCTTCTAACTATCCCAACCTTACCTAATATTTGCATTCACGATGATAACCTGCATTCAATCCTATCCCATGGCACAACTTTTTTCGTAAAAATGTTCCTATTCTTTGTAGGAATGCGCCAAGTTCCCGTACATTACAGGTCTTTCCTGAATTTGTTGCCGGCCCTAATGAAGCACTTTGGTTGTCACGAAAGGCCCAAAATTCCATCAAATCTAAGTCCAAAAACGGAATCCCGAATGAACAAATTCCTTGGTGTACATATGTCGCTGTATGATATGGAGTACGTGGTGAATTTGGATAATGCAAACCCACCTCCATATTAAATTTTTTGCAGAATTTTCACGTCTTATGATTTCGGCGCTTTAAGGACTTTGGAATTTTATGCAGCATTCTCTCATCCTCTTACCTTTTCCCAGTTTCATTTACAAGGCAAAGTGTAAAAATGTCTCCCTTTCCTGCGAATCCCAAAGGTTTTAAGAAAGTCTTAAAGATTTAAATAAATTCTTTTAACCATTCTGCGTTAATTTATGATTTCGGCACTTTAAGGATTTAAGGAAATTCTTTCAACCATTCTGCGTTAAGTTGTTTTATTTCAAAGATTATGAATGAACTGAAATTTGTTAAAAAATCTTAATCTCGATAAGGTTACCGGTTAAATCCAAAACCGCCTTAAGTGCACCCCTAAATTCAGGGCTTTGCATTAGCTCACTTCTACATCCGAGACAATTTATGGTTTGTCTCACCCACCAAGCACGCGTCTTATCGCAATACCCGTCGGTCTGAAGAATAAATAAATATTCCTTTGATAAAGCTTGACAAGCTCCATAAACTCGAACGCAAACAACAGCGGCGTGTTCCATGTCGGCTCTGCACAAAAAAGGAAAATGTGTAAACAGCAGTCACACGCCCAGCAATCGATAGATCTTTGATTCCCCGCCGCGATCACTGCTTTGCAGAGCCACCTGACAATCGGTTTTCGATTGAATCGTGATCGCGGCCAAAAGACAATTGATCGTTGTTTGTTTACAGAATCGATCTCGTGGGCTGCATATTTACTTCGATCAGTGTAAATTCGAATTCAGTGGATCTTGGGAGCCAGCTTTGATCGATCGCAGGCGAAAACCGGTTTGACAGAACGTCAGCCAGAAGTACACACAAGCGTGCGTCGATTTGCAATCGACTGTGCTGTCAATGAAGTGATATCATATGCCGGGTCATTAATTTATATATTTTTTCCTCTCCTTCTCCTTTCGACCATATTTGGTTGGGAAGGGGGATCTGTTTTAATTTTTTTCGTTCGCTGGCTCCTTTGAAAGACTAAATTTAAACGATGGAACCGAGTGATACGTCGCGCACATAAATTGAAAACATCCACTTAAACGATCGGGGGTGTCTATTAATAAACGCAGAACCGAATTTCGATGTTTTCGTTGTGCTAGGTTGATTGGGAGGGAGTGAGAGGGAAAGGAAATGCGCGATCAAAGGCCAATAATGACAGCATGATATGCAAGATTTATGAATAATTATATTTTCTCCTGGCCATCGGCGGTTGATTGTTCCTGCGACGGCGGCTATGTGGGTGCTGCCTCACACACACGATGCGAGGGTAGATGAGGGGTGGACCACAAGCGCAAGTCAAGCAGACGTGATCGAGTGTGTGGTGAAAAGAAAATCGCACCTTTCAGCGTTGGAGGTCAAAGCGTACACGTGTGAAGCGTGATATGGTGAATTTTGCACACACGATGTTGACGAACGAAATAAATACAGATCGTGCGATCGACAAGAACATTGAAAAATACCGTCAGAAGTGTCTCACAAAGCCATCTGAAGACACAACTTGGCACAGTTTTTTGAAACAAAGTGTGCTTTGTGTTGGCTGGTCAGCTGCGTTGTTTAAACAACTTCATACGAAGTGCACTTCATACGCCCTCGATTTCCATTTATCCTTGAGTTATATTCCATGCAGTTGTCAGGGCACCGAAACAACAACGAGAAAAAAAATACAATTCTATGAATGGGCAAATGAACTTCATTGCCAAGCCGAGGCCGTCGCATTCGTTGTTGCTCACCCGCCCACGAAATCCGCGCAATGTGGGAGTGAATTGATCGGCTCTCTTGCGAGCCATATTCAATTACTATGCCGGGTCACGTAGGAATGACAGATACGTTACTACGATACGCTCGGTCGACAGCACGTAGCACAGCGTCTCGGAATCACTTTCGATTCCTCCCCCGAAGGCCGCGAGTTCTTCCTCAAGCCATCCGGCTGTCCGACAAGTGCAATGAACCTCGTTTTGTCGAATTCACCAAATCAACGTCCCCAAGACTGTTAAGCATTTAATGGCTGAACTTTACGATCTCGGCTTTCGGTTGAACGCCATCGACATCGCCATCGCAATGTCCATCGCTATATTGCAACGCACGTGATGAACGGCGTGGGGCCATAAATTATTACGCCGGTTGCTAAATTGGTTCCCTTGGCTGCGTCAGTGAGTGCTGCTGAGGAGGGGGAGGTAGGTGTTAACATGGACTTTTGTTTCATAATTTACGTGCGATCTGGAAAATTGATTGTGGGCCGAAAGCGTTTCGCCGCTTCTGGCGATTTAATTGACGCGCTTAAGTGGGCGGACAAATGTGTGGCAGGTTTATTGGAGTTGGACGTATGGAAGGAGCTATAAGGTCGACATTAACCGGCAGAGGTTTGAGGAAGTGTGGAAGGTGTTGGTAGGCAGGAGGATGTATGGATCCGAGTTGTGGCAGCGTGTAAAACGTGAGGAATGAAGTTTCGCGATGGAAACATGGATTTCGTAAAAGAATTTAAAGTGATGTTTATGAGGGTTTACGGTTCTTTTTCTTTTTTGAATGCTTCATTGGCAATTTTGTTGATTTATAGACTCGAAACATGTCCTTGAATATCTTTCTTTTATTCTTTCTTAGCAAAGGCTTCTTTGCGTATTCGCAAAAACATGGCTTAAACGTTTTAGCTGCATTCTCTGCAACAATGAGAATTCATTTTTGATCAGTGCATCATTCATGAAAGAGAATGTTCGTCAGATTTTAGAAGAAATGAAAAAAAGAATAATATAGGTTGGTGGGTCTTTAGAGGGGAATCAAGCAGAGAAATCAAGGACCACTTGGGTGCTGTACACGGTGACCTTTTACTTCGATGGCGTAAAATATTGATTTTACGTGGTTGCACACCATTTTTGTGATGAGAGACACCAAGGAACTGCGGCAATTACGGGGGATAACGTAACAAAAACGTATGATTCCTTATTGGCAGGCCACTGACGGAAGGACCGGGAATATATGTAGCTGAAACAGAAGGCATTTTAAACGTCCGCGTGGGTCGTATCCTGCAGAAAATATTTTGCACGAAAAAGCTGTCGGCGTTATGGGTGCTGCGGTTTGTCACCACAAGTGCAACCGTGAAAGCATATTTTTTAAATCAGCTTAAGTGCAATCTTAGGGTGCCACTGACTCGATTCGTGACCTTCGATGGAACACGGATCGCTTGGTGCCTACTAGATACTGAGGAACAGTCGATACAGGGGCCTTCAACCTACGAACGTGTTCCTAAAAAGGCAAAGACTAATTATAATATTGGGAAGCGCATAAGAATTCATATAAGAATTTGAATGAAATCGTTTTAAATGGTCATCTTGTATTGCTGCCAGTGTAGTATTATACACGTATTACTTAGTGCATTTGCCCAATCTGTCATCTGAATATATATTGAAAAAAAAAATCCATGAAAAGACTTTGACTTCACAAAACTTGCCTCACTTGTTCTCCTATTTTTTTGTTCGGAACATTAATATTTTGAGCTCCAAAAAAGTTCGATAGCAAATTGTAGTTTGTCAGGTTTCAAAATGTGATATCTTTGGTAAACTTATATTCATCTGGCTATGCTATAGTTAAGTGGTCGCGTGGGTCTACTCACACGCAGAAGGTCTAGGTTCGAGTCCCGGACGGGACACCTCGCATTTTTTCAGTGGCACCACGCTTTCAATATACTCTCCATATCTGCAAAAGTTAAAAAAGCTTTAAATTTACTGAAATTTGGAACATTATCTCCCAGCCAACCGGATTGGATATCTGTACCCACGGCGATGGAAGACTCATTCTACTTATTTCGAATGTTTCGAGAATGGACGATTGAAAGGGGGAATCTGTTCCGACAGCAATCAGTATTGAAATCCCTTGGAGGCCATAAAATTTGTTCAAACACCTTCTTCGCTTTAAAGTGTGTCTACGGACCGTAGTAGTTGTATTGGTTTACTGCCTCCAGGCGCGGCATTCGTCACAATAATTTGGTATTCCAAATCACACCGGTCTACTGACAAACAGTACTGAACATTTTCGAATACCCAATATATTACCTTCTGTTTTATGAACCAATGCATTCATTATGTTGTTTTAAATTGAAATACGATTGTAAGTACAGAATGGCGGTTGTCAAGATGTTTACGTCATATGTTTTTCACCTCGATCGAATAACGGTTTTTTCATGCAAATTTAATCAAACTTTACACAACTGAAAGTACCACAAAGCTCGTGTACCTTCGTGCACACACTTGATTCCCATCATCATTTCATCTCTATATCAAGTCCTTAAGCGCCTTAATTTGATTGATAATTGTTTGCTAATGACTTGCACACAAGTATCGCAACAGGCTCCTGTTACGAAAGACGATGATTCATTCGAGTCATTTACTCAAGGTCTCCTACCAAATGATGTCTGATATATTCAACGAGCCAATCTCGAATGCTTAACTAAAATTCGATTGCCCCAGACGCGAAATTGTTCTTGAGAGTGTGTCCCGTCGTGAAATGATTGACGACGTTTGGTGACTAACACCAGATCGATTTAGATTTTATTAATGGTTTGTTGCCTCCAACATACTGGCGTCCACCTCTCAGGCAAACTGAAGCGGTTTTGTTTGATGAAGGGGAGTGACACACTTTTGCCTTAATTGATTCCCTACGTTAAGCATTTGTTTGTGCGCGGTTCTGAGTTCGGAGTGTTGTTAAAGAAATATAATCATATTTTGGTAATTCTTTACAAGTTGGCTGAAGAACACTTTAGAAGACAATATAAACAGAATAGATTTTCACATCAAACTCTGGTGCCACTGACGAAGCTTAAACTAATGATACGCCTCATAATTGGTCATATACCTATTTGTCTGCTCAGAAGACACAAGTAAGTGCTAAAGATACAGGATTTCGAAGCACGTTCAAATCATAACTCTCCCAATTATGGAGTGCTTTAAAGAAGACCTTAATTTTGGCCAAAAAATCATTTAATAAATTCATATTGAGGTATTGAGTGAGAATGAGTATGTTAACAACTAAATTAACTCCATAAGGGATTCGACACGCTGAACCATATAAACGTGGATATGAATACATAAAAAGTTTTTGCTTGAAATTCCTTGGATTTTGAGTCGGCGAAGTGCATGCTTCATTCAAAACTATTTTTTCCTGTCATCACAGTCAACGAAGAGAGTTGCTGATTTATGCGTGGGACCGTGCGAATAATAAAAGCCAGAAAACAGGTTTTGAATGAATGAATTTGGGCGTTGAATGTCAAATATTCTCTGAAGGTCTCCGAGAGTCCCAATCATATAGTTGGATTTATGTCCTTTTTATCGCTGTTTGGAGGAAACTAGTTTGTTTATTGAAAAAAGTTAAGAAAAAAGTTGTATGCAATGATTTCTATCAGTCAATACAGTTAACTCAGCATCTGTGCCAAAATCAAGCATAGATTCAATCGTGTCAACCTCTGGGCTCATAAGGCAATTCAGCAACAGAGTGCTGTCTCCAAAACCAATACCGGTTTAGATCATCTCATTCCAGCTTTAGGGCGTAAAAATCGGGGGGTTATTAAAAACAGATGGGAAAGTCTTTTTGAGAGAAAACTTGTGCGTGCAATTTTTGATCCATTTTGTGTTAATGGTATTCAGAAGGAGAAGATTCACCAACCAACTTTACAGAGTGAGGTGGGCATATTCAGCATTCTACGAGCCCTTAAGATGTATATACCAAGTAGAACGTAATGACAATACAGCTGCGGCCGGAAGAGTCTTCGAAAACAAGCTATTCGGGTAAAAACTGCGCTGGCACAAATGAATGGAGGGTACATTAACAAATTTAGTGTATGCAACTCGAAGAGTGGGAAATGATTGGGTGACTGTGCTGGACATGTTCCTTTTTTTTATGCACAGACACCAAATCCAATGTTCAACGTGAAAATTTAACTGCTTTGTACAGGCCTCCATGGAATTAAAGGAGTTTTTCAGAGATTAAAGTGCAAGATCTAGCCTATATAGTGGACGCATCAAAGCGTCCCATCCAAGTTCTCTTTTTTTCTGTCGGTTCAACAAGTATATGTTTGGTCTGAAATTGTTTTGATACAAAAAAATACACTTTATCTTGACCAATTCCATTCGTTTAAATTGATTTGCAGTAATGAGCAATCGTTAGACCAAAATGAAGAAGCTCACAATGAACAATTGCCTTCCAAACCCATCAGACTAACAACATCTTATTTGAAGCTTCATCTTACTGCGTCCACGTCCCTATTTGGGAAACTATTGTCTTATGGGATTCACTTTTCATCGGGCGTAATCATTTGCTTGAGACTGGGTTCGATTCCGTTCTGCTTCGATAGTCTATCGCAGGATGGGAATATATTTCATTCAATTTCTTCTTGTTTACTAATGTGTCACCTTACCTCGAAGTTCTTTGTATACTCAAATTTCTGATAATTCTTTAATGATATATGTCTAGTTTGTAAGCAATATCCACTCTCTGTGACTGCTAAATTCTGTCCATGATTTTTTCTATTTTGTTGACCAGAGCAGAGTATATTTAGAACATCAATCTTATCACATTGAAAAAAAGCAAATTTTGTGCAGCAGTTGCTTTGCCATCATCTTACGCGAATTTTTATTTTTTCTTAAACCGTAATAGTTTTTCACATAAAAAAGCGATTTAACAAAATCTTTAAACAAAATAAAATTAAAGATACAACCTTTCGAACAAGCTAAAGTATTGGTAGATGCAAATTATAATATGATAGATATAACAATTTAGAGTCATCCAAGCTTCAGGCTATGCAGTGGATGCTTTAAAACTTCCCAACCAAGCTCCGTCAATTTGTTCAAGTTTATCAAAGATGTGGGTGACCTAGCACCGCCTTGATGGAAGACATCTCCTCCTGTCATCTGTTGGCCAAAAATGGTCGCTCTTTCTTAATTGATTCATTCAAACCGATTAGTTTATTAAAAGTGGAGGATCGAATTGAAAGTTTCGCCATTTTCCAGCGCTCATAATAGAAAATTACTTTCCAATCCAAACCGAAGCCCTAACATAGCCTTGGTTGCCTTCAATCCAGGAAGTGAAGTCTTTTGAAGTCTGTTACCGACCCTTGACAATAGTCGTTTGCCCTGGTTGTTCTAGTATTTAATCCATTTCTCATTACCTGTAATGAATAGCTTTATAAATGCTTTCATTTCGCTGAGTTTCAAAACCTTTTCACAGATAGTTATTCGGTCAACTAGTCAATTCATGTGGCACCCAAACATCATATTTCTTCTGTCCTGTCCATCCGCTTTCTCCTAAACACTTTCTTGCTGGTTTTGCTTTATCAGTCGCAAAATTTCATCGATTTTTCGGTGCTAGGCAGAGCAGTGCGGAGTGTATCTTTAACATTCCAATTTTTCGGAACAGTATGATGATTATTTAGATGTTTTGAGTCCGGTGTTTAATCACAACACTCTCGCCGTAAATTGGACGGCATGTGTTTACCAAACAAATAATTGGCGGGATGCACAGGCCAATTGTGTGTTGTCAGATTATATTTAAAATTTTTCAATTTTATCCGATATCAACAATTTAGCAATTAAACATCAAGCAAATTACTAATTGATCACATTGTTTAATTTTTTCATTTCAGATTTATAAAGACTACACCGCAACACTGAAAACAATGTTATTCGAAGATCTCACATAAGTAATTAATTCCAGCGAAATTCAATGATGAATTCAGCACGACACCATCGCATTGGAGTATTTCTATCTCCATAAGCACACCACGAACATAAGCATTCTTCGCGACAGTCCACCATTTAAAACAGAAGTCAACCCTTTTGAAAATCGAACGAAGGAACTAAAATACGAAAAAGTTCTCAACTGCAATTTTTATCTAGTCAACAACAGAAATTACCAATTTAAGCAAGAGTATCTAGCAACCGAGCTAATAGCATATACAGGAGGTATCTGCATCAAAGAAACACAAACACCAAAGATTACAACTAGCCACTTCATTCGGAAGGAGGAAACGGAGACCGAGTGAGAGGGAAAGAGGAGGAACTATTATAAGGAGGAGGAACGGTTGCAACTGATTTCAAAGATGCCATACAATCGAGATGTATCGGTGCATGCCGACAAGCTGAGCGGAATAGAGGAGGAGAGCGACCTGTACGAGGGGTTCGCTCCGCACGTGGACACATCGGAAATTAAAAATCTTGACTATCAGCAGAGTAACTCGAAGCAATCAGGTGAGTTTAAATCAAATCATCTCTACAATCGCCGACGGTCTCCGGCTCGACGTTGTCAGACGGAAGTGCAGGTGATGATGAGCCTGAGTGGCTGGGGGTTGGCAAACTGCTGTGTGTGTTTGTCTGTTTAGTTTCATCGATAACGCTTAGGCACCTTTATCTGCACCTGAAGTAGTAGAACTCACTTCGAGTGGCAGTTACATGTGTAGTTTGTTGTTGAATTTAGGTTAGCACTTGTCAAGCGAGAATATTGCGGGCCTTGGCATAAATTGTGGCGACCTCTTGGCGGGCGGAGTTGCAAATTTTTATATAAATCTTCTGGTTTCGCTGGCGGACGAGAAATTATGCTCATTTGTTGTCTGTTGTCAAAGAAAAAGTGCGCGGGTGATGTGATTTATGAACTCATAAAAACAGCTTTATGTTGCGCACGTAACTGCGTCATAGGGAGAATGTGACGTAGTTGCAGATGGCCTCGAGAAAATAGTTTGACACAAGTGGTAATTAGTCATTGGACTGGATTGGAGCAAAGTTTATGTTTTGGGAAGTGCTGTATATTAATCAAATGTGAATAACACGGGGCAGAGTTGCCGTCAAAAGAAATTTTCAATGTTTGTTGGAGAAGGGATATTTTCCGTTCCACGACGTAAAGAATTTCTATACAAACACACTTTAACGTGTTTTTTTTTTAATGAAATCCAACAATTCTTTGGGTAAAATATTTAGTTTCAGTGAACGGTAATGATTAGAGAAAATGATCGAGAGTTATAAGATCATAAGGACTATGAGCAGCTTTCTTCCCAACAGAACCTTGGAAATGCAACAGAGAGTGGTCATCAAATCTCGATGAGTTCTTTAGCTATCGTTTCTTCATCTCAACTATATCCTCTGATTGTGGAAAAAGAAAATATTGAAATAATCGATAAACACTCCCACATTTCTACAAAATTTAATACACATCTGGCCACTAAAAATGCTGCAATAAATTCTGCAAATGAGAGATGATTCATCGTGTGGTTAGAATTGTAATGTAAAATAAAACATGCAAATATGGGGGAAAACTCTAAATTTTTAATAACAGTTGATAGAACAATTGATGACATTTAAATAATTAAATGATACCAAGTAAATGTTAGCCAAGAATATGTCTGAAATGATCCATTTGGAAGGGCCAATTTTGGTCGTTGCGTTAGTGACTGTTATCTTGCTGCGAAAACAATTGCTTCGAAAGCGTAAGTCGTAGCTTTTTTCTTGAAACCGGAGACTTTTCATTTTCCTAGAGAAAATAGTTCAAATATGTAAAATGGTTAAGGCTCAAAACGCGATGTTAAGTGCCCCTCAAATTGAGTTCTCAACAAGTTCCCGCCGTATCGCTAGCTGTGTTGAAACTAAATTCAATAAGCACATAATCCGTTAACATGGTGCGATAGCGGTTACCATTGACGGTGCATTCTGTTCTGTCTTATTTTGGTCTTCGCGTGCACATTCAGCTACAGTTACTATAGTCTCCACTAATGTCGAGTTTCTAATGTCATTGTTTTCGAGCACAAAAAGACCAGTGGAAAGACCAAAGTTGTCTCAATGCGTTTTGTCGTTTTATTGCTGTGGTGACCATATTCAATATAAAACGTTTCGGCAGAAAAAAGGGCAAAAGTTAACAGAGAAAATATATTCGTTAAGTTTTGAATCATATTTGCTTCAATGACGAATTTTCACTTTGGCTAAAGAAAGGTAACACAAGTCTTGCCTTCCATCTAAGGACCGTAACCCTAGACTAAGAATTCAAGTAATTCTCTATCACTCTTCGAGAGCTGAGTAAGTTCAGAGTTGGAAAGAAAAATTCCCCCATCTTCTTCCTTTCCGTCTGCTGTGCAAAATTTATTACCCAAGACAATCGTCCTTCTGAAATAATTTTCTCAATTTTTTTGCGACATCATTTTAGTATCTTACTACACGCTTATAATTAATCTCCATGATGTCCTTGCTCACACATATGCTTTATCCGCATCATGTTCTCTATCCAAAGGTTCTCCTGCGGTGAAAACCAGAACAACACAAATCATCTGCTGTGCCACTCATCATTGTCATCAATCATCTCGTTCACATTCGTTTTGTTCTTCACACAATTCACCTTCAAATTTCTCTGAACTTGAAACTGAACATTCATCCCGTGGTGTGCTCACATAATGAGGCGCGTGTAAGGCACCATCTTTTATCTCACACTTCGAGCATTAATAAGCGTTTCGGGGCAATAATTTAAAAAAAACAAATTCCAGATAAACACCAGCATAATGGAAGACATTATCAATTCTCGGGAGGTGGAATACGCCCACAATCCGGCGGTTGTTTGCCGGGGATTCGCCACAGCGGATAAGATCTTGTCGCTCAATGGGGTCTCTCATCATTTTCACGGCCAATTCGGTGGCGTAAACACATGAGCATGTGCAAATGATTTGTTTGCTGGTGAAATTATTGAGAATATTATTTAGTTTTGAGGCGAATGGTTCTTCATAACTCATGCCCAATTCCTAAGGGGGAGGTTTTTCTGAAAGCGAAGTGAAGATGTATACCTCTACGGTATTTTTGTTTTTATTTGTCAAAGCGAAAAAAAGAGACTTACGAATGGTTTGTGATGTTTTTTATGTCCTTCTGAACGATCGATCGGTTGTGCAAGAACAAGTTACGATTGGGGGTCAAAATTCTGAACACATTCATTCATCGACAATTTCAAGCCTTTCGATGGAACTTCTATTTGTGATTGTAATCGGACGATTGTCGACGTTTTAATGGGCCAGGTTTGATTTGAAAATTTTCGATTACACTTTCGTTACTTTTTGAACTTTCAAAATTTGGGCTTTGAGAATTCTCGCTATGTGTTTTGGGCTTTAAGAATTTTGCTTTCGTAGGGACTATGGATTGTCAATTTTCTTAGTGAAGTCTTGCCAGATGTGTGAATTTTTGTCATTTTTAAAGAAATCTGGGATGTCTTTGGATATTTTTTCGGCTTGTCAGAATTCTGGACTTTTAAAACATTCCAGGACGGAGGGAATCGGATTTCTTATTATGACATGCGTTATGAACTCTCGAGATTTAACCATTAAGTGGGAAATCTAATGATTTAAGACAGTTTAGATAAAGCAGCTTTGCAATTTGAAGTTTTTTTTCGTTCTCTCTTCATCTTCAAAAAGGTCAAATAAAACGTTTTTGGCCATGCTGCCAACTGTCAAAAAAAAAACAATATGAACTCATCGGAATCTAGGCTAGGGCCTAAAATTCTCTAAAAGTTAAGTTCTTAACAGCGAAGCAAAGAACATCTTATTTCAACTGCTAAAACCGAAAAGTTTAAAATTTGCCGCTATCCTCACTTAGCGTCGCTGCATTCCATTTTCTAAATACGTAGGCTGGAAACCACAAATACGTTCAAAAATACGAAAAGAATTCTGATCATTTTTGCGAAAGTTATTGAAATTTCATTTTGGAATATTTCTTATGTGCTCATTACTGTCAAACTAATCCGCAGGTCATCACTCATCTTAAATCCAAAAGCGGCGACATTTGGAATTTCGTTCGCACACGCTGTGCGCCGGAATCAAATACTCGTAGGCGCCTCCTCACTCACTAACTCACTTACTCAGTCACTCTATGTATCTCCTTATAGAACGAATATTTCATTTACAAATTTCATGATGATCTCTAAAATATGACTCGTACAAAATCCGACGAAAAGAACAAAAACAAATTTATCACTTCACCTCAGAATTCTTGCCAAAAATCACGAGAATACAAAAAAATAAATCCAAAAATAGATTCAATCACACGCGTGAATATCGCTCTGACTCAGGCCACTAGTAGCCAACAACCGTTCTCTTTACCTGGCAACGACATTGATGTGACAGCGTCAAAACTCTGATTTCATGCAACGTGTTGATATGTGACGTTGCAATACCTCAATGCGGTGGTTCGCTATGCGCACTGAATTGACGTGAAAATAAATAATTTTGCGAAAAAAATCGAGTTGAGAGAGAAATCATCTGCTGACGTGGATCTCTGTTGAAAGGCAGGGATCACGTTCGACGACGCAATGTTATCCTCTGTGGTGCTGTCAAAAAGCGACACGCGCAAAGTTTATTTATCGCGCGTATTTTTCTTGCTTATGGAATATTTTTGGTCGGTTTTAAGCGTAAAATATTGGCTAGGGGCGTTTGAGGAGACTTGTGGTCAATAAATAATCATTTTTAGAAATGAAATGGAAAATGATTTGAACACAAACGAACTACAACGCATACATGAGGTAGTCCACTTGAGTTTTTGGCCGACTGAAAGCGCTCCCCGGGTTTTTGGACGCACGGTTTACGGCGATAATGGATTCATTTTTGTGATTTTGAAATAGGGAGCTGTGCTTGAAGTGGATCATTTCAAGATTTCACATTCATTTTGAAGGTTAATTATTTTAATTTGGTTCCTGATGGGTTTTGTAAATATGCGAAGCACACAAACCTTTGTTTGTCGCTTGCAAATTGAAAGGGGTTCTGTGTTACTGATACTTAACGGGGGGCGAAAGTAAGATATTATCTTTTTCCGAGGACATCCCTTTTTTAATTAATTTTCAAATACCAGCACGACGTAATTATGTGTTAAACTGATGAGAAGCAGGGGTGCTACAAGTGGGACTTTAGAGCTCTTTGAAAGTGATTTAATTTCTGTGATAAAAGTTAGGATCTAGATACTGGGGTGAAGACAGATATGTTTGATTGTGGAATTTTGAATAAGGTACAAGGCTGTAAAAGCAATTATTGTGATGAATTTTCATCAAGCTTTTAGCTTCATGAAAATGTTGCCGTTGCCCACGTTAATTGTGAGTTAAATCTCCATAAAAAAAGTCGCTGAAAGATTAATTTTTCCTACGCTCTTTGTGATTTATTGTATTTTAGCAAGCCTAGCACCTCTTCTCAAAGGCAATTGTTAAACTGGCGCGTTGTGGCATCGAATATTTAATCAATACTAACAGTATGGAATGGTTCCGTAGCCCGTAGGGGATATTACTCAACAGCAAAGGTAATGTATTCATGTAAGCGACAGGCTCTTCGGAAAAGTAATTTAGAAACAACTTCTCCTGAATGTGCCCCCGTCTCTGATTAATACAAACAAGAAGCTTTACAACGCCGAATTGGGTTACAGAAGACTTTGAAAGATCCAATATTAATTTTCAAGTGAAACCTCATCTCTTTCCTTGCGTGTTTCAATTCCCAAGAACCTCAACTTTGAAGTTGTTTCGTAGAAATAACGTTGGGATACCATATTCCAATACCCAATGAAATTCTAATATGATTCGAACTTTTCAGACGGAGGGTGGGATGCTGAATATGTAAAGCTGAAGGCGTTAATTGCAATTTTGTCATTCCATGTAAGACTTTGATGAAATTTTGCGTTAACGGTGGAGGATTTATTACGAATGGAGCCTTGTCAGACAGAGTAACCTGTAAACACGGAGTCGGCTTTAAAGTGTGGTCCAACGAAAATGCACGATGGTAATTGTAAATAAAGCAAAATGGTTTCAGAGAATTGTCTTAACATTTTTTTATAATGAATGAAAGACTTATGACAATTATTTGTGAAACAAAATATTGACTTCGTTCTATGTGTCTATGGTAGATATTTTCAAAGACTCTGAGACGTAATTGAGGTGTCGTGAATGTGCCAAATTATCTCATCCTTAAATCTTGTATTGTTCTTAGCTTATTGACGTCAATTTGGTGTCAAATTCCATGATTGTGGCGACCAATTAACATTCCCACGCCAGGACATAGCACTACCATTGAATTTCTCGCGCAAAAGAGTCATTGTTTCGTTGGCTGTGTAGCAAGTGGCACCATCCTGATGGAAGCACATATTGTCCCGATCTACATATATCCCTAATTTCTCGCCACAAGAAGTCCGTTATCAACTCGCGATAGCGAACACTATTCACGGTAACTGCTTGGTCGACAACTTTTTGGACGCATGCGCTTTTCAACAATCACACGTGGATTCTCATTCTTCGCCCATATGCGGCAATTCTGCTTGTTAACGAATCCATTTGGGCGACTATGCTGGCTTAAAACATTACGAAGTGCATGCAATGCATTTTAATTTGAAAACTTATTTTCGTTAAAGGCTCCAACAATTTCAACGCGCTGCTCAATTATGTACCACTCCATGGCTGAACATAAAAAATAAATTGGGCAAAAGGACCTGACGTTTAGGCGTTTCTCACAATTAGCATCGTGAATTATGATTGTACCACTATTTATTATTAAAAGTGATTCATCAACAGAACACGCGTGATCCCCATCAAACTGCTTTGTCATATTTTGCAGTATCGTTTGACCTGTGCTACGAAAACCAGCATATTTTAAGATATGAGAAATTTACGGTGCGCATAACCGACCTACTGAAACCATTGTTGCCAATACCATTTGCAAATCTGAATCTCAGTTAACTTTAGTGGGTAATACGCGACCTGTTAGGATACATCTAACACGTAGTGAAGACACAATGGCAACTGCAGATGGGAGTGTACGCGACTTGTGACTCAAGGTTTCAGAAGCTTGGCTATGTTAAGGAATAATGTGTTTTCTGAAATTCAAGCGCAGGGTCTCGGTGAGCTCTGGCTTCAACAAGACGGCGCTACGTATCACACAGTGTGGGAAACAATGGAGTTGTTGAAAAATTGTGTCGGTGAGCGCGTTTTGCTGCGGTAAGATGGCCATCTTAATATTTTCTCTGTGGATATGTAAAGATTCTCGCCTTGGAAGCCAACACAACTCGTGCTATCTGCGAGACATATGTTGCTGTGTTCAAGCGAGTTACCTAAATTTGGAGCACCTTAGACGTAGTCATGGCCATCATGGAGGTTGGGAAACACTGCCTTAGAGCGCTCAAATTCAAAACCTGGTTCATTGTACTACCAGGCAGTAACCTTCATTTAATGTAGCTTCTTTGTTTTCCGAAGAAGAACCAGCAAGCGCTTCTGTGATAAAGAGCTTAAGTTTTCAGCTTCCACCACGTCAGCGTCAAACAGCCGCCACCTGATACGAGTAAAGGCGGGACATTGTCAGAGAAAGTGCTCCGAAGTATCTTCACCTTCTCTACAGGCGTCGCAAAGGGTGCCATCACTACGCCCAAGCAGACTAAGGTGCTTAACGAAGGTGATATGTCCCGTTTGTACATCGACAAGTCTTCTGCACACCTTTATCCCTAGAGATAATTGAAAAGCCGCGGATTTCTTACTGACGTTCGGTAGCATGCACTTGACCAGTTTGCATTCTAGAGAGTCTTGCCATCTCTGGTTGTGCTGTTGAGAGACCCAACCATCGGCGGACGCCCTAACCAAGGAAGCGGGTAGTCCCAAGAAAGGTTTTTTGACCTACGAATACCTCTCTTGAACCTCACCTAGTTAGTTCATCGGCAATCTCCTTTTCCATGATCCCGGGAGAGACAAGTCTTAGCGATATTAGTCTGCCGACCAAATTAAGGGAAGACTTGCATTCCCGGACTATCTGGGAAGTAGTTTAAGGTTTGAGTAAGGCCTTAAGCACAGCTTGACTGTCGCTCTTCCATTTTGCACAATAAATCAAACCTCAGAGCGAATCACCCTTTACAACTTGCATTGTAAGATTAAATTTCATTACCTTTCCAGGCACTAACGTAAATTCTTTCAAGAATCGTTCATCCTCAACACGTTTCCCATAATTTTTCTCGTACAATTTCACTCTCTACTTGCACTGCACTATATAGCAATTTCGCAGCCGTTAAATCGATCCTTATTGCCCATCAACACGACTGAAATGTGTCAGCGCTAGGCTCATGCTCCATTCGCTTCCAATCACCCGAAAGTTATTCCGTTTTAACTGCATGTTAAGGCACTGTTCCTCACCCCTCCCATTTGCTCTCATTGCATTCTAAACAGTTCAGTGACAAGTGCCACTCAAACACACGAGCAAGTGCATCCAGCGAGAACATTCGACATGACTCTCGCGCAGTGTGTGCGACAGCAGTGCAAAACATTTCCCTAATTGGCTATAAGCTGCTAATGGCGTCAATCTCCTATCAAGCCATTTCGATCACACTGTCAGAACCAATCTAGTGCAACGTGTACGTCCATAAAAAGACCACCAGCCGTAGTCGACTGAAATTGACGTAAAATGCCCCAAAAACACTGCCACTCAGGCCTTGGTCATAGACCCCTCCACCGTCGGCTCTTGAGTGCCTTGTCAATTGGATAATCTCGTCCGATTAGTTCCCCCCGTCTCCGGCATAGAGAGCACAGAAGTCCCACGGTGACTCTAGTGTCACACTCAAGGCCCACCACCGACCGACAAATGCCATCAAATTATTAACGGATTAATTGACAATTTGTCAATTATGCCCGCCGTTTAACTCACGCGGCAACAACGATGCCGCGGCGGCATCGTCGCACAGTGTGCGCTCGAGTAGTGTTAATTACTCTCTCGTTTATCGCTCCGGCCCGATTTGGAGTTTTGTCACTTAGGATGCGTGACACGACCGCAAAATGTGTGCACCCACTGACTTACTGTACAAGCCATGTATCTGGATGATGGCATGAAATTGGATTATAGACGCGAACGCCAATGACTGAGGACTCCACTCGGCAGCAGTCAAATTGAATTAACTTTACGATTGAATTTAATTTAAGCATCATCCATTCTGCTGATTTTACTGATTCCGTCGCCGTCCGCGAATATAATTCGCTGAGGAGCAACAGGAACAGATGCTCCTCTTTGATGCCGTGCAGCCAGTGCGCTGGAATTTGATTTGAAAGAGCACTGTTCCTGCCCCTCCCTTGTGAATCGAATCGCGGTTTTCTTGCGAATCGGAAGCGATCCCAGAAAATTTCATCTTTCTGTCGGCTCCGTGGCTACCGCCGTGACGCATTCGTACAGATTTTGAAAATTGATTTTTAGGAGAGTTCGCTTATTCGCGCGCATGGCTTTCAAGGAGGAGGAGAGAGCGGAAGCTATTTTGATGGGCGCATAAAATGGATCTTGGAATATTCGAGTTTCATGACTCTGGCCGTGAGACTTTTACGGGTGGCATGAGTTCATCAAGTGGCGCCTGCCGTAAAAAAATTTGGATGACTGGAATGCCTGGCCAGGATTACTACTTTGATGAGGCATGGAGCCGAAAGAGCTGTTAGCAGGTTATGGGCATTTTAAATCATTTCAAAAGCATGCGAAATTCCATTGAATCGCAAACCAAATGGATGACATAATCACCAGCGTCCGAAACCCATTGCTGTGGGCAGCAAGCACTTCTTCTGGTGTCGCACTCAATACCAAACACAAATATCTTCTCGTTTTTAATTCTGTTTGCTTTATCGTCTCGATAGTGCTGCAAACAAATTCTGCTGTGCTAGCGTTAGCTTGTTGCCGCAGTAACACAATCAAAATTCCACACCAGCTGCTCATCTCTATTTGCGACTATCACGTGCGGGCTTCAACTTCCGCGCTTTGAACTACAGTCGCGAGGGGGCAAATAAACTTCAAGTCGCACGATTAATTTGCCTCTGAATGGAGACGTCTGGCTTTATGTTGAGCTAATATTTGTCCATTTAGGAGCTGAAATACCGCCAAAATCCGTTTCCAGTGTGAACATTTAAGCCATGTTCACTCATGCTGGCATGCTGGCGCTTATCGTCGGCAGAACTTATCTCGGGAGGAGATTATTTATACCTGAGCGATATTTCGTGAGTTATGTAAGACTAGATAAGGTAAACGCCGAAATCAGCTGCGGCTTACTGACACACTCAGGAGTGTTGTAACTACGCGGTCACAACACACACTCCAAAGCATATCTATCGGAGTTTGCATTTGGCTGGCAGTGACGTGAGCCTTGAGGGGATCCGTCATAAGACACATGAGTATCGATTAAATGAAATTATCACGCCGGCCTTGGGTGCGGACTGAAGTCTGAGTGTGACGGTCGGGCGTAAACAAGAATCTGGGTACTAAGTAGTTGTGCTTGACGGTTTGCAATTAGACTTTACTTGAATTCATTTGCGACTAGTGTCGATGATTTGTGGTCATCGATGTTTGGAGTGTTTTTTTTTTTGTTTTTCAATCGATTTAGGATTGATAATTGACAAGGGCAAAAATGAAAAGTTGTTTCAATCTAAAAAAACGAGCAATCAGACTCAAATATTTGATATGCAAAACAGAGGGGTTTTTTTAACTTTATCTAGCTTATAGCGTGGTTTGGAAAAATTTTACATTTTCTACAGGATGAAAGACTTTTTAAAAATGCTATAATTGATGTGATCCAAATTTTGGTGTATTTTAGTGCCAACCTTCGCCTTCAAAATACCCCCGACAGAGGAATCCAGCGGATTTGCATCCAAAGAACTTGCAATCCACTGTGTCGAAGAAATAAAGTGTGGAACATTATTGTTTTACCAAACATGGTTGACGCGCGCTTTCTGAGATGATGCCGAGTCCACGGTGTCCGACCGCAATGTTTGTTTGTCCAAGGCTTCAATTCTGCCTCTAAAACAGTTTCACGGTATATGGTCGCTTTAACGAGCGGAGGGCGACCATTGGCGGTTATGGCGGTCTAAGCAATCACCATCAGTGCTGCCTGCTTTCTGGTGACTCTCCCAAAGGGGAAACGTTTTCAAAGGACCTCTCTGGCAAGTAAACTCGGTAAATCTGTTTGTTGACATATAGCTCTAAAACAAGTGGGAACTCATCGGAATAATACAAATTGGGCAACTCGCGACTTTCGTGCAAGCGTAGTAACTCCTTCGCTCTTTCGACTCTATCTCTAAAACAAAGTGTATTGTCACACACCTCACCAAAAATCTAGAAGAAAAATCGAAGAACTGTTCGAACGTTTCTCTTGTGTGTTTCGTCTTCTGAAGGCGATGATCGATGATGTGAAAGGATGGAGATGCTGTTCACATTGACGTGACGACGGTAAAGGCAACTTTTGAATGATTTTCCCCATCTAACTAAAAGATACAGGGAAGAACGACAAAAATCCACTGCCACTGCCACCAGTTTTCTCATAATTTTTAACTTTTCTCATGTTGCAGGAGTAACATCTCTTGGAATACGAATGGATAATAGTTATCCGAATAAAATGTTAACATTTATTTGCTTAATACACATACACCCGTATTTGGACATTTAAACGTGATTTTTCATTCATAACTGTTCAGAAATATAAATGGAAGTGAAAGTGGCCCTGGCTGTCCTTACTGAGTGAAATTCTGATTCAAATTATCTTATTCAGCAAATTGCACACTTTTCGTGGGCACATGAAACTAATGAGTGAGTCACATTGATATATTCTCTTTTGTGGATGAGATGAGGAGTAGGACGTCTTAAAATGAATGTTGATTAATTGCGTGAGATTTTGTATGAAAAGTCTGTACTCCTGAAATATCCCAGTTGAAAAAATGTCGGGACAGGTTGTGACATTAACCCAAGTTGTGGCACTGTCGCAAGATTAAGTACATGTGTTTTTGGAGAGAAATTGAGGATAGAAAATGAAGAGATAGAGATTATAAGTAGAGAAATGTAGAGGACAATGAAGGATCTTTGGTATTATTTGTTGACGTTTTTAACGTTTTCGTTAAATGATATTCCAGTTTTTAGGAGACATCATTTAAAAATTTGGTGTTTTTTTATTTAAAATTTTCATTGAAAAGGGTCTATGACCTCATATGAAAAAAGGACAACCTCATACAAACTCATTTCAAATTCGTGTCCTTCTTCTTCTTCTTGCGGCGCTACAGTCAGGGGTCGACCTGGGCATCAACCAACATGCTTCTCCAGCCAGCACGATCTTTCGCCAGCTGCCGCCAGTTGCGCACTCCAAGTTGGTTGTGGTCCTTCTCCACTTGCGTGCGCCACCTTTTCCTAGGCCGTCCTCTGTTGCGTTGTCCTCCAGATGCTATCAACACAAACAGGACCAAAAATCGCATATAAAACTTTTCTCTCGAAAAGACTAAGGGCTTCCTCATCCGCTTTTAGTAACGTCCAGGTTTCCGCGCTATAAAGTAGGACTGGGATGATCAAGGTGTTATATAAAGCAAATTTAGTCCTTCAAGAGAGGGCTGTATTACTCTATTGCCCCTTGAGCCCAAAGAAACAGCGATTGGCAAGAGCGATTCAGCGTTTGATTTCGGTACTGGTGTTATTGTCCCTATTTAGCGTGGAGCCGAGGTAGAGGAAGTCCCGGACAAACTACCTCGAGGTTTCTGCTGCCTTGTGTGACGCCCTGTCCGAGACGTCGATGTTGTGCGTCCTTCCTTGATGATGTACTTCGTTTTGCCCTCATTAACCACCCGACCCATTTTAGCCACTTCTGCTTCAATGTCAGCAAACGCCTCATTGACGGCTCGCTATTTTTTTCCAATCACGTAAACGTCGTTGGCTTGCCTCTGGTGTTGACTTGTGAGTTACGCACGATCTTCTCAAGGATAAATTCGTGTCCTCCCCATCATTTTTTTTAAACGAGGACGTTATTTGTTGTTCGGATTCAAAGAGTATTCGGATTATAGAGAACTGTTCTATCCATACGCTCTACATGGCATAGCTACTTTAAGCGTTTATCCATAGACTATCTCTCCTTTCACATGTCTTATGTCAAAATAGTTTTGTGTGTTTTTATGCTTTAAAGAATAATAAACAAAAAGTAAGAGGTGAAGCCAAAATACGTCACTTGTAAGCAACAGTAGCAGAGGCTACCTTATTGCAAACGGTGGCTTAAAATTGTTTTGTTACGATAATCATTCTCTAAAAAGAATAAGATCAAGACAAGGTCACTGTAAAAAAAAACAGTTGACTAAGGTTCTTCCCCATTTGTGCTCGCTGTTCCGTAGGCGATGAAACGCTGGTTCGGATTTAAAGAATCTTCAGGTTGGTGTTATGCAGTCGTACTACATGATGTGCCCAGTTAAGATTTTCAGACATGATAGAAAAGTGTACTTTTACTTCCTCTAAAAAGGATCCGTATCCCAGACACTAATGAAAATTCAGTACTGATGTCAGTGACAGTAGTGTCAACTTAAAAGCAAGAACCCTTGTAAATATTGGATTATCGAAAAACATGTTTCCCAGTAGTACACAAAACATTCTCTCATCACGTCACAATGTTGATTGTTTGCCTTGTGCAACCTTGACGCCACCATAGCCTCCTCTCCCCAAGCACGAATGAATTCATCCCCATCGACGCCTAATCAGTTCACTGAATAATACTTGCGTGTTTTTTTTTTCTGAAATGTGCCATGAAATGCCTGCAAAAACGAAAATTTAGGTCAATGTCAGAGAATCAATTTCTCAAAAATTGGCAGCTACCGCCCGAGAATTCCCCGAAATCTCGGCCTCAGCGCATTTCACTTCGCGAATGTGAAAATTGTAAATCCAATACGACCTCCCTTCGCCGCGGTCTCAATAAAATATTTATCTTCCATAACGTGAATATATCTTTTATCGCGCTGCACATTCACACGACACGCTCTCAGCGTGCTTGTACGATCGCACCACAAACAAGTCGCTGTTCGATATCTATGCGATATTTTTGTATGACTACAACTGCGGCGTACCAGCGTTAATTGATGTCAAAAAGAAAACAAGAATTTTTCACAGTTGGGGTGAAAAGATTGTCACCCCAAAATCATTTTTCATTCCTCGTCAAATCGTTGCATGAAATCTCACAAATAAAGGAACATCGCCGTAATCGCACACAGATGAATGATAATTCAATCTCCGTTGCAATAGCTTTGCTACAGCTCCTCTTTCTTCCGTCCGTGTCGCGGCCCATTGATTGATTGTCGCCTTTCAGCAATTTCCCTCAATAGAAGGCAGACAAAGTGTACAAAAGAATTCAAGTGGTGGCATTCTCTAGGATGCCGAGCGGCACACGCTGAACGAAGATAATGGCTTTTGTGTGAATCTGTCTAAAATTAGAAGCAGCGGTGCGAATGCAACAGGGAGGACGTAGATATTAGGTCGGTTGACAGTGTTGGGCAAAAGTAATGGTGATTGTGTTTCAAAATTGTATGGGAGAAAATTATTTTATAATTTGTAAAGATTCTAGGGTGTGTTTGCGAATAATAATATTTTTCAATGTCTAAAATGCACTTTGGAAGCCTACGTGACCCAAAGTGAAAGTCTTTAAAGTTTGTTTGTAGAGATATCTAAAGATTAAAATTGCAAACGTTTTTTTTTTTAAAGCTCTGGAGACAAATTCATCAAATTTACTATCGTAAATATCATCCCAATCTGCTTTGAATTGTTCCTTGGGAATGGGTGATAGATTTATTCGCATGTGTCGTTACAGTCTTTCCCGTGAATTCCCACCAATTCTCGATATCTTGCTTGTTATCGTCAAATGTTTGCGTTTGTCCGTTAAACCTACCGGAGTTCATTTTAGTGAAGTCATTTTTCATTGTTATTGATATTTTGTATTGCATTGTCCTGACGAAATTCAATTTTCAATACGTAAGGCCGTCGCATAGTAGCGTTAAATTTGGTTAAGCGATTCAAAAACGCATTTTGCAAATGTGCTTCTCAAACCATGTACGTTTGATGTACGTTCACGAAGAAAATGTCAAAACTTCGAAAGCTAAACAATTTTAAAAATCAAACAGTAATTTGGCAAAACACTGTGGGGTGAAAAAAAAGTAATTTCCAAAATGTTGAGAAGTGGTAAACTCATGTGTTGCCCCTATAGCTTTCTCATGTGCTTGTGGTCTTTTGAGATGTCTATGGTCTCGGCAATATCACGCAACGTCAATTGGCAGTACTTTCTTTGTCATTTATTCTTCATGGCAGCCGTCTTCGGGACACCTAAGCGTTTCTTATAAAACACCGAAGTGTGGCAACTTTTAATAACAATTTTGACGGTCGCCATCAAAGAAGAGGAGTCGTCGAAAAAAGTTTCCGGGTGCCCTTTGATTTCGTTGCGCGACTTTCCTATCAAAAACCGAATCGAATCACCGATCAATATTGTTCTTTTCGTTTTTCAAAAATCCGCTGATACCCCTGCTTTCTCACGACATTTAAACAAATCTACGAATAAGATTGGGTATGACTGCTGAGTAATCATTTCGAAATTCATATTTTTGTGATCAAGGGAATCTGTTCTTTTAATGTACCTTTTTAGTATTTATAAAAGAATTCAGCTTTTGGAAAAAGATGCAATTTTCCAGCTTATGTTGCTAACATTAGTTGCTACAGGTTGCTGCCATACTGGAAATGTATGTGTATTCAGAGTGAAAACACGAGTCAATTTTTAGAATGAACCTCTATATTTCTATAAACTTTAACATTTTAAGCTATTATTATTTGTATGGAACCCTCAGAATGCGAAGTTCCATACTTGCCCCAAAACGAAATACTGAATGCCATAGTTTTGCAATAATTTTAAAAATAAAGCAACAACTAAAACTTTTTGCTGAAGATTCCTTTGTGGGAGTGGCGTAATGGCTGTGGTTTAATAGCCAAAATTGCCGACAGTGCCGTTTTTTTACTAACTATCAAAATATCTTACGTACTGGACAAAAAATTCTTAAAACTTGCTTAACTAACCAATTCATTTCTGACTTACTGGCCATTTTCGGCCACTCTAAGCTAACCTAAAAGTAACGCTATGTCTTTCGACGTCTCAACAAAAAATTCTTTTCTCTTTCTAGAGAGCTTAACGTAAACTAAGAAATGCAAAAGCTTAGTATCTAAACAACTTTAAAGAACTTAATATCTACACCTAAACTAAAACTAAAACTAACCTTATGCATAATACAAAATATACACTGTATATTATGCTTTTTTTGCCGTTCTTACTAGTTCGCTATGACATTTTTATCCTTCTAACTAAGGTCAGGCGGCTATTGGGCTTTCCCGGTTTATGCTTGAGGATTAGTCACTCCACCGTGGTAGAGTGCGAGGCCATTCTACAACCTCTTCCAGCATTACAACCGGGTCCTGTGATCCACAGAACAGCAGAGGTCTACCTCCCTACCAAGGTGGAGTGATTGTCCCTTAGCATAAACTAAGTTTGGTACTTGGGTAATTAAGACGTGTAGTCTTGCATTATCTACGACTTTTGTGAAAATAGACTCTGTAAAGGCAGGTGATCACGTAAATCTAAATCTCACGTCTGTCGGGGTGTACTCTTGCTTCCTCGGTGACGGCAGCCTCGGGTATGATTTTTTTACTCAGAATTGACATTCTTTGTCCTAACAGCTGGACTTTCAAGAACCCAAACTTGTATGCGTTTTGAAATTAATTTTGCACACACCTCACACATTTTCCAACTTAAGAATGATTTCCCTTGATCCCATCATTCTTCAGAAAAACTAGTTCTGCATATTCGACATATTTAGTCATTCCCGTACCCCTCACACATATTTGACACCTGTCACTTTGGTATAATCTGACAGCTCTAAAGAAAGCCAATCAATGCAAACGTCGTCGCTCATTCCGATCTCTTCTTTTTTTGTGTTTTCCTTATTTCGTTTTTGTTTTGATTTTATTTTGTTTTGTTTTATTTTTAGGTAAACTTCATATCTTCGCGCTCGCGCTACCGAGTGAGTATAAATATTGGATATTCTCCCCCGTCTTCAGCGCCAGCCACATGTCATAATCGAGCTTTGCATCTCTTTCATTTTGTTTGTTTTGCCTCTTTTCCATTGAACCGGGTATCACATGATGCCCCTTATGTAAATGGTAAGGCCGACGTATTTTGCAGGGACGACGACGGTCGCATGCCGCCACCGATTCGAACTAAAAATACGATCAGACGAAAAAGAGAGAAGAGGGAGAGACGAAAGACAACAAAACACAAACCACTAACACACTCTAACAAGTGTTTTTGGGGAGATCGCTCAGCGGTGGCGGCAGTGGCAGCGGCGGCGTGAATCGGTTATCTCTGGTCCGCCGTGTGTTTACCAAAACAATAAGACGCTGCCAAGAGGGCTGTGATCGTAAAGTTCAAAAATAAAACGCTCAAGCTTCAGCCGTGAAAATTTAAGTACCGCGTCGGTTGGGGCTGCGGAGGCGGCTCAACGGTTTACTCTGCTTATCAGATGAAATAAATCACTTAAAGACTGAGAGGATGTTTGCATGCACTATAACGCTACCCAGCTTTGGGTGGTGGTTATCTTCGAAGCTATTTGCGGGAGATGCTTCATTCGTGTACATTTGATAAACGCAGGGGGCAATTTGTGTGCTCTGATCAGATAGTCTTTTTCTTTGTTTTTTTTGCGGGACTTATGTGCTCTGTTTCGTCGTCTGGTTGTTTGGTCTTAATATGCGCTGGAAGAGCCATCAACAGTTAAGTTCAATATTTGTCATGTTAACCTGTAGTTTGCACAAATGATAATTTCACTGGACTCGGTGGTCGTTGCCCTGGCAATGTTTGCTTTAAAGGAGATGCGAAAAAGCGTCGAAGGAAATTAACAAATTTTTTTTGATGTTCGTGCTACTCAGACCTGCGTTCGGTAGTACCTTTGATTTTTTAATAAGTCACGGGATTTGAATTCTCACTTAAAATTTATGTAAAATTATTTTTTCAGAGCGAAAGTGTGGTTGTTTTCAATTTCCGGGCTAAGTTTTTTAAATTTTTTTCATGTAAAGTGACACTCAGCACACTTCATTACCTATTGCGAATAATCTACTACATTTCCCGGAGATTTCTTTCTCCGCCCATCGAAGTGTAGCATTTTGGTCTAACATTTTTTGAAATTTTCATAAAAATTGCACAAACCAAACTTATTCTGCCACGGGAATCTCCGAGCATTTATGATGATGAACTCGAAGTAATGAAAACTTCCACAACAAATGTACGTTTCTTTTCAAACCTCTTCAAGTTGCAAACTACTTAAACTTTCACACTTTATGGCCGAATTTGACTTTCCACTTAGTAGGTTTCAACGCGAGTTTAATGGTTATAAACGAATCTCGCAACGCTGCTCGATTGTGCGTGATACCTGTTCGTGCTAATAGAAAAGAAAAAGATACATAAAATGTCACTTTTCAGAGAGCTTACACCTTTTTAGAGGGAAAATTAAATTTGCAAATAGGCAGGCGGTTGCTTCGTGTCCTTTGATGTACAGCGAGAAATAAATTTTCCTAAAAAGGAAGTCACTTAACAGCGATAAATTAAATGGCTCACTTCTATGTAGGCTTTGATAAACGTTGTAAGGGTTGGCAGTGGATGGTTCGGAGTACGCTGGGTTGGCATTGCTCGCATAATGGAAAAATAATAGGAGACTGTAAAGATTTATGTTCGCAAAAAATCGAAGACACGAGGCTAAGATTTGCATGCAAAGACATACATAAAAGGTTTTCGCAGTTTTCTTTGCCTTTTCTTTTGGTTTTCGCCATCAAATAAAATCAAGTTTTACTGCTCTCCCGTTGGCACTGCCTTTAGGTTTGCTTGGCGGGGTTGGTTAGCATTTCATGTTACTCAAAAAGCCTTATTTTATCGGTTGATTCTGGCGCTCTTCTTTCGACTGTGAGTCGCGCCATTTCTGCCTTCACAAATTTTATAACTACCCGATTTTCCGCCGCATCCCGCATTTACTAGACAACTTCTGGTTGGTTCGATAGACTCTACCGAGAAGAGAAGAATGCGTACTCTCCGTCCTACCGCTGGTGTGAATACCATAGGGAGAGCTTTCTTCTTTTAGTCTGTTTAGATGCTTCCGGTAACCTTAAGTGACCCAAGGACAACTGCATTAGATGTTCGTTGCAATTTCCTTGCGGTCTGTTGATCCACAAATCGATTACTGGAAACATAGTATGCGTCCATCTATCCTTTATGGTATCATCTCATCAGATCCTTTTTTCTTCTTTTATTCTCCTTGTTTCCCTCGTTTCAGTTAACATCAAGAGGTTTTCAGAGGTAAATTTTGTTCATCTCTTGCGTGAGGATGTCTATGGGAATACCACCAATGATGACAAATGCGGCTTCGTTTGAAATTGTTCAATATCCGCGTTTTGCCCTTAATGCAGGTACATAGATGTGGGATTCGGATTAAGGTGTTCCACTGCCTGGTCGGTTTTATATCACGGACGCGCCACTCCCTACTGTAGGGTTTTTTCATTGAATTTTGAACTGTGTTCCACTGTGAAATCTAAAAAAAGCCAATTCTTTGTGTGCGGCAGAAAATCAATTTGTCTCTTATGACGCTGCACGTTGCTTTAACGAACAACGGCGAAGTTTTTAGTACAAAGACTCAAAACTTGAAACAAAAGATTCGGTTCAACGATCGATGACTTGACTCCCTTAATATACTTCCTGCATTCTCTTTTCTTTGATTATTAACAGAAGTTATGGTGGAAATATGACGTACATTGACTAGTAAGATAAAACATTGGATCAATAATTGAAGGGCACACAGCCCACAACGGACCAGGGCCTGGCATCTGCATCAAGTACTCGTGTTGTGTTTCTTTTCTGTTTTCTCACTAGTAAAATCTACAGTTTCTTGCCGACTTCGAATAATGAGATTTGTGAAGCTTTTTATAGACAATCAGTCCTCTTTGAATGCTGTTAGCAGATAGAAAGAGGTGATGTCTTGAAAAAAATCTGAGATGTTCAGTCCGGGAATCGAACCTGCCCCTTCGGCGTGTGGGTCAACGCATTTACCCACTACGCCATGACGACTACGAAACATGACGGTTTATATTCAGCAGATTTGCGTTTCATTATTTGCCACAAGGCAAATAATCCCAATCAAAATTGGGTGCAGGTCGGGCGAACTCGCAAACTAGTCTAGTCTAGCAAATCCGAGGTCAGCAAATATTGAAACAGAGAAAAATGAAAGACCTTGGTTTGCACTCGGTTTAAGAAGTTAATTTGGCATGAGGGAAAGGTGCAGAATCGATTGAAAAAAATCTCCTAGTCAATATCTATCACACATCGCCAGTCATCCTGGGTGCAAACTGTACACACAAAATTTTCTGTTGTGGTTAGAAGAAGGTTTTTCGTTTTCCGCCGCCTGTACGCCTTCTCCGTATTGTATCGATGTTTAGGTCAACGTTTTTTTTATTCTATTCAATATATATTTTCTCAACTCATATGATGTTTCTCGCTTCATCTTCATTTAAACACATAGCTTCTATAAGACATCACGCTCTTAAAAGAAAGTTACTGCCTAAGTTGACCACCATCAGCTAAAATCGTAGAAAATCTTATTAAAATGTCGATAGACCGTATGGCCTCTGTGTTAACAGGGTTGGTTGAGTTTTAGCTTTTTAAACAATCCTCTAATTATCGTACATCATAAACCATCTGAACAGGACAGTCCAATGTACAGAGAGTGAGAAGGAAGCTTGGTAGTAGGATGAAGGACATATCTCAATCAAATGCTCTTTTACGGAAAGTCTTCCGTGTAATTCAGGGGATCCAAAGTTTCTTTTTTTCTTTATCAGACCCATAATGGTTGAATGAATGAATCCTCACAGCAATCTGACGATAGGATAGACTTTCCTTAATAAAAGTCGAAATTATAATTTTAACGTCTCCTTTATACTGAACACAGTCCAAATTCCATTCGAAATAATTTTGAATACGAAGCCGTTCCGTCCGTTCTGGAAAAAACATTCATGACAATTGGAAAAATTGCACTCCGGTATAATTACCCATTTTCTATGAACGAATTACCGACACGTAGTTTTCTGACCGCAAGTGTATTTTTTCAAACTTCTCCAAACGTAAATCTTTGAATTTCATGTTGAATGTGCTAACAAGTGTCTTATGCACCCCAAATTGCTACCGCTACCCATCATTGATCAATTATTCATCGGTGGAGATGTCGTCTAGGCGCTAACTTACTGCCCCCTAGAAGTATACATCATTTTTGTAATGTACACATTTCAACAAGCTCTCCAAAAAAAAAACGTTAATTTCCCCTACTCAAAAGCTTTCCGCTTCAGAAATAAAGCAGCAAATAATACAAATACAAGCACAGATAGACTATTCTAGATACGCACGTGATTCGAGATAAGACCAGCTGTTGCACGAAGCCAAGTGCCATTTGAGCAGCAAAAGCTGCGGCAATCTCTACTTCATGCCAATTGATGCGCTCATTCGCAGCACATTGTTGTCCTTTGAGGGACATTCATTCCCCCTCATTGAATAGGTCTCTTTTGAGACCTTAAGCTGCTGAGACATTACCGAAGTGAAGTGTGAACACTTTATTCTTGAAAGACGCTTTCTCGGCTCACCGAAATGGCAGAACAAGCGGCGATAAGAACCTGCCGCTTGTCCTTGTTTACTGCTTTTGTGCATTTTACGGTTTGGAAATTATTGGATCATGCGAATGAATTGGGAATGCAGCTTACATCGCTGACATAACCGCAGAAAGTATCGTTTCAGTCTAATTGCAGTCTTCCGTTTGGCGGAAATTACATTACGAATTCCAGGTCTGCACACACGCGAAGGCGGCGGCGAGAAGAAAAAAGGAACACGCTCAAGTTTTGTGTGTTTTCATTGTACGACTCGTGACTCTTCGATTTGAATCGAATCGAAAATGGAATTCATTTGACGTCGTCTCGCCGGATAGTGGATTTGCATATAAATTTGAATAAAGTTTTAATTTCTTTTGTGCGCGAAGTGAACGACAACAACGTACAACAGTCGGGGTGTACAAAAATGAACGGACCAATAAAAATTATTGAAATTCATTTTTGCACGAATTTGAATTTGAAGTGTGTTTTGGAGTTTGATGTGGTTTTGATGCAACGAACTTTAATTGCATCTAAAAACTGCCACAATGACACTGATGACGTCTTGGTTGGCTTTAATGACATAAGCTGTAAGAATTTGAAGGGCAAACATTGCTCTTTTTACCATGGCTGTGTGAAATGATGGCTGCAACCATGTCTTTCATTTCTCTCCTTTTCAAGATGGAGTTGAACCTTAGTTAACTTGCTTTTCTAGTCAGAATGGTACTGACAGCTTAAATTTCATATGGTCACCTGATTGAACTTTGTTGGAGCTGGACAAGAACGAGGTCTTCTTCAACAGTGTTCTCCTTCAGAATCGTGTATGGAGTTGCAAATGCAATGAACTTTAGCTTCTGACTCGAAGAGACTCGGCATCAAAGCTTGAATAGGTGTCAGATACGGTCCCCAAAATGTGTGTTTTTCTGTTCTTTTAAGAAAGTGAAGTGTATAACTGAGTGGACATCAAGGGTTGTGAGAGCGTTTGAAGGATACAAGGGCCAACACTCCTCTTGAAATAAAGTTATGAAGGTTGGAACTCCCTGACTTTTAACATATGTTCCTTGAGGAGCATTTTTTCACAGTTTTACGTTGAGAGTTGCGCCAACTAGTTGTTACTAAGAAAATTAAAGTTCTCATGTACGAAATTGAAACAAACCCTTTCCGACTTCAAATTTAACCACGATTTAACGGTATTTCTGTGCAAAAGTTTGGTCACGTGTACAATTCATGTGCAAAACAGAGGGGCGGTAGAGAAAACATTGCAATGGAGCACAAACTGTAATCAATTGGCAATTGCCACTTAAATTTCCTTTGTATATCTAATCGCAAGAGTTAATCTCGTTTAATGGATAAACAATTTGATTATCTCGATCACCAGTCAAAACACACCCGTATTCTCCATCATAAAGATACGCGATGCGGCGCATTACGACAGTCGAACTGAAAGCGAAATGGCTTCCAGTAGATGTAATCCAGTTCATGAATTTTTGATGATCTGTAACTTTCTGATTAATAATTTGAATGGCTGTGTGGATAAGCCTGAGGAAAAGGAGGTTAGAAGCAATAAATAGAAAATATCTCGATTCGGGGTTGGAAATTGATTATGGTCGTGAGTTCAAGGCGAATATCAGAATCTTTGTGCTGGGAGTTGCGGTCGGGGGAGTACTGCTTAGATTGCGGTAATGAAATTATGAAAGTTAATCAAAGCGCGGAGTTTATGTGAGAAGATGATGCCGGAAATTTGGATAAGCTCAGCGTTAAATACTTATTATTCCTTTTGTTAAAGGGAGAATAAAGCCGTTGAGGGTGATTTGGCACGACGCTGCGGGAGTAATAAGAGTGGATCTTAAGGAATTTCGTGGTTTTAATAGGCGCCCGATTACTTCGGTCTAATGACGTTCGTAAAATTAAATACGTGACGGTTGTTAGGCCAGAGAAATTTTGTGAGGTTATTAGTAGAACTATGTTTAATTCTTAGTCATGGACTGAACTTTCGTTCATCGTGAATTTTTTACGACACCACTACTTTCGAGTGACTGACAATACTCAAACTGTAAATCTCCTCGATTCGTGAGGGAAAAACAGCAAACATAACACAAGTCCTGGAATTTATGTAACATATCTGTACAAATACATGTAAATAAGGGAAATTTTTATTTTTCTAAAAGAAAAATCATCAATTTCTATTTTGGCCCCGCTCAAAGTGGTCCCAATCAGATATTATACCCTTGTGCCAGCGTTTTTACCAATCCTGGAAGCAGTTCTGATATACACTTCTTGGCATGCCCTTGAGCTCTCTCAGCGTTTCGGTTTTATGTTCTCAATCGTCAAAAAACACTGGGTTTCTTCAAACCTGTTAACAGGAAAAAGTTTCCAAGCAGTGAATGCGGTGGCTGAGGCATGATAACGGTGTTGTTTTTAGCTACCACACCCTTCATGCCCCAATTTGAGAAAAAACGAGCCAATCGACATGCCAACATCTTCAAAAACTTCTCTAATAGCGATTCGACGATTCTTTATTGACAATTTTCTTCGTTTTCTCAACATTTTCATAGTGTGGTGATATGCTGGAGCGTTCAGGGCGAGCATCGTCATTCATATCTTCTCGACCTCCTTTGAAAAGTTTGTACCAGTTGTAAACATTGTTTTGACTCAGAGTACACTCACCATAGCACTTTATTGTTTTTTTTAACACAAAATTGAATGCAAAGTAAAGAAAAGGATCAAAGGCTCTTTTTTTTGACAGCAGGAAATCGAGTAACACGCATTTATTTTGAAAGAATTTGCTTAATATTTTTTATTATGACTGATCTATGACAGTTATGCTTACATCGCCACGCCGTGATATAATATGGTCATTGAATTTCTCGAGCAAAAGAGTCATTGTCTCATTTCATGTGTGACAAGTGGTACCATACTGTTGGGATCTTACTTATCGCCGATTTATGGCTAAAAGAGTTTGTTATCATCTCGTGATAAGGAACACCATTCACGGTAACTGTTTGGCCGACCCCATTTTCAAAGAAGTAGTGGAAGACGGATGACGTTGTCAAACCAAAAACCACAACAAACAGTCACTCGTTGCAGATGCATCAGCTTTTCAATAATCACTCGTGAATGTTTGTTTGCCAAATGGCTGAAATTAGCGGAAAATTCTACCGATTGTCGACAAATTTGGTCGATAAAGCTGATGACATCATGAAGTGCAATCAATGTTTTTGATTTGAACGGCCATTTTCGTAAATGGCTTCAAAAATTATAACGTGCTGCTCAATTGTGTAGATCTCCATGGTTGCCAAATATAGAAACAAAACAATGACAATTTAAGTCGGAAAAAGATACGCTGATGTGTGACTCATAATTCACATTGTACATCATTGTTGGACAACGCTTCATGTTTCTGTAAATAGAAATCAGACAATACAGATGTTCTCCGGTTAAAGTTTTGTTCAATTTGCGTTTGGTTTAGAGTAGATTTGGACATGGGCATGAAACTTATACGAGAAATTTCAAAATTAAATACTAACAATTGAGTGGCACCTCAGCCCACAAGGGACCAGCGCCTAGCTTCTACGACAACTGCTCGTGTTGTGCGTGCTACTGTTCTCTCACGAGTAGAAGGGACCTAGAGTTTTTTGCCGACTCCAAACGGCAAGATTTGTGAAGCTTTTCATAGACAATTGATACTCTTTGAGTGTTGTCAGCAACTCCAAAGAGGTGGTTCCGTGAAAAAATGCGAGATTTCTGGTCCAGGAATCGAACCTAGACCTTTTGCTTGTGTTTCGACGCAGATACCCACTACGCCACGGCGACCACAAATTTTAAAATTGCCTTCCAAAAAAAAGTTTTTTTTTGTCGAATATACAACCTCAAGAAAGGCTTACGATTCAGTTTTAATCTTAACCTCAGCTGAATCTTACTCAGAAGATCCTGCTAAGTAAGTCTTTCGTATTTAAAGGGTTTTCCAATATAGACTAGACAACTTTTTTCTTTTACTAATACAATTTTTTTCTTTTATTAAAAAATAAAAATAAAAGAAGTTGCTTGTTCGTGTTCTTTATCGTGATGAGAATATTGAGTTTACTGAATAAACTGACAGTGACAATACTGAAGGAGTGCGTCCACAAATTCAATTCAAAGTTTTCAAGTCACTTTATTTTTTCTGTAACTCAGAGTTCTTCAGTTTGTCGATTGTACATGTGACTAAAAAGTCAGGCAAAGTGTCCTCTCTCTAACTGCCCGGGAGTTCGAATTTTCTTTTCTTATGTTCTTACACTTGGACTTGTTAATTTATATTCGTTTGATTAAAAAACTGATTGGCATTAGTCAATTAGTTGGTATCAAAAGCTTAATTTTCAGTACAAAAACGTTCCTGACAAGCACCAGCAAACCGGGTATTTTTGTTTATCTCACCCAATTACAACTTCCAGTGAACCCTATCAAATGGATTCCGCACACCGCTAAAACGTCCCTCAAATGCGTTCGTCAAATGAAAGGTTGTTCACATTTTCTCTCCACCACTTGCGTGCGTACTCTGCTTTGGCTACCCGAAGCTCGCTCGATGCGCATGCTTGTCAAAGGTTACTGAAAAACTCTGTCTCTCAGCTGCGTCATGGATGTGTGCTTACAAACTGGCAACCGACATTCGAATGATATCGCAGAAGAGTCGTTGGCCGGTCTATCGGACGCTGTTATCGTATGTTGTGTCGGTATTTCGAAACTCGGTCAGGTCAGGTAGAGAAGGTGAAACGCCGCCGCACAGCATAGACTCGAAACAGTCCCAAGTGTTATCGCGGGCTGATAACAAACGTCACACATCACTGCTATGCGTCGAACGAAAAGAGCACAAACGACAAGAGACCAGACGACTGAGAACGCGTAGAGCTTTGACGACGTCTATGGATGTCTGTCAGTTTGTCAGTCACTTGTGAAGTTTTGTTTTCCGACCAAATCGAGAGTCACTAAATCGAAGCGAATCAGAATTAGTATCGCTTTTGACGGCCCCCATTGAGGATCGTCTTCAAATTCTGCAGCTGTGTGTGTGCACTGTGTTGGGTGCTACTTTAAGTGGACGGTAAAGAAAGAATTGATCTCGCGACCAAAAAAAATTCAATCTATTCGCGTTGCTGTTGGTGCTGTGCACATTTCAAAAAAAATAAAAAAAAAAAAAATAAAAGTGAATAAGTGACAGTCGACGTGGTAGTGTGCGAGACTGGCAAATCATGTTTGATTCGTTCAACGACACTTGAGATGCGCGTGTGTGTTGTGCACATGAATGTACAAAAAGTCGCGAACGAAAGCTTCACTCCCCTAATCGAAGTCACATTAGTAATTTTTTTTGTTGTGATATCTGCTAGATACTGTATCTGATCAGGTGCGAGTGGTGCTTAATTAATGATGTTTCAATCGGTCTTTTTTTTCTGGCGTGCTGATACGTTGCCTGATTACTACGCTGCGTCCGTCCGCTATTAGGAACCGACTTTGAGAAGAGAACATGTTTCTCTGATTGTAAGAGCTCTTCTCTAAAGAGGGATGTGTAATCACTCTGTACTAAAATTTGCTTCTATTTAAATTGAGGGCTATCGTTGTCGCATGATACGTGCTGTTGAGCATGGGATCTGTTATTCGTTTTGTTCTCAAGGAATTCACTCGCAAAATCAAGTTTTCATTCGTGGTCTTATTGCGGCATCAAAGCTACTTCAAGTGAAGGTGATGTGTGACTGTGTATGACATTCGATCAATTGCAGTTGACTTATTTCTGATTACTTCACGCTGAGTGAAGAGTTTGCTAAGTTAATGCAAATATCCTCAAGAGGCATTTGTGATTTGAAGGTGTTCTTCGTGCACTCCCTCGATCGTTAGTTAGTTCAAGTGGTGGATTTCAATTCAAAGATTGAAGCTTTTAAAATGATCACGTGAAGGGATTTTATAAAATAGAAATCACTGGGTGTTGGTTTCTGAGTATCGTATCGTTGGAAATCGAAATTTTATTTTTTATCACCGGTATCTGATGGAAACCTCTTGAGCTTTTCTTTTTTTCTGTGAAGTCCGAAAAAGCTGAAGCATTTATAAGTGAAGAAAGTTTGCGTTCACTAAATGCGCATGATTTCCTTGCGAATTGAAGTAGATCATGTCAATTAAGACAACGCTGAATGCGCAGTTGCTTTAACAGCCGGACGGAAGGATCTAGAAATAAAAAGCAAATCAGGGGTAAAGCAGGATGATTATCAAAGCTAAGGGTGCGACAATGTTTCTAATCTACACAGGACACGGGCTAGTTATCAGATAATACTCCATTCAGCGAAGCATAAAATGGCGTTTTTCAACATGGCGGTGTCCGGCGAGAGATCTAGTTGGCTGGAGAGTCATATTGATTGAGCCCCAGGTTCACTCCGCATTGAAGCGCCATTAAGGGAAGAATAGGAAGTCCCTATAGGAAGGGACTGTCTTGAGACTATCGTTTAAGACAGTAGTTTTGTCAATAATCTAAGTCGCGTTTTCAGCTTAAAAGTGCTTTCATAAACAGACTGTGTCCTTACAGACAATGAAGTGTATTTTCTCATCTACGTAAGAATAGTTTAATTATGAATTTGGTTACAGTTCCCACGAACTATAAAGAAACATCAACTTACTTGACACTTGTTATCAGTCTAAAAGTTCATCATTCACACACGAAGAATGACACATTCCATATGACAGGTAAACAAATGAGCAATCAAGACACTTGACTCTTGGAACTGTCAAAAAGTTCTCCAAACTTTCACGAATTCAAAAAATACAAAACAAAGTTGTTTTTAGCGCAAAATCGGAGAGTGCTAGTCTATCCTTGGTTATGATTTCATTCTGACTGACAGTTCAAGCAGATAACACTGTCAAAAGTATGTCGTAAATATATCATTCACAAAAGCCAAACCATAAAAGCAGTTGCAGCCACCCCAATATCTCTTCATTTAGCTAGTCATAGTGTTTAACTCATTGGACTTTCGCACTTAGTGTGAAGGCCAACGAACGTGTCGGGTCTTAAGGTGGCGTCATGGAATCTCTGATGACTAAATCTCGCAAATGTCAAACCAAGGTTAAAGTGAAATCAGACACACTTCTAAATACGCTTCAAACGGCTTGAGAGCGTTCAGTGTCAAATCATTTTCTACGCTCGACTTCATCGCGTTCAATTTTTTTTTCGATCGTGCCTTTTTAAATTAAATACACGGGATACGATTTCAGTGCTTCCCCTGACGCGTCACAGCCACTATCTTCGTCCGCCTGTTGGCATCGTAATTCAATCTACCGTTAGCGCATGCTGTCAGTTTTAGCTCCAGCCTGAACGCGTAAATTGACGCCAGTTACCGGCTCATTACACCGACCAATGAGCACCACCGCCGCTCCATTCAGCGTGACGGCGGGATGGGGACCAGATTGAACTCGAATATGACGGCCATAACCGTTCCGTTTAATTTGTCGCACAAAGCGATTCGCAACGCACCGCCTCATAGACGAAGAATTCAAAATAAAAAAGCGAAGGAAAGATGAAAAAAAAATGCAAATAAATATTCACAACACATCACACGGTCCCTGGCATTTCAACCCCGAGGGCAGAGCACCCTGTGGCACCGCTGCCGCAGCCCCAATGGAAAGCTCATGCAAATTGCCCTGAGCACGAGACCAGTTTGAAGCGAGGCAAGAAAGTCGTAAAATAAACTGTAATTACACTTGCATTGCAATGGCATATGAATTTGCATTCGTCTGTCACATATTAGCATTTGTAATTTGTTTGCAAAAATAGTCGTGTTACGGTGAAAGGGCGGCGGCGGCGGTGGTGGCGTCGGTGGGACGATGAGAGTTTGTAAACAGTGCGCAGTACCATCGACTTCGTTCCGTGGATTCGAAGTGCGGCATATGTCACTTTAAACTTGTGTCAGAGTGACAGTTGTGGTGGGCTGTCAGCATTAAAGCAATCTAGTACTTTCTTAATGATGAGTTGTTTATTTTGAATGAGGGTGAAAAAATTGTAGGTGGGTGATTTGGAATGGTGCACTGGTGCAAGTATGTGTGTGTGTGGGCAGTGTGAACAATTGGATATATATTTTTTTGTTGTTGGCGAATCTGAGGTGGTTCGGTGTTATTCATAAACTTCTTGCATGAGGTGATGTTTACGGAGAGTCTTCCTGCCTTTTTGATATAGGTGGCAACATTTTAAATGCATTGATCATCAGCTACGTTTAGAAAACAAATTTTCAAAACGATACGCTTTTACAACGATTTTTATTCCGGCGATCATTTTTTGAGTCATTGAATCTTCCTCTGCGTGATCATTAGTCAGATTGAATACGACACGTGCATGATAGCTGCACTTGAGTCCGCAAAGTCAGATTGCACAAATGATTTGTATGCATTGACTGTGATTTTACTTTCGTTCATTTTTGTCCCGGCATACTGAATTTCATTACTGCGTCACATGTCTTGTATGAGGAAGAACCAAATATCAATCAAATGTAATTCATTACTTGGAGACGAATGAAGCTAAGAAAAAAATGGATTTTCAAAAAATCAAATGAACAATAAAAATTAAGATAATAATAATAATAATAAAAATTGAGTGACATTACAGTCCACAGAGACCAGGGCCTAGCTTCTACAACAACTACTCGTGTTGTGCGTGCTATTGTTCTGTCACGAGTTGAATGGACCTGCAGTTTTCTTCCGACTCCGAACGTCTTTTTAAAGACAATTAGTACTCCTTGAGTGTTGTTGAGTGCCGTGAAAAAATGCAAGGTGTTCCGACCGTCAATCGAACCTAAACCTTCTGCCTGTGAGTCGACGCACCTACCCACTACGCCACGGCGAAGTGAGTTGATAAAATAGTAAAAACTTTGCTGCAATGTACACCACTTCCTTGTTCTATTTTTTGTCTATAATTATTTTGTCTTGCGAAACCAATTGTCAGTTTCACATTTATCCCACTGTTGAACGGGCAAATTCCACCTGCAATTATACTTATTTCAAGAGGATGCTCTATGTTAACGCCTCTCTACTTCAGTCCAAATTGGTTGAGGTCCTTCTCCACTTGTGTGCGCCACCTTAGCCTAGGCCGTCCTCTGTTGCGTTGTCCCAATGGCTCAGATTCGAAGACTTTTCGGGCCGGAGTAGTGGGATCCATGCGTTCTAGCCATCTTAAGCGTTGTATCCGAAGACGCTTGATTAGCTCATCGTTAAAACTTCTTCTCCAGATTCCATCAACGCAAACAGGACCAAAAATCGCACGCAAAACTTTTCTCTCGAAAAGACTAAGGGTTTCCTCATCCGCTTCTATTAATGTCCAGGTTTTCGCGACGTAATGTAGGACTGGGATGATTAAGTTGTTATATAAATCAGGCTCAGTCCTTCGAGAGAGGGCTTTGTTACTCAATTGCCTCTTGAGCCCAAAGAAACAGCGATTGGCAAGAGTGATTCTGCTTTTGATTTCGGTACTGGTGTCCCTGTTTACCGCGGAGCCGAGGTAGACGAAGTCCTTGACTACCTCGAAGTTTCCGCTACCTAGTGTGGCGTGTACTTATCGCCGTTTGAATATTTGGTTCTCAGTTGCATTGCTGTGCTACACATTTAAACGTTCACACAGTGTGACATGCAGGACATATTCCAACAAGAGGATTTTTTGGTAGTTTTTGTAAAAGATAGAGTCCCGATTTTGTGCTTATATTTGGGCTTCTTAAATTATAACAGACGGTCTAGTGCATGCTTTCTAACAAAATATCGCCATCAGTTCCGAAGGGGTCTGAGGCGACAAGTCATTGTTGACTCTGTGTACAGCCTTCATCAAAGCTGGTTGGAAGTAATGCATGCTATATCGCCCTGCTCATACTTTTGCAGCAGTTGCTGAAAATGAAGCTTAGTTGGCTGAGAACAGTCATGTTATCGCTGTATGTTTTCTTTCCCATTGTTCGGAGAACGTTCGTTGATTGAATTTCACTGTTTCAAACGTTCTTTGGTCTCTGGTGTGTACCAGTAAATCCACGCTTTGTCCATAAACTATGCAGAAATGTCTCTGAATTACACAAGATAAAAGAGCATTGCTAAGGAATGGTATTTTGTTGCTTGGAGTGAACAAACGAGACAGGCAAATTTCTCATACTCAAATTTCCGTGAAGGGTGTGAGCCACATGCCTGCTGCATCTTACGCATCTGCATGGGTTCTTAACAGATGAGGATTGACTTAACCATAATCAATGTGCTACCATGTTGAAACTCATTACATTAATTTTTGACGATCGCAATCAAAGGATTATAGTCTTCGTAGGTAGCAATCAAACGCTGTTTAATTACTCTGGGTTTATTTCCTTCTTAAAGCAAAATTTTATTCAAAAAGTCTTTTTTCAATTATTCGAATATCCGCGGACTCGTCCGCTCCTACACGCAACCCTACAAAAATTCATGTTCGATTTGACAAAAAACACCTACGAACATGTATCTGTTTTACCTAAAACATGTACATATCTCTATTACCTTCAAAAGATTTGCATGTTTCAAATCTTCTGGAGACGGTCTTTTGAACGATACTGCTTACCACGTTTAATGGCAATTTTCACGCTTTATAAAGAATTAAAATGCGATTTGAAAATGTATTTCTGTGTGTCTTTTATTCAGCTTTTATTTCGAAACCAAAAAAAGAATGACCTTATGCAACACGAAAATAATTTTGTCTTAAGATAGTGGTGGTAGTGGAAGGTATGGTACTTCTCGAACCGCCCTCGTAAATAATTGACAAGACATGCAGTCAATATTTTAACCTCAAATTTAAAACGTAACTAGATTCAAAAAAATTTAATGAAACATAGAAAAGATGTTGGAATCGAGTTGATTAAGTAATTCTAACTCCTGCGCGAAAGATCGAACTCCAAGCAGGGCTTCGACTGCCTCAAATAGCTGACAACGCCCAGAGGAAAACTATTTGCGTTTCGTTGTTAGGAATAACAATTAAACTGCAGGTCCTTTCATCTCTGAAAAGAATAAAACAGAAGTCGACGAAGCTGATTATTGGTCCTTTGCTGTTTGTTGCTACTATGCGTTTCATCAGTGCTGTTTTATTTTGTTGTTTATTTTTTTTTTCAAAAACAAAAGGTTTCTAAAATCGACTCCACATTTCCTGAAAATTCGATTGAAAAATCTTTTTTCAATTCAAAGCATTACACTTTGAATACAGCCGATAACTGTTCATTCATTAATACTTTGCCAGAAATTCACCACGCCATCACGTCATTCAATGTGCAATTTTCTCTGTGCTATAAACCACTTCAACAACCTGATATGTGAAAATCTTTTCTCATCGCAATTCCCAGAGAAAAACAACGTTCTGCCTACAGAAAGAAAAGAAAAAACAACATAAACAATAATATTGTGCAATTCACTAAGCAACAATGAGATGAACGATTACCGATGCAAAACACGACACATTCCGCTGCTGCTGTGGCAGCCCGCCGATATTCGCTGTTTTCGTGCAGTCAACAAACACTGCGACGGGTTGCTGCTGCATTTTGCTAATTGGAGTGTCCGTTGTTGTCGATTCGACGGGGTGACAGGAGCATTCTATTCTCGGACCGCGCACGCTAACGACACGGCTTCCAATTCACTTCGCGTCGAATGTTTATTTGACGAAAAGAGTGTTCGTTGAGTTTGGCCATGTGCCAGCTGCAAAGTGAACCGACCGTTCCACCACTGTGCTCTTTGATTGACGTTTTTCGCCAGAAAAACGTGTTGAAACTGAAAATGACAGAAACGCCAAAAATACACAAAGAGCGGCACAAAAAAGTACGTATACGCCATACAGCCAACATTGACAGCTCACGTGAGCATTGGATTTGGTCAAAATCTTAAGCAATTGTTTCCTCAAACGTGGATGGCGCTGACACTCAGTAATTGATGAGACTCGAACTGACCACAATGTGAACAGGTAGAATCGCGTAGATTTGAATTTGGTGTTTTTTTGCGCGCGGGTATTTTTAGGCGATTCAGTTGTGGGACGAATGATATGTTTACACTGTTACACGAGGTGCATCGTGCTGTGGTGATGCAAATGACCACTTGTAGGTGGCACGGTTTTGGTGGGAAAGCTATGCTGTGCGTCATGGGAGTGGAATTCAACTCGGTGGCTTAATTTAGACGCGGAACTACGTTGATTGGTATGCACAATTGATGCAATTAAGTTCGGCTGCACACAAGTTGTTTGTTGTCTTTAATTGGTGACAGAATTAGGGAGCGAAATATATGTTTCGGGGAATTGCCTCTGAGTGGTGGTTTTGTGGAACCTTCATCCGTTTTGGGGGATGTTTTCTGTGTCATGGGGAATTTTTTTGGCTAGTGATATGGAGGGAAATTCTATAAATCATTGTGGACGATGGACACAAAGGTCAAAGTGTATAGGGAAAGAACTTATGAGTAAACACATTTTTAGTCAACAGGCAAGAAAGAGTGTCCTTTGAAAAGTTTGTCATTTTAATCAACTGTTGTTGTTTTCAGACAGTAAATAGTTGTTATCTTGCCTCTGCTGAAGTCGCAGGGATCGGGTTCTTGTCTATCGCTCATAAGATAGAATGGGAGTTTTGCATGACAAAATGAATGATTTTTTCAAAATCCTTACATCAACTGTGACTTTATGACAAGTTGTCCATGTTCCTGTACCGGCACACTTTGGTCTGAAATTTGTAGTTAGCGACCTTACTTTATGTTTAAACTGGTGGATTCCATTGTTGTTGTAATGAAAAAAGTAAACGAATTTCTTAGTTCTGCGGTTTTCATGCTGTTTGGTATCTCCTTTTCAAGATATGCCTTAGTACAATTATTTATTGTTCATAGAGTTCATAAATAGCTTTCGTTGCTTCGTCCTATGATGGAGTGGTGTCCTGTAGACCTTCTGTTTGGTTGTCTTTCATGGGTTTTTCCTAAGTGGGAGCCGTAAAATGTAATACATCGGTGACAGTTTATTTGACGGCTTCTTGTCAACGATTCCATTGGGTCTACATTCAGACTGAGCGGCAGTTGTAAAGTTGGGTGGCAGTACAGCTGTCAACAACTCGAAAGAGGCGGCAGTGTCATGAAAAGATGCGAGTTTTTCAGCTCAAGTATATTAAGTCTGTTCATTGGCGTGTGAGTCAACGCCCTGACCATATTTCGTTTCGCTCTTTAAATACAAAAAAAAGTATATTTAACACTTTAAAACCCCATATGCCTAAATTATAGTGCAGAGTTTCATATTACTAAACATGGAAGATATTGAAATGAAATATCTTCCATTCTGAAAAAAATTTACTTCTTATTCAATCCAATCCGACCTCTGTTACTTCTTCCATCGTGATTCAAAGTCTTTTTCCCTTTATTTTTTTGTAGAAGGTTTGATTTCTTGAACTCAAAAACTCTCTCTCTCTCTCTTCTTCTGTTATCTCCGCTCGGTTCGGAACCACCTTTTGTCGAGAAAATGAAGCTAGACTATAAAAGTTCACAATACGTTGGTGAAGTAAATGCGAAAGAATTTCGTATCCCAATCCTAGTAACTTTTGCATCGCTACGTGTGAGCTATAGTGTCAAGCGTTAGCATGCAAAGGATTGGTCTACATGTCTATATGCCAACGTAAACAGCCTTCAGGAAAGTTTCAAATCCATATGTGGATTTCCTCATATTATTTGACTACATTCATCGTTTGCCCAGATTGAGAACTTGAAAGTGGGTTCATTCACCCGTTCTCACGATAACATTACCTGAGTGCAGACCAAATTTGGGAGCGTGCTTTGGGTTTTTCTGTACTGAACGACTGCCCAAGTCCTTCTACAAAATCCAATTCTCATCACATGTTGTAAACGTCGTACCTTTTTCGATCCCGTTCAATTCATGGGTGGCTATGTATATGCTTTGGGGTTTCGTTTGTATTCAACCATAATCCGAGTCTATTAGGTTCCTCATGAATAATCAACTTTTCATTCTATGTGATTGTGCGTAGCTAAAAAGGTGCATTTTGGCGCACTTAACACGTTCGCGTTTATAAACAACGTAGTTTTTTGGGTTTCATTCAATTCTTGGGGTACCCAATTGTGGAGTTCTTTTCCGTTTTCCTGATTTGAGGTATGTGTTGAATTATTGTCTTGAATTATGTTCCCAAGCTGGGCACCTTTTTCGTTGGGTTGGCATTTGGTATTTCTCGTAAAATGGGGTTCAGTTCGTTTTCGAAACTTACATCCCCCAAACGGAACCAAAGTCGAATATAGTGTCCGTTCACCGCTTTATTTTCCATTGCGTCATTTATGTTTTTGGCTTCAGCGCCGCATTGTGCCCTAGTTCAGACGTTCTAGTAAAAGAAAAGAGTTTGTCGATATAAAAATTGCAACGGTCTCTGAAAATCACATTACTCAAACACACATATCTCTGTCTTACATTATGCTCAACATCGATCACTCGATAGTTTCTTTTGCAGGACAACCTAATAGATCCATAGGCATCCATAATCAATTTTCAAAAGCAATACAAGAGTCGGTCTGTATACTTATGAAGGACAAACTTCAAAGGAGTTCTTAATGACTTTTTACTATGCACACATTCACTGTAACATCTCGACGGTTGCTTTTGAAGTTCTCCTCAACAATTTGTAGATTACATAAAGTTCAGAATCAGATTTATGATTTAACAACTTATTAATATTAAATTGCATCACAAAATACGTTGTTATGAGTTTAACCACTAGGTTCACCACAAAACTGTGCAGTGTATCATCTTTCCTTCGACACGTCAAATCGATAATCGAAAACTTTCCTGTAAACTGTGCAATTATCAATGAATTTCTGGTTTGCGGTTAACATAGCTCTGAATGGCAATATTACTTTAATAGTCTTCTCTAAATAAATGCTGCAATTCGATACTCTCTCTTGAGTTTTTGTTAAGGTTCGCCTCCAAAGATGTAGTTTCCGTTCGTTCGTTGCTCTGTCATATTCTTTATATCTCTTTAGCTAATGAAACGTTTTTTATAGGTGCATTTGGTCTTAAGATCATTGTGGATGCTTATATAAAAAAATAATTTTGAGTTACAACGAAGACTTGTATACGTGAAATTGGGTCAAATTGCATCGTTCCTGACATATAGCATGCCAATCGAAGGGTATTTTAGATGATGTTGAGGTTCGGTCAACAACTTCTTTTAAGGCTGAAAAATGTCTGCCTCCTTCCACGCTGGGTGTGAAAGTCTAAAAAGAAACTTAACAAAATTAGCATTTGATGCGAAATAACCATTTAAATTGTTTTTGCCTTTCTGGCACGTTTTTGCATTTCTGGCACATTAGTGGCCAAAAACCGTAGGACGATCGACAACTAAGAATTTCAAAACTCAGTTTCAACATAAATAAAAACTACAATCTCTTAGGGACCAGGCTCTAACATCTTTTCAGTAACTCCACTTCTTATGTGTGTTTTTGTTCTCCTACGAGTTGAGAGGACATACAGTTCATTGCCGCTATTCTAGATATGAGAAGCTTAGAAGCTTTCATAGATAATTACTCCTTGAGTCAGGTCAGCAAGCCGAAAGAGGTGTTGCCGTGAAAAATAATTGAGATGAGCAGTCCAGAAATTTAATCTACGGCGTAAACCACTGAGCAACGACGGTCTGTTTAACATATCACAGTTCAAAAACATGTATAAAATTGTTCGAAGCTTAGTGCATGCATTTGGGCAGCTTGTGTTATAAAAAAATTGAATCTTTTGTGTTCGGGTTAAATTCGTTCTTGCCTAGTTAATTTTTATTTACATATTTTGTTGAGATTACTCAACGCTGTCTTAGTGTTTCGTTTTTCAAATTAACCAATGCAAGAGGATACAAAATATGGAAAGCTGCTGCGTAAGCTAGGATCTAACCTTCAACTGTGACTGTAGCGCCATCTTATTTTCACAAAAAGAATTGTTAGTTTCACATTTCAAATTTGTTTTTTGTTCAAAATTACATACATATGTACTTTTGCACGCAACACTTGCCAATAAATCTTTACTTCTATGCAGTAACTCATTTTCCTGTGCCTTCAGAGGTCATTTAACGAAACAATAAAATGTTACTGCAACTGCTTGCTCGCTACTTTGCGTCACTTTACACTGATTTAATGACCGCGGATAATCGCTGCAGATAATCGGTTGGGAAAGAATAATGAAGCTCACTTAGGTTTACAGCAAACACTTTTCACTTGAGTAACTAGTCGTTACCTTCCGGTGCTCTATAATTTCGCGATTATTTATGGTATGTAAGCCCAATGAGATAAATATACGGAACTTACTTAACTTGTACCATGATTGTTTGTGGTGATAACTGCCGTAATTAAATGGCCGCGGCTATTGAACTTTATAATTGATTTTATTGAATGCAGAGTAAAGTGGTAATTTCACATTGGCATAAGGGATGATCTGGTTGTGGAAAAGTTGTGGGAATTTTTAAAGTGATCTAGAATTAAAAATGCCCTCTAAGGGACTGCTTGGTGTGACCCTTTGTGGTACTTATAGCGTTTAAGCAGAAGGTATGCACTTATTTCATTCTTAGTATCCGAACGTGCTCAACAATTGTATGCTCATTCGTGTTATGACAGTGTAGTCGCCATTTTCAAGTTAAAAGCACGGCATCTCATGATTTGAGTTAGGTCTTGTGGGAAATAATTAATTAATGAAAATGTCACTTTGTGTTCATTTTTTTAACTACGATGGATATACTTTAGCCAATGTCTCTAGCTGGCAACTTCAGAAAGTTTGTTGAACGTCTGATCTTTATCAGCAAAAAATGGAGTTGACAGTGAGTTGTCGCACTGTTGAGAGACAAATTCGATTATCAACAAGGTGTTGCCCTTTGTAATGTGATTGGTACAAATTGTATGGTAATTACCGTCACAATAAGTTTGACATTTCTTCTCGGTTTTCATTTGCAAGTATACTTGCTAAAAGGTTGTACCGTTCTTTGGATCACATTGTTCTTATATCAACAAAAATTTAAGAAAAAGTTGTGTCTTGGTATGTCTCTGCGTATCTTGATGGCGCAGTGTCAGCTTACTATTTCCATCGTTCACAATCTGATGTGTTTGGTGGCTATACCAAAACTAGACATGGCTTGTCTTCATGCACGCTGTCATATGTGGTCTCGAAATCAACGAATAGATGGTGGGTGTCTTTTCACACTTCTTGGGTCTTTTTCAGGATCTGTCGCAATATTCAAATCTGAGATCTGTCATAACTTCTCCGGCTTTACACATATAAGGACTTATCAAAGAAGTCTCGAGCGGTTTTAACGAGGGTATCTTGTATGTGATGTTGAGGTTACTAGTTGCTCTTGGTAGTTGATGCCAAGGAGTCTCCTTTTCTACTGAGGTATCACTTTTCGAGCATGATCTTTTCCGAACATATTTTACGGGTATGCGCGTGCGTACGCCTAACCAGATCAGCTCCAGCTGCCCTCAAGAGTTCTGGGGACAATTCGTCAGTTTCTTGGTATCTTAACCTCTTCTTAGTCAGAGGAACGGACTTTAACCGTCTTAATTGTGTTTTTCTGCTTGACAGCCGTGCGGCCGTCGCCGTCTAATAGTCCACGTTCGTCTTGACTGTGATTCTACTACCTGTTGTAATCTTCGTCCTGGCAGACTGACATAATTGTTTCACCTTTTGATAAATTTTTCGAACTTCTCACTCACCTCTTCATCTCACAGTGCTACTTTTCGATTTTTCATTCGTATAACTCATGAATGCAGATTTACCGCATAGGTCTCTTGTTTGACTTCCTTGTTCCTTGCTAACGTCGTAAAACCCAGAATCTTTTTTCATATTAAATTTTAATAAATAAATATATGGGGTGCCTCTATATGGTACTCTGATCAAACTTCTTGTATATTCTAAGGAGAGCGTTCAATTACATGAGTGAAGTAGACCCACAGTTTAGTTCAGACTTAAAACGTCGAAATTCGATTAGTTTTTCTATAGACCGTTTGTACTCCTCAGTGGCCTCAGTGGGGCCGTGGAAAATGCGACCTGAATGGAAGCTCAGCCTAGCATTTAAAACAAAATCTCTTGCTTAGTTGTCGCCTCATTTAACCTCTATGCCAAGGTGAACGCAAAATCATAAAAACCAACTTGAAAGTACTTTATTTCGTTACTTACAAGAATTATCCATCTTGGAGAAACGGAGTAAGGGTACTGTACAGGGACTTCTTTAAAAAAGCTGCAGTCCATGTTGGACCAGGGCCTCCTGGCTGGCACAATCCAGTAGCCAGTATCCATTAGCCGTCGATTTCACGAAAAACTCGTTAATGTCCTTCTACACTTGTGTCCGTCATCGATTCAGCGGGCGTCGTCTATAGCATTGTCGCATAGGTTCGTAGTTAAAGACTCTGCGGGTTTTAACATTGTTGTTTATGCACTCTACTTGCCCTAATCATCTTAGGCATCAATCTTGAAATTGTCCAGGTTTCTGCATCATAGAGTACCACAGGGATGATCAAGGTATGATTAAGGACGATGTTGTTCGTCCTTTCATGGTTAAAGCATAAACTGCGGTTTGCCCTCGTTCACTGTTACACCTATTCTATCCGTTTCCTCTTCAATATTAACAAACGCTTTATTCACGGCTCGCTTAAGAGAGTTTCATCCTTAGTTTACATGTACCATTATCCAAAATTGTTAAATATAAATTTGAATTCGTATAAACATCGCTTCATAAATCTGTCAGTTCCAAAAATAACAAGAATCTCGTTTGTAAGTACGAACGGTCAGTTTCCCAACAGCCATGCCGTCCGACAATCTGCCCTGAGATTTTTAAGTAACCGCTTTCTGAAAACATCCCCCATCACTGTAATCAAATGTGTGTAAAACTACCCGCTTCTGCCACCCAGCTACCAAAAAAAAAGAAGTCAGCGAATGCAATAAATCCAATTATCTCCTCGTATCAGTCTATCTTTACAGCGTTGTATCTGTGCCCTGCCAAAAGATAGGCGGCTTCCATATTCAGATTTACGATACAGAACACACTGCTCGGTATTTTATTCCACTCTTCAGTGTGAATACTTCGCAAGCTACCGTTTGTAAAGCAGACGATGAAACATTCCTGATAACCGCTCGCCATCAGGCGTAGATGTAAATGAACTTCATGCGCGGTGCCTCTGAATTATCTTGACTTCGGTCAAAACAAAAAATCAACCTCCCAACTATGCGATGTTTTCGTACAGCGACAACAACGAGAACGACGGAAACCCAACGTGGGACATTGTTGATCCACAAACTGCGGCATGTCATCTATTTTTGGCTACCCAAGCAGATATTCATAAAACAAAAACAAACAAAAAAAAATATCTGGTATGCAAGGGGCTGCCAGTGTCACACCCCTTCTTCGCGGAACACCTGATGGGGGGAGGGGGCGTGCGAAGCTAACGTACACCGCCTATTCCCAGCAAATAGTGCTGCATCCATCAGATACGCTCACATATTTTGAATTGCGTGTTTCATATCGCTCTTCGATCAGCTGCTTTGCAAGCTTCTATCGTCGGCGCGGTGGAGCTTTCTGTTGGTCGTCTGTGTGCGTGAGTGTGTGTGGCTGTGTGCAAGTTCTCGATCTCAAAGCAATGAGCGGAGTAATCAGAACAACATTGAGAGATCTTGTGTGACTCGCGGTTATTTGTTTTTTTTCGAATGTTTTCTTGGTGGGGCCTTGTTAGGTTTATCTCGACGAGGCTGCCTCGTAGTCTTGTTCTCACCGATCACCGAAGTACATCTACCACCCAAAAAAAGAAAAGGGAAAAACTTTAAACAAAAATAAATGTGTGCCCCCAAGGGAAGCGGACAAAGATACGCGACCAGTGTAATAAACGGCAACGTTCAGTGTTTCGTCAAATAAATAAATAAATTCCCTTGTAGTGGTTCAATTTGCATATTTATTTCGCTTCTTTCCTTTTTTTACACGCCTCGTGAAACTTGTTTATTTTTTATATATAGCAACCATTTTTTTTTGTCGTTGCTTCTGTGCAGAGGGTGAACATAAATTGAATTATTATTGATACACCGTTAAGTAGGTGATAATTAGAAGTGAGTGGCTGTAATGAGGTGGTGCGGTCGCAGCTGATGGTGCAATTGGTGATGTGTTTGTGCCTCTAAATGGAGTGTTGTTGTGTATTTTAAAAAGCAACGTAAAAAGTGATCACGTGTGTATCAAAGGGGAATCAAAGTGATATAAGAAAAGAAAAGAAAATGGTGGGAAAAATTCTCGCGCTACGTACAGATTTGGATAACTTCAGTCGTCGCAGCAGTGTCTACGTGAATCCAGAATGTGATAAATTTTTCGAGCTACCACCGTACATTGCAGCGAGTTCGAATGACTTGACGACGAAATGCCAGTGCTGGCAGTTGAATGCAGGTAAATTAAACGCCGCCCATTGATCAGCAATCGCTCAATCTAAAAACAGAACCGATACCCCGTAGTGTGCAAATATTGGTAAAGGTTATTTCAATGGCAGTCAGTGATCGCACACCGGTAAGGTGTTATTTTATGGAGCTAATGAGTCGTTTCTTCTTCTGCCTCATCGCCATCTGGCAAGTTTAGATCTATTCTCGTTTTCAATGTTTACAAACAAGACTAGTCAGATGGGGCGTACAAAGTTGTTACATGCATGTGAATGTCCGCGGCTGGGTTGGGGGGAGGGGGATATGTACGTGAGATTTTTCGTTTGAAGTGTGATTAATCAGCAATTAAATGATCCTCTGATCAAGTCTTTGTCATGCGACTTTTCTCACGCAATACCGCGGGCTAGATGGGTGCACAAAGTGTCGACAGGCACTTCGTTGTGACGTCTAGGAATTTGTATTGATTCTTATACGGGAGTGATCAACATTTCATTGAAGTTGAGAAATATCTTTCGAAATGCTTTGTTTTTAATTTCAAAAGTTCCGATAAAATGGTTTGCACATATGAATCATTTCTTCAGAGGATGGATGCGAGCACTCAAATTGCATCAAAATGCATCATGTTGCGCAATACTGTATCCTATTGTGTTCCAATGACGAGTGTCTTAGAAAATGAGAATCAGTGGAATTAGATGACCTTTTGATTATCTTTAGACCATCCTCTCGACATTTTTGTTTCCTTTATGAGAAATAGTAAACATATGGCTTGCTTAGCTTTCGTTTAGATATACAGGCGGGACATTTTGTATCTTGTATTTTACCTAGCGGAGGGTGTACATGGACGCATGATAATTTAAGAAGGCTGTCATTTTAGTTGTTGTCCGTTTATGAGAAGTAGAAGACCCCTTTTGCATTTGTGATGTACAGCGGCTCCTCCATAATCTGACAAATGTTTGGACTGCTTAATCTTTCTTTTATTTTAATTTATAATCTTTTATTAGAATTTAATGAAACAACATGCTTTGTAATTTGGGAAAATACAAATCAAAGTTAAGGGCAGTAGTCTATCTATGATTCTCTTAATTCAAACTATGCCTACATTATAAACATTCTCACAGAGGGCGCTCATCTAAAGTGGACTATTCCTTAAGTGGACAAGTTTAACAGCAGTAGTTTGCTGAAGTATTTTTTGTGGCCTTATGCAGAAGATTCTATTAGGAGGATTGAGGATATGGATATGGAAGACCACAAAAACATTTCCTTCAACGGAAAATATTGGTTACTCTCCTTACAAAATATCTAGTTTCTTCTCATTTTCTTCATTTATGCGCCTGTTCATTAGAAATGGCATATCGCGGATAGAATGAATTATGTTGGCTTCAAAAGCATCAATTGTAGCTCGCTTATTCCTGAAAACTACAGACTTACCTTTGAGAAAATACTCCCTTGTTTTGATATCAGGACGAACTTGGCGGGCAAATAAAAGCGGCAAAACGTAAAAGTAAGTGCTCACTAAAATGATTTCTGAACAAATTCATTAGTTCACGCGAGGTATGGTTTCCAAACACGGCTTATTCAAACCACAGGAAGCACATAGTAAGTTCACGTAGCCTGAAAACGTTTAACATTTACCGTCACTATTCATCGCAGTATTCGTGTACACTACCATCTACAGCTACTACAGTCTCTTCGCTACGTGGTGGAGGTGGTCTAACCGATCGAGTATCAGGAACTTATGTAAATTGAGACACAAATTTGTGAACAGTATTGGCAATAGTGATTTCAGTTGGTGGATAAAACACATCGAAAGTTCCTCCAATCGCATAAGAAGCATTTCTTACAATATGCTGCATTTCGTAATACAGCTGAATAATTTAGAGACTGGCTTCTCATGATGACTTGTTAAACGATAGTGAAAAAATGAGCAGATTGGTGATACTTAAAGAAACCCTATTGAATAAACTAGTCTGTAGCTCAGACATTGTTTGCTAGCAGTAGCCTTAAGCACCTGAATTGTAGTCGTACTACTGGCATAACATCTATCCTTCAAGGTTCCGTGCAAAAAAAAGTGAAAAGCGCCCAAATGTCCAATTAACAAGACGATATGCAATTATCAAGAAGATAGTGCAACTCGAAAATTTGGTGTTAAAAAGATCGATTATGGCATGGACATTACGCGCCATCCTTCAAGTGTCTTAAATTAAAGTAATATACTTAAGAAAACTGACTAACATGGTTTTGAAATGTCTTTGTTTTTCAGCCTCATTTTCTAAGAAAAATTGTTGAATGATGCCACAATTTCACAATCAGCACAAAAAAAAAACTGTCACTCTGTGGATGCGTTGACTTCCCAATGCTAACGTGCGGGTTTCCCAAACACGAGATTGGTACAATTTTTGTTGTTAACGTATGCGTCCTAGATAAAGCGACTCGTTTAGAAAAAAAATATTTCCCATCTAAAACCGCTGTCTAATTTGACTTGCTGTACAAAGCGATAACGAAGCGCGCCTGTTTCTTATGTTGACTCAGTTGAACCTTTTTAGCGAACAATCAGAGAACAAAGGTTCAGAACGATCATCAGGCGACTACGTAAAATGTTGAGTTGATGAGATCGTTGGGGCAGTTAACTGTGGTGAATTGAGTCATGCCCACTATCGGCTACAGCAGTCTTATCTATGCACACCGTACAATAATGATTCTTATGAGCGTTGTCTCAATCTCAGGGCGTTTTTGCACAAACTTGCGTAGAGCTGTCGCGGTGGATGCTTTATTTCTCTAAAAACACATTATTTGGGCTACTGACTCATTTCGTTTCTCGGAGGTAAATTTCTGACTTTCTGTCGAGGTTTCGAGGGCTATTCGAGCTATCAACTTATGACTTAACTCTAGATGAACCCACCCTGTAACCTCGTTTGTGCAGAATTATTTCCTTTCTTTCATTAGTTCCGATAAGTAACCGTACATAAAAGGGATTAATCATCAGTAGACTTGAGACGGTTGTCTTTCCATGAAAATAAACCTCCCGAGAACCATTGTGGTGACAAAAAATTCACAGTGCCATATTTTGCGACGAATTTGAGCCTAGTTTCGATGAATTCCTTAGTCCATGCAAGTTTTGTTTATCGCCAGTGTCATGTGGTAATTCCTTACGTTTAAAAAAGAAAACGTTTTGTCTTTGCGAATGAATTGTCTGCCGAACGGAAACTTTCTTCGTTATTTTACACACTCTGGGAACTTTTGTAGGAATGTAGAAATTGTAAACACTCGTAAATCGTCGAAGCCTTGAAATTGTCTAAAATTCGTTCGGGCTTCAGTGAAACTTACCGGAGTTTAAAAATCTGGTGTCTTATAGACATTCCAGCCGCAAAATCATTCTGGTGAAATGTAAATATCGGAAACTATCTGCCATCATGTCCCTTGAATCGTTAAATTTAATGCAAAATAAATGGCCTGTCATTGTGAATACTTAGGAGGTACTGAAAAGAAATCGGGCCAATGTTGGTGTACGCCGAATTTTCTGCCGCTAGGTTCGGTCCACCATTCCCGAAATAGTAAGCTAAGCATCGTCGATAAAAAATTGCTTCCTGTTTTTGTAAATTTTCTAGATTCAGTTATCTTGTGTGTGTGGGTTCGTCGTTGTTCTAATGCCTGATTATTGTTAACTGTTTGTGGTATAAGTAGTATTTTTGCTTCCTGCTCCGAAAAAGTGTCACAGATAAGCCTAAAAACATCACAGGCGATGTCACGGGCACGGCCTTAAAAAGAAGCAGCGATCAAGCAAGTGGAAAACTTCAAGTTCGTTTTGCGCTTCAAACACTTCAAACGTGAAAACATCGGTGGTTTGTTTTTACTTTCGTATCGTTCATTCACAGCCTCTTCCACAGGGTCGAAAAATTAATCAAACTAAAATGGAAGTCTGGAAAAGATTTAGCAACAGTTTGCGTTAAGAGATGCCTGTCTTGGGGCGACTGGCTTTTCCCTTCTCCTCACACAACTCTGTCTGTCTGTCTGTCTTTTTCTGTCTAGAAATGGCACAATTCTTGTGTCCCATCGATCTTTCTTACCCCGGAGACCTTAATGAATGAATCGCTACGTAACATTTCTATTTCACAAGCGCATTAAACGGTATACACGCATCTACATTTTTGAATTCCTTTATTGCTGTCAGTATTGAGGAAACACAGATGCCAGCGTTATCAAAAATGTCAACTTTTTCCACATTCACAAATTTACGTAATCCCTGAAATCTCCACCCAACATTGCCACTCTCTCTCCGCTAACCCCGCGTCAAATTTGAAGCAAATTTCATAACATTCTCCTTTATTTTCATGTCAACCTGATAGCGCAGCTGTCACCAATTTGAATCAACTAATCGCCTAGTCGCTCCAGATCGTACACATCGTCGCTGCTGAATGACTCTGGACGGTTTTATCTTTGGGAAAAATATTTACTCTCCCGATAGATTTTGTAAACATTTCATTTCACAAATTTCCTTCGATTGCGATCCACTCGTAATTCAGATAAGATAAACTGCACCGCTCGGGTGTCGATACCCCGAGGAGTGGCGCTCCACTGCGGTGGCTAATCAATGTGAACTTTCATCTGGCAGCGCTTTATGATACCTCACACATACGCACGCCTGCTTTTATTGAGTTTATATGAAAATATAAATTAAATGAACGACAATCAATGAGCCAATTGATGTACTGGAGCCCCAAAGTCCCCCTCACCCACCTCGCCCACGTCGCGTTCGCGATCTGAAAAAGGAACTGCGAAAGGAGAAAAATTTGCTGAAGGCACAAACTCTCGGTAATTAGATACGCGCATTCCCCAGCGGGAAAGCACGGCCACAGCTGCCCGGCATGTTACTCCAATTAGGGTGACACTCGGTGGCGCCCATAGCGGCCAATTGAAACAATTCGTTGTTTGTTTTCGTTTTTTGTTTTATTTCTCTTGCCGCGGAGATGGTGAGGCCTGCACTTGACACATGAGACTCGGGGGGGCTTGTCAGACGAGAAAGAGTTTAGGCTTGGGTTTGAGGTCGGCTAATTATTGCACCTTAATTTTGTTGCTAATTTTCCGAGTGCGGTGTGCTTGTTTATTAATTATGACCATTTGGAGTCTATTTTCGGATATCCGACTTAAGAGAGCGTTTCGCTTTCGGCGACGAAGTAACATAAACCGACGTCCGATGGGGGTCTGGGATAATTTAAGAGTTGTGCAGCAGTTTCAGAAGCAACTGACGTCATTGCTTTAAATAATCGTGACATTGGTCTTCCCCCGGCCATGTGATGTGTTTATTGTTCTTGATTATTGTTATCGTACAATTTTTCGGATTGTTTTTGTTGCCGTTCTTCAGTTTTTTTTTTGTTGTTTTTTTGACAAGACACAAGGATGAGTGGTGGACCGATAGATGAATGTGCAAGTGTGGTTGAAGCGGCGGAGGTCAGTGGAACTGATTTTATATAGAATTCCTGTTTTTGTGTGTCATGAGGTTTCTGGTCAGTGTTGAATCTCACCTGTGTGTGGTATGTGGTTTGGAGATGAGGGAATGAACTGATCGCGATCTAAGTCACGTAATCAAGGTCCACCATGTGGGCGAGAAGGTATTTTTGTAAGAGGGTGCGCAGTTCCGTGAATTTATTATGAATTTATTATGGCCTACAGACAGATGGTTGGAATGATGTTTTGGAGGTCGGTCGATGAATTGTAACAAAAAATATTTGAGATACTCGTAGCATAAAGACCCAAGAAAATATTTAGAGTGCTGTCATATTTTCGAACTCGGAATGGGAGAGAGAGAACAATTGATAACGGAAAGAAGAACAGGACTTAGTGAAGTTCTTTGTTTGTTCTTGACACAAATTTCAAATGCCCGCCTCGTTGTGGTTTCAATCAAAGACTCTCTCTTATTTTAGACGACACTAAATGGTGACATTAACATTTGGTCAAACCACTTCGCAGATTGGCATTCTAAAAATTATTTACATTAAAGCCCTCTTGAATCCTTCAGTCGCAAGGACTTTTGAGCTACTATAAACAAGGAAAAACCTGAGCAAGCATGACGTAGAATCCGTCTCTCACCTCTTCTGTTAGTGTGATGCTTGTGCAAAACGAATAAAGCAACAAAGAAGAAATACAGTTTTGACAACCTACATAAACTCAGCGACATTAGCATGAAACATTCCAAAAGCTACATAGCTAATTCGTGGTTTTAAACAACAACAGGGAGCCATAGGCCCAAATGGCGGCTTAAGTGTGGTTATCTCACGGGTTTCCACCCTCTCTAACCTAACCTAACCTAATACCAGATAGAAGGATAAAGAAAAGCCGAGGCTTATCAAGGGCACTCCGTCTGCAGCGGAGCAGGAATCTTCTGCCAAACACAAAGAATAAATAATGCATATCGGCTTAGTGGCTGTACAATAAAGAACTTCGCAGACTTTGTGCAACAAATAGACCTCAATGACATGAAAATCACCTTTTATACAGACAGTCAAGCACCATAGAACATAGAACACCATCTCATTTCATAACTCCAAGTCCGCCGAAGACTGCGTAAAGGACCTAAAAATACCGAAAAACTACAAATTGAGTGTCTGCTGGGCCTATGACATTCCGGCATAAAATTGCAGATGAACTGGAATGGACTATTTCGAGCTTGCACAGAATCAAATAACAAAGTCCCTTCCCCTATTAGCTTAGCAAAAGATTCACTGAACTGTGTTATTGGCAAGTGAACAGTGTGGCAGCGTCACTCTGGCTGGCTCAAATTCCATTTCTTATGGCCTAGTACAACGTACGTATAAAAACAATAACACGAATATACGCTTTAACACTCGTTCTTACCAGTCACTTCACAATTGATGAAATGGCAAAGAGATGAAGCCTTCCGAAGGACGATTTCTGAAGGAGTTGTAGGAATAAAGAAAAAATGTAATCAATGGAACATCGTCTTTTTCACTGCTCAACTCTTCAAGAACTACGGCTGAATAATTTGAAAGCTAGATTCTTTCATGAGCTTAACGAACTGACGAAGGTCCAGGTTCATGATTTCAACAAATATATACTCAGAACAGTGTAGTTTTGGCAATCCTATGTTGGCTTTGCGATATCCGCTGCTTAGCATGGATTCTTTCAGACTTAAGACAATTCCTTCACGGCCTCTGGGTGAAAATGTTGGCTGCCACGTCTGATATGAAATGTTTGACTGAAATGTTGCAGAGCGGCGTTCACAACTTCCAACGTATGTAAAATTGTGTTAGAGATATAGTTCAAATTTATGCATATTGTGAAATGGGAAAGAATTGAATGAAGCTGATTAGAATAATTAATATACAATGTTTCACTCTTATCCCTTCCCACGTTGCAGTGCAAGGACTGCCGTTCGGAGTCGGATCTGAGAGTACGCCATCGTGCACGGTTGCATTTCTGGCCGCTTGCACCAACTCTTTCCAAGACGCGATGATTCTTCTTTGACTGTTCTACTCCATATGCTTCTCGCTCGTCTACCGTCTTGTGTGGGTGGGTTTCACTGCATTTCTTTACTTACAATACAATCGTTGCCTTTACGAAGCATCCGCTGCCAGTTACGCCTTTGAATTATTTACTCAATACGTCCCTGATCCTTTTCCTGTGACGTTTCTAATTGAATATTTGAATAGGCCACAAATTCCTTAGGATGTTACGAAGACATCTAAATATTTATGACAGTTTGCGGCTTCCTTGTGATTATTGGCGTTACTTCCCAGGTGCCACAACAACGGATCCTACATTTGACCGGAAGTGTCTTAGCTTGGTCTTTGAACTTAGACAGTTTTTTCCTCCCAATATCGGACATCATCGCGGTGCAGTTTTTGGCTTCTAATGTTGTGCTGTAACTATAGGAAGCTATCAACTTTCTCTATCGAGTGTTCAGAAATGTTTGTTTGAGACGATGACTGGTTTTCGAGACTGATCTTCGCAAGTTGACGAATTTTGATTGTTGTATCAGGTTACAATCGATCCAGGGCCTAGTTGATGTATTATTGTTCTCTCACAAGTATAGGGGTTGTTTTTAGTTTATAGCCGACTTCGAAGGGCAACATTTGAGAAGCTGTCAGTATTGTCAGCAATTCGAGAGAGGTTCAGAAATCGAAGCAGAGATCTTCAGCTTGTGAGTCGGCCCTTACTATTAGCTATTTGCGGGCTTTATGTGTATGTCCATTGTTTGTCATCCTTGCGTTGCCTTTTGTTCTCGTTGAACTCGGTGGCTTACAGTCTATCTTCTTATACAATAATTAAACAAAAAAAAACCCATCACATGATGATCCTCTTATCTGTTTTTAATTCACAATAAATGTCTACGTTTGTTCTTTCTTTAAGTTCACCGCAAGTGCGTATCAAGCAGCCACTCCACATTGTTTTGAGGTTAAATGGATTTAAGACCTCAGACAAGACAGTAATTATTTAAATCGCCTTCTTAATGCATTTTTGATTCGCGTCTTTTTGCTGTTTAACATTTTGTTGATCGACGAATTCGTCGGTGCGATGATGACACAAAGTCTGTGTCGCCCAGATGATGATGAACGAACTAATTCCGTTCAATTGTTTGCAATTGAATTCAGTTTTGTGCTGTATCGTCCACTCCTTCGGTTCAGGCATTTTGTGACAGCATATTTATTTGGTGACCATATACTCTCTTCTGGGAAACACTAAAATTAATTTGTTTACTCTACAACATGTCGAAGATTGAATGGGAGGGGAGACGTGCTACAAAAAGTTTTTTTTTTTTTGCTCAAATTTCATTGGGGCTTCTAAAGTCCGAGTTTTGTTTTGCGATGCACTCACTTTTGTTACTCTCACGTCAGACGACTTATTCATTTTTCGATTGACTTTCGAGCGATGTCTTCCCTCTTTCAGCATTTCTGAATCGAATCTTAACCTTGATTGACGCATTTGTTTAAAAACCAATTCTACGATTCCGTAATGAGCTCGTAAAATTCAAATAAATCATTCACTGCAAAGATCTCGTCTGCGATTACATTCGCGTATTCAAATCTACTACCAGTTATACATACAGTCGGCAACCTGCAATTAAAAGCAAAAACGAAAAGAAAGGCAACAAATCGCAGACTTCCCCGGTCAATTTGCTCCTCCATTCATTGGAAAGTTCAATGCCATTCGTGACAAGGCCAAAAACCAGTTGGCGTCTTTAAAAATGTCGAACTTTATGTGCACTGGGTTGGGACAAAATTTTCAATTTTCAAGCGGCATATTGAAGCAATTCATTAAAAGGCAGGAAGATGTTCATTATTTTGTTTTCTAAAGCTCTGTTTGTTTTGTCAGACAACAATTGACAGAAATGCGATGTGCTTTCAAGCAACTGCTTCCCCCTTCGAATGAAATCAGTTATAGACGCAATTAAAGTAAGATTCTGAAATAAAGACTTGTTTCTATTTTAAAATCATAAGAATCAATAAAACAAACAAAACTTTATCAAATAACCGCGTCACAGCACAAACTCCAAATCTGAGGTGTTCGTTTCGCGGAAAAATTATTAGCAACTAATAGCGAATTTGTTATTCATTCAATTTAGTACAAATTAACGTCGTCGTAAAAAAGCAAAGTTAATTTAGTAGGATTTATGGTTATCGAGATGATAAACGAATTAAAATGTAACTTGTGACATTCCGTCACAGTCGCTGGATAACAGGTGCCGGTTGGTACGAGATTGGCCAACATTTTGTGAAAAGCTTGTGAGCATTGCAATCACAATCAAATGGAGCACAAACGTTTCGGGGCGATTAAAACTTTTGGGGTATGTTTGTTTTGTAATTTTCATTTCACTTGTTTACAAAACATTCGATGTAGAATTTGCCCTTTGCTGTCGAATCACTTAGTCACAGATGCAGTTCATACTGTTAGAACACAGATTTCGGCTGAAATCAATGTCTCTTCCTAACAAGACAACTTGCAGCTCTTTTAAGCGATTTTTTGCTTTAACATTATAATTTATTTGTACACTCGTACTTAACTTAAAACGAAAGCAATTCCCAAAAGGAAAAAAGGGGCCGCGGTTTGTATCGTTGAAACTGGAACATAACCTTGTCGGTGGTGCCAAATATACTCGTCGTTTCAATAAATTCAACAATACATACAATTATACAATACAATCAATAATGTTGTTGACCTTTGCTTCAGATCTGTTGTCATTTGATAATTAGATATGCAGAAGATGAGGATAGGGTCATGCCAATGGTACAGAGTCGGATGTGATGCCAAATGTACTTAACCTTTGAAATGTAAAGTTCTACACAAATAGGTCATCCATTTTCTAAAGCAAGAGTATAAGAGACACAAAAGAGCAATTTATTTTTGCTTGTAAATAACTGTTTTTAAGTTACTTTTAAAGGAAAATTGCGGGTTTTTTTTAACAAAATAAAAGTTTAAAGTTACAATTAATATTGCAACATCTATTATAACACATCACTCAATAAGTCCCGGGACTAACCAATAAAAACACATTTTCTAGACAAACTTCGACTTTATTCATGAACGTAAGTAGTTTTCTTCGAGAGTGATATAATCAGTCCAACGCCGCTCTAATAGAACGATATATCTATGGCTTCAAAATAGGCTTCAGTTTCGGCGATCACCTCCTCATTCGAGTCATATATTTTTCCGGCGAGCATCTTTATGAGGTCTGAAAGGAGGTAGAAGTCCTCGGGGACAAGATCTGGAGAAAACGGTGGGTGCGGAAATTCAAAGCCCAATTCGTGCAATTTTTCCGTGGTAGCCAACGACTTGTGATTCGGTCCATTGTCTTGGTGGGAGAGAATTTGGTTCTTCTTCATATGGGATCGTTTTTTGCAATTTCTTCCTTCAAATACACCAATAATGACATGTAGTATTCGCTGTTTATCCTTTGGTTTTCTCAAGATAGTCGATGAATAAAATTCCGTGCGCATCCCAAAATACGAATGACATAACCTTGCCAGCCGACTTTTGTGTTTTTGGACGCTTTGGGCGAGGTTCAACTGCTATCCACTCCACTGACTGCCGATTTGACTCTGGAGTGTAGTGCTGGATCCATTTTTCATCCATTGTGACATACCGGCCCAAAAAGTCCTGTTTTTGCAGCGAAACAGTTCCAAACCGCTCTCAGACTCAACGCTACGTTGTTGTTTTTGGTCCATTATAAGCAAACGTGGCGCCCATTTCGAAAACCACTTTCTCATGGACAAATGCTCATTCAAAATAGTGCACACACTGCATTCTGATATTACGGTGTCAGCTATCTCACGCAATTTCACTTTGTGGTTTTCCAAAACGATTTTGTGTACTTTTTTGACGTTTTCTGGTGTAACCACCTCAATTGGCCTTCCAGAGCGTTCAGCATCGTTTGTGGCCTATTGACATTGTTGACGTAGTCTTAGATATCCTGCGGGCGAAGATAATTCTGGTTCATTGTTGTCCTTTATCAACTTTAAACAGACGTTGATTTCCGGAATGAAGATTTGCGGAATGTGATTATTTCTGTCCTTAATTTCTTGTTCCAAGATCAAACCTTGTAAGCTTCCAAGAAGTCAAAATCAGTTTCATTCTTTGTCAACTCAATGGGAATGTTTATGTAATGTTGCTAAATGCATTTATTCTTTTGAAGAAAGGTATCGATTTACATATCGAATAGCTTTGCTCATTATATTGTTTAAATCTTTCCTTGTTTTCTTCTTTAAAAAATCACGGTAGCAAATTAATTGGACAACCAGATGGAGGGCTGGTTAGTTCGTTAATTGCTTAGAATACACTTTTGCCTTTATTTAGTTCTATAACAAAACTGTTCCGAGCACCATAAAGTAACTGAAACTGTGCCAACGTAAACTTCAGAACTTTGCAAAGTTTTTAAGGCAGCAACACGAAATTTTCTTGCTTATCATAACAACATGACGCGGACTCCTAAAATTTAATTCTTATCTCATCAGCCAATCTTATCTCCGACTTATTACCAATCTATCATACTTTATCGGGCCAAGTGCAACGAACCTTATCGATGTTCGTCAATCAGCAGCAAACGTCCGAACAGCTTGGCGTCAGTATATCACATTCGTGCTCACCCGCCATAATCGCTCATGTCCTCCAGGCTATCACTCATTCCTTTCGCTTTCATTCTCAAAGCACGAACGAATGGAGAAATAAAAATCAGAATTTATCTAAAAGTCATTCCCGTGCACCAACCCCGTTCGTTCGCCTGTAGGCGCACTTTATGACCCTCTCCGGATACACACGCCCGTATCTCGTTTACGATATCCCCGATACGAGTGAATTATGTATTGATTTCAATTTTATCGAAGTTAAAAACTCATGCTTTATTCGTTTTATGATTCATTTCAGGAAAGGAACCGTCGCTCAAGAGCTTCACGGAAATTCAACTGCTTATCCAGCAGGGGAAGAAGCGCGAAGTCAAAGTCATCATTCGGGAAAACTCGTGGCCGATCAACTCACCCATTCGTTGTCAATTATGGCCGGCGCTTTGTGGGCAATATCAAACGAAGCAGAATATTCTAGACGGGTTCTACTGGGAGATGGTGCATCAGGTAAGCAGCCTCTTACTTGTTTTCAATAAATTTCCCGGTTAACAAGCACGCGGCGTGTGCGTATCACCTCTTCAGATATTCCCGCTGGCATTTGAATGATTGAAGGGCTGCGTATAAATTGTCATTGCTGTCATATATTTCAAATCAATCAGGTTGAAATCGGGTTCTCTTAGATTATGGCCGCAGGTTGGCGTGTAATATCCGTCACTGACTAAGTGTATTCACGTGGGGGTGATTTGCTTTTTGAAAGCCTCCGTCAACGAACGACTTTTCGGATTGTGTCTTTTTCGAATTTTTACAATGCTTCCGGTGAATTTATCTCTAAAAAGGTTTATTATCATAAATCAAGTAATGTGTTTTTGTAGCTCTTCAGGTATTAATCACAAGGCATATTGAAGCTAATGACCGAGAACTTGACGTTCCTAGAAATGGTAAAATACGCAGTGGAAAAGAAAGAATGAAAAATGGTTGATAAGCTGTCGTTAAGGGATAGACATCCTTGTATCGTAATTTGACAAGCTCAGGTAACAATGTGATGTAGAATTCCTATAACCAAACTTTTTATCCCAGTGAACGAAGATTTAAGATATTCTTATGACTTTAGCATCCCAAGGATCGAAAGTGTCTTGACTTTAAAACTTCAACTGTATCCTGTGTGTAAAGTATACAGGACGCTAGAGTTCCTGAATTGTAAAAAATTGTCCAATTGTTACATTTCGTTTTTTAACTAACAAGCTCTCGAACTGCATTAACAACATGCGGAATCTTTCAATGAAGAGAATGAGCTTTGTTGAAATCTCGAACTTATAAAAAATGGATTGCAATCAATTTGCCGTGGCATAAGTGCGTCGACCCACACGCAAAAAGTCTAGGTTCGATTTAATTGACCTCAAATTCGCTTTATTTAAAAGATAATTTTCTGGCATTACTATTCAAATATGATTTCTGGAGAATGTCTTTCCCAGATATTGTCTAATCTGGAGATCCAAATTTTGATGACTTTTTCCAACATTCGTGGCCGTATATCAATAATAACTCGCCGAATATTGTCCTCGAAGTGGTCAGTCATTCCAGATTCATCGGCGTACACTAGCAACTGCGACTTCACTTCACATCGTTGGGGGCCAATTCATTAAACTATGAGGTTTCCAAACATTTTCTTCAATCAATTGTTCCGCGCACTGTGTGACATTTTGCGCCGCTTTATTGAAAACGCTGCTTCTGCACATCATGGTTGTTCACGAAAAAGTTAGTAATCGTGACTTTATAGAGGTAACCATTGACCATTAAAAAGTACGAACCAATTGTTCCACCAGCCCAAGCAATCAATTGAGAATAACGTCGCTATCCGTTCAACCAAAAGCTGAGCTTTATTGCAAAAAAAAAATTGCTTGTGAAATGTGGGATCGTCGACAATCTTGTTTTGGTCTATTCCCCGAAATGTCCAACCAAACTAATAATAAATCAGTTGACAAAATGGCCGCCAGTTAAAATACTGTTGCCAACATAAAGTAACATCCGTATTATTAGAAAAGCGACAATTTGACGATGCAAATAGCGGCTTTCTATAGCTGACGATCTTGTGTCCGCCGCTTCTAGTCATAAAGATCAAGCTTCTTCTTCTTCTGGCGCTTCAGTCCGGGACGGACCTGCCTCTAGCTGCGCAGTCCAAATTGGTTGAGGTATTGTATGCGCCACCTTAGCCTAGGCCGTCCTCTGTTGCGTTGTTTCAATGGCTCAGATTCGAAGATTTGTTGTATCCGAAGACGCTTGACCGGGGGCATGTCGCTGTACAGCCCATAGAGTTTTTCCTTAAATCTTCTCCTCCAGATGTCATCAACGCAAACAGGCCCCAAAATTGCACGCAAAACTTTTCAGTCGAAAAGACTAATGGCTTCCTCATTCGCTTTAAGTAATGTCCATGTTTCCGCGCCATGAAGTAGGACTGGAACCTAGATCAAGATCAAGCTGTCTTGCAGTTATACCGGAAATAAGCTTTTTCCCTTTTCTTCTCTCTATTCGTTTCTAATTTTTCCAAATTTACCGACATCGATAGTGAGCACTACAAAGCAATGTTTTGTAAAATTGGTTATAATTCCGTTCCGTGAAGCCTCTTCGAGCTTTTTTAAAGTGCATCATGTATCTGTGACCATCATTAAATTAGAGGCAAGAATGTGACGTATCCTATTCTGACGTTCACAAAAAAAAAAAAAAGCAATATTTAATATGCGGTAACTCTAGATTTCAAAACTCCTCTTGAAATTCTTTTCTGTCTGAGTCATCAAATGATTCATTGGACGCGTCTTCAGCAGCCTACTGGCTTCTATTTAATATTCCAATGAGCACCAGTCTTGTGCTGAGGCATCGCATTCGCTGTCGTATTTGCAATTCCAAATATACTCTTCAAAACATGTTGTCTTTGTTATTTTGCTTAATAAGTCGATTTTTTTTCCAATCCTTGTTATTCAAATTCAGAATTGGTGTCGTAAATTGTTAACCATGTACTTATCGCTGAAGTACCTCTAGGCGATTGATGTGTGGTCTAGTAAATCATTACTGACGTCAGTGATTTATTTGACAAGAAGCAATGATAACTCCCACGAGATAGAGTATCTTTATCGTTGCAAATACAGTATCGTGTAGTGCATCTACATGAAGCTAAATGTGGAACTCGTCAAATCCGATTTTTGAAGCTTTCGTTTTCAAATAAAATCTTTATAATTTTGGTGTTTTTGCCCGTAATGTATCGCCCTCCCCTTTGCTCTCTGTAAATAGATGTAGATGCAAATTATCAAGCGATCGAGATGGGTGAAAATTGGGGGTTTTGAGAAAGTTGTACTTTCTGCCTGACCATAATATATAATATATCAGTCCACTGATCTTTTAGGACGAATTTCAATTGTGTGCAACAAACTGTCTTGCTTTAAAAAATAAAGCGTTGAATTTGGACAATTTCCAGTCCACCTTACAGTACCTAAAAACCAGGAAAAAATTGTTCTTTTATAATTTGTATTTGATGAGAACTTCCAAAACAAATTGTCTTAGACTTTCTTCATTTAATTTTTGCGCAAAATTAGCCTAAAATCGAAAACATTGATAGTTGCAATTCGAGGATCTGGAAACACAGTTTTTCGGTGCCAAATGATAGCATCAAGGAATAGCAACAATCTGAATATGGACTGTTTAAAGATATCGCAGATATAAAGTATATATTTTCTTCTGCCCACGCGACATTCATTTCACTTTCAACGCCTAAACGATGTCTGCATTGAATAGAATATAAAAACGAAACCTTTTAATTTTGAGTGTAACACACATGCATAGTTTATTTTTTTAACTCTTTCTTTTATTTTTTTTCAGGTCTTTGGTACAACAGAACTCTCAGAGAAGCCGATTATGCTGCCGGCTTTCGTCGACTCAATCCACTGTCTGCCATACCACCTCACACGGACTGGACGCGCCGTAGCAGACCGGATTGTCAACGTGCTTGGCTACGATTGTCCCGACATCACCTTCAGTCCAGTATTGTACCCCATCACATCAATTTTATTGCATTTCATGTCTGGTAAGTCTGTAAATATTTACACAAGCTACTCCCCCACCACGCTATCAACTTGTCATGGAATTTTGTGCCGACACCCACGCAGAACAACAGAGCTGATAAAGCAGCATGTTTGCTTATAGCTACTGACGCTGTTTTTGGGATAATATAATTTCTGAGCTTCAGCGCACTTTACGCAGCTAATTGGCAAACACCCCCATCGCTGACAATCGCTTATGGACGGGCATCACGTGAATCGCGTACGCTTTGCGGCGATAATTGAAAAATTATACAGACGAAATTTTCAAAAACCGCGCATTCAATCGATCCGCTCTGGGTCCGTGCAGCAAATCGATTCGCAGTAAAGTGACGATCTATGAAGCTTGACTTACGTGTTCGGGCACCCGTTGCGTCTGGTCTCGAAATAGAGCTGCGAATTGATGGCGATAAGTGAAGAGTCACGAGGTGATTTTGAACTTTCATTGTGTCTTACGACTTGGATGTGAGAGAGTGTCATTCGAATGTCGCCAACAACGAACGACATGCGGAAGTGATACATCCAGACAAATGCTACACCACCACATCACTTCTGACCGTAATGACAAACTCTTATCATCCATTTGCTCCCATTTAATCAGCATCAAATTGGATTAGTCCAGTTCCGTGCAGTCCCAAGGCAACACTGTCTACTGTCAATGTGTTAATCTACAGTTCTGTAATGGCCTGGTTATCGCAAACTGCAGTGACCACTATTTGCTGAACTATCGCCATCTGTTTATGGTCAAACGGCGACTAGTACGAGTCTAGCTTTGTCTGTTCGAGATTTAGAATTCCAATTAACCCCCAGTATCAGGGTGGAGGATGATGTTGGTTCTTATCAGAATTTGTTTACTTAGTTCGTGTTTGTATTTTTGGAACAAATGATCGCTATTTTAAGTGGTTCTTCCACGCAAGGTCGAGCGTTAGAGTTTCTTTTGGAGCTTAACAGATGTTTACAGCCATTTAAAAATTGTTGATATTGTGTGTGTGTGATTTATCTGCGGACGCACTCACAAGGACGTACTTTCTGAACTTTTTGGAACACTTTTTCGTTCCCTTGATAAAACACTCTGCATTCCATACTCGAAGAGAAGACGAAAAGAGATTTCTTTTGCGTCTAGCTCCGATCCAACTCGGCTTAAATTGGTTCCTTACAACTTATACACTTGCGCAATCGCATAGCGCCCAAACATGTACTTAAAATTTTTTTTTTGAAATCGATTTCAGTCGAAAATGAATTGAATAGGAGTGAATGATTTTGAATAGGCTTTTCCCTGTAAGCTATGCCAAGGTGTTGGAGGCCCGTTCTTGGGGTTGAGGAATGACAGTGCGGCTATCATCCCGGTAATGGTGAGGGAAAAACGGCATGTGCCTGGTCACGCGTCTACGAAAACAACGCTTAAGATGGCTAGGCCATGTAGAGCATATGTACATCACTGCTTCGGCCTGAAAAGTATTCCAATCGGAGTCATTGGAACAACGGAACAGAGGACGGCCTAGATGACATGGCGCGGACAAGTGGAAAAGTACCTCAGCTGAAGGTTGGCTGAGGTCCAGGTCTTCCCCGGACTGTAGCGCCATGGAATTACGAAGCAGAATAATAAAAGGCTTTGGAGTATGCTTAACCGATCTACAGTTGTTTTGAAGAAAGGCATACGAAAGAGTCCCTCGAAGTAAACTGTGAAGTGTTCTACAGGAGTATGGAATTGGTGATCCGCTGTAACAGCTGTGCTCCGATAGTTAATTAATACATTTCGCCGTAGGCGCTTGAATTCGTCAAGAGTGAGTCTTGTCACCTCTCCTTTTCATTACGTATATTGACTGAACGTTGCAGCGCAGTTGAGGCGACCAATGCTTCACATTTGGAGATTTGATGAGTCATCAAAGTCATCTTCTATTGACTTAGTTGTCCTCACATCCTCCAAGACGTAACTCTAGAACACACTTAATGGGTTTTTTGGAATATTTGCTAATACTGGAATGAATGTCAATGTAGACAGTTCCGAAGTTATAGTAATTTCAAAACCCCCGTCAATGCTCCATGCTGTTGCGGGAGTTACTCGCCGGGGGATAGTGCAGGGAGAACACAATGTTGAGCAGCTTCTTCTTCCGACGGAAGACACGACAACTTTCGAGTCATGCCTAAGATGCGAATCTATCAGTTAGGCGACCGCTCAGTAGACCCAGGGCGAGGTGGTTTGATCAAGTCCCTGAACCCAAGAGACCTTCAGGCTACAAGATTCTCCGCCATCGCCGACGCACTGGCCCCGTCATCCCTTTAATAAAACATGCGAATCAACGAAAATGATAAAGATGATCTACTGAAGCCGCTATTACCAATAATAATAACTGAGTGACACTGCAACCCACACGGAACAAGTTTCTACAAAAACTTCTCTTGTTGTGCATGCTACTCAAGGTAGAACTCTTTTCAGTGTTGTCAGGAACTCAAAAGAGGTGGTGCCGTGAAAAATGCGACGTATTCCGTCCGGGAATCGAACCTGGAACTTTGGTGTGTGAGTCGAAGCACTTGCCCAATACGCCACGGCGACCACTCTATTATCATAACCATTCTCAAATTTGAGTTCTAATTAACATTAGTTGATGACACTCGACCGGAATACGCACCCAGGATGAGGCAAATTAGAATTTTACTGCTATTTGTAACCGTTATCGCGTCATGTTCACTAAGGTAAATTAGCCGCCCAGATGCGAAATTACAGTTGTGGACTATTTTTTCTTGGTATTACACTTGTTTCAAGCCTTCAGGAATAAACCAGGTAAGACTGGCACTTTAGAAGCGAACTATACTCGTACAAGATATTAGTGAGTTCAAAATATTTATGATGCAGTAATTTTCTTGAAGCTTATGTCAAACTTAAACATTTGAAAGATTTCCAGACCATTGCAAAAAGTATGAGGAAAGTTTTCAAATGATTTTCGCTTTTATTTAGGTCAAAAATCGGGGTCTCTTTCGGAGACCGAATACTTATCAGATGATTACTCGAAATTTGAGTGATTCGTACCTACTTTCATAATTGTAAAAAATAATTCTTTAAGTGAACGCGTCAAAATGAGAAAATCACAGACGACCCAGCTCTAGGCAAGATGCGACAACTTTTTTATTCGAAGGTTACATTAAGTTTATTGGTCCTGTAAAAAACATAGCAATCAATTCGTTCAGTTCCGTTGAGCTTTGAGTGCTTAAGTGGCTATGGAATGATTCTTTTCAATCTTAAGAAGCAAATGACACACTTTCCCTATCTGCAAGCAATATTCAAAAAATTGCACCAAACTCTAGCACGTACCACGTGTACGTGAACGTGTAGAAACATGAACAAAAAAGTAATTAAATACTTGATTGTCTAGTTTAATCAGTCGTTTGTTTTCACAAGCATTTTAACGTGCACTCAATGCAGTTCCTAAAAATGCAAGAATTTAGAACTGTCGCCATCTGTCGCTTTTATTTCCTAATCTGAGCTCCTCTTAGTTTTCAACTGCAATAAGGCAAGACATTAAACAACTGCCAAATGCAAACCGCGATGCTTACGTGTCTCCTTTTCTCTCCCTCTCTCTGACTACTGCTCCTGCTACTCTTCCTTCATGAAGAGAAAATATCCCAGTATGCGTATGGAAAGATATATTTCATTTGTGTTTTACCAGACGTTTGCTAATTTAAATTCAATTTGCCAAAGGACTCTGAATGAATTTGAATTCCTTTGATATACTCTTCTAAGACAAATGCGACAGCAATTGAAATTGTTGTGCGACATCCAATTTACATGCTAATCCGTAGAGTGGGAGTGAGGCGATAAGGTTGGCCCTCGATAGAAAGTAATGCAATTCCACTTGATAGCTTAATCTGTACGAAAACACAAATAAACTCCGATAAGGGCTTGCAATTACTTCACTAAATTCTTGTTTAGCAAATTGGTTTTCTGCAATAAAACGTGGCTTTACACAATCCGGTTATTTTCTGTATATTGCCATTATAAACAACTTTGGTGACAATGTTAAGAATTATTTTTAAGGACTGAAGGGGGTTTGAAATTTATCTGATAGCGAAAGATGAAGTGTTCGACATGTGTTGTGTTTAAATTTTGTATACACAATTGCAGTTGTGGGAATTGGCTATGGCTCACTTCCAGAATGTTTCATAGTGGGCTGCACAGCTTGAGGTCAAACTGGGGAACCACCAGTCTCTGGTTCTTCTTAGGAGGCCCCGCCAACGAATACCAGGCCGTCCTCTACATCATTGTTCTTTGAAGTTTGTAGTCGAAGAAATTCGGGGCCGAAGTTTTGATATCCGTTCGATCTGAATGATCTGAACATCTTACACAAAAGATTTCAATTTGTTCTGGATCTGTTGGAGCAATCCAGTTTGTAAATTGCAAATGCCATATATGCAAATAAGACTGCAGATATCCCTTACTACTTTTCATAAACGTTTTCGTCCGTGATATGAATATATTTTCACTTTGTCTGAATTTGTTATATGGGCGAATGCAAGATGACTTCAGTCGTGTCACTCCTGTAAAGCCATTGGGAGTCTCTTCCTCTATCTCTTGTTATGTCCCACAAGAACCTTGCTTCCCTTTTTCCATTTACACCACCAGCTGTCTTCGTCGCAACCTGTTTGTGGTACGGCGACCGGTTCTTCTCTCCTTGCAATTATTTGCGTTCCAACGAAGTACTTCTCCGTATCTTCTCCTCGAGCGTTGCATTCTCGCGCTATATCCACTTCGGCATCCTGTGCAAGGAAATTCATACAGAGTCCGGAGAACAGCTCTTTTGAAGGCTCCACTCAGACAGTGGATCCACAGGTTGACACCATATTCAAATTTCAAAAGGCAATTTAGATTGCGATATAGGTTTAAATTTTCGTACGTACCATATCTACTATGTCTTTAAACACATGCAGATTGCGGGGCATCCCACTAATTCATCTTGTTGCAGTCGCTTTTTAATTCACACACGTATAATCTCCGCTTGTAAAAGTAGTTCATTAACACTTGCCACCTATTCATTTCCATTTCCAGAGGAAGAAGCCTATCACTGTCTTGCAAGTTTGGTTGCATGCAAAGAAAAGGTCTTCATCAATCAGACAAAACTACTTCACGAAGTCACTTGGAAAACAGTGATGCAAATTGCCAAAAAACACGCGGTAAGTTCACAACCACCATCTCCGATCATCGATTGATTTTCAAACCATTTTTTTTTTTTGTTCAAATAGAAAACCTCCGTTTCATACTTGCAACGAATGTGCCCCGGTCAAAAGCTAGAACGCGTCTTCATGGACTGGTGCTGGTGGATATTGGCCGGCTTACCATTTCAGCATTTAGTACGCGTGATGGATTGCTTCTTTCACGAGGGAATCAAGGTGTTCTATCGCGTCGCTCTGGTCATACTCAACCTATTCCACAAGGAATGCACATCAAACAATGAATGGAGTCCGGATAATATTAAGAATGACATTGGCAATGCGCTTATAAAATTCTGCAAAAAAATACCAGTCTCACCAGCGAAGCTGTTGCAATCAGCGTTTAGTATTAGGGGGCTAAGGTAAGGAGAACTTTGCAGCACACTTTGAATTATAAATAAAACTGGACGTTTGTTTTCCTTTCCAGTTCCCAGTATATATCTAGAATATTTATTAAGACTGAAATGTTACTAAAAAGTAGATCAGTTATAACCGGTTCAAAGCAATTAGTTCGATCGCGTTCCAGTGATAATTTACCAACGAGTCAATCGCAAGTCAACATTCAGATGATGTCACACACATTGACCATACGAGAGGTGAGCTTGCTTCAATATGAATTTCAAATTATTTTCGTTTTCGTTTTACTTTCTTAAATCAAATCTTGTTTTAAGTGATTATCATTTAAGAAGGTATTAGTTAAGAGTTATCAAGTTTAGAGTCACTAAACATTAATTTCATGAAACGCACACACTCAGCATAGGTGTTTGAGTTCGATAACTTTAATGTCAAACCATATTGACTGAAATCAAGAACAGGGTAAGATCTTGAGATGACAAACGAAACTTTTTGAAGACACCCTATCGAACTGCTTCAGTTTAGAAACACAAATCACTTTCAAGACATAGGAAAACAACACACAAAAGGATGTGTACAGAAACGATAAACTGCGTTAAGCTTTTAGAAATGTTCATGTGAACTGAATGTGCACTTTGTAAGTCTCTGTTCGTATATCCTGCTTATCCTTGCTTTAAACAAGTTTTGCTGAAACCTGCTTGAACATTTCATAAAAACCTATGCACACTCAATGGGGGGAAAATGTCGCTCATAGAATGCAGAGAAATTTTTGGCATTTTGTTTTTTCCAAAATATACAACTCCTTGTTGATTTATTAATAATATTTAATGACGCAATGATAAAAAAATATAGATGAATGTAGGAGCAAAGTTAAAGCATTTACTTGGTTTTATATTGAATCCTTGAAGTACATTCAAGACTTCGTGCTGGACATTTTTGAATCGAAGCACTAAGAAGGAGAAACGGTCATATTTTAATTATTTTTTTCTTTTTACCAATAACCGTGATAATCTACAACTTAAATGTTTGTATTACTTTCGTATCTCCATTGCATTGTCATGAAGAAGCAACCCACCCGCTGCGAGTTTAACCCGTCTTTTTTCAGTGCACCCACCTACAGTGTCGGACAAAACAATAGCACCGAATTACACCTCGCAATATTTTGCCCAAAAAAACTGTCTAAAAGTAAATCAATTTAAATGAATTTTATTTATGTTACTTAGGTAAACAATAGATCTTAAAATAAAAAAAAACAAACTATGCAATTTCAACACTTAAAAAAATATAATAAAAAATAAAGAAATTCAACAAAATCAAACGCGACAAAACTAAAGCACGAACATATTGCGCAAGCTACATTCGATTATTCCCCTGATTTTTTTTTTGATTTATTTATTTCTATATTAGAGTAAATTAACTGTTACATTTTCGGCGATCGTGCTATGCTACAAATTACGTTCATTTGGAAGTTATTAGTGATACTGAGCAAAATGATTTTTGAGAGCAAAAACGTATTTAAAATGGCGCGTAAAAAGTATTCCACCGAATTCAAAGAAAAATTATTGCTGATTTTCAAGCAGGGGAAGCAGTTAATTGCATAGCTAAAAAATATAGGATACACCATTCCGTTGTTTCTCGTATTATAAGCCGGTTTCATAATTTTGGTAGCCTAGAAACTAAACATAGTGGTGGAAGGCCCAGAAAGCCCAGCATACGCGATGATCATGGAATAGTCCGGGCTATTAAAAAAGACCCGTTCATGTCTGCAAGGGCAATAGGAAAGGAATTAGACTTGGCTATCTCCACCAGATCCATCCAGCGAAGGATGGTAGAAGCCGGTTTCCTTTCTTACCGTGCTGTAAAAAAGCCATTCATTTCGCCGAAAAATCGAAAGGCGAGGCTTGCATTTGCTAAGGAACACATCAGCTGGACCGTTGCCAAATGGAAAACTGTTTTGTTCTCTGATGAATCCAAGTTCAACCTGAAGGACTCAGATGGAATGAAGCATGTTCGCAGACCATAAGGCGAAAGACTGAATCCACGATTTACAAGACGGACAGTAAAACATGGGGGAGGTAGTATTATGGTCTGGGGATGCTTTTCCAGCCAGGGAATCGGGCCAATTCATAAAATTGATGGAATTATGAATCGTTTCATGTACAAGGATATTCTTCAAAACGTAATGTTTCCATATGCTGAAGAAGAGATGGCCTTGAGATGGATATTCCAACATGATAACGATCCGAAGCACACCGCGAAAATTGTGCAAAAATGGTTTTTCGATAACAAAATCAATGTTTTGAAGTGGCTAGCGCAGTCCCCAGATCTTAACCCCATAGAGAACTTATGGGAGATTGTTAACCAAAGAATTCATCGGGAAAGGTGTAACGACAAGGATTCGCTTTTTGGTCAAGCTGAAATTGCTTGGAGGAATATCCCCGCAGATATTATAAGTAATTTAATTGAGTCAATGCCCCGGAGATGTGAAGCAATTATTCAAAATAATGGGTTTGCTACAAAATATTAATAAATTAAATATTTGGAGAAGAAAATTGAAATAAGTGCTTTAGTTTTGTCGCGTTTGATTTTGCTGAATTTCTTCATTTTTTATTATATTTTTTTTTAAGTGTTGAAGTTGCATAGTTTGTTTTTTTTTATTTTAAGATCTGTTGTTTACCTAAGTAACATAAATAAAATTCATTTAAATTGATTTACTTTTATACAGCTTTTTTGGGCAAAATATTGCGAGGTGTAATTCGGTGCTATTGTTTTGTCCGACACTGTATGTAATTTTTAGCAAATTTGAACCTTTTATTCCTATTTATCTCCGAAATAAATGTTTTTTTCTTGCCGATCTGCCATAAATGTTTGCAAAATGCAGGACATTCCGAATGGTTTGAGGATGCAATATTTTTTCCCGATATTTGTGCTGTATGTTGGGATAAATTTTGGGCGCTTGTGAATGGGGTTTTCCGGGCTTCATTTAAAATAGCTCGTCGATCTCCTACACTTAGCTTCGTCGATTTTCCAGCACGATATTTATTTGCTTTTGTTCCCGTGATAGCCAAGTGTATTTCACTCTTTTTCGGATAGATTTTAACTGTACAACTCTTTTCACGACGAACACAGTAAAGTTTACCGAGCAAATACTTATTTTACCCACTACAGGTATATTTTACAACCCACTCGTATTCTTGGGACAAAAGACTTCACATTTGGACACATACTGGAGGCAGTGCCTGATCGAAATGCTAAAAACTTTACCCTCAAATTAATAATAATAAATATAGCGCCGAAATAAAAACACAACCGTTTCAAACTCTATTCCCCGTACTCCCTTTTATTCATCTTTTTATTCTGACGGTTATCTCATTCCTCTGCCCTAGTTGTGGAGCGCTGTTCGTATGGTGATAATTATTATGTGATTACAACCATTAAATAAAAGCAACACCAAACAATTAAAATACACAAAAAAGCATCTTAATAGTATATCTGACACTGCAATATTTTTAAAACGTAGAGTATATTCCAGAGCTGAGTTGAATCCTTTTCTGACAGTTATCTAGCCGTAGTGTAAAGTTGAGTAAAACCTTTTTCAGAACTCAAAAAAAAAAAATTAAAATTGAACTTTCTGCGAAATCTAACAATTTTTCTAAGTCTACCAAGTAAATCAACATTCAGCCCATGTGTTGCAGTTCTCGATCGTTTGTAACAGCGTAAAGTTATCGACACTCTTTCCTTAAACTCAAATCAATATTAAAGAAAAAAAAATCCCCACCCCCTGAAAGAAAATGTGTGCAAAATAAAATACAACTCTAGTTTTAAGTTATAAAATTAAATCTGTGTTAAGAAAAATTTCATTCATTTTTGAAACCAAAAAATTATAAATAACATTCCAGAGGGTGCATTCCGAGACCTGTCGCAATCTGGTATGGGGCTTCTTAATAATTCTTTCAATTTGATACAATACAATATCCTTTTGTTAGTTTTTTTCTGTTGTATTGTTGTTTTCATATTCTGTTTGTTTTTATTTGATTTGTTTTTGTTTTTCTCTTATAGTTTTGTTTTATTTTTTTCTGTTGTTTTTTTGTTTTTGAGTTAAATCTTGAAGTGCTTGTTTAACGAGAATGTCTCAACAAAACAAGATTGATTTCGTTACTCTTTACAAACGAGACAAGTAAACTGAAAAAACAAAAAAAAAATACAAGGCTGAGATATGAGATGTGTTATGCAAACTTAAGGGCTTTTCTGTTGTTTTTTTATTGGCTACTTGAGTTATGTTTTCGAAAATGAATTACTTTAGGAATTGCATACCTCGTTAACAGTTGATTTCGAACACATTTGTACAGACTGTAATCATCTGTTAATTGATTTGTTACGTTTTTTTAATACTAAACAAAAGAAAAGTGATATACAGATATAAACATTTTTCATATGTGAAAATGAAAGTAAACACTTGCATTTTATATATTTTTTTCTTTTTTTCTCATCTTGCTGCATTCTGTTACTTCTACTACTACTACTACTACTACTACTACTACTACTACTGCTGCTACTGATTGCTCGTATATATATATATAAATGTTGACTGCGTTACCACAAAAAAAACAAAACAAAAATAAAAAAAATCTATAAACAACATTGTAAATGAATTGTTTACGTTACCTGGCTTGCTATGTGTCTTAAATATATCACTGGACACATATTGATGGACACACCCACCGTTTAAATGTGTTAAATGCATTTGCATCCCCATATAAATATTTATTGTTTGTTTTTATGTTCGTATCCATCCACCACCCCCCAAAAAAAAAAAATACATTTTCAAACAAAAACTAAAAGGGCGAACAATCTCCCGGTCATAGGGTGCTCGCCATGGGCGCGTATCCTGTACAGTCGTTAAAAAGTCGAATAGCCAGTGGTGAAGATGTAAGTGTACTGTAGTTCCATTTCGTTTTCCTTTTTATTTCGATATTTAGCGTGATCACACCTAAATTTGAATTTTCAATGAGTAGCGTTCCTTGCAGATGCGTTTTATCTACTTCTTTTAATTTGTCTCCTAAGTTCGCTTGATTCTGTAGATGTGAGCTTCGTAGTTAAAGCTTTGTAATGACACTTGTATCAGAGATTTTAATTTGTTTTTATTAGTTCTTCTCTATCCTATATTCTTCGGTCTTTTTTTTTCATTTTCAGAATGAACAAAATATGTGTACATAAGTAGGCATTTCATATTTTTCAATCTCGGCACATCTGCCCAAAATTTAGGTATCGCAATAGCAAGTCTTTTCCGTGAATCTTGTTTAAGCCTCACTTCAGCAAAGTGTGTGAGTGCGATCCGATTTTTCATTTGGAAACAAAATTTTTCCGGAACTGAAAGGGGCTTCCAATTGGAAATCGAATACGGCCACTGATCATTGACAAAGCTATTAACTTCAAAATGTAAATAACGCTTTGGATTTCGCCCTGCAGCCTCAAAAGATAAAGTTAGTCTAAAGAGGTTAAAGAAACAAACCCATTATACATCGATGAAACGTTGTCAATGTCTTTACAAAATGTTGTATTGTTGGCTATGATGAGACATCGTTAGCATCGTTAGCAAACCGAATATGAGTGGGGTAATGTTCCTTTATTTTTGATCAATCGCTGCGACTAAACATAAAATGTATGCTATGTATGATTTCCAGCTTCAAAAAAATCAGATATACACAGCTGGAGAAACAGACAACTTACTTAATTCGATGAAAGAATGCTCCCAAGAAGTGATTTTGATTTTGTAACTTCATACTTTAAGATTTTGCTTATGTCGTAGAAGGAAATCCCCGAGGCAACAGTGATTAAGATAGAGGTCGTTTTCTCTAAAAGGCGTCATTAAAAATTAGGTTCATTTTCTGCTAATGTATCCTTGTTAGACAGAGGAATGGATTATATATGGTCTATACATTCCACTAATATATCCTCTCACATTTCGGCTCTCCGTTGGTGTCCGATTGTATGTGCAAAACATTAAGTTTCACCTTGTCATTTGCAAATTCACCACATTCTACACATGTCACATTAAAAAATAAAAAAACAAAGATACGGATTGCATATACAGTATGCGCAAATTTACAGACAAATTCCATTCAAAACCTCTTCACTTACCCCTTTTTGGGTTTTCATTCGTACTTACTTACAACGATACTTGAAGTTTCTAGTCCTGAGCGTATTTGCAGTTTTTCATCGTTAACGGCCCCCAAAAGGCTGCTTTAAGTCATTGATATCAAATTTATTTCTAATCGTTCAGGATGACCAAGTCTCCATATCGAGTTTCATATCATACATCTCATCTGGCACAATCTTCAAATAAAGACAAAAAAAAAACTACTTTTCATTAAACTTGGTTTTTGTAAATCGCTTGTAAATTAGTAGACGTTCTATTGCACTTTTTTTGAAGATGACGTGTAGTATTTGTAAATTGAATAGATGCACATCAGGCAACTCTTGAATAGTCTTAGCTGCTGCTGTTCTCAATTTTCTTAGTCCTTGTCAAGTTATCCTCTACCTTTCGATCAATTGACGCCTTAACCGAATGTTCGATACTTCTTCTGAAACTAGAAACTTTCCTGGAACCATTCAAGCAAAAACATTATCGTTCATATGTTTAATGTAGTCAGTGTAGCCAATGGATCCTGATGTAAGTCCGGGAGTTAAGATGTGTCTTGAAGGTTCATTCAATGAAGTCCTTCCTATCGATGTTTGAGTCAGCCTACCGAGATGACCGCATTTGCCATAATTGATTCTACCGCACACAATCATGTCGTCCACGTTGTTTGCCCCGAATTAGAAAAAACATCCGAAGGCCTCAAAACTATAGTTTAAAAAAAAAAAAAAAACATTTCGACAAGATCTTAAGTCCATAACAGGTAGTTGATTTTGTTTAGCTGCCTTTGCTTCATCTACGACTTAAGTTGGCTCGTGTTGGATTTGGATCAACAAAATTTCATCTAACCATGCTTTGATAGTCTCCTCCTATCATATCTGTCAAGTGCGATTGCTGTTTAATTCAAAAAAATGCCTCTTTCAGAAGTGAAATTTCACACATTACACAAAATTGGAATATTCACTTTTAATTATTTACCAGAGGACGTGTATCATCATCTTCTTTTCCCGCATTTTCCGCTAATAGGATAGCACGCACGAGAGACCTCAAGGCCGCTCGATCCTTCTATCGAACTATTCCCAAGCGCAACCAGGCGAGTTTATGGACTTGGTCCAACCACCTCATCCTGGTTCTGTCGATCGGTTGCCTACCTGATGAAATTACAGATAAGACACACTTCGGAAGTCGTGATGGAGGGGACAGTCGTACCACTTGACCAAACCAATGAAGAAGTAGCTGCCGCCGCGTTTCTCAGCCTATCCCGGCAAGTAACTCCCGCAGCGTTACGGACAAATCTCATTTCGGCAGCTTGTATTCGCGATCTTTCTCATTTGGTCGTTACCCCAATTTCATGACCATAGTTGAGAGTTGAAACAACCACGCGTATCTTAGAGACAATTTTAAATTATCAGTCAGTAGTGCCAACTCCAAAATTAAAACGAATAACAGCTTTTAAGAACTGTGATACATATGTTATCTGTCAGAAATAATTTCTGTCCGTTCTCTAGTTTTTCCCCTCTTCGTTGTTTTTTCTTCACACTTTTCGGTAGCTTATTAATTTGTTGTCGGAACCGATTATCAAGGGAAGACAATTGTGAATGCTTAATAAGGACGTGGTGTTAAATTTCGAACCCTGATTTTTGTGAGTCTTGCTACCATGTTTTACGGTTTTTCCTTGATGATATTTTGATACAAACCGGTTTGTTTTTAGTTTCTATCTTAAATTTTTTTTTTTTTTAACAGTGTAAGACAGTAAGTGGTCGTTTTGTGCTTGTTCAAAATATGCTCTATTTGTAATACAATCCTTTATAATTTCGGACAATTTGTGAACACCGTGTCAGTGAAAATTAAGCATCGAGCAATATGTTCACATCTTCGTGGTGACTTATCCGTACGGGGTAGAAGTACTTAGTTTTGCCGCTAGGGTACCAGTAAATCTTTTAAGGTTAGACAACATTTCGTGGTCATTTTTTGAGACTTCTACACCGGTACTACAAAGTCCATAAAATCAACTTTTTTCAAACAAATTTTTTTTTTTTTTGCCCAAATGTATGACTCAACCAGACTTCATAGTGGACAGCTATGATATGACTATAGTCTAAAAATATTATCAAAAGAATGTTCATTTACACATTGAGCTAGTCCAAAGTTTAAAGCCTGTCTTGACTTCATATTTGTACTTTCATAATTTGAAGGTTTTTCTTGAGACCTTACACACGCCTTGTGTTTTAAGCATACTTGATTTTTTTCTTTTGTTTTAAGATCCCTTAGAACTTTGCATATTTTTTTTTAACTGTTTCCCCACGTACGTGTGCACTCTGATCCGTTTTTAGAAAGCTCATCACTAGACACACAAGATCGTATTTGATTCGTAACCCTTGTTGTGATTTTGGTTTTAAACGTTTACTGCAATTCATAAGTTGTTCTTTTGAGCTTGCTTCTCTTAAGTTTTGTTTATTTTTTTTCTTTATGTCGTGTCTTTCGTGTCGTTTTCGAATTTTCTGCTTCGATGTTGTTGTTAATCAATAATTTTGTTTACGATTAAATTCTTGTTTGGTTTCCCAATGATTTTCGAAGACTTATTTTTAAATGTTGTATTTTGCTAAAGAACCATTTATCCCTGTTTAAGTGATTTTTGGTAGAGAGACTTGTGACTAATACCGACTCTATTTGCGTACAGCTCTTTACACTCTGGTCATGGCTGCCAGTTAGAATAACAATGTACCAACCCGTACTGCTGTACACGACCGAGGAGCATGGTTGCTCGTTGACAACATTCTACGTGCGAGTGGAACAACACGAACCGACTTTAATGATGATCAAAACGTGCAATAATGAGGTAAGATTGAATGTAATTTGAGGAATATTTGAGAAATCCTTTTACTAACGGTGTGATTATTGCATGCTTCTCAGGTATTTGGAGCTTACTGCTCATCGCGATGGTTTGAGCGAAATGTCAAAGATGACAAAGGTCAGCGGCAGGCATACTTTGGCACTGGTGAGACTTTCCTCTTTTCCCTGTACCCGGAGCGTGCAAAATACCCATGGGTTGGCATTGAGGGCGACAAGGGATTGGGACACTCTTCGGAACTTTTTATGGCGGCCGATGCTAAAATGATTACAATTGGAGGAGGGTAAGTGAAAAGAAAATATTTTATGTATTATTGTTAAGTTCTTGTTTAATGATTTGAAGAGATGCAACTTTGATAGCGTTGTGAGTGTGTCCTTGTTTTTCTGGTTCGTCTTAACTGGACCAAGAGTATTTTACTGTGTGTTGCTACACTATTAACAAAGACGGGAAGTTTGAGACACAGGCTGCATTGGTTAGAAATTCTTAAACGCCCTACACACGGTATGGTAAATAACAAATACAAATGAGGCTTTAATTCTGTGCGGGGTTTAAAAAAAAAAAATAGATAGATGGCGGTATTGTCTAAAATTTGCCAGAAATTGTATGACGTAGAGTAACTTTGAAAACTAAGTAAATTTTGAAGTGTAGTTTCCCGAGCTCTGTTAACAGCAGGCTCTGAACTTTTCTGCGAGCGCTGTATTGTGAGACTGCATCCGAGTACCCTCCAACAGACACGATTTAACACATATGGGTTATGACTCGCCTTTTTGTTGTGCATTGCGAGTCCGAAAAATGTGCTATTTAGGAGAAGCAACAGCGTCGGTAATTGAAAACTAAGGTTTGAGGATGGAGTGCATTTGAATTCCCCAACGTAAATGATTTCTTCAGGGTTATCGTTGAACTCAGTTTAAAAATAGAAATAAAGCACTTGGTCTAAAGTCAAAGTGTGAACAAGCTTTTCAAAATAATTTTGTTGGGATGTGTAGTTAGACTTATTAGTCTTTTTGGTGCATCGTCTAATTCTATCTGAATTGTAGTGAAAAGATTAACTAATTCCTTTTATTTCCAAAATGTCAAGATTTCTAAACTCTATAATATTCATTAGATCTTTAAATGCCCACAACGAATCTCCGGAAAGAGCTCCTTGCTGTGTTTGACCTAAACGATGCCGCTTCAACATATTGCTTCTCTGATTCATACATTTTCTAATTTATAAGAGATGAAATCTGGCTTTTTCCACTTGCTTTCATAAGACAATCGAGTGCTTTCTTACAATTTAAAAAGATTGCATAATTTGTTGTGAAAACCGAGCACCTCGATGATCGTTTTCAATTTTCTTCTACGAAAAATCCGAAAGTTATCATGAAATAACACAAAATTCGGGGGTTTGATAGTTTTGTTATTTCTAGTCCTGGTACAGTCTATGTTCGCTAAAATTTCAGTTGACTGTATTGATCTTTTAGCTGATTCCGATATGCTTCACAAAATGGGCTGTTTTTACCGCTATCGTCATTGTCTAGTTGGTAAGAGGGATTCCCTGATAATCGCCAGTCTTATCTGATCCTTCTTTGTCATTCATTTGCTATCCTTCACAATTATACTTTATTTAAATTATGTTTTTTTTTTTTTTTTTTTTTTGTAGAGAGGGTCAAGCCATATGGATGGATGAAAACATACGCTTTGGCAAGACAGACAGTTGTAAGACATTCAACAATCCACCGCTTTGTCCAACAGGTGATTTTGAAATTCGCGTTCTTGAGGTTTACGGCTTTGTTGGTGCTTAAATATGCAGAAGAAGCAAATTACCAAAAATAAAAAAGAAACACAAGTGTGTACAGTTCGTCGGCAATCATCGTCTGCGAGAAGTAAATGACAATTCACAAGCAACATTGTGATTGTCCTCAACAAAAACCCAAACACACATACACACACAAACACACACCCAACTACAATACAGACGAATCGGAAGTGATGAAGAGAAGTATATGTATATTTCTAAAAAAAACTGAATTCCTCGGCATTTGTTTTACAATAACAAACTACATACCTTTTCAAACTTTTGATGATTTGAAGACTTATTCTTAAAAATTTCAAAAGAAATTTGTTGAAATACTACAAACATATGCATATTCTATTAAATTGTGAAAAGGATTATATATATATATATATATGTACGTGTATATTTTAGTTTCCATTTTGTTTATTCCTTTTGCATACATTGAGTGTTTAGACGTTTAAATGGCCTGTGGTCTCGTGTTTCCTGCAAAACATGACACAAACAGGAACTGTAAACAAAAAGAAAACAAATGATTTCGAGAAAAGAAACAAAACAAAACACAATGGACTGATTATTATTTTTTTCTAATTATTTTTTTTTGTTTCTTACCATTTATTTGTAATTAATATAATTTTTCTTTGTTTATTTAATATTGTTTGTTAAAGAATCTTGTTTTTTTTCATATTTTTAATTGTTATCCAAAAAAATAAATTACATGTATGTGTAGACAAAGAAAATAACGAAACGAAAAGAAAAAAAAAACATGCACCAACTAAGAAATATGTTTATATTGCGTTGTTAAGCTTTCTATTTAAGAGGTTTTCAGAAAACTTTATGCGTATGTTTCCTAGCTGTTTACTATTAATTTTTTTTCTGTAAATGTACAAGGGAGGAAATGTATATTTTTTTTGTTTGCTCGATTTTATGGAGCCTAGTTTTCCAGAATTCTGTTATGTACTTTTTGTTGTTGATTATCTTATACACATATGTGCATACATAGTATATATAAGAAAAACTGTCTTCAAAACGGAGATCTTAAAACGTTCATGTGCATATATGCACGCGTTGTGCTTTTGTTTGTTACAAATGTGTGCATCTAGGATGATTTTGTTGAAATAATGCCGAATAAAGAATTACCGTTAGACGTTACGAGCTTACGAACGAAACTTGCCTAAGGGAAGATGTCTTTTAGGCTGTTGAGAGATATTGGATTATCCTTGTTTTGAGAATAGAGATTTTCTACTTCTGATGGATCAAATACTAAAGCGAGTGATAAAACAAGTAAAGTTTCACATTAATTGCGAAGTCAAAATGCAATATATGTTTCGTAAGGAATGCTCATCAGTTCACTCTGTGGATGTGTAACCAAGTTCAGCGATTTGTTTATTGGCGCACCACATGAATATGTAAAGCTCTTCATAGCCCTAAATTTCATAAACATTCACATTTCTTGTATTTCTTTGGACTCAGTCAAGAATATGTGCTAGACCTGGCTGTAGAATTAATTTTCATTTTGAGAACGTGCGATAGTTACTCATTTTATCCCACAAGCTTTGTGAACATTTTTCTGTTGTAGTTCCGTTTTATGAGGCTATGAAGATGAGGACAACATCTTGTGGCTGACTTAGGTCTCTTCATTCGTAGCTGCTAAATAATGGGAAAATGGCGAATAGTTGGTCTGGAAGCAGCGAAAAATGCCAAAGATGATTAAAAATTTAAGGGACAATTCTTTGCTTTAAAGCATTGTTGTAGGCATTCCAGGTCTTGTCTTATGAGAAGCATGTATCCTCTTCCACGTTTTGTTATGAGAGGCATGTATCCTCTTCCACATTTTGTTATGAGGCAACTATTGATCGAACTGAGGAATCTGTAATAACAATCACTCGGATTTCTTATAGGTTCCCACTAGAGTATATGAATACTATCCAAACAAATACTAATCAATTTGTTTGCTTTTTTCGACATTAGCTCTATTTCAATTGTTTGCTCTGAAATGCCTTAAATGTCTACGAAATTCGCCGGAAAACTGTCAAAAGGTGTTCCGTTTGCTGATTTTTTTTGCAGATGACAGAAACCTCGAACTCATAAGAGCGTAAAATATCTCCCTGCCCTACATATTTTTACCGCTGAAAAATTCGTGGGCTACATATGACTGACACAGTTAAAATAGAGAACCTTTGACGTTTCATATATCTAGTAGCCGTTTCGTTAATTCTGCGAGTTTCGGCACAAGTTTCGGCAGAGTTACTCTCTTCAAGAGGATGCTGAGAAAACTACTCATCTACGAATTTTTGTGCACATATGAATTGGAACAGACCTACTACCTTTGAGAGCATGAATGGCTGAAATTCACAGCATTACCACAACAAACTCGCCCTAGATGCTTCATTCATAATTCTTAGTTACTTAGGCAGATAAGAAGTAGTGGTCGTTACCCTCAAAGGTTGAACGCTACCTTCGACCAAGTACGGTCCATCGTGCGTTCACATGGATCTCCACAGAGTTTATCCGCTAATACACTTATGAGAACCGGTTGCAGTTATACAAGTGATAAAAGCAAACCAATTTATAATTAGTGAAGAAAAAAATCTAAAATACCAAAACTACTATTAAAGTATTTTTGTTTAAATTCTATATATAAATATATATATATATATGTGTTGATGTATGTACCTACATATATAACAAAAGATAAAGAAACAAAAAAATGTCGTATTTAAGCTATGAGTAGATTATACAATAGACTTCAAAAGGGCCCTCTGTTTGCAGACGCAGGACAGCGCTAATCTTGATGAAATCAAAATAAACCTCCACAAAATAAAATTCTATTGACATTTATGATATAAATATTTATACACACACAATAATTCAACGATTGATGAATTTTCTTTTTCTTCACGCATAGTTCATTCAGACGCATACACATTCATAATGTAAAGTTAGTTCAGTTCATTAAAATGCTTGAATTGTATATATGTAATTTTTATTTGTGTTTTCGAACATGTTGACATTGAATGAGTGTGAGTCGCGGAGGTTTTTTAATATCAGTATTTATATGTTTTTGTTATATACTTATGTATGTTTTAATATTATTACATTATTTTTTTTTTTTTTTTGCCTTAAATGATAAAATAAACTAATAGATAATGAATGTGAAAAAGAAAATAATTAAATCTATAAATGTAAATAGTTGCAGAAATATATATATAAATGTGTTATTGTATTAAGTAGAGAGATCAAAATAATTCAATGTTAATCGAAAAATTATGAACCAACAATCTATACACTAGTACAGTTATTTAAAAAAAACGAATCAAGAAATATTAAAAGAAAATTGAGTTAAATATAAAAAGAGAAAAAAAATAAAAGAATATATTTTTGTGTTATTATTACTTCTTGCGTGATATGCAGGTATTCTCTTATGTTTTCTTTGCTTGTGCCAGAGTCTTATCTTCTTCTTCTTCTTCTTGTGGCGGTACAGTCCGGGGATGGATCGGGGCCTCAACCAATATGCCTCTCCAGCCATCTCGATCTTTCGCTAGCTGCCTTTCGTTGCGCACTCCAAGTTGGTTGAGGTTCTTCTCCACTTGTGTGCGCCACCTTAGCCTAGGCCCTCCTCTTTTGCTTCGCCCCAATGGCTCGGATTCGGTCTGGAGCAGGGGTGTCCATACGTTCTACATGACCTAGCCATCTTAAGCGTTGTATCCGAAGACGTTTGACTAGGCGCATTTTGCTGTACATAGAGTTCGTCGTTAAATCTTCTCTTTCAGATGCCATCAAAGCAAACAGGACCAAAAATCGCACTCAAAACTTTTCTCTCGTTAAAAGATTTCTCATCCGCTTTTAGTAACATCCAGATTTCCGAGCCACAAAGTAGTAGTAGTAGTAGTACTGGAATGATTAAGCTGTTATATAAAGCAAGCTAAGTCTTTCGAGATAGGGCTTTATTACCCAATTGCCTCTTGAGCCCAAAGAAACAGCGATTGGCAAGAGTGATTCTGCGTTTCATTTCAGTGCTGGCGTTTTTGTCCCTATTTACCGCGGAGCCGAGGTAGACGAAATTCTTGCTGCTACCTAGTGTGACGCTCTGTCCGAGACATCGATGTTGTGCGTCTTTCCTTGATAATAGCATGTACTTCGTTTTGCCCTCATTAACCACCAGACCCATTTTAGCCGCTTCCACTAGCAAACGCCTCATCGACGGCTCGCTGTGTTCATCCAATCACGTTAATGTCGTCCGCGTAAGCTAGCAATTGAACTGACTTTTGGAAGATCGGGCTCTGGTGTGGACTTGTGAGTTCCGCACGATCTTCTCAAGGATGATGTTAAAGAAGTCACATGATAGTGCGTCGCCTTGTCTAAAACCTTTTTTTAACATTGAAGATCACGCTGAGTTCGTTACCGACCTTAATGGAGCAGCAAGAATTCTCCATTGTCATCCTTCACAAGTGGGTTTGGCGGGAATGCCAAAACATGACACTGTATAGCTCGTCTCTATGCACGATATCATATTCAGCCTTAAAATTGACGAATATGTGGTGAGTGTCGATTTGCGAGATGAACTGAAAATCTTTTTCTTGACAATTAATTACTCTAAGAATGTTGCCAGCAACTCAAACGAAATAGTGCCGTCAAAAATGCGAGGTGTTCAGTACAGGAATCCTTCGGCGTGTGAGTCGATGCATTTACGCACTCAGATTAGATTTTTTAATGTAAAATAAAACACATAAATTCAAAAGTGAATTTAAAATGTATGTTATCTGTTAAAAAAATGCATAGCATTTCCTTTTTAAAAATGACTACGTCTGAGGTGGTCTATTCTGAGGTCCCAATTCTACGCGACTCGTTCAAGCTTACCGACTGGTATCTAGCGTAGAACACATATTACGTTTGCTAGCATCAATTTTTATAGTGAGACTTAACATATCACCAGACAAAATAAATCGCACAATCTCGGCGGCTAATATAACTGCTACGTTAACGTAACATCACTCACTTCTCATAATGTATTTATAAATACAAAAAAAATTATTTTGTTTTAATGAATTTGCAGAACATGCTGTGCCCGCAACACCATAATATTCCCCGATGATGTTGATTATGGAAATGACGGATTGAAGGGGTTTCATTGGATTTGAATTGGCATTTAAATTTTTTCATTAAATTCGTTGGATAACCGGTTCGCAAAACATCTTCATCAATACTCTTTTAAAGCAGCAATTTTGAATTTTCATGTTTTAATTGTTTCACAGTTGGTTAGTGTCAAAACAAATTATATTATGGCAGCCGCATATCGTTGCACTGCGTTTTGGGCTCACAAGGCCAAATCACCATATTTGAATTCAGATTCAGAAAGCGGAAATGAATTCCCTGTCCTACTATGGACCCATGTAGGAAGACTTGAGGTAGTAATATGATATACATATTGTATGTATTGTAGTAGGCTCTGAAATTCAACTTGTCATATTTCAAATATGAATCGCAGTATGCTCTGGACTCAAACGCTTTTCTCAGAAAAATAACAACCGCGAAAATGTAAAGGAACTACCGGATAGGAATAGGAGAGAACATTCATTCGTTTGTGAATAGTCGGATAAGTATGACGTGAACTGTGAAAATAAAAGTTGAAAAGTAGAAAGTATTTTTGTACTTTTATTCCTATTATAGTATGTAAAAGCATGTTTTTTTTTATTTAAAACATTTAAGAATTGTGTCTCCAATCCGCTCAAAATTTACATCAAAACGAATGAAAAAAAATATTTTTAAATGTTGCTCAAATGAGTTAAACACATTTCCTTTTGTGCATTACCATTTATAGCAGCCTAGACATTTAAGTGAAACAGATGTGGCACTTTGAAAAATAACACATCGCTCAATAAGTCCCGGGACTACTATGTAGGGGGGGGGGGGGGGGGGCAATAACAAAAAGCCCATAAATAAAACCAACAAATCTCTTACCTTTTTGGTTATGTCTTATTGATGTCTGATTTTTAGGAAGAACAAACATTCAAATGATACCTGTCAAATTTTCATGACAATCTGATTACAAGTTTCAGTGCCAATACTTTTACGATTTTTAAAAAAAACAATAGTAAAAATAAAAATTTCATGTGTTGAAAAAACAATGGTAAAAATAAAATTTCATGTGTTGATTAAACTTTGCTTTTTGATGGGAAAAATATATCGTGCAAGCTCAGCAATGGCTTGAAAAGTGTTACAGGGACTCTGCTCAATCAAAAACGGCTCTTTGTCGGTGGTATGCTGACTTTAAACGTGGCCTTACATACACCAACGATGCTGAACGCTCTGGAAGGCCAATTGAGGTGCACAGAAAACGTTGTAAAAGTACACAAAATCGTTTTGGAAAACCGCAAAGTGAAATTGCATAAGATAGCTGACACCTTAAAGATATCAGAAGGCCGTGTGTACACTATTTTGCAAGGTCCATGAGAAAGCGGTTTTCGAAATGGGTGCCGCCTTTGCCCACAATTGACCAAAAGCAACAACGTAACGATGAGTTTGTTTGGGCTGTTTGGAGCTGTTTCGCCAGAATAAATAGGACTTTTTGCATCGGTATGTCACAATGGATGAAACAAGGATCCAACACTACACTCCACAGACAGAGAGGCAGTCAGTGTATAGAGTATACAGCAGCCGATGAACCACGCCCAAAGCGTCCAAAAACACAAAGGTCGGTTGGTAAGGTTATGGTATCAGGATTTTGGGATGCGTACGGAATTTTATTCATCGTCTATCTTGAGAAAGGAAAAAGGATAAACAGCGAATACTACATGGCATTATAAGAACATTTGAAGGATAAAATTGCAAAACAAAACGGTCCCATATGAAGAAGAAAAAAATCTCTTCACCAAGACAACGCTCCGTGTCACAAGTCTACAAAGGAAGAATTGCACGAATTGGGCTTTGAGTTGCTTCCGCACCCACCGTTTTCTCCAGATCTGGTCTCCAGCGATTTCTACCTCTTTTTAAACCTCATAAAGATGCTCGAATGAGGAGCTAATCTCCTATTTTGAGACCAAAGATAAATCGTTCTATAAAAACGGTATCGATATGGTTTCATCAATTTTCTATATACAGTACCACAGCACGCAACTCAGCACTTTTCTGAATTGTTCCCTTGAAAAATAAAACACCTCAATCGCAACTTAGATTCGGTTTATTTTCACATTCTTTTGTATATTTGTTTCATGATTTCTAGTGATGTTATTGATATTGTATAAAGTTTGCATAATAGGTGTTGTACATAAACTTAGAAGTGAGCTAAACTTTTATTGGACTAATTAAAAAAATTCTCCCTTACAGTCTTCATGTTTGATTAGACATGAATTGTGACATCAGTGAAAACATCGAGTTCAATTACACGGCATACTGAATGTGCGATTACAGGGGTTTTCAATATTTCACAGAAACATATTTTTGAATTTACCACAGTTATTCACTTTCCTCAAACGTTTTGTACTGTTTTCATAAGCAACGCACGTTCTATTCAATTTATTCTGATCCATTCCATTTTTATGTGCACAAATCAAATCGGAAGGGGGTTTGAAATATATCTAAAAATGACAGAATGATATCCCAAATCAGAAATATGATAGTTTTGGCAAACTTTCAAACCTATCTTGTTTTCTATACACCGTACCAACATAATCAGTGTAAATTAAACAAAAAGTGCACCAGAAAATATGATAAAACACACTCGGCTGACAAACATGTCTAGCCTACCTAACTGAGGATAATAATTTCTGACAACGTAGACAACTTTTGTTACAAACAGTCTATCTCACTCGACCACTAAAATAGAGCGAACAACAACATCGGGCGATCCACGTGAGGTAGCGTACAAATTTTGACTTTAAACTTTCAGAATCTTTATGCTCGCAGAACATCACTTTTTTATGATCCGACCCGTTGCAAGGACCGGCTTCAAGCTCAAGTCGAAGTAATTTCTCGTCACAAGATAGCTGAATATGCACATGAGGGCTGTCCAATTTTATCAAATTTGTTTTGTCGTTACATTTTCCACATTCTGCGTCACTAGTTGGCAATTTATTCACATACAGTTTCCATGGAGTCGAATTTTGGTTTTCATCCTCACTATCGCTTATAATTTCGTCGGTGAGTGCATTTATCTTACTGTGCTCACAAGTGCGTTTTCTTGAAGAACTGTGGGTATGTTTGTATTTTTTGAATTTGAGTCGCCTTTCTCCGCTGGTTACCTGTTTCACATCACATTCCTTATGTGGTTCGTTCAGCAATTGCCTTTCAGTAATTTCAGGCATTTCCATGCTCAAATCAGTTTGGCAGCATTTCTTCAATATTTTTGGTGTTGCATCGATAAGCTTTGATTGATTTTTTTCATCATGTATCCTTACGAGGAAACGATCTTTTAATACTTTTTCTTGGGACTTGTCATTTTTACACGGGTTTCTACCTGCTTTAAATGACTCTACATCATCCGTGGATACCTCATCCGCATTTTGATTTCCACCCAATGATTCAAAACAATCTGCGTCAACACTTTTCTTCGATGAAAAATAAATTTTCAACAACGTCACTAATGCTTCGAAATTAAGATCTTCTGGACTTTTATTTGCAGTTAACTGTTTCGTCACTTTGAATAATTCCGCCCCACCAAGAGCAATTAAAAACGATATTTTATCCTCGTTCTTTTCCACTCTATTCAATTTGAAGATGTGTATCATTCGCTCGATGTATAAATCAAAATCGTCGCCGATTGTAAAACACTCGATGTGCCCAATGAAATTTGACATTTTTCAGAAAAAAAATTTCTCAATCCATAAAGTAACTTTAACCGTCCTAGAATTCAAATAAATAATTGGAAGTGTTTGTATCAGCTATGGCTATATATTTTGTTTTTATTTTAGTTTGGTAAATCTAACTTCTCCATCCCAGGTCAAACTTAGACTACTTCCAATTACAGTGCATCGCATCGTATCTACTACAAGTAAATTTTCTTGCGTTTAGAGTGTGAATGCTGTAATGATGTAAAATATCAAATTTCAAACCGATTGACATTCGAATACTTACCGTTCGTGCATCAATAACCGCTATATCCGATTCAATGTACTTAAATTTATTTCATACTGACATAATACACCATTTACAATGAAAGTAAAACTTAGACATCGTCTTCAACTTAATTGGAAAAAAGGGGGAAACATTGATTTAGTCAGATAGATTTCGTTCGATATTTCTGCGAAATATACGGAGAAATTTAAAACATTTAAAATTTAACTAAAAGTTGTTACAATCGTTATTATACTCCAATGTAAAGTTACTTATGCGAGAAAAAAACTTAGCGTTTGTAAAATCCGTCCCAGAAAGTATTTACACTAGGGCTCTTGATTTTACCCGGGTAGTACCCATTTTATCAATTTCCCGGGTAATACCCAAGTAATAAGGTATTAGTAAGTAAGTAAGTAAGGTAATACCCAAGTTCGCAGGTACCCGGTCCTGTAAACTAATGGGTACCCGCCATATCGAATAGTGAGTAGCCAAGTCACAAAATAGAGGTAAAAGGTAAGAACGGATGATGGATAATAAACGACAGATGTAGGTATTCTTCAAGTAGCACAAAAATAAAAATTAAACTGAGAATACTTTTGAGGTTTTAAGTTTTTAGTCGCTTAATATATCGTATCAGCATAAACAAAATGACACCGACAACACTACTGTTGGGACCCATTAAAATTTAGTTTTTTTAAAAGTGTAGCTCTCATTATTCTTTTGACATGCCTGCATTTTCTTTTTTCAAGTGTTAAGGACAATAATGAGTGCGAGAGAAAAGATGGATGTGTTGATTTTCGAATTTGTGGTGCTACAGTTTCGTACAATAATTCACCATTATCAATGAAGACTGAAGACTGCACCAGTAGCCTCATCCTCACAATAACGGATTTCAAGTGTAAGATATGATTACAATAACATTTATATTCCCCTTCCATATCAGTCGTAGCTCAAAGACTCAGTCGAGATTTGTAAAAGAGTTATCCCTCCATACAACTCAACTGATCAGACTTCTTTACTGAATTAACGAATCATCTTTGCTGATTTTTTTATACAGCTCAAGTGTTTAGTTTTCGTTTTACCGGGTGTTAGTTGGTTGGGTGGTACCTAATCACTTATGGGTACCCTATATTATAGCGCCTGGGTAATACTTGAAAATGCGGGTACCCGGGTGTCAAGAGCTCTAATTTACACACAAAGCAAAAGCAAATGTCACCTCCCAGGAAATGGGTGCTACACAGAAAGCAGTATAGGAATGAGACAATCCACTCCCTCGTCTCATTTTCTTTTTTTGGATTGATATAGTTTTATAAGATTTCTTTTCTTATAACAACTGATTCAGAGGGACTCTGAATATGAATCTATTTAAGAAAGTGTGAACTACTTGAACAGCTGATTTAGTTCCCGCGCAAACTACGATGGCGAGATATCTATATATGAAGCAGGAACGTTTCCAGAAACAGATAACTAAAGCTCAGACTTCTGAAATTCTGCAACCCCATACGCAGACTATTATACCGTATATAATAATAATTGAGTGGCACTACAGTCCACAAGGGACCAGGGCCTAGCTTCAACAACAACTACTCGTGTTTGTGCGTTCTACTGTTCTCTCACGAGTTTTTTGCCGACTCCGACTGGCGAGATTTGAGAAGCTTTACATAGACAATTGATACTCGTTGAGTGTTGTCAGCAGCTCGAAAGAGGTGGAGCAGTGATAAAATGCGAGGTGTTCCGTCCGGGAATCGAACCTAGAATTTCTGCGCACTTACCCAGTAAGCCACAGCGACCACATTATAGCCTTTATGCAAGTGTGAAAAACGGTACATAAATATTGACCAGACGAATTTGAGTGCAGTAAAGATGATAATGATCTCCTGGTATGTTTGCAACCATAAAAAATAGAAACATTTTATATAATTGTCGTTGGATTCTCCTTGTTTCCGCATTTAAAAAGAGTCCTCTTTGGCTGGGGACATTCTAATTTGAGTTTTCGCCGACTCCGAACGGCGAAATTTGATAAACATTTCAGCTATAATTAGTGGTCCTAGAGTGTTGTCAGGAACTCGTGATCAGTTCGGGAATTAAAGCTGGAACTTTCGACGTCTTAGACAGCGCACTCACCCACTATGCCACGGCGGCTATCTACGGAATAGTATTGTTATGTAAATGGAAGTAACTAATAATCATTTCGTTTAGTTCAAAAAATTTGTAGACGTTATATTATATGATAATCGTTGTTATTCAAATTAGAAAACTTTATTTATCTAGCATAACTAAGTTGCACCACATTTTATGCACGCATATGTCAGTACATTCTGCCAACGAAACTTCAACAATTTAGCACTGACAAACACCGCCAAATATCTCCGGTGCACTCGCCAATGCTATATAAAAGGGAAATCCCCATTCAAGCCCCCATGTATGCATGTATACATATGTATACACTTCTTGAACCTAAAATAAAAAAAACTAACAAATTTCTCTCTTCAAAGATGCTATTAAGGGAACTGCAATTACCTTCGAAGTTTTTGGTCAAAGACTCAATGCATCAATTTCTCTATTTATTAATATAATTCTTTGTAGGTTTGTACGTCCCAGTTCATGTGCATATGTACATACATAAGTGTATATTAAACTAAACTCTCAGGAGTAGGATATGTAAGCTCCTTTGGTAATCATGACTAGAAATGATCGTAATAACATTAATGTTTTGATGAGACGTTATGAGTTTAAAATTGACGAACCACAAATTGATACCAGAACATTTTCATGTCCGTTAATTCATTCAAACAAGAATGCTGCATATTTTCTTGTCTGTTTCTCAACGCAAATAAATGGTCAAGTGTTAAAAACAAATCACAATTCCATTTATTAATTACCAAACATTGCAATCAGATTGTCTAACAACAATACGCTTATATCAGTAAATTGGAGTACGACAAAGCGGGCATTTGGCGGTATTAAAATAATCAGTATTTCTTTTCAAATCTTCCAAACAATTTGTATGCATCCAGTGTCCACAATTGAGTATATTAATATCACAGTTTTCTTCCTCCAAGCACACACCACACGTTGCGTTACTGTAATTTGAAATTAATAAAATAGACATATTCAGAGACAGAGTTCAACTTTCATACCTTATCACTTGAAATTGTAGCTGCCTGGCATTCGGATTGTTTGTTTGGTACCGCCGTTGATTGAAAATTATATAAGCAATTGTCGCAAGTGCGGTAAAGGTAACACCTAGCGTCATTGCTATTCCTTGTAAGCTCATTTTGAAGGCACTATCCGATAGTATTTATTATTGCACACCTAAGTCACTACACAATATTCTCACGATCCATTGGCGAAGAAAACAAAACTAATAATTATGCACCCAAGTTTCTCACCCACAACAGCTGACTTTGCTTTAATGTTGACGTTGGTTGACGTTTCTTTTTATTTGACAGTGTTGCCAGCACTATTATTTTTTGGTAGAAAAACTCATTTAACAACGTACTGAAATGTATTGCCATAAAATATGTTATAGGGTACCTAATTGATATTAGATGTCACATTCATATCAATGTGGATATTCCAACCAGTGATGCTAGATCGTGGGTAATTACCCATTTTGTGGGTATTTTCTATTCTAAAAAAGCTAAAAGGGCGAAAGGGTATTTTCACACCAACCAGAACAAAAAATGGGTATTTTCAATTTTCCAAAATATTTCATTATTTTATCTAGAAATCAAATGCAAATGACGATAAAATAAAACTTTACTCTGAAGCAACCCACCCGGATGCGCTTACGCGCTTATTGAGAAATGTCAAATTCCATTTAAAAAAGCACCGTTGCCTACTTCTTCAATTCAATGTGAATTGCTCCTGGTGTCGAGAATGTTTGGTTTCGTGTCGCTGTTTTTTTTTTTTTTAATTTATATTTGCTTTTAACCGAGAGTATTGTCAGCTAGTAATTTGTTTATCTTGTTTTTATACATATGTATATGGTATTGAAGTTCTTGTCAATCTGTTTTAGAACAAAGTCGACGGAGAAAGGCAAGCGTTTCCAGACAAGTTGGTTGCTTGGTTGAGGCCACTTTCAACGAATGACTACAAGGCATCATGCATAGTTTGCCGCACAAACTTTTTATGCGGAAGAAACGAAATCTTTTTGCATGGTACATGATCCAAACATTTGGCTAATTTAAAAGCCTTTTAACAAACACCTGCAATCAAAGAAAAATTTGCAAGAACCGACAAAATAGAGGAAAAGACAAAAGTGGCGGAAATAAAGTTGAGTGCTTTCTTTGCAGAACATAACATTGCCGTTGAAGTGTTTGAACACCTTCTTCCATTAATGAAAGATGTTTTCCCGGATTCGCAAATTTTATCGCGTGTGACATTAGGGCGAACAAAATGTACACAGATAATAAAGAAAGTGCTTGCTGCTGCGGAGGATAAGGAGTTGGTCGGTATATTGCAAAAAACTAATTTTTCAATATTGATTGATGAAAGCACCGACATAACCAACTCTAAACATCTATGATGCCTGGTTGTATTTCTTCACCCCGTTTCCGGAAAGGTCGTGACAAAACTGTTGAATATGCTGAACATCAATGCTGTGGATACTACCGCAGATGCTTTATTTGATGCATTTTTGAAAATGATCGCTGCAAAAGAAATATCACTGGAAAATATTACTGGTATGGCTTCAGACATTGCCTCCGTTATGATAGGTATTCGAAACTCATTTTACACTAGCAAGTTTGTCCAGATATATTTCGCATGAAATGCATTTGTCATTCCTCGGCACTACTTGCTTCAAATGCTTGTAAACAATTACCAAAAGAGTGTGAAGAACTCATGCGAGGAATTTCAACTTATATTTCAGAAAGTGCTTAAAGCTCAGCAGAGTTAGCTGAATTCCAAGAGTATTTGGATGGAGAGGTCAAGAAAATTTTGAGCCCAACCGACGGAACAATTCAGATGTCTACATTGGACAACTAACAAAAGTGGAAAAATGCAGTTGAAGAAAAGCGGCCTGAATTGACAAATCGAAAAGGTGTTCTACTCTCTCATGACAATGTAAGGCCGCACACGTTTTTGTTACTTGGCACAAATTATTGAAGCTTGGTTGGGATGTCTTGCCACATCTACCATAGAGTCTTCACCTTGCATTATCTGATTACTGTGTTTATTTCGATCTTTGCAAACTCCTTGAACGGCTCAAATTTCAATAAAGATAATGATGTCATATCGTACCTCGTTTAGTCTTTTGCTTATAGAAACCTAACGTTTTATGAACGTGAAATTATGATGCTGCCTGAAAGATTGCAAAAGGTCATTGCTCAAAATAGATATAATACAATACAATACAATACAGAATAAAGTTATTTTGTTCCATGAAAAAATTGGCAATTAGTTAGTTAATAATAATTCCACAAGAACCACTCGTGTTGTGAGTTCTACTGTGTTGTCACTAACTCGAAAGAGGTGGTGCCGTGAAAGTGTCCCGCCCGGGAATCGAATCGAGACTTTCTGCGTATGGGTCGGCGCACTTACCCACTACGCCACGGCAACCACATATTACTTATTTGCCAACCCTATAATATATATAATCGTAGTTGGCTAATTCCTAAAGACTTAAGACATCTCATAGCGTTGTACAAACCCTCCCCTAATGTCAAATTTGTGAATAGTGTTGATAACAAGGGTTTCGATAGGTGGATGATGCGCAGCGTAAATTCTTAGAATCGAACGAAACAACATTTCTCAAAGGACGCTGAACTTCGTAATACAGCTGAGCTATTTGGAGACGCTGTTGTGACGTGAGTCTTTCCATTATGACTCGCCAAACGATACTGAACAAAAATTATAAAGCACTTTGATGAGTGCAACGCGTGATCTATCAAAAAAGCCAATTGAAAATCAAACCTCATCACGAATCAATTGTTCATAAATTGTCTCTTCAGCCCAAAAAAGCATCGATTGAAAAGTGTGACTTCTGCGAACAATATTGGTATATTCATGTTGTTTCTATTCACTGCCAAGGCCAGGTGGATGGATACCTTGACTATCTGCCACCTTTTGTATTGCCAGTCAGTTAAATAAGTGGGTGCTTTGGTTGCCTTCGCAGTAGCGCATTCTGTCACTCCAATTTTTTAAGACATTGATAATGGTTTCGGTTCGATTTGTTGAATGACATTTAAGAATCATTTTCGAGTTTTTGATGAGTCCTTCATGGTCCCCAGAAAAAAAACTCAAATTTGCAAATTGACAGTGCCAATATGGCTGAAACACGACTTGGAAATTTGGTGTGAGACCGTGCAAATCGATGGCTCGTCCGTGGCTCTGTATCTCCAAAACTGGTTCAATGACGCCACCACTTCACAATCCGCACAAATGTGTCACTCGCTGTAGATGCATTGGGGTTTCGACAATAAGGTGAACGATTTTAGTTTGTTAACGTGGGTGCTTCATCAGAAAATGTGATTTTTCGCCCAATTCGAGTTGTACTTAGCCTTAAATGCGAAACGATACGTGTCTTTAATTCCTGAATCATTAGATCCTGTGACTGAATAATTCGAGATCTTAGTGCAGACTTGCTCTCACGCTAGTGTGTAAAACTGAATAGCTGAGTTCGACGCACTCTTGGCCATGGCAGACAAATTCTCATCAAGACAGCACCTGTCTTACGAAGGTTTTGCTCAAACTCGCTTACAGCAGTCGCGGCAAGTGTTTAACCTCCGCCAAAGCATGTTTTCGAAAACAGCATTGTTTGTACTGACTTCGAAAATAAGTATTTAACATTTTCTGTGATATGAATTACTTTATGTCAAGATTTCGGCTGCCGTAGCGTAGTGGTGAGTGCGTCAACTCGCACGCACCACCACCTTTGAGTTGCTGACAACACTCAAAGAGTACTAATTCTCTATAAGAACCTCTCAAATCTCGCCGTTCGGTGTCGGCAAAGAACTTCTGGTTCCCTGCACTCGTGGAAAGGTTGTAGTGCCACTCAATTATAAATTCTTTTGCCAAGATTTAGAGTGGAAAACAGTTCTGATTTGAAAAAAAACCCTGTAGTAAAATTTCAACAATAAATCGCGTCTGATAACAGTATTTACTTAACATTCTCATTCCTTCTGATGAACTAGTTAAAGCGCCATGGGTCACTTCGTTTCGTAGATTGCTAACTGGTGCTGCAGTATGAAATGTTAATTTGCTCAAATAAGTGAGTTGATGGACACTGGCTTCCTTCGGAACATCCAAGAATGCATAGGTACACAAAGCCAAGAGAGATGGCACACTCAGCATATGACATGTATAAATTGTTGCTTTTTGCCTCCGTTCTAAGTTTTCGCTGAATCTTGTCACAAATTTTCACTTCCTACGAGTGTACACACCAGTTTCCGGCTCAAGCTCACTACTCTTTCTTAAACTTTTATTTACGCAGATACATTTAGTTTAAATAAAACAAGTAACATACAAGAACTAAGCCTAGGCTAAATGTTTGCTGACGATTACTGCCGGCATTTCGAAAGGCGTTCTCCAACCGTTCGTGGCGCTCGAGACGATTCCGGCTCTTGTAGGTCTTGTAGTACCAGTCCATGCCGTCTTTTTGCGGGGAGTGCACGTTTCTGTACGAAGCCGTGACTGGGGGCTCGGTTTCGTGTCGCACATTTGCCGTGGTGACACTCTCGCCCAAGTACTCCTCAGGTGCTGGGAGATACTGGTGCAAAGTTTGAGCGGTGAAGACCTTTGTTATCGTAGGTCGTCCGCCGAGGATGCGCGGAGTGATCTCTTCTAACGAATTGAACCTGCTCTCCTCCATGCTGCTGAGGATTGTTATGTCCGTTGTCATGGAGCCTTTATAGGCGGACACCTTCAGTTCATCCTCGGGAGGGATCAAGAGGATTGTCTTCGAGGTGGTTGTCTCGGTGAGAACAATGTCCTCAAGATCGTCGATCAGCACTGCGGGAGTGGGTGTCGTTGTGGAGGTGGATTTGTCAAGGAAAGATGTGTCCGGCTTGTAGGGGACTGTGGGTTCTGGGGAATCGTTTTCTGTGACGTAGTACGTGTACGATGGTGGCGCGACTAGCGTCGTTGGTTCATCGAGATGGGCCGATGGCGCTTCTGTTGGCCGAGTGCTGCGGGTGTTGTTGAGGTAAACCCTCTCTGTGGCGTAGGATGAGTAGAAAACTCGGTTCCTCGGTGTTGACGGTGTCATAGGAATGAATCCGCCTTGCTGCTCTGGAGTGATCGGCTTGAAGCCGCCCTGCTGGATGTCGGGTTCTGTTAGGGAGGTCTTGAAAGCAACTTTGGGCTCTTCGCTGCTGCCCGTCTCCTCAGATCCTGACTCGGCGAATCCGGCCTTGCTGCGCGATGTTATCCCGTGATACTGCGTTTTCTGCGCCAAGTACTTTTCCAGCTCGCTGCTGTTGGGCTGCTGCAGCATCCTCACTCTGCCCCGAGTTGGGGTCAGCTTTGTGTAGCCGCGATCTTTGCGTGCAACTCCACCCAGGAGACCTCCTATACCGATGGCGGGAATTGGGTATCCGAAGAATGTAAAGGGGGACTGTGGCTGTGGCGCCAAGTGGTGTCTGTTCAGGATGCTGGTGTTGAGGACGGTTTTGCTGACATCGATGTTTCCACTCACTAACGGGTTGCTGTGGCTGAGCGCAGGCGCTATGTTGTTGAGGTTTAGGTTTATGGACGAACCGCTCTGGTTACTGTGGCTAATGGTGTTGTTGAAGGAGGGGTAATCAACAAATTGGTCGTAGAAGTAGTCACTCTCGGTAAGGGATGGCTTGGTGAGGTTATCCACATCGACGACCATCGAGTCGCATTCCTCCTTGGGATCAGATCGTTCCTCCTCGGCGAAGGCATCTCCGTGATCGTTGTACAATGGGAGATAGTTTCCGGACCTCTGCTCCTTGGAGCAGTTAATTTTTTCGGCTCGCAGATTTCTTAGCAGCTGACCATCCTGACAGGTGGGTCCTGGACGTGGGAATTTCGTTTCCTCCAGCCACGCACTCAGCCACTGCACTGTGCATGAGCAGATCATTGGATTGCCTGCGAGAAAATAAGTAACTTTGCAGTGGAGTTGGAGGGGGAAAATTGGGAGTATACCTTCAATGTCCAAAATGGCGATATTCCCACGGAGGTTTTTGAAGGATTTCTCGTGCAAAGTCCTCAGTTGATTGTTGCGCATGGAGAGAACCCGCAGGCGGGGCATAATTTCGAACGGATAACCCTGAAAGGAAAAGAATCAAAGTCTGTACCATTTTGGAGGTTTTCGGGCATACCTGAACTTTGCAAATTTGATTGTTGTCTAGCTTAAGCTCCACGAGCCAACTCAGCGCCCGCAACGGGAGTGTTGACACAGCGCGGACGGCGTTGAACGACAAGTCGAGGACTTCCAGATTTTTCATATTGTGCAGCCCGACATTGTCCATCGAGTAAAAGTTATTGTGCGAAAGGTTCATGAACACAATCGACGGGCAGTTGTAGAAGCTCTCGGGGGATATGAACCGCAGGAGGTTGTGCTGAAAATGGAGTGCGAGGAGGCTGGGCAAATTCTCAAAAACTCTCTGCTTCAGTTCGATTATCTTATTGTCGGCCAGCACCAGCTCCTGCAGCTCACGAAGATTCTTGATGGCGCCCGGTTCGATGACGCTGATTTCGTTGCTCGACAGGTCTAGGTACTGCAGCTTGGGTAGGTCCTCGAATGTCCCACTTGGCAGCACTGAAATAAGGTTGTTTGAAAGACGGATCTCCTCGACGTTCTTCCAGGCTCCAAGCACATCAACTCGGAGCTGGATGATGTTGTTGTAACTCAAGTCGATATCGCGCAGGCTCTGTAAGCTGGACAGGGTGATAGCCATGTCACTGAGGTGGTTTCCCGACATGTCCAGATACTCGAGTGAGGTTTGCCGCTCGAAGGAGCGGTTGGATATGCTGCGGATGTTGTTCAGTGCCAAGTTAAGCTGCTCCAGGTTAGTGTTATTCGCAAAGAGGTTGTCGGGGATGGCCTCCAGCTTGTTGCCATTCAGGTTTAGGTTTCTCAGATTCTGCATCAGGGAAAATGTGTGCTGGTCGATCTCGACCAGCTCGTTGTTCTGCAGGTTCAGGAGCTCCACCCGCTCGCCGCCCAAAAACGTGGTCCGTTCCAAGATCTTGAGCTTGTTGTCTGCCAGACTGAGGACGCGCAGTTCGTTCGTCATCTGGAAGGTTCGCCTCGGAATGTGCTCTATGCGGTTGAGGCTCAGGTCCAGCATCCGAAGATTCGGCAGTTTTCCTACGGACGGGTGCAGACTGGAGATTAGATTGTTCCTGATCGAGATTCGTTCGACGATGTTCGGTAGACCAGGAATGAATTCCGTCATGCGGTTGATGCTAGCGTCTACCTCGAAGAGCCGGTTTAGATTCCGGAAGGTGTCCGGGTGCAGGTATGACAGCCCGTTGGATGAGATGTTGAGCGTCTCCAGCATAGGATTGTTTTGAAACGCGTCCGGGTGAATCTTGTTCAAGAGGTTTTCGCTCAAGTCGAGTCTACGCAGGGATGGCAGACCAGAGAGAAGTGCGGAGTCCACAATGGTTATTAAGTTTTGCGAGAGGTCTAGGCCCATGAGGCCCGGCAGATTCCAGAAGGGTCTGGGGAGCTTGTCGGAGAGACTGTTATTTTTCAAACGAAGCTCCCTAAGAGCGGGCATTGCCATAAAAGCGTCTCGCCCTATGCTCCGGATGAGATTGTTGTTCATGTGCAATTGCTCCAGAGTTCCGTGGCCTCGCAGGACACCAAAGGGAATGCTCCTCAGGAAGTTGTTGCTGATGTCGAGGAACTTCAGTGTCGGCAATGAATCCAGCAATGATCTCAACTCATCCACGCGCTCGATCTCGTTGTGATAGATGTACACGCTCTCAATCCCGGTGCCGGACATTTGCAGGAACGACTCAGGGTGCACGTGCTTAATGCGGTTGTTGTGTAGGAACACCTTTTTCAGGCTTGGCGTTCGGTAGAACGCACCGTACTTGATCTCCGTGATTCGGTTGTCGTTTAGATACAACTCGCTCAGATTTGGTAGCTCTACGAATGAGTTCTCCGAGAGGACAGTCACCGAGTTGTGGTCCAAGCGCAGATTCTTAAGGCTTTCAAGTCCCTTCACCAGCTTGCCCACCATGGCGACGTCACCGATTTCGTTGTGCGACAGTTTAAGGCTAACCACGTTTGGGAGGCGATATAGACTTCGAAGGTGAACCCAGTTGATTCCGTTCTTGGCCAAGTCGATGTTCTTCACCGAGATGAGTTCCTTGAACAGCCCTGGCTGGAGGCGAACAAGGTTTGGACCGCCGTTAATATGTATGTCCTGCAGCTTTGGCAGGTGTCGGAAGATGTGAGGTTGCAGCTCGCTGATGACACTGCTTTGGACGTTGAGATACATGAGACTTAGGAGCCCGGAAAAATCGGGCAAATACTTCAGCTCATTGCTCTGAATCGTGATGGCGACGAGATTTATGAAGCCGTTCAGGCTCTCAACGGGAATGCTGCGCAGTCTGGGCTCGACGATAAATATTTCCACAAGGCTGTTCCCCAGTTCATTTAACCAGCCGCTGGAGACGCGTTCGAGGCTATTGTGGCGCAGCATTAGTCGGACTATTTGCAGCGAGCCAAAAAATCTGCCAGGAAGTGCAGGAAGTTGATTGTTCTCGAGCACTAGCTCGTCAATGGGCGACTTGATGTATTTCTCCATCGCCTTAATGCTGGTCAGAATTTGTGGTAAACTGCTGTGAGAGCACCTGTAAGAGAGTCGAGATAGAGAGGCGTTAAGGAGGATTCATGTAGTATGGGGCTTACCAAATGTGGATTTCCTTGTCTTGGAGAGAGCAGCGACAAGGAAGGATCTCCTCTGGAGAAGGACATACATCGGCGTAGGCATTTTGGAACATCACAGAGATGAGTAGAACCAGGAGAGCTAGAGTTCTTGCCTTGTCCTTAGAGCAAGGCTTAATACGGTTTTCCTTTGTCATAATTACTCAAGTCGTTACAAAGTGGAAGCATAGTTTCTGGAAAATTGAAATGGATTATGATTGTAAGAGTATGAAATATATAAGAAACAAGTAAGAGGATCCGAATCGGATTTTCCCTCAAGGATTGTAAGATATGAGTACAGTTTAAATCGTTACTTGTTGCCAGACTTTTTTTTTACAATAGAGCACGAACTCGGTTAAGGCGGAACCCCTAGATTTTCGCAACACAACATCGCAAAAAGGTTGCCTCGATTAGTGCAATTCATCTGTTATTGGATTGTTACCTTTCATTTTGAATCGTTACTTATGTCGTTAACTATAGCAATTTAGTCTTGATAGGGTCTAGACTAATTCGTACCTACGGAAAAATTCCCCTAGGGTGGGCATTGCAAAAAATGTTACTAAACTTTCTTTTAGAATAAGAAGGGAAATTTTACGCGGTGTTTTAGTGAAGGTACCTTGTGAAGAAAATAAAGTTTACAAGTCAATAACTAGCCGGATAAAGGCAAAGGAAAGCAATCTTGGACGAGAAAATGCGTTACACTTATAGCTCATATCCACAGATGGAAAAGGTGATTTGTAGATGGTTTCAAAAGAAAAGAGATTTTACGCTTTCTAATGAGGCAATAATAGTAAAAAGCAATTTAGATGCACAACAAAAAAAGGGATATACCATTATTTAATGCTAGCAACGAATAGTTTTCGAAATTTTAAAAAACAACACGCTATTCGAATTTGAGCTTATTAAACCGTTCCTAATGAAATTTCAACAAAAAATAAATGATCTTAATTTAACCGCTGATTAAAACTATTACAATACGGACGAATTTGTGTTGTTCTACAGGATGTTGCCAAACAAAACACTTGTTGCTTTTAATGAATAGTCAGCGCCAGATCGGAACATAAGCAATTTAAGAGTAACTTTCCTTGCGTACACAAAGGTAAATAATTTTGTCATTTGTAACAGAGCTAATTAAAAAACATTTACCCCTTTTGAGAATAAGCTTGATGTTTTTAAAGCGAAAAAAAAAATTAATTGGTGACATTCCTTTTATTCGAACAAGGGCTTCGAAACGTTCCCTAACGTGTTTTCGGTGTACAAAAAAGGATTTATATTTGCGCTGATTTGTTCGTTTCATGTAAGAAAATTTCTTAAAATAAAGGTACTTCAGAGAAAATGACTACAAATGAAATACAATCAACTGCAAAACGGCTGGTAATTGTATGGTCGATAATTGCACTGCGATCTATCAAGGTATCAATTAAAATTTCATTCGTTACAAAACTCCACTACAAAAAGAGAACAAAAATTAATGAGTTGCCTGCAAGGGAATGGATTTGAAACAAAAATCAAAACGTGCAACTTGAGGGATGTAATTTATTAACTAGCAAATGCATATGAAAAAGTAAATCCTTATTCTATCAAGTTCTTCGGGTTTGCCAACAAGAATTGGGATGGGAGATTTCATTACCATCATTGTCTATAAATATCTTAAGGCAAAGGCAATTCATGATTTCATGATTTTGCAATTCTATTCATGAAATTGTTCCCAACTTTGAGTCCTTTGCGAGTTGTAAGAATTCAGCAGAGATTGAAACACTAATGAAATTGACGGTAACTCAGTAAAACAACCTCGGTTATCACGAATAGAAAAGACCTACAGTTACTTGCCGACTCCGAGAAGCTTTTCATAGACAATTGACACTCTTTGAGTGTTGTCAGCAACTGGAAAGAGGTGGTGCCAGTGAAAAAATGCGAATCGAATCTAGACCTTCGGCGTCTAGGTCGACGCAATTTCCCGATACACCATGACGACCACATGGTGATTTCATTGGATGTTTAAAAAATTCCGGTGACGTATTGTCTTCCGATGTTAAATCTATCTGGTAAGGCTTTATGTGCGCAAGATGACGACTTAAGCTTCACTTTGTTAAAACACATTATTGAATAAGTAGTGCAAAGTGAAGTAATTTGAGTTTAAAAATTAGTGAAAAATCGAACCTAATAATTATGTTGAACACCCCACATTTTTCACGGCTTCTTGACAACACCAAAAGGGTAATAATTGTCTATAATAGGCTTCTCAAATCTCGATTTTCGGAGTCAGCAAAAAACTGGTCTCCGTAGTAGCCCCACGTTCGACCAATATTTTAACTAACGGCTAATTTCTTCAAAAACAAATTCGACCAATTTGAGCGTGTAAGCAGATACATTGTCATGTCTGCGATTCGGTTTTGAATCGGCCGCCGGTATTAAACCGTTTTACTCTTCTTCAGACAGTCCATGTAATTCGCCTTGAAACCTTGTGTAGAGCACATTCACCGGATGAAATCAACTATTTCTACTGTTCCGCAGACAGCTTTCTCATGCTCAATATTTCCTGTAGGAAATGATTCAAGTGGTCTTTTGAAATGTCAGTGGGGGGGCGGGGGGGTCTTTCCAAAAAGTTTTCGTAGATTTTTGACACTTTATCCTTCATAATCATATCATTTTCGAGGCATTTAGGCGTAGCTCATCAAAAACCGTAGTGTAGCCTCCTTCCTTCGTCCCCGAAAACACAATGTATGTTAAGCGCTGTTTGAATTCGTTAAGCACTTTCCCGTCCAAAAAAATAATAAACAATCACTAAATGTTATTGCTTTTTTTTTTCTTTTTTTTTCTATACGAAACTAAAGTTCAGTTTAAATTTGACAGTAAATAGTAATAGTGGTGCAGTCGGACGATGTTTTAATTAAAGGACTTAACACTCATCAATTACATACATACATATCTTTTTTTGAAATTTCAGAAGATTCTGATCGCTTTAAATTATAAAAAAACCAAATTATTTAATTTCTAGAAGGCGTCTGCTTTGTTATTGCTAAGAGATCTGTCGAACTTTTATGTCAATCGAAGACAATTTTAGAAATGCCTAAAACAAGAAAATTTTAAAAAATTTTAAAGCAACCTTTTGTTTGTTGATTAGGTATTAAGGCGAAAACTGGGTTTGATAAAATGATTACTTTTATGAGGAATTTTTTACATCAAATAGAAACTAAAATAAAAGCAAACAAACATACTTAAAGAATGCAAATACAGAACAGATTGGGTCAGGACACCGACCCAGACACCAAAAACAGAAAGGACATTTTAGTGAATTACTTTTCCATTGACAATAAAACGTTTATATTAACAAAATCAAAAGAAGTTAACAAGAAAAAATGTCAATAAGTAAGAATTCCCGGAACAATTCGTTACTGTTCGTACTCCAAGCGACTTCCAAGCCTACTGTGCGTTGCATCAAACAGTAGTGTCGTCTAGAAAACCGTTCGACTCATCCACAGCCAAAGTCATCGACATTCATTAATCTTTAGAGCCGTGATGCGTTCACCAGTGACTTTGTTAGCTCATTGTTTCGAAAATATTAATGATCCATAAATAAATGACGTACTTATAAAATATCTTTTTTTTCGCAACAATTTATCCGTGTCACTCGCCTTTATTAACGGTTGTTAAAACTGTTTCAAGAAGAGAGAAAAATATTGGAACACATCCGGCTGCTTTTGGCAGAAACGTGTTACGAAACATCACAGATTTTGATCAGGAGGGTGTTTTTCTTTTTCAAATTAAAGTCCAAAGATGACGAAGCTTTTGAAGACTACGTCTTGTGTGACAAATTGAACTGAAGAAATAAAACTCACTTTGAATCCGTACGAAATCGAACACTCTTCACGGTTATAAACGCGTTAAGTAGGCAATTTAGCAAATGCGTCGTTATGTACAGTCTATACTTCAAAATGTTGATGAAATAAGAGAATAGAGAAACTTTCACAGTTCAGATTACATTTGTGTTCATTCACGGGTTCAAGGATTCACCGACAAGGACGAGTCAAACACAAAATCAAGTGCGATGTTTAACCGAAAATTCAACCTAGACCGTCCCCCAGAATCGATGCACAACACTCTTGCGTACCGCGTTCAAATCAACTAAACTCAACCCACTCAACGTCTACCGAATGGGCTCCGTAAACATTTCCCAATCTTGTTCCAGTTGAGGTTAGATTTTGTAATCAAGATGGACTCGCCTTGAAGGCTATTTCACTTTCGATTTCACTGCACAAGACGAAAACAAAAGAAGAATAACAAAAAAAAAATATTAGCACATTGGACCATTACAAAATATCAGCACAGTACACGAATAGATCTCCTCATGTGGACATCCTCACCAGCAGAACTTACGCAAAAGACTGAGCAGGCTTTTCGCCGCAGCCCGGGCAAGAAAGTTACTGACTTGGTAAAGAGCAAAAAAGAAAAGCCACTGAAAAGGAAAAAAAAACTACACTTCAGCACCGTAGACGATGTCTCTGTGATTTCACAGGTGGATGAAGACGTCTCAAAATTTCACCGCGCCCTCGTCCTATCCAGCTTGCGATGGTTATTCTGGCAGTGGCGGCGGCGGTGGCGCGCTCAAAATCCATATGCGAACAGTGATTGTATTTAATCACCATAACGTAGCAAGTAAAAGAGCCAATAGACTCAGCGCCACAACACTCGTGCAACAGTGAAGAGGAAAAGTGAATAAAGTCGTATTGGACGGGAGGGTTTTTGAGGCGTGACGACCCAGTGCTTGGTGTTCACACACGATCCCCTGAGTCGACCGAGCACATGAAGATTTAAGTGCCGAAGTGCAGAACGCCATGAGCTACGGCTTCCACGTAACATCATTGCGATGCAACTTCGAGGAGAGACACATGTGCGTTTGTATGAGTGCTCGAGATGAGGTTATGTTCGCATTCTGACGGGTGGTTGGCTGCCTTGCTTGTAAATACCGAAACGTTTAGACTCAAAAAAACATAAAGAGATGCTTTTTGTGTTGGAAAAGATTAACCTTCATGCGAAATTGGTGTGTAAACTGTGATTGTTGATTTCTATGACCCACTGCAGCGGGTTGAAGATTTCAGATGATTATCTGGCAGCACTGTCTGGGTATTTTGTCGTCGTTGAAGGTGGTCACGGTTCTGCGGTTACACATTCTGCACTCTTTGATGAGTCTGATTAATTTTAAATTGATAAGTGATTTCTTTTCCAAAGAGAAGGTTGCATCTGCCAAGGATCTGATCGAGAGAGTGGGTATCGGGGCAAAATGCGACAAGAGAACTGCACACATTCAAATTGAATGAAGATTTAAATTAGCGATTATTGACTTCTTTAAAAGATTTCCCTCATTTCTGTTCACTGGAAAAATTCATTCAGTTCTGCTAGCTGAAACGTTTTTTTCTTTTAATAAGGTTAAAGGTACTGTTAGAAATTCATTATTATTTTAACCTGTGTGGAAAGAAAGCCCTTGGTCTGTTCGAGAGAAAAGTTCTGCGTGCGATTTTTGGTCCTGTTTGCGTTGATGGCATCTGGAGGAGAAGATTTAACCACGAACTGTATGGGCTGTACGGCGGCATGAACCTAGTCAAGCGTCTACGGATACAACGCTTAAGGTGGCTAGGCCATGTAGAGCGGATGGACAGCACTGCTCCGGCCCGAAGAGTCTTCGAATCCGAACCACAGGGACAACGCAACAGAGGACGTCCCAGGCTGAGATGGCGCACACAAGTGGAAAAGGACCTCAACCAACTTGGAGTGCGCAATTGGAAGCAGCTGGCAAAAGATCGGGCTAGCTGGAGAGGCATACTGGTTGAGGCCCAGGTCCACCCCGGACTGTAGCGCCATCTGAAGAAGAAGAAGAAGTGTGGAAAGAAATCCAATGGTCCCAGAAGGAGAACTTCAAGATCTGAATTACGCCAATGACATTTGTTTGTTACCCAACTCCTTTGTCGGGGCTCAGGAAAAATTAAGGGCGCTGAACTTTATGGTCAGAAGAACTGGTTGGAAGATTAACATTGAGCTTATGAGAATCAGCTCAGGAAACAAGGCACTTCTGCTACTAGGCGGGAACCCAATCGAGGATGTCAACAAATTCTGCTACCTCGGCAGCACTTTGTGCGAAGATGGAGACTTGTCTCGAATAAACAAGGCCCGCCAAGCTTACTTCCTGCTTGGAAACGTCTAGACGTCAAGCCAATGCCAACGTAAAATTTGTCTTCGAATCTGAGCCATTGGGAAAACGCCACAGAGGACCGCCTAGGCTAAGGTGGCGCACACAAGTGGCGAAGGACCACAACCAACTTGGAGTGCGCAGCTGGAGGCAGCTAGAAAAAGATCGTGCTGGCTGGGGAGGCAGGTTGGTTGAGGCCCAGGTCCACCTCAGACTGTTGCGCCACAAGATAAAGAAGAACAGCGTAAAATTCGTACCGTTATGCGGATGCGAGACTTGGAAGACACCCACCATCATTGTCAAATTCAGGTATTCATCAATAAATTCTGATACTCGTGAAGCTTTTTTGGCAGGAATGCACAACGAATGGAAAATTGCTGCGAAGAGAATCACAAGAATCCAACTTAGTGAGGATCCAACAACGTAAGTAGAGCTAGATAGGCCAAACTATATGTAAACCGGAAACAGATATTGTAAGCATGGCCTTTACCTAGCCACAACAAGGAGGGTGCAGTCGCGATCGACCACTTTCAACTTGGATACGGACCGTGAAAGGGAGCATCTACAGGCCAATAAATGATGGCCGAAAGTGATCAGCTTGACTCTGCTATTGTGAACATCATTTGATGGCCTTATAAAATCTGCTGAAAAATAAATCTGGAGGGAAAGCCTGAAAAATCGGAAAATCATTGACCCTACTATATATGTTACCTCCATACAGGTAGAAGGAAATGCAAAATTAATCCAAGAATTTAGACATGGCGTTTTTATGTAAACACTACAGCGATAAAAACAAGTGTGTGTGTGTGTGTATCAGGCCTTAGAAGCATGAAGGGTCTGCGCCTGAGCTGTAGCTGCCTTTCATTCTTGGCTGTCAAAGGTAAGCTGCTTTCAGCTGTCAAGTACACGCTCTTTAGTGTCCGCAATCACTTGGTCTTTATACCGGATGATCGGCCTTCCTCTCCTCGAGACCGGAGGCTGGAATTTAAAGACCCTCTTCGCTGGACCGTTGTTGTCCATTAACTCGATTTGGAGGAGCCACTATATTTTTGCCTTAACTAACTAGCACCCCATCTTGGTGCAGCAAATAGAGCTCGCGGTTGTGTCTCCTCCTCCATTTGCCTTCGTCACTAACAGGATCATATAGTCGTCGCAGAATTTTTCACCCAAAGGAACCAAGAATTTGCTCTGCCGTTATGCTAATCGTCCAGCACTCGGCTCCGTATAAGATTACGGGTAGAAATACCGTTTAGTAGAGCATTATCCTACTCCTTCGAGGTAGTTTCTTTGACAAACCTAGCTGTTTTGACAAACCGAAATAGCAGCGGTTTGACAAGGGTGATTCTGCGCCGAATCTCCACTTAGGTGTCGTTTGTGGAGCTCACGTTTGCCCCGTTGTAGATAACCTCCTTAACCACCTATAAAAAAACCTAGCTCTTCTTAATTCTAAACTATATAGAAGTACAACTACAGGCAAGTCATTGTGAAATAAGCGTACACGTGCAATAGGTTTATGTTCTCACATTCCTTCTAGCGTAACAGTCGGGTGAGGACTTTTGATTCAACAAGTTATGCAAATCATCTCGGTTGAGTTCTTTCTTCTTGGTTGTCGCCATGACTAACATTCAAAGAAGCTTCTAAAACGAATGCAGGTATAGTGTGAATGGATGAAAAAATTGACAATATATTTTCCAAAATGTTGGATGATGTGGGGTTTTGGACACACCTACGAGTAAAACTCCATTAAGAAAATCACCAGTGTATAAGGTTGCATTTAGAAGCTAAAGGGTGAATCACTTTGAGGTTTGATTTTCAATCGTTTTTTTTCGACTGATCACGCGTAACTCCTGCCAAACTGCCTTATCATTTTCGTTTAGTTTTGCTTGGCAAGGTATCATTAAAGACTCACAACACAGCAGCGTCTCTAAATTGTTCAGCTGTGTAAAGAGAGTCAGCGTTCTAGAAGAAATGTTCTTCGTGCGATTCGAGAAACTTATGGTGAGCATAATCGACTCGAAACCACTATTGCCAATACCATTCGCAAATTTGAGTCTCAGTTTAGTGAATGATACTCATCCGGTGTTCAAATATCGTGACGAATCGAGTCGTTGTTCTCAGCAGCTTAGATTGGCTTAGGTCCCTTCTACACATGAGAGATTGATTGATTGTGCGATGTCACACCTTTGCAGTACATTTTCTGGGGTTTTCAGGAATTAGTCAGCTACATTACTTGCAAGTTTCGAGCTGCTATATTCGCAACAGTTGCCAAAAATTAAACCTTTCGAATCTACCACCTTACTCGTACTCGTTTACATGATTTCATTTTCAAAAAGTAAATGCCATGAATTGTTAGTGGCGAATTAGACTTTCGGTTTAACATCTTTTTGCTTATTTCAAAAAAGAAAACATCAATTTGCAAAAAGAAAACATCTCTAATAATTTGTAGCTTTTCCTAACTTTTGAACAATGCACTGTCAGAGGTATTAGAATCCTTTTACTTGTATTTTTACATCGAGATGACAAACAAATTTTGCATAAAATTGCTCCTTTTTTGTACAAGGAGATCAACGAACACGTTTTTTCTTCTTTTACTGGCGCTACAGTCCGGGGTGGACTTGTCTCTCCAGCTAGCACGATCTCTCGCCAGCTTCCTCCAATTGTGCACATCAAGTTGGGTGAAGTCCTTCTTCACTTTGAATTAGAAGACTTTTCGGGCCGCAGCAGTGGTGTCCACATGATTTACCATCTTAACCGTTGTATCCGACGGCGCTTGATTAGGCGCATGCCGCCGTACAACCTATAAAGTTCGTCGTTGAATCTTCTCCGCCAGACGCTATCAACGCAAACAGGACCAAATATCGAAAAAAATTAAAAAAATTAAAATTTTCGATTTCGAAAAAAGTGCTTGAATGTGTCTTAGGGCATATGAAAAGAGGTAAAAAACTGAAAAAACCGTATTTGGAGGCTTAGGACGGACCCAGTAGCTGTTCGAAGGTGCCAGTTTGGTGCTTGAAAACACACAGCGACCGGCCAATACCGGACCTTCAAAATTGAGTCTTTTTCTCGAAAAGACTAAGCGCTTCTTCATCAGCTTTTTGTAACGTCCAAGTTTTCCCTTCGTAAAGGAGAACTGGGGTGATACAGCTGTTATACAAAGCTAGCTTAGTCCTTCGAGAGAGGGCTCTTTTACTTAATTGCCTCTTGAGTCCAAAGAAGCAAGGCTTGACAAGACTACATCATGTTCAGTTAAAACGCGCGAACATATGACCACCGATTTAGGACGCGTTTTTGAACACTCATCGGTGTCCTATAAGGATCCGCGAAATGATCTACTATTACTCTAAGAGATAGCATTTCCTTTCTTGTAGATGAATTAAGATTTCAACAAACAATTGATTGCATGCCACTGGATATTGTCATGGCTTGTAAAAACGTCTCTTCAAAAAAATCCTCATTAATGTGGCAACTAATAGTAGGAAAAATGAAAGCGAATAATGCAGTATGTTGCCACAAAGGAAGCAAGATTTATTGTTGTTCAATTTAATCACTTGTGTACATATTTTGTGCGTTCCAAGCTTCCTACTGAACTACAGACACAATGCACAATTTAATTAGCAGAGAAATAACTTTCCAAGTGACAAGTTTCTTCACTTCCGGTAAAAGTAACAAAAGCTATGGCAATCGAGACGAAACGAAATGTAGGCAATTTAACTAAATAAGTGGAAGTTTCAGTAGTTCTTTAAGGCATTATATCTTCACTTAAGGTTGTTGATATACGTATACCGAATTTTTCTTTGTAATGGCACACACATCACAATGAATTGCTGTAGCACATGACAAGGCCAAGAATTCGTAGATATTTTTGGTTCTTTGTTGATTGTTGACATGAGTTCATCGCGTTGTCTATTTACAAATTTGTTGTAAGAAGAAGAATCCCTTGCTCAAATAGACTAAGTCCTATTTAAAAGGCCGCGTTCAAATAGTTCCGATTAATAATTGTTTCAAATTGATGTTCCACATGGAAGCCATTTGCCTTTTATCTTAATTGTCACCGACAGTCCTTCTCTAAAGTACTCATATTTTTTGCTGTTGCGATGATCCTTATTTCGTAAATGAACCGTAAGTGATGAAAAACAGCTATTGCTCGAGCTCGGACCCCCTCGGGTCGCTGTCCTGTAAGTAAGTTTTCCTCAATGAAACTTTTTGAACTGAAGTCGTCTTAAGCCACATCCTAACATCCACCACGACGCTTACAAAACGAAGATGCTTATGCTCACTCTAATACCCAAAATTCAGATCGTGCCCTGCCCCCACTCGAGCCCGATGGATGATCTTCCTCTCGGACCATGAATCAGGCTTGGAACAGCGGATTTTATTTTGTGGTGGGCTGAATGTTGAAGCAGAGTGATTTTTCGGCAACTCGAGAGGAATGGCAAATTGTTATAGGGATAAAAGTGTCCAGGATCAATGTCCGGCATCGCAATTTGAGAGGACACACATGCGGTTGAGCGGTACAAAGTCTTCTCAGGGTTGGTAGGCTTGACAAGTAAATTAGACCATATTTTAGAACCTCTTGCATAGAATCACCATTGACAAACGACGTGAGATCTGCTTAAACGAAGCACTAAAATACTGGCTTGACGAAATGTGTCTATGCATCAGGCTCTACATACCCCTGTCTTAATATGCCAGTGGCTCCGATCAGACCAAATCTTTTCCAGTTTGCTATGGGAAAATGCTCAATAGAGGGAGTCTTCCCCACACAGTGGAAACAGCAACTTCTAGTACTTCTGCTCAAAAGAAAGAAACCACCTGGAGATTCGTTCTCGTACCGCCAAATTTGGCAAAGTTCTTGAACGTATCGTCTTTGGCAGGTTACTGACAGTGGCGGTAGCCAACGGACCATTTTCACCTCACCGGTATGGTTTCAGGAGAGGTCGATCAACGGTGGATGCAATAGCAGCAGAAAGAGATGAGGTGGGGGGACATAGAGGTACCGTGCAGTAGTTGCACTAGATGTTAAAAATGCTATTAACTCAGCGAGCTGGTTGCACATGCGTACGTCTCTTATCGCCATGGGGCACACCCGCTAATCTGATGAAGACAGCCATGGACTACTTTACGAACAGGAAACTTATGCTTAGCACCGACGATGGCGTAAGATCCTACAACATAATGGTACGAGTTCCGCAGGGATTATTCCTCGGACCTCTACTGTGGAATATAGGGTATGATGGCGTCCTACGACTAGCGGCTCCAGGTGGAGTGAAAATATTCGGCTTTGCAGACGATATCGCTATCGTCACTGTGGCAAAGTACATAGAGCACGTGGAGTCTGCTACGAATGCAGAGATCTCAAATGTAAAAAATACTGGCTCCGAATCTGGAAGTCTCAAGGAGGTGGAATTTGTCAATTTTATAGTTGGAAACCAGACAATTAGGTCCAAGGAGTGCGTGAAGTACCTAGGAGTTATTTGGGACAACAGGCTCTCCTTTAGGGAACACGTAAAGTATGCCAGTAAGAAAACATCACTTGTACGGAAGATGACTGCGATTTTTGCCCAAGAACTGAAAAAAAACCGAAAATCTTCAAATCTCAGATTTCGACAAAAACCAATTGGATAGGTCCCACGGCATCAGAACACACGCGAAACATCGTTTACAATTCATTTTGAGACCCAGGAGGGCCCCAGTGGCTTTCGGAAGATATCATGGATTTCGGCCCAAAAGTTGAAAAAACGCACAGTGCTAGCATCGTGACGAATAGCCGAAAATCTTCAAATCTCAGATTTCGACAAAAACCAATTGGATAGGTCCCACGGCCTCAGAACACATGCGAAACATCGTTTACAATTCATTTTGAGGCCCAGGAGGGCCCCAGTGGCTTTCGGAAGATGACGGCGATTTTTGCCCAAGAACTGAAAAAAGCCGAAAATCTTCAAATCTCAGATTTCGACAAAAACCAATTGGATAGGTCCCACGGCATCAGAACACATGCGAAACATCATTTACAATTCATTTTGAGGCCCAGGAGGGCCCCAGTGGCTGTCGGAAGATATCACGGATTTCGGCCCAAAAATTGAAAAAACGCACAATGCTAGCATCGTGACGAATAGCCGAAAATCTTCAAATCTCAGATTTCGACAAAAACCAATTGGATAGGTCCCACGGCCTCAGAACACATGCGAAACATCGTTTACAATTCATTTTGAGGCCCAGGAGGGCCCCAGTGGCTTTCGGAAGATGACTGCGATTTTTGCCCAAGAACTGAAAAGTCGCACTCACTTCGAGGCGACTGTAACGGATGATAATGTCAGCGTACAGACTCTGCGCAAAACGTTCCAGGATCATTTCTGATGAGACGGCGTTCGCAATAGCAGGAATGGAACGCATAGACTTTCTTGCAGACGAGCTTACAAGGGTGTACTACCAAAGAACCACGGACAGGCACCAAGCGGCATCCATAGCAATGTGGCAAGACAGAGACAGGCAAGACAGATAGAACGCCTCCACAAAAGGTAGGTGGACGCATGTTCTCATCGTCGTCATCCAAACCTGGATTTCAAGATCCGCAGGGGAATGCAACTTCCAACTGTCACAGTTCCTTTCTGAACACGGTGGCTACCGAAAATATCTGCACAGGCTTGGGCACGACAACCCGCTGCTGTTCCCATAATGCCCTCACACCAAGAAGAACGCAGAGCACGCAGTTTTTCACTGCAGTCGCTTTACGCTTAAGAGGCAGTTGGTAAATGTACCAAGCGCCGATAATATGGTCCCTTACATGATGAGATCTGTAGAGCACTGGAATGAGGTATGCTTATTCATTGTAAAGGTTAATTTAATACTTAGACAGCCTGAAGCAAAAAGGCTCCCCCAAAGAACGGAACATGAGCCGCTTACCATCCTCGCCAAGTAATACTTAACGGCAGTGCCGCGGGGAGAGTGGTTGAAGTGTGGATTAGTACGTAGGCGTTTTTCCGTAAACGATTATTGCGGGTTGCGAATAGTGCATGCTGGCAGCACGGGCTGCTAGTATCTTCGGAAGATTACCACATCCTTGCTCTCATCCCAAAAATGTCAGAGTAGAATAAGAATCTTCTTTCCTCTCATTAGCAAAGGTACTGACTTATTCAGAATTGGCGGACTACGAAACCGCAAAATTAATTTACAAAAATAAACTGCCCATCTTTCAGTAAATTCAAGATTTAATAGCAAAAATAAATTACAATCGTCTTTCTCTAATTAGTCGGGCTCTACTGAATTTCCCTGCCGACAGAATCCATCAAATCATTTTTATGATCAGCGGCATTCGGGCGTGATTCGTAGTTGCAAATTGTTACCCCATGGAAATGCGCTTCGCTGAATTCTCCTCGAAGTCCTGCAAAAGAAAGAAACGTGTTCATAGACTTTTCCTGTTTTTGAAGCGTATTAGTCGACTTTTTATGACACCTACCAATGTAGTAAATTCGAGTACTGTCCTCACCGAAGTTCGACGGAAAATGCAATGACAAGTGATGCACCGACGAGAATGTAACAATTCTAGAAAAAAAAATTATAATTTAAATCCATCATTCCCCTTCATTCATGCATACTTTGGAGAATATTCAATTTCTCCCCGTGGATCCCGGGTGAGGTCAAATTCCTGATCCGCTTTGACTTGGGTATCGCTGAATGACATCTTTTCGCGATTCTTAAATCTAAATGAACTATCACAGTCATCTCAGTCAAATTAGATGCACAGATTTAACTTACAATCGAACTTTCTTGGGATGTGAATCATCATTTGCTCCGGCAATTATAATTCCTTTCAGCTTAACGTTCCCGGTGAATGGAATATTGAAGAGCAGCTCTTCGTCTGCATCACTCGCAACATACTATACAAGATAGCCACTGATTAGTTAAAGTCTCACGCTCAAGAATTACTTACATCACTTAAATCCAAGCGTTTGTCGTAGGATTTGAAGACTTTTTTGCCACTACCTTCAATTTCCTCATTCAGGCATTCCAGGTTCTCCATGTCAATCTTTTGGTACAAACTATACTCGATACCCACTTCGAGAGCATGGTCGACATCGGTTGCCTCATGCCCACATTCATCTCCGTGATTATGCGAATGTCCGTGTGGCATTTTGTTCAAATGTTTTGTTTAAGGATGAAATTGCAAATTCACTGGTCAGATGGCTAGTTTTTGTTTATGAACAAAATTTGACAGCACTTGACAGTTCTTATTTTCTTCTAAACGCTAGCAGCGCTACGATACAAACACCGGCAGCAACATAAACTCAATTTTTAGCAAAAGCAAAAACCGGGCTAATATGCATTCACAATAGGAAATAATTGGAAGGGATGCAAACTAAAAAAACAAACCACGCAAACTTAGTTTTCCATATTTACAGTCTAATTTATTTATTTTAAATACAATCAACTGATGTCGGTGCATCACTGTCATTAATCTGTTTCACTTAGAGGAACCTTTTCCCGCATTCGATCGATGCACGCCGAAACTCCGTTTGCAACCATTCACTGGACCCGCGACCATGTTCGCTTCGCACAGTCTTACCGGAGTCAAATGCGAACAGCTCCTCTTCGGAAGTCCAATTAGTTGCCTTACGAATGTCAAACTGATTTTTCGTTTTTGATTGAAGATCAAGCACCTCCTGATAAGCATCGTAGATGTTGTAGACGTATCTCTCTGTCCCTCTCATACTGACAAACAACACATTCGCATCCCTACGTTGCACCCTCACCACCAGGTCGTATTTATCTGCCAAAATCAGAATCTTCTTCGTGTCCAGCTCGTCGCTGTGAACCTCGAAAACCACTTCAACCGGGATGAAGCCGACCAACTCTCGTTTGGCATTGTGGATGTCCGCCACGGAACCACTGATGATCAGTTTGGTGGTCCCGTCACCTTGAAATGATTCCACGACATCGATCTCGGTGTCCGTGTTCGCCATTGCGGTCCTCAGGAGTGCCCTGTCGTCCTTTGTGAAAACCTCGACCACGTCCTTGCAGATCGACATTATCAGCCGAAAGACTGGCCTCAACACGTAACCAATGCTGGACGCGGTGAGCTTCCCCACCGCTTCCTTCACCTTCCGCGCCTGGTCCTCCGTCCCCTCCACCAGCACTTGGTAAACGCTCTTCACATTCGTCGAAAAGAACGAGACTCTCACATTGAGCCGCGCCTCCATCTTCTTGATGAACGGGGTTTGGTGGAGGCGTTGCATGCACCTGTTGACGTGCATCTCGAAGCTGATGATGAAGGGAACTGCTGCCCGAAGGGCCTCTCGTGCCTCTTCAAGGGATGTCATGGCTCCATGAAGGATGACTCTGTGCCCGTTTGCTGGGCCGTCCAAGTGAATGCGAGCCTTTGTGCTGGCCATTATACGTTTCATCGTGGCTCCTATATTGGACCGGTCGCACTTGGGAATCGCCATGTGCATCTTGACAAAAGATCCTGGGACGAGGAGTGTTTGCAGGACTAACCGTCTTGCCCAGACGTTGTTCTCTGCGGTGCCTGTGACTTGCACGAGTGGATCTGACATATCAGTCTCCGAGAGCTGCTCTGGCCACTTAATTGCTGTGTTTGTCATCCGCATGACTCCGCAGAAAAACGACGCAATGCCCTGTGGACCGTTATCCGCCATAAGTTTCTCCAAACTGCAACGGTCAACGTGGAAACCTTCTGTCCTTACTTTGTGCACATGTAGAGGCGCCGATGTGCTCTCCTCTGGCTGCAAGCCATAAATTGAATTCGATGAGCCAGAGGATGATGATGAAACACTTCTCGCTGACGATCCTGTCCTCGTGTGCTGAGCAGTACTGAGATTAGTCCTCCATGAGCCAGCGACATCTGGCTGGGCTTGAAATCCTCTTCGAATTGCTTCCATTTTCACGTTGCTCTGATCTGGCTAACCGAACACTTCTTCAAACTGTTCTAGTCCTTGACTGATTGAAGGGCTTCGGGTTGATTGTACTTTTATATACCTGGCTGAGCAATTAGGCCGGTGATTCGTGAACAGCCGGGCTCGTTGGGAAAGATATTTCACAATTAGGGTGATCATTAATATTTACGACAAGCACTCGATTGTCCGTAGGGAAATGATTTATGTCATTAATTGCAGCAAATGTGGCAATTTATTAATTGTTCAAATTTTCGAAAATTTTACAAGTTCTTTATGTGGCTTGAGGAGTGGCTGGTGTTTAAGGACAACATGAATTCTTAAGACAACATTGCAAATTGCAAAGAAAAGTACCACGCTCTTGATATTGAACACGATGACATGCCCACTTTCTCAAAAATTTACTTCATTTTAACTGAGCTTGTTGAAGAAACCCCATTAAAAAAGAAACTTGACTTAAGGGGACAAGAAGTGGCTGGTAAGTAAGGACAAGTGAATATCGATACACTGCGAGCCTAAGTTTATTTGGATTATAATAGGAAAAGTTAAAACTGTGGCCAGCGGTTCAAGCTGTTTTCACGCCATAAGCGCTAATGGAGCTCGCTTGATGCATGCGATGTCGGCAACAACTTGATGCTGGTATGGGTAATTATGGCGTGGCATTTATATTTGAGTCTCGTTTGAACTTGTTGCATAGCTTTTTTTTAATATATTCTAGCCACATGACTGTGCAGTATCCGTATTAGGAGCTGTGGAAAAAACGAAACCATTCCTGTGTGGGCCAAACTCACACTTGCCATATTTACTTTTATGACGCTGAGTAAGGTTAATAAGTTGTTGGCTTTATTCGTGCAGGAGGGTGTTGGATATATAAATAGAATATTCCCTTAGATTTCGCTGCAGAGGCCCTTGGACAGTAGGATGCCCTGAAGGGGGTACAGCTATTAAGCTAAATTTCCTCGTGAGACATTTGTGTTTATGTCGCTTATTACCTAAAACCTACTTTGATTAATGTATGAAAATAAGGACGCCCTTCAGTGCATTGTTTGCGCCTTTCCTGGAAGAAGGCGCTTTCTAAACGCCTGACTGTAGACTAGACTGTAGCTAGACTAGACTAGACTGTAGCTACATGCCGACGCAGGCTGCTTTTCAGCCAATATTACACCATGTCGACTTCCTAACTAAACACAACCAGCCAACAAGGACCAAGGCCTAGTTTCTTCAGGAAGTACTCGTGTTATGAGTGCTACTGTTCTCTCACGAATAGAGGGGACCAACAGTTTTTTGCGGACTGTAATGCGAGGTGTTTAGTCCTGAAATCGAACCTGAGATGATCGGCGTATAAGTTCATGCACTTATCCACGACGCCACAGTCACATCACGGTGTTTGACTCAAGTTATCGTCAAGTGATACAAATATATGGAGAAATAAAAAGTGAATTGGTCCCTCGATCTTCATCAGATTCTCACCTTTTATCAGTGAAGGCCAAGATTGGGAGGGGTATAGAACGAGAGGGGGGTGCTTTGAACTTACCTCTGCTCCCAACCTTACGGTGGTAGGTGGCAAACATGAATCTTTTCGACGCCTTAGGCTCATTAATGTACAAGGTTCGCTTAGTTTTCGGTCAATCTATGGTACGCCCGGTTCGAGTTTTCTTTACTTTTCCCGGTGTCCCGTTATGGTCATGGAAGATAGTTCCATATCCGTTTTAGTTGCTTCTGCATCTATCAGATTAAGCAAAGCAGAACTTTTCTCCGACCCATACGGCGTAATAGGTAATTGTGTTGCCTCACTCTTCGAAGGTCCCACACCTGATTCCTTTAAATTTTTCACACTAGGTGGGGACATCTCCGATTCCAATTTACTATAGGCATCTGCTTTTTAGTTGCCACAGATCATTACTTGGGCAACATTAATTTGACAACACTGCAGTTTTCGTTTAGGACCAGAGATTGTGTCAAATATATCCTACAAGATCCTCATTATCGTACCTGTGCCGTTTTACAACTGCCAGTGCTTAGGGCTAGCTCCCTCCTATACAAAAGCACCCTCTTTTCTGTTTTACAATCGGTCTGCATCATGTTGTAGATTTCCTATTTCATTCAAATATGGGAGACAGGTTATCCGTGAATTTGTATATGACGTCCATCTCCGTCGACGAGCGACGCATGCCCAAAGGTCTTATTTTATCAAGTCTTTTCCTTCTTCAGCATCAGAGCTATTATGGAGGTCATACTACTGTGGAAGACAACTAGAGGGGTAAGAAACAAGATCACCTTTAACGCAGCTCTTGGTGTCAATCCCAACGATAATACCTAGGCAGGCTGATCTTTTTGCCAGGCTAGAAAGGCGATAGTTATTGCCCAGAGTCTGTCGCTTGCCAACATATTTCAGTATTGTTCTTACCAGTGCGGTAAACGCACGTTTGCAATGAGGAGGAGCACGTATGCCCCCCCTTTCTGTGCGTTCTTCACCGTTCAGTTTAGTTTGGATCGTGTTCGTAAGTGACAAAAGCAATTCCTATTGGTGTGGTTTAAGGTAACTACGAAAGACTCCTGTTATGTTGAAATATTTTTAATTTTGTGGGGAAAACAAGGTTTAATGTCATACATGATTTAAAGGACACGTGACTTGACATATTTTTCCGCTTGGCACTCCCTCGAATATTCTCTAGATATTCGCCTCATCATCTTGACTTGAAGCCCACAACTTTTGACGGTAATAATTACTTCTCAGTAAAAGAGGCCCTTACACTATTTTATAAAATTATGAAAACCCCGTATAGAGCCATACGGGGAAATGAAATGAAATACTCACTGAGGAAAATGTGTTTTGTCCTTTTTTGTCCTCATAAACAGAACCTGCGACGTCGTTTGTAATTTTCCGCAATATACGAGTAAGTTTACTGAAGTAATTAATAAACTCCTTGCGATAAATACGTTAATTGATCAACGTTTGGTTGGGTTTGGTAGATCGCCTTTCCGGGTATTCGAATTCAAACCACGTCGTAAATATTAATGATCACCCTAATTGTGAAATATCTTTCCCAACGAGCCCGGCTGTTCACGAATCACCGGCCTAATTGCTCAGCCAGGTATATAAAAGTACAATCAACCTCAAGCCCTTCAATCAGTCAAGGACTAGAACAGTTTGAAGAAGTGTTTCGTTAGCCGGATCAGAGCAACGTGAAAATGGAAGCAATTCGAAGAGGATTTCAAGCCCAGCCAGATGTCGCTGGCTCATGGAGGACTAATCTCAGTGCTGCTCAGCGTCAACAGCACACGAGGACAGGATCGTCAGCGAGAAGTGTTTCATCATCATCCTCTGGCTCATCGGATTCAATTTATGGCTTGCAGCCAGAGGAGAGCACATCGGCGCCTCTACATGTGCACAAAGTAAGGACAGAAGGTTTCCGCGTTGACCGTTGCAGTTTGGAGAAACTTATGGCGGATAACGGTCCACAGGGTATTGCGTCGTTTTTCTGCGGAGTCATGCGGATGACAAACACAGCAATTAAGTGGCCAGAGCAGCTCTCGGAGACTGACATGTCAGATCCACTCGTGCAAGTCACAGGCACCGCAGAGAATAACGTCTGGGCAAGACGGTTAGTCCTGCAAACACTCCTCGTCCCAGGATCTTTTGTCAAGATGCACATGGCGATTCCCAAGTGCGACCGGTCCAATATAGGAGCCACGATGAATCGTATAATGGCCAGCACAAAGGCTCGCATTCACTTGGACGGCCCAGCAAACGGGCACAGAGTCATCCTCCATGGAGCCATGACATCGCTTGAAGAGGCACGAGAGGCCCTTCGGGCAGCAGTTCCCTTCATCATCAGCTTCGAGATGCACGTCAACAGGTGCATGCAACGCCTCCACCAAACCCCGTTCATCAAGAAGATGGAGGCGCGGCTCAATGTGAGAGTCTCGTTCTTTTCGACGAATGTGAAGAGCGTTTACCAAGTGCTGGTGGAGGGGACGGAGGACCAGGCGCGGAAGGTGAAGGAAGCGGTGGGGAAGCTCACCGCGTCCAGCATTGGTTACGTGTTGAGGCCAGTCTTTCGGCTGATAATGTCGATCTGCAAGGACGTGGTCGAGGTTTTCACAAAGGACGACAGGGCACTCCTGAGGACCGCAATGGCGAACACGGACACCGAGATCGATGTCGTGGAATCATTCCAAGGTGACGGGACCACCAAACTGATCATCAGTGGTTCCGTGGCGGACATCCACAATGCCAAACGAGAGTTGGTCGGCTTCATCCCGGTTGAAGTGGTTTTCGAGGTTCACAGCGACGAACTGGACACGAAGAAGATTCTGATTTTGGCAGATAAATACGACCTGGTGGTGAGGGTGCAACGCAGGGACGCGAATGTGTTGTTTGTCAGTATGAGGGGAACAGAAAGATACGTCTACAACATCTACGATGCTTATCAGGAGGTCCTTGATCTTCAATCAAAAACAGAAAATCGGTTTGGCATTCGTAAGGCAACGAATTGGAGTTCGGAAGAGGAGCTGTTCGCATTTGACTCCGGTAAGACTGTGCGAAGCGAACATGGTCGTGGGTCCAGTGAATGGTTGCAAACGGAGTTTCGGCGTGCATCGTTCGAATGCGGGAAAAAGTTCCGCGAAGTGAAGCAGCAAATGACAACCTCTACGCTTAATGACAGTCATGTACCGGCATCAGTTCATTGTATATAAGAAAATAAAATCAAATATATTAATGTTATAAATAAGATATAGTTTAATGGGTTTATTCTCTTGCTTGTAGAAACACCATGACTTGGCTGTTCTTCTTTTCAAGTGGCGTAAGCCATGTTGGATGGAAAAGAAGGACTTCAAAGCATGGTAACGCCGCTCTGTCCAATTTCTCGTTTAGGTATTCCAACCGAAATTAAACAACACTAGAGCTATAGATGGATGGTTTCAGTTCCTTAGTTCTTGGCTTCGACCAGGTAGGTATGTAGGTTAAGATTTCTTAAGCCCTATCCCGGACCACTACAACCAGGATTGAATAGAATTTGTTTGTAATCAGTTGATGTTTAAGCAAAGTATAGCCGATAGTGAATCGGCATGCAGGAGTTGGTTTTCCTTTTTTTTTCCTTCATATGCTATATGAAAAGAAAAAAAGGAGGGAGGAACGCCTTGTCTAGTTGCGTGATCGCCAATCAGACAACCTTCAGCAACCAGGCTTAATGTCCGATCTTTTGAGAGAGAGGGAGTAGATGCCTAGATCGTTAAGGAGCAGGAACGGGCTATATTTCTTTTGAAATGCGACAGTAGATATGTTAAGACCGTTCATAGTTGGCCAAGTACATATGGAGAGAGGTAAATTGTTTTGTTCGCATTGCTCGACGGACGTACATTAGAAGGCCGCAAGTGTTGACTTACTCACGAATGTAAATTTTTTTAGCTTCGAACACGCTACAGTGATTGTTTGTTTTGGTCTCAGCGAAAATCCGTTTCTAAAACCTCAGTAAACATTTGCTAGCGTCATTCGGAAAGCATTAATTTTTTTTTTTATAAATTGTGATTCAACATCAAAACTTTAATTGTCGGTTAAAAGAAAAATTCATTACATTTACTTTTTGAAAACTTTATGACGTAAATGTCTACATCTGAGGTAGTCCATTCGGAAGGTTCAATTTTGGTTCGCGCTTCTCGGGACTTCGCGACTTCCAAGGAATTAATCGTAGCTGGCTTATACCTAAAGAGAGAAACTTTACATATTCGTGTACATATATCTTTTCTTTACATATAGAGAGACTTTACATATCCCCAGAGAAAATAAGTAGTTCAAAGACACGATTTCGCATTTACCGTGGCAAAACGTGAAATTGAGTGCACACCAAAATGATTTTTCAATCAGCCTAGTGTTGGGCGCAGTCGCAGTTTCACGGTCGCAGCCACGTCATGTTGAAACCATTACTCGCCGCGACCATGTGCTTGCATTCCAGGAAGCACGTTGTCTGTTAACAACATAACGGTTACAATTTAAAGTAACAATCTGATTTGTTTTTTTTTATAAAGGGTGTCCCAACAAGAATGCAAGATATAAATTTGGCGCCATTCGAATTGTCATTGTTTGACATTGAAAATTTGCTGAAACTGGGTCTGTAACTGATGTAAAGGCAACAACACGCCTTTGACCAGGTCAATCGACCGAAAATATCGCAGCAGTAAGTGATGATGTCGTTCAAACTCCATCCACTCCAATTCGACACCGAGTTCAGCAAATTGGTGTTTCCAAATCCAAATCAGTATGCAGCGAATTTTGACGAAAGATTTGCATCTTCACGCATACAAAGTTCAATTGACTCAGCAACTGAAGCTAGCTGACCATGCACAGCGAAGGGAATTCGTTAATTGGGTATTGGAAAGACAATATGAAAATGCTGATTTTGCTGATCATCTTTAGTGACGAGGCCCATTTCCATCTCGATGGCTTCGTCAATAGGCAATTGTCGAATTTGGGGCGAGGAAAATCCTCGAGTGATTCTCAACGTGTCACTGAGTGATGTGGATTTTGGGTTGAAGGAATCACTGAACCTTTTTTCATAAAAATGAGTCAGGTCAAGCGCAAACAGTCAATGGTGTTCGGTATCGTGAAATGATAACCAATTTTTTCGTGTCTTGGATTGAAGAAATTAATGTGGAGGGGATGTGGATTCAACAAGACGGCACCGCATCTCATAGAGCCAGAGAAACAATTCAATTGCTTCATTAGTCATTTCCCGGTCTAGGGGACCAGCATTGGCCACCTAGGTCGTGCGATTTAGCACCATTGGACTTTTTTCTTGGGGTTTGTTGAAGTCGATGGTTTATGCGAATAAGCCGACGACGACTCAAGCCTTCGAGGAGGAAATTGGACTCTGCATTAATGAAATACTGCAGCATTTATGCAAAACAGTCATTGAAAATTTCATTAAAAGATCGCGTATGTGCCAGCAAAGCCGCGGCGGCTATCTGACCGATGTGTTATTCCACACATACCTCATCCTGTCTACTTTACGATATAATAAAGAATTCACGATTTTTTTTATATATCTGCGTTTTATTTAAAAATTAAAACATGCGTTCTTGTTGGGAATCGCTTTTATTTTTGTTTGCGTACTCTTAACTACAGCTGCTTAGTCTCTTTATTACGTCCAGTATGTGGTCTCACCCGAGGAATATTATTCAATAAAAAAAACGAATGGTATCGGCAATCCCGGTTTGAATAGATCGATTATATGCACTAATAAATCGAATTGCACAAAAATATTTTTCACACAACACAGATTTTCGTAATGCAGTTTAACGAATTAGAGAAGCTGTTGTGGTGTAAGTTTTTCAATGATGACTGGCCAAACGATACTGAAAAAAACCTGACAAAGCAGCTTGAAACGGTTAGGGAATTTACAAAATAAGAAATTTAATCGAAAAACAAAAATAAAATATTGTTATCAAATTTTCATGAATTTATTCAGTATTATTGACCACATTTTAACGCTTTGTAATGTTTTTTATAACAGACAACAATGCACGGTAATTCTTAATTCAGATCATGTCTAGCTAATTTTCAACGTTAAAACTATTGAAATAGGATATCTCGTATCAATGCAAATTACAGGATTAGGAAAACGAGCAACACTGTCTATTTTCTTCTTTCTCATATTGTTTTCCTATATTTCTTTATCTGAAATAAAACATCAGAGGGTTTGTTTGTCTTTATATAGGAATTTGACAAAAGCTCATCGTACCGTATTTCGAAATCGTCTTAAACAGTTGTGGCACGAAGATTTGTGAAAGTGAAACTCAACTAGTTCTTATTTCCAAAAATCGTAAAATTGTTTTTATTGATTTTCCAACTTGGCACAATCACAGCTGCAAACTGATTCCACGCGTCTCAGTTCTTAGGACGCATTTTCGGTACAAAACTTACCCGTAACCCTTCAATATTGTTTATCGTACTCTAAAGCTCAGGCTTGCTAACTATACAGGTAATTTTATCGATCCCGACATACTACTGAACGTTTCAGGCAAACATAACTTTCTATAACGTAAACTTATTTTACAGGCACTGTAATAAACCAGCATGAGAAGCGCGCCGTCGAAGAGATGGAGAGGTGTTATGGCAGGAATGAAGTCCGAAAGTTTTACCGAAGAGTGAAACAGCAATCCGGTGGATATAGGGTTCGGACCGAAGCCTGCCGGGACCAAAACGGAAACCTAGTAGGAGAGTCGCAATCGATGCTGAGAATCTGGAAAGACTTTTAAAAGAAGATGACGGCCAAAAACCTGCTGTAGGGCAGAATGTTCCACTCAATTTGGAACATGATAGGCAAGAATTCCGTCCCTCCGTCTTAGACGAGGTCAAGATAGCAATATCGAGACTGAACTCGAACAAAGCTGCTGGAGAGGATGGACTGTCCGCAGAACTGTTTAAAGCAGCTGGAGATGACCTGGTTGGGCACATGCACCAGCTCATCTCTAAGATATGGTCGGAGGAAAGCACCCCAGGTCCTCCCCGGACTGTAGCGCCATTAGAAGAAGAAGAAGAATAATGAACCTCTCTCAAGTCTCAATGTAGATCTCTCTCTCTCCTCTCTTCCTCTCTCTCTCTCACTCTCTTTCTGTCTATCTCACTCCCTCTCTTTCTTTCTATCTCTCCCTCCCTCTATTTATCTTCTTTGTTGGGTTGTATTAATTCTTCAGAGAGAAGTTGTTTTATTTCGGCGAACATTTCTCCGTTCTTGGCTATAGCGTTGTTGTCAAAACCCTCGATACACATTTTTTTTTATTTTTTTAGAGTTCTTAAAGATTCGGGGCAGAATCCGTCACGGCAATTTACTTAATCCGCAAAAATTGAAACCTCCATAAAGGAAAGAGGCGACAAAATCAATTCCTTGACACACATGGTGATAATCATCATTTTCCAATTCTAGCTTGCTCATAAGAAAAAACTGTCAAATTTTTTATTTAAGAAACGTAACGGATTAAGGCCCTTAAAGTTTGCTTACGTATAACAAACTAAAGGTGCCTAAGAGATGAATAAGTGTTTTGTAGAACTACCTTTTTCCGAACCGAAGTAACATAATTCGCCAATTGTGATTCTGTGATGAATCTTCACTTTACTACTTTTCACCAGAGATGGTGATTCGTGTTTAAAATTAAAGCGGCCATTTAGAAGATTTTGACACAAGTGATGTTTGACTGCCAAGCTTTTCAGTTGTTCTTTAATGAGCGTGAATGCGTCTTTAATGACATAGTTAAAACCCAATGTAGTTCAATAAACAGATTTTATCTAAACTGAGCGCTCTGTGGGTTGAACTAATATCAGTTGTCAGCTATTTGTTTTTTTTTTATCTGCCTGAATGCGAGCAACCTTACGAATATCCTTTGTTTACAAATGAAGTAGGCTAGTAGGTATTTGAGCAGCTCACTTTACATACGCAATGTCGCTATATGCGAAAGTTTTTAAGATTTTTATTAAAATGAAACCTGACGAACCTCACCTGATAGGAAGTACAGGCCGGGAATCGAACCCTGGAATTTTGACAAAAACCTCTAATGCGAAACAATTGCTTATCGCCGATGTGATGAGCAAACATCTAGGAGACCATAAACAATCTTGGCGACATTGTGTATTCTGTTTGCGTACAAGCCCTGATGGATTCTCTAGTTTTTAGGAAAGGGGATGCAAGTCTGTTATTAACTGAAAATCTGTAATAAACTGGAAAATACATCAGACTGACAGACGTGCATGGAAACCTGTCCTTAACCACTACAAATATGCTCAATCTTGTTCTTTTTCGAGTGCACTGAAAAAGGGCAATTTCTTGCATAAAAATCACTCATGAGATGTTCATAAATTTACCCAGGTAGTCAAGGTTTGGTGCGGCAGTCTTGGAAAACTTTCTTAACTGTCATAGGTGATTGCTGTCAGTCCCTCTTGCTTCATTGATTTTTCATACATTTTGACAGTTCAACCCCACTCCCTAAAATAAGAAAACAATTCAAGGCGTGTACCCGGACAGATCAACTTTTGACGGATATGACAATTTCCAAGGACTGGCAGAGAATTGTTCGGAAAAAACCCTAGCAGCCTGCAGAAGTTTATGATCCTCTAATGAACGCTGCCTATTGCAAAAAATGTTTTTTATTTTTGTTTGTAGTGGATAGTTTTTGGGAGTCTTTAATAGCTCTAGAAGCCGAGCAGCGCAACAGGCCGAAATGATTTGGTCGTCTGATGTAAGTATGAGCATATTGTTTCAAATTGTTATTGAAGAAACGAATGAAACCTTCTATGTGCATGTGTAACTTGCATTCTCCAAGTTTATTGGAAATAGATCCAATTAGTGAGAAAGACAAAAATTTATTCAATCATCATGTTAGTTGAGACTTACTTGTTCAGGAGAGACATTCAAAAGAATTTAGAAAGATCTCCAACCACGCTAAGCGAAGGACTGAGCAATTTACCGAACGCCTTCCTATGCAAACCCACGCCACATTTAAGATTCTTGAAAAGTTGTAAGCAGGTAGAAATTTGTGACCTCCTCGTAATTTCCCCAATGCAAGGGATAGTAATCAACATAAGCCCAGTGGCTTGGTTTTCAATTAATGACTTTTTATGGCATCAAACCCTTTTGCAGGCAAAATTTTTTTGGAACTGCAGTGACAGCCCAAAACACTCCCTAATTACCGAGCCCTGCAGGCATCACAAAAAATTGTATAAATACGAAGGATGTTGCAGATTTTTTTATCAGTCAAAGACGACAAGTGTTCCCTGTATCATCCGCTGACCAAAACGGATCAATACTCAAATACTTCGAACCAGTGCCAATTTTTATCTAAGTCAAGTGAAGTGTAGTATGGACGCAGCTCAACAAGGAGTACAGTTTAATTTTGATATTGTTGCCTCTTGGAGAGCGGCCTACATTCCAAATCTCAATCGTGAAAAGCGCGAGCATCCCGTGATCACTCAACACACACCAGTTATGCAGCCAGGAGACAGGTGCTATTCGCCGATATCTTCCGACTCGATGGGATCATTCCAGTCACTGTTAGCAGAAGATCTAGCTCACAATGGAGGAGGTCATTCTTTGCATCCGGAACCAGAAATTGTGTTCATCGATGGACCTAACGTAGTGTCTTATGGCTTTCCAGTAAACCGTCGCAGTCTGAAGGAGTTGATTGATGTCAAGGGTCCTTACGGTACTACAATGCTTTTGCACAGGATCATGTGCATGACCAACACACATCTTTACTGGCCACAGGACTTGGAGAACGCAACGGAGGACTATCTATTTGTCCAGATCTATGGGGAACCCTCTAATATAGCCTGGGCCAGGTGCTTAATTCTTGGGCATCTTCACACACAAGGGTCTCTTGTCAAGATAAACATTGCAGTCCCGGAGGGTGATATGACTAAAATCTTCGGAGAAACCGGTGCTACAGTTCATCGCATTATGGAATCCACACAGACTCAAATTCTATTCGGGGATCCAGATCGTCATGACGCAGTTGGAAGACACAAAGCCGTCCTCTACGGAGACGTAGAGTGCCTGGAGGAAGGACGGAAGTCGCTCCGATCGACAATGCCCTTCACAATGATCTTTGATATGCACTTCGCAAGGCACATGTCGAACCTCTATTACTCGCAGTACCTGCAGGAGATGGAAGCGAAACTTAACATCAAGCTTGGCTTCTTCTCCACCGTTGTGAGGAACGTGTACAGGGTGGTCATTCAAGGAACAGACGAAAAAGCGCAGAGTGTCCAGGATGCGCTTGAACAACTTTTCCCAACCGCCACCACCGGCGCACCGACAATGCCAGTTTTCAGATTGGAAATGCCAGTCTCTGAGGACATCGTGGCGATATTCACTGATGACGAACATGCCATCATCAAAATTGTAATGGCGAACACCGACACCGAAGTCGTCTTCCTAGAGCCCTCTGAACCTGGCGACTGCGCAAAGCTCATCATCAGCGGCTCTGTTGCGGATATCCTCAGCGCCAGGCGGGAGTTAATCGGCTTCATGCCGGTCGAACTGAGTTTCGAAATCGACGAATACGACTCGTACTCCGATGCGATCCTAGACCTCGCCAACAAGTACGCCCTGCAGCTGGCCGTCGAGAGGAGGGAACTCAGCAATACCTTGTACATCACGATGAGAGGAACCGAGAGGTTCGTACACAACATCTATGATGCCTACCAAGAGGTTCTGCGACTGAAGGAGAACATTGCCGACGACGAACGGACTGTGACATGTCTGGTGGAAGAATGTGAAGACTGCATAATGGAATCATTTGATGCTGGTGAGGGCAATTTTGCGTTCGAAGAGCATCTCGATTCCAGTGACTGGCTGCTCTTGGAGACTGGCCGTCATTCTTTGGACGGCGGATGGAGTTACGTTGACTTGGCGCACAGATCATCTACTCCAAAGCATTTTTATGCAGCGGAGAAGTAATAGAAATCGATAAAAACCAACCCAAACGAACGTTTTGTGAAGCATTCGAATAACTGATAAATAAAATGTAAAAGAGAAAAAAGAACTTTCTGTTTTCTTTCTGCTGCTGTGACTTGGATCGACGACGGTCTTCTTTTTTTGGCGCCATAGTTTGGGGTCGAACCTGGGCCTCAGATAACAAGTCCCTCAAGCCTTGAGGTTCTTCTCCACTCGTGTGCGCCATTTTGCTTTCTGCTACGTTGCCCCCAAGTTGCTCTCATAAGCGTTGAATCTGAACACGCTTAACTAGGGGCATGTCGCGGTACAGACAAATGACAAACGACTTCTTCATTCACTTTCAATTGAGTGTCTGCGCCACAGGGATGATCGGAATGTTATAAAAAGTTAGCTTGATATTTCGATAGACGACTCTGATTGCTTCTTGAGCCTGAGCAATTCTGTGCTTGATCTTGAGACTGTTGCTATGGTACCTATTTGCTCCAGAGCCGAAATGGATCCTTGATAACCTCATGGTCACTTGATGTCAAAAAGATGAGTAATTGTTACTTCATTTCAAATTACTTACATGCTAGACAAAAATACTTAATACTAGCTTACACACACAATCCGTTGATCTTAATTCTAACGTACTGACTCTTTACGAGTACTCTAAGCTAATAATGCTTAATAATAATAAAAATGCATTTAGATCTAAGATGAGTAATTGTAAGCTTGCGTCAGTCCTGGCTCTTTTTGAATAGTGACGAACCAGGAAAGTGAAGCTCAACCACGCTCTGTTTACTGATTGCAAACATGGCTGCTTAATTATTGATTGAGTGGTACTACAGCTAACAAGGGACCAGGGCCTAGCTTCTACAACAACAACAACACCTACATATATTTTTTGCGGACTCCCAACGGCGAGATCTGAAAAACTTTTCATAGACAATTGATACTCCTTGCATGTTGTCAGCAAAGAGGTGGTGCCATGAAAAAACGAGAGGTAATCGAACCTACGCGGTCGACGAATTAATTCATATAGCTCCTGCTGTGAAATTCATACCAATAATAATAATAATTGAGTGGCACTACAGCCCATAACGGGCCAGGGCCTAGCTTCTACAACAACTACTCGTGTTGTGCATGCTATTGTTCTTCACGAGTAGAAGGGACCTACAGTTTTTTGCCGATTCCGAACGGCGAGATTTGAGAAGCTTTCCATAGACAATTAATACTCTTTGAGTGTTGTCAGCAACTCGAAAGAGGTGGTGCCGCGAAAAAATGCTAGGTGTCCCGTCCGGGGATCGAACCCAGACTTTCTGCGCCGCAGTCGATGCACTTACCACTGCGCCACGGCGACCACGAAATTCATACCAACTGTTCCTTTTTCAACAGATGGTATAACCAGATTCATGAATCACACCCATAAATGTCATCGGCATCGCCTTAGGTAACATTACCACGCGTTGAGGAAATCAGTCGGTACTGACAGCCGTGTTCTAGGTCCCCTTGAGAAGTGTCTTGATGTAGAAATTGTTAACCCTTCTGACCAGACCAGGCAGTGGGAACTTCTCCGTGTCAATACGGAGTCACATTGTAGCCGGGTGCTGTAATCCACAAATCGGCAGAGGTGTTAGTAAGTTTGGCGTCTAATTTTCTGTTACTTAAGACTCTTGGGTAAGTTGACGCAAGACGTTGTTGAAGGATACAGATTGTAGCTCAAGGATTGCTTGAATGATGTTTGCAGGAAGGCGGCAAATTGACATCGCCAAGACGGCTGATGACACGATTTGGGAATTTGTTATGCAAAAGATCGATTGTGGCATGGCATGCCATCCTTCATGCACCAGAGATCGTCTGTTTCAATCGCTCATTCATGGTTCTGTAAAGCTTCGGGTTAACCGGAACGTCGTTTTCAGCCTCCTTTTCGAAGAAAAATGGTCCAAATATACTGTCATCTGTGGATTTTCCGAGCTGGTGAGATGGAAATGCGCTTCATAAGAAAAAATAATTTTTCCGCCCAAATTGTTACACAATTCATTCTACTCTAAGATTGTTTGTCGTCAGTTGCTAAGTCACTGGGGTTTTAGAGGGATCTTTGTGCAGAACTTTCCTCAGAATAGTGCGTGAGTAGCGAGTTGATGTCCGTAAATTGAGTCTCATCTTCTCAGCCACAGCAGTCACGCTCCCATCTGTGCGCACCATACAACGGTGGAGACGATGAGTGTTGTTAGTAATGGGAATTAAATCACAGGCAGAGTGGAGCTTTGTTGAAGGAGTGAAGCACATTGGTCCTACACAACTGTCGGCTGTAATGGCTGGAAGAAATCGAGTTAGGGAAAGAATTCCATTTTCGTGTGACAAAGAAGGAGTTCCGTATGTCTGAAATATTCCTTTCTGTACCATAATTTTCGGTAAATTTCTTAATTTACCATTATAAAGATAACCTTTTCCAACGTTTCTATTTAAAGCTCTAATGACAAGAAGTACATAAATCGAATTTAACTTTATTTTCTGAGAGAGCATTATTTTACAGACACATTCAGAAAGAGTAAGGTATCAAAGGTTTTCTCTGCACCAACCATGACGTGCAAAGGACCACTAGCTTGTGGCATACCAAGCAGGCCAACACAAAGATTGCGCAAGCGGCGGAGTAATGATAGCGATCCCAGAACTTCATCTCACTATACCAATCTCTGAAAATTGATCTCCCACCTTCGTCGTAGATAACAAGGGCGATTGTCAAACGGGCAAAAAAGTGAAGTAGCGAAAATACGCTTCTTGGAGAAATTTCGCAGCCAATAAATGGCACCCAACTGAACTGCTGCTCACACGACTGCCTCAGTGTAGTGTTCGCCTGAAAAGTACATGTATATTAAGATCGAACCAGAATTCAGTAAATGCCTCACCATCCGTTGAATAGTCTCATCGTCCCTAGCCTTCAACGATTGCTGGAGCAAGGCCCTGCGAAACCTTTTATCCGAATTCGCGAGCATGCCAGACATGACGCATATTAGCACAAGGTCTAGTATTGACGTTAAGCCAGGAGCTAGGACCTTTTTAAACACGAATATTGTCGTGTCTAGATATGGCGCTAACACTTTGGTGAGAAAAAGCGAATCGAAAGAATAATATGCAAGGACTGTGGTGCGGTAAACGTTGGTGCACGCAGCCAACGCAAATGGGCGATAGTATCTGCAAGTTGCCTGGTGCAAATGAAACAGTTGAGTGTAAAGCTTAGATAGCTTGTGATAGTCCAACGGGGTGAGATTGCGGCCCTTCGCTTCCAAGAATCCAGTTAGTGCATCCATTGAGCCTATGAGACTTGCCTGTATAAAGTGCCACTCGCATGAGACGAGCAACATTGCAATCCTGTGACCGATTAAAAAGTACTTCCACTCAATCACGATAGTGTTAGGGCGTTGGTACATGAGATAGAAGTCCCAAAGCGTCAGAATGATGCGAAGGCCGGTGAATGTGTGAAAAAGTCTGCTGGACAGAGCGCTCCACTTTATAAGTTTCAACAGCTTTCGATTGCACTTGATTATCCCATTCGCGATATGAAGATGAAGCGACGATTTATTAATGTGATTGTAGAACACCGCTGTGACTCCCACCCACTGCTGACTTAGATTTAGAATAGCTGTGAGTGCCCATAGCAACTCTGACTTCCTGTTATAAGTTATAATTATATTAAGGCACGCATCTCTCACGAGTATAGCTATGAATATAAAGCTAAATGTCCAGGCGACCGCCATTAAACAGCTGAAGATCACGAGATTATTATTTTGCTTGAACTTTTGTTCTTCTCGGTTGTAGTTAAAGTCACACAAGCCAAAGATTTTTGACGGAATGAAGGCTCTCCGCAATCTGTAGGGAAAAGTATTGAACGCCTGATTTTCTGCCATGTCTGTCGGCTTAAAAGTGCGTATTATAACTGAAGTTTTGACGTGTCGCCGTTGTCGATGATGCGCGCATTGGGTATAATTTGTCCACCATTAAGCAGACTAATTGTGATCATTTGCGCCTAATTGGAAAAAAAACTAGAAAGAAAATTTACTGATTGTGTCTGTGATGAGGTGGGAATTTTCGATGGAAAGGTGACAAGACAAGAAGAATGGTAAATGAAAAAAAAAGTTAATTAAGCAAGAAGAGAAGTAATATTACGTACGAAAGGCAAATCGCAACGTTTTGTGTCACTTCACTTCCGTACCTTCGTTTAATGGCGCTACAGTCCAGGATGGATCTGGGTCTCTACCAACACGCTTCTAGAGCTAGCACTAGATCTTTCGCTAACTGCCTCCAGTTGCGAACTTAAAATCTCTATTTTCTTTTTTCTTATTTCATCGCATTTCCTTAAAGTTGTAGCAATACACTTGGGGCAAAGTTTCCCTATCCAATTTGTTAAACTTGCTGCAAGGTACTTTCCTGAAACTGCGCTGTTGAATAGTGAAGGTCGCATACCTTAATTGGTACTGACATATAGGAAGCGCCACCAACAAAAAAAAAATTCATAATAATATGAAGCATTCGGTTGATACCTTTTAAATTTTCATAAGGTTGCAAGTTACAGTGCTCTAACTGACGCTACTTTTACTATTTTAAAACAATGGTAAAAATTTCTTGTGTTGATTAAACACTGCTCCTTGATGGAAAAAATACCGTGCAAGCCCAGCAATTGCTTGAAAAGTGTCTTAGGGCCTCTGCTCCATCAAAAACAGCTCTTTGACGGTGGTATGATGAACGTTCTGAAAGGCCAATTGAGGTGGTTACGCCTGAGAACGTCAAAAAAGTAAACAAAATCGTTTTTTAAAACCGAAAAGTGAGATTGCATGAGATAGCTCACACCTTAGAGAAGGTCTTGTGTAAACTATTTTGCAAGGTCCATGAGAAAGCTGTTTTCGAAATGGGTTCCGCGGTTGCTCACAATGGACCAAAAACCAAAAAGAAGGTCTTGTGTAAACTATTTTGCAAGGTCCATGAGAAATCTGTTTTCGAAATGGGTTCCGCGGTTGCTCACAATGGACCAAAAACAACAACGTATCGATGATTCTGAGAGTTATTTGGAGCTATTCAATTTTGAATAAAAAAAAAATGCGCACTGAATTTTATTCATGGACTACCTTGAGAAAGGCAAAAGGATCAACAGCGAACACTACATGGCATTATTGATGCATTTAAAGGAAGAAATTTAAAAAAAAAAAAAAACGGTCCCATATGAAAAAGAACCAAATTCTCTTCGTTGGCTACCATGGCCAAATTGCATGAATCGGGCTTTGAATTGCTTCCGCGCCCACCGTATTCTCCAGATCTGACTCCCGGCGACTACTACCTCTTTTCAGACCTCAAAAAGATGCTCGCCAGAGAAAAATATGGCTCCAAAGAGAAGGTGATCGCCGAAACTTAAACCTATTTTTAGACCAAATATAAATCGTTCTTAAAAAATGATATCGAAACGTTAGAGCGGCGTTGGACTGATTCTATCACTCTTGAAGGAAACTATGTTGATGAATAAAGCGGAATTTCGTATAGAAAATGTGTTTGTATTGATTAGTTCCGGGACTTATTGGGTGATGTGTTACTAATGAATAGAGCACTGTGGAAAATAATAGCACCAAGTGTAAAAATTCATAAATACGAGGTAAGAGACAATGAAATAGTGAAGGTTTTAGTTTTTGTTTTTGTTAAAGGGTTAGTACGTAGTCGTATAACGCTTATTTTTAAGTGCAGCGTCACAACGTTGTGGCATGGAGTCGATAAATGGCCTAACATCGCTGAACAAGAATATTCCTCCACTCAACCTGCCCAACTTCCCATAACTGTTTTGTGTTTTTGGTCCGGTCCGGAGACTGAGGCGGCCACACCGTAACTTGAACTCCATTGCTTTGAAAAAATTCTTTGACCAGTTTGCTCACATGTTTGGGGTCATTGTCTTGCCGTGGAATCCATCTATGCGGCATATTCCACTCTGCGTAAGGTAGCATACTTTCTCTCATTATGCTCACGTAAACTCCGGCAGTTATCATCGGTTTTATCCAAAAAATGGAACCAGTACCAAAATAGGAAATTAATTTAATTTTTGCTCCACAGCGCTGTACAGTCTTGGTACACTCCGGTTGAAATTCTTGGTTTTTTTTCGCCTGCGAACAAATGTCCTGGTCCCAGGAGTACCAAATAAAACGTCAATAATATATTGTGCCATTTAAAAAGTTCTTTCGCAACTCCTGGCAGATAATTCTTCTTTACCAGCCTTCTTCTTGTTGTTGGTTTAGCTAGGGGTAAATTTAACTCCTCTTTTATTTCCCCAGCGTTCATAAACGGCTTACGTTTAACAAATCTTACTATTTTTGTTCATCGGAGGGGGTTTGTTTCGGTTTTCTTTCTCTTTCTTTTTCCTTTAAAGGTGTTTTTGGCATATGCGATCATTCTATTTGAACACCCAACAATTTCACTTACACATTTGTAAGTTTTACCCTCAGAAAGCATTTTTTTTAAGGCACGTTTTTTGGGAGTAAAATGCACACCACGACGCATTTTACTCTGTTTACATCGCTGCACTTTTAAAATAAGGCTGATTTTTTAAAAGCTATAGAAAGGTTTAAAAAAACATATAAAATTCAGAAAAATGCATGAAATCATTATTTGAATCGATAGTTCAGTTCATTTAATTTAATGTTTGAAGATTATTTCATGCAAATGTTGACCTTGACTGCGCCTCAAATGGCCCATCCGCTTAGTCCAATTTTGGCATACTCTTTCCAACATTTCGGCCGGTATCTGATGAATAAACGCTTCAATGTTGTCTTCCAATGCGTCAATTGAAGCCGGCTTGTCTGTATAGACATGAGCTTTAACATAGCCCGACAAAAAATAATCGAAAGGCGTTAAATCGCACGATCTAGGCGGCCAATTGACCGGTCCCGAACGTGAAATAAAATGTTGCGCGTGCTGTGTGGCATGTAGCACCGTCTTGTTGAAACCACATGTCTTTTAAGTCAAGCTCTTCCATTTTGGGCAAAAAATGGATATCATCTCCTGGTAGCGCTCACCATTCACAGCTACGTAACGATTCGCATCATCTTCGAAGAAGAATGGTCCACTGATACCATCAGCCCATATGCCGCACCAAACTGTGACTTTTTCTGAAAATCGACAATTCTCCTAATTTACGTACCCATAGGTCTAAAAATGAGGTTCGTCGCTGAACGCAATTTTTCGGTAAAAAAGCGGATTTTCGGGCAACTTTCCAAGAGCCCGCACACCAAAAATTTTACGTTGCGGTAGGTCGTTCGGCTTCAATTCTTGCACCAGTTGTATTTTGAAAGGCATCACACATAAATCCTTCCTCAAAATTTTGCACGTTGTTGAGTAACAGAGGCCCAATTGCTGTGAACGGCGACGGTTCGATAATTGATGTTCATCATTAACACTGGCCGATACAGCTGCGATATTTTCTTCAGTTCGCACTCAACGTAAGCGTGTTGGTGGTTTAATGTCCAATAGTGTAAATTTGGTGCGAAATTTAGTCACAATAGCCCGAATGGCCGCTTCAGTGGGTCGATTAAACTGACTATAAAATGGAAGAAGCGCACGATGAACGTTCTTAACAGAGCACGTATTTCGATAACAAAATTCAATAATTTGCAAGCGTTGTTCATTTGTAAGACGATTCATGGTTAAATTATAGACCGAACTGAAGACAGTGAAACAAAACAAGAAACGTGCGTCAGCTGCTTAAACCAGCCAAAAATATAATAGCTAAAGAATCACCCCTTATGTGTAGATAAGTCCAGTTTTAAGCCAGCAAAAAATCGAAACACTGGTGTACACTTCGAGAATGCTCTTCAGAATGACGTGGTTCTATTATTTTGCACAATTTAAATTCGGTGTCATTCCGGAAAACGGGCTTTTACTAAGTTCAGTGCGGGAATCGAACGCAGACTTTCTACGTGGCCGTCGACGCACTTGCCACTACGCCACGGCGACCACTGCTTACGTTCACAATTTCCTTCTAGCATTTTCTAATGACTGCATATAGCTCCTGCAATGAGGTTCATATCAATCGTTCCTTTTTTAACAGATGGTATAACCAGATTCATGAATCACACCCATAAGTGTCATCGGCATCGCCTAAGGTAACATTCGGACGCGTTGAAGAAATCAGTCGTCATGTCGTCAGTCAAACATGTTTTTAGGCTAACCGTGTTCTAGGGCCCCTTGAGAAGTGTCTTGATGTAGAAATTGTTAACCCTTCTGACCAGACCAGGCAGTGGGAACTTCTCCGTGTCAATACGGAGTCACATTGTAGCCGGGTGCTGTAATCCACAAATCGGCAGAGGTGTTAGTAAGTTTGGCGTCTAATTTTCTGTTACTTAAGACTCTTGGGTAAGTTGACGCAAGACGTTGTTGAAGGATACAGATTGTAGCTCAAGGATTGCTTGAATGATGTTTGCAGGAAGGCGGCAAATTGACATCGCCAAGACGGCTGATGACACGATTTGGGAATTTGGTAAGCAAGAGATTGATTGTGGCATGGCATGCCATCCTTCATGCACCAGAGATCGTCTGTTTCAATCGCTCATTCATGGTTCTGTAAAGCTTCGGACTGACCGGAAAGTCATTTTCAGCCTCCTTTTCGAAGAAAAATGGTCCAAACATACTGTCATCTGTGGATTTTCCGAGCTGGTGAGATGAAGCGCATCATAAGAAAAAATAATTTTTCCGCCCAAATTGTTACACAATTCAATCTACTCTAAGATTGTTTGTCGTCAGTTGCTAAGTCACTGGGGTTTAAGGGGGATCTTTGTGCAGAACTTTCCTCAGAATAGTGCGTGAGTAACGAGTTGATGTCCGTAAATTGAGTCTCATCTTCTCAGCCACAGCAGTCACGCTCCCATCTGTGCGCACCATACAATGGTGGAGACGTTGAGTGTTGTTAGTAATGGGAATCAAATCACAGGACAGGCAGAGTGGAGCTTTGTTGAAGACGCATTGGTCCTACACAACTGTGGGCTGTAATGGCTGGAAGAAATCGAGTTAGGGAAAGGATTCCATTTTCGTGTTACAAAGAAGGAGTTCCGTATGTCTGAAATATTCCTTTCTGTACCATAATTTTCGGTAAATTTCTTAATTTACCATTATAAAGATAACCTTTTCCAACGTTTCTATTTAAAGCTCTAATGACAAGAAGTACATAAATCGAATTTAACTTTATTTTCTGAGAGAGCATTATTTTACAGACACATTCAGAAAGAGTAAGGTATCAAAGGTTTTCTCTGCACCAACCATGACGTGCAAAGGACCACTAGCTTGTGGCATACCAAGCAGGCCAACACAAAGATTGCGCAAGCGGCGGAGTAATGATAGCGATCCCAGAACTTCATCTCACTATACCAATCTCTGAAAATTGATCTCCCACCTTGGTCGTAGATAACAAGGGCGATTGTCAAACGGGCAAAAAAGTGAAGTAGCGAAAATACGCTTCTTGGAGAAATTTCGCAGCCAATAAAGGGCACCCAACTGAACTGCTGCCCACACGACTGCCTCAGTGTAGTGTTCGCCTGAAAAGTAAATGTATATTAAGATCGAACCAGAATTCAGTAAATGCCTCACCATCCGTTGAATAGTCTCATCGTCCCTAGCCTTCAACGATTGCTGGAGCAAGGCCCTGCGAAACCTTTTATCCGAATTCGCGAGCATGCCAGACATGACGCATATTAGCACAAGGTCTAGTATTGACGTTAAGCCAGGAGCTAGGACCTTTTTAAACACGAATATTGTCGTGTCTAGATATGGCGCTAACACTTTGGTGAGAAAAAGCGAATCGAAAGAATAATATGCAAGGACTGTGGTGCGGTAAACGTTGGTGCACGCAGCCAACGCAAATGGGCGATAGTATCTGCAAATTGCCTGGTGCAAATGAAACAGTTGAGTGTAAAGCTTAGATAGCTTGTGATAGTCCAACGGGGTGAGATTGCGGCCCTTCGCTTCCAAGAATCCAGTTAGTGCATCCATTGAGCCTATGAGACTTGCCTGTATAAAGTGCCACTCGCATGAGACGAGCAACATTGCAATCCTGTGACCGATTAAAAAGTACTTCGACTCAACCACGATATTGTTAGGGCGTTGGTACATGAGATAGAAATCCCAAAGCGTCACAATGATGCGAAGGCCGGTGAATGTGTGAAAAAGTCTGCTGGACAGAGCGCTCCACTTTATAAGTTTCAACAGCTTTCGATTGCACTTGATTATCCCATTCGCGATATGAAGATGAAGCGACGATTTATTAATGTGATTGTAGAACACCGCTGTGACTCCCACCCACTGCTGACTTACATTCAGGAGACCTGTGAGTGCCCATAGCAAGTTTGACTTCCTGTTATAAGTTATAATTATATTAACGCACACATCTCTCACGAGTATAGCTACGAATATAAAGCTAAATGTCCAGGCGACCGCCATTAAACAGCTGAAGATCACGAGATTATAATTTTGCTTGAACTTTTGTTCTTCTCGGTTGTAGTTAAAGTCACACAAGCCAAAGATTTTTGACGGAATGAAGGCTCTCCGCAATCTGTAGGGAAAAGTATTGAACGCCTGATTTTCTGCCATGTCTGTCGGCTTAAAAGTGCGTATTATAACTGAAGTTTTGACGTGTCGCCGTTGTCGATGATGCGCGCATTGGGTATAATTTGTCCACCATTAAGCAGACTAATTGTGATCATTTGCGCCTAATTGGAAAAAAAACTAGAAAGAAAATTTACTGATTGTGTCTGTGATGAGGTGGGAATTTTCGATGGAAAGGTGACAAGACAAGAAGAATGGTAAATGAAAAAAAAAGTTAATTAAGCAAGAAGAGAAGTAATATTACGTACGAAAGGCAAATCGCAACGTTTTGTGTCACTTCACTTCCGTACCTTCGTTTAATGGCGCTACAGTCCAGGATGGATCTGGGTCTCTACCAACACGCTTCTAGAGCTAGCACTAGATCTTTCGCTAACTGCCTCCAGTTGCGAACTTAAAATCTCTATTTTCTTTTTTCTTATTTCATCGCATTTCCTTAAAGTTGTAGCAATACACTTGGGGCAAAGTTTCCCTATCCAATTTGTTAAACTTGCTGCAAGGTACTTTCCTGAAACTGCGCTGTTGAATAGTGAAGGTCGCATACCTTAATTGGTACTGACATATAGGAAGCGCCACCAACAAAAAAAAAATTCATAATAATATGAAGCATTCGGTTGATACCTTTTAAATTTTCATAAGGTTGCAAGTTACAGTGCTCTAACTGACGCTACTTTTACTATTTTAAAACAATGGTAAAAATTTCTTGTGTTGATTAAACACTGCTCCTTGATGGAAAAAATACCGTGCAAGCCCAGCAATTGCTTGAAAAGTGTCTTAGGGCCTCTGCTCCATCAAAAACAGCTCTTTGACGGTGGTATGATGAACGTTCTGAAAGGCCAATTGAGGTGGTTACGCCTGAGAACGTCAAAAAAGTAAACAAAATCGTTTTTTAAAACCGAAAAGTGAGATTGCATGAGATAGCTCACACCTTAAAGAAGGTCTTGTGTAAACTATTTTGCAAGGTCCATGAGAAAGCTGTTTTCGAAATGGGTTCCGCGGTTGCTCACAATGGACCAAAAACCAAAAAGAAGGTCTTGTGTAAACTATTTTGCAAGGTCCATGAGAAATCTGTTTTCGAAATGGGTTCCGCGGTTGCTCACAATGGACCAAAAACAACAACGTATCGATGATTCTGAGAGTTATTTGGAGCTATTCAATTTTGAATAAAAAAAAAATGCGCACTGAATTTTATTCATGGACTACCTTGAGAAAGGCAAAAGGATCAACAGCGAACACTACATGGCATTATTGATGCATTTAAAGGAAGAAATTTAAAAAAAAAAAAAAACGGTCCCATATGAAAAAGAACCAAATTCTCTTCGTTGGCTACCATGGCCAAATTGCATGAATCGGGCTTTGAATTGCTTCCGCGCCCACCGTATTCTCCAGATCTGACTCCCGGCGACTACTACCTCTTTTCAGACCTCAAAAAGATGCTCGCCAGAGAAAAATATGGCTCCAAAGAGAAGGTGATCGCCGAAACTTAAACCTATTTTTAGACCAAATATAAATCGTTCTTAAAAAATGATATCGAAACGTTAGAGCGGCGTTGGACTGATTCTATCACTCTTGAAGGAAACTATGTTGATGAATAAAGCGGAATTTCGTATAGAAAATGTGTTTGTATTGATTAGTTCCGGGACTTATTGGGTGATGTGTTACTAATGAATAGAGCACTGTGGAAAATAATAGCACCAAGTGTAAAAATTCATAAATACGAGGTAAGAGACAATGAAATAGTGAAGGTTTTAGTTTTTGTTTTTGTTAAAGGGTTAGTACGTAGTCGTATAACGCTTATTTTTAAGTGCAGCGTCACAACGTTGTGGCATGGAGTCGATAAATGGCCTAACATCGCTGAACAAGAATATTCCTCCACTCAACCTGCCCAACTTCCCATAACTGTTTTGTGTTTTTGGTCCGGTCCGGAGACTGAGGCGGCCACACCGTAACTTGAACTCCATTGCTTTGAAAAAATTCTTTGACCAGTTTGCTCACATGTTTGGGGTCATTGTCTTGCCGTGGAATCCATCTATGCGGCATATTCCACTCTGCGTAAGGTAGCATACTTTCTCTCATTATGCTCACGTAAACTCCGGCAGTTATCATCGGTTTTATCCAAAAAATGGAACCAGTACCAAAATAGGAAATTAATTTAATTTTTGCTCCACAGCGCTGTACAGTCTTGGTACACTCCGGTTGAAATTCTTGGTTTTTTTTCGCCTGCGAACAAATGTCCTGGTCCCAGGAGTACCAAATAAAACGTCAATAATATATTGTGCCATTTAAAAAGTTCTTTCGCAACTCCTGGCAGATAATTCTTCTTTACCAGCCTTCTTCTTGTTGTTGGTTTAGCTAGGGGTAAATTTAACTCCTCTTTTATTTCCCCAGCGTTCATAAACGGCTTACGTTTAACAAATCTTACTATTTTTGTTCATCGGAGGGGGTTTGTTTCGGTTTTCTTTCTCTTTCTTTTTCCTTTAAAGGTGTTTTTGGCATATGCGATCATTCTATTTGAACACCCAACAATTTCACTTACACATTTGTAAGTTTTACCCTCAGAAAGCATTTTTTTTAAGGCACGTTTTTTGGGAGTAAAATGCACACCACGACGCATTTTACTCTGTTTACATCGCTGCACTTTTAAAATAAGGCTGATTTTTTAAAAGCTATAGAAAGGTTTAAAAAAACATATAAAATTCAGAAAAATGCATGAAATCATTATTTGAATCGATAGTTCAGTTCATTTAATTTAATGTTTGAAGATTATTTCATGCAAATGTTGACCTTGACTGCGCCTCAAATTTGTTGAAACCACATGTCTTTTAAGTCAAGCTCTTCCATTTTGGGCAAAAAATGGATATCATCTCACGGTAGCGCTCACCATTCACAGCTACGTAACGATTCGCATCATCTTCGAAGAAGAATGGTCCAATGATACCATCAGCCCATAAGCCGCACCAAACTGTGACTTTTTCTGGATACAAAGCCTCTGGCTAATATTCACTCCAAAATCAACAATTCTCCTAATTTACGTACCCATTGGGCTAAAAATGAGGTTCGTCGCTGAACGCAATTTTTCGGTAAAAATGTGGATTTTCGGCCACCTTTCCATAAGCCCGCACACCAAAAATTTTACGTTGCGGTAGGTCGTTCGGCTTCAATTCTGGCACCAGCTGTATTTTGAAAGTCATCACACCTAAATCCTTCCTCAAAATTTTGCACGTTGTTGAGTAACAGAGGCCCAATTGCTGTGAACGGCGATGGTTCGATAATTGATGGTCATCATTAACACTGGCCGATACAGCTGCGATATTTTCTTCAGTTCGCACTCAACGTAAGCGTGTTGGTGGTTTAATGTCCAATAGTGTAAATTTGGTGCGAAATTTAGTCACAATAGCCCGAATGGCCGCTTCAGTGGGTCGATTAAACTGACTATAAAATGGAAGAAGCGCACGATGAACGTTCTTAACAGAGCACGTATTTCGATAACAAAATTCAATAATTTGCAAGCGTTGTTCATTTGTAAGACGATTCATGGTTAAATTATAGACCGAACTGAAGACAGTGAAACAAAACAAGAAACGTGCGTCAGCTGCTTAAACCAGCCAAAAATATAATAGCTAAAGAATCACCCCTTATGTGTAGATAAGTCCAGTTTTAAGCCAGCAAAAAATCGAAACACTGGTGTACACTTCGAGAATGCTCTTCAGAATGACGTGGTTCTATTATTTTGCACAATTTAAATTCGGTGTCATTCCGGAAAACGGGCTTTTACTAAGTTCAGAATGCACTTTTTTCTTATCTTGTGTATGAGTTTTACTACCGATGGAATAAGGATGTTGTGCAGTAAATATGATGTGTTTGCATGACGGTAGAAAAAATTAATTAGCAAAATAGTGGCAAAGTCGAACATGGTGCTTTTATTTTGCACAGTGCTGTATCTTGACATTTGTCGCTATTAGAATTTCCACAGAAAGTTACTTCCAAGTTTTCCTCACAGAAGTAGCTAATATTTGCCATTCGAGTAAGCGCCAATACCCCATTTTGTAGCAATACTCCTACGGCCAGACCCATTCCGCCACACTTCCTGGATGGCGGTAATATCTCTCCGACTGCACGTGGCCTGTTACGAGACCTCACATTCCACATGTACAGATTCAAATCACTGTTCATATTTCGGTAACTGAGGTCTTCACTAGTAGATCCTTCGTACACAAGGATTGTGGTGAGAGCGATAGGTCAGCACCTCCCTAGGGCGGAGGAGAATCACTGCATACATTTTTTCACCATAAAATGATTGCAGTCAAGGTCCCATGTTGGTCAATTCTTTAAAGAAGAACTCCATCAGGGGTGCGAAGTTTTACACAAACTCGCTACACAATTCGAGATAACGAGTAAATTGAACTCGTTCACTTCAAGTTTATTTAATTTATGCAAAATGTTTATACATACATTGATTTTTGTTTTCAGTTTCTTTACATACTCAACATTACGTAATTGAATTTAAATATTTAAAAACTGTTAATAGTTATCAATTAAAAAATATATATACTTCTACTCTTCTAGATATTAAAAGTCATAAACTTACGAAATAAGAATCAGAAGCCACATTCAGATTAACTCTTGTCCTTGTCTACGTAAATACGTAAAAAGAAGTACTAAACATTAAACAGATCGGATGTGCAGTGGACCTTGTCGGCCACGAACTTGATTAGTGATGTGCAATTTCATCAAAGAAAGGATATGTGTTGCTTTTTTTCAGTTTAATACAAAATGAAAACGAAAACAAAAAAAAAAAAAAAAAAACAAACAACATTTAAAGCGCCTACTGGACGCGTCCCTCGGGAGCTGCGGGGCATCTACTTATTTATCTTAGACCTACAGAAAGAATTCTTCTCATCGCTTCTAGATTAGTTAAATTTACGTCTTGTCCTTGTTCCTTTCTTCTCGCGCGTGTATAAATTAATTGTTGTAAATTATAAAATATCCTTAATCACATATATGTTTTGTTGCGGGGGTCAGGCTGGGCAGGGAGTGAGGGGAGAGGGGGGGGTTTAGGGGTTTTGTCTGTTTGCCGGGTTACAACGTGGGAAGAGTTTGACGCTGTGGCACGCGAACCGTGGCTGCGTGCGGAGCTTATTTTGGCGGTTCGAAGTTGAACCGGACGGGTAGTGCCTTTGGTGTGATGATCTCGTCTTCGATCTCCTCGTCGTGCATGGGAAAGTCGCCGGTTCCACTCTGCTCTGTGAAGAACTCGTTTGGAACGATTTCCACGTCGCTGGGCGGTGCCAGCGAAGACGTTCGTAGGTTCACTCCATGACCGGATGCCTCGAAGTTGTTGTTGATGCCGGAGGTGGGCGACTTGATGGACACGTACTCGCGCAGAATGTCCGAGTAGAGGACGTCACTGAGATAGAACATTGTGCCCAGATTGTAGACAAAGACTTCGCTTTCAGTGATTTTCGCGTTGTTCACTGTCACGTTGCTACCCGGTCGTCGTGTGATTTTGATTGACCCGCCGCCGATGGTTTCAAATACTTCGCCGTCCTTCAAGTCGCGATCGTACAGGCGTCCGCGAATGAAGTGATTCAGAAGCATCTTAACGCCGCGTGGAGAAGCCTGTGGTACAGTTTGAATTAGACTAAGTTGAGAGAGCGGTGAGCGGTGTTGCCTTACCAAGACTTCATCGGGCAAAAGATCGAATCCAAGTCGTTCGAAGGCCTCGTCGTCGGGTACAAAGAATGTGTAGTTTGCCCCTGATACATACGGCGCTATTTCGGCGTTGTTAAGGTATCTGAAATGAAAGACATTTGGTTAAGATGTAAAGCTGTGCTTATGAACGAATTTCAAGATGTTGGCCAGAGTTTAAAGGATGCTCAAGAGATTCCATTCTTTAGCTCCCTGTCCTCAAATAAACCTTTTTTCGCTTTAAGAAATGCCACTGCGCTAAGATACGCGACAATAAGTGTTAATAGGCAACAAAAGCTGCCGATACCGCGGCGTATACATGTCTCTTTCTAATAAGTGGCATTTCTCGCCCGCTCAAGTGTCACTCTTGGCATCTACTCACCTCGTGATTTGTGTGAATCTCGGATCCCTCTCGAGCGCCAGGAAGGAATGCGAAAGAAATTGCGCGCCGAACCATGGGAAAGCCAGCAGGGGTGGTGTCTCCTTGTCCTTGTGCATCTGAAAGAGAAATAAGCCGTTGTCAGTAATCCGTCAGCGCTAACGGTGGATTATCATGCAGCACGAATACCTGGTGCAATTTGGACACGACCGCCTCCGACACAAACAGCACCTCGGATATGATAAAGACCTGATTGCCATTGGATAGGGTGTAATCGGCCATTATGGTGACATTATTCACGGACGGCGAAGCTATAAGAGACACATGCACACACACGTCAATGAGGAGACGCCATTAAGGATTCCCTCTGATGGTAGAAGTGCAGGAGGAGGAGGAGGAGGAGGAGGAGGAGAATCGAATGATACTTACGGAATCCCCGAAAGACTACAGTCTCGCCGCCCATTGTTCGGAATGTCATGCGATCCGAATTTTTGACGTCGGCCATTCTGATTGGCTTTTGCATGGGTAGAAAATGATTCCGCAGGACACTCTCAGTGAAGTCTTGCACGCTGAACGGGTAGAAGCCCCAGTCGATGGGATGCCACCGCTGGAAGGCATTATCGGCCGGAATAAGTATCGTATATGGACCATCGTCCATTATCTGGGTGAGATTGCTTTTGCTGAGGAAATGCTGGAATACTTTCGTTCCGGTTTTCATACTTATCAGGAAGGACATGAGCGGACTTGATTTTGATTCCTTTGGGAGTGGTTCGTTCTTGGTCGTGGCATTGCGCATTTCCAATCTCTGCGGCTCGTTGTAACGGCTGAATGTGAATGTGAATGTGTGTATGTGTTGGGGAAAGTCGTTAGTGTGCCTCGAAGCTGGATGCAGAGTAGTGTTGGCCTTACCTATTCGTTTCCTGGATGTTTCTCTTCGAGTAGGGGGATTTCCTGTCGCCCAAATAGCCGTCAATTGAGATTGCAATTAAGCTCTCACTCAGTCGTTGCTTGTGCACCACGGGGAATCCATTAAGCAGCCATTGATTGCTGTGGGACTTCTCGAGCTTTCGGAATGTGATTTTATGACCGTTGCCATTGCCGTAGTGCTCCTCGTCGGTGAACGTGTCGAACGCTTTGCCCGGCACCAGGTGCTCGAGCATGAACTCCTTCAGTCTTGGTTTGTCGATTGTTCTGACATCGATTTTCGGGATAATCAATGTGAATGGGATTTCTGAAATTGACAATTCGAGCAATGTGAGTGAATTGTTGTGGATTCAAGGTGAGTCTTTCAGTTTCTGTGACGTAAGCCGATTCGAAGTTTGAGGGACTTTCCTTGACAAACAGTTGCCAATGAAAGGTATAACGCGTCTAAATGTGGAACATCGAACGATCAAAAATTTCTTTGAATTTTCTCCGAATTTTTGACTCGCGATGGTATTTCGCTAGAAGTCTGTGCTCCCTTGGATGGACCGCAACATTCCCGCTTAACGCAAACCTACATATGACTCACTAGCTGTGGAATGCTGACGCATTCCTGAACCTATCGCCTACTCAACATAATTCTTTGGCTTATTATTAATTAATATGCCGGCAAAGGGTGTGTTGGGAAATTCTATTGTTCTGTTTGGTTTCGTTGAAGTGCTCGGCCGACGACGACGACGTGGTTACAGAGAGAGTGTGTCATGCAGTTATTAATAAACGAACGCTATTTCAGCAGACGCTACGCACGTGGAATGCGTAATGCAGTGAGCAGAGGCAGCATGGATGAGGTGATCAGGCAGGAGCGTCAGATTGACAGGAGATTGAGTTCTGTTGAATCACAATGACTGTTCCTTCCGTCTAACTGAGACAGTTTGCATATTGCGAGATATGTGCAAAAATGCAAGAGCATCTAAAGTGTTATTGTTGAGAATGCAAGTGTGATTCAGTTTGGAATGCAGCTATTCATGAGGGTGCTCGTTTACATACACAGACAGTCAAGTTATTAAGCGTATGCAAATACGAAGAAATCTCAGATGATAAAACGGTTAAATCTCGTAAGGAGATAGAGATTGGATGCATTTTACCTTATACTGCGGGATAGGGGTGGCACCGGCAGCTGACCAAAATTCCCCAGTCCAAAAAGTGAAAACAAACTTACTCAAAGATGACATCGAAAGTGCTGATGGAGGATGAAGTACACTAGATACCTGGAGTAGCTTAAGGCAGTTAAGACCAAACATCCGCCTTTTATGGATCAAAGGTAAAAATGATGTACGTCTGATTACAGCCGTACTTACTGGACACTGTCTGATTAGCAACCACGTAAAAAATGTTAGGTTTCCCAAACGAAGACGAGATTGTTCTTCACCATCTTTCAACCTACACGTCTTTTACAACAGTTAGGAGGACATAAACAGCCTACCTAGATAAACTGAGTACTGAGTACGAGTCTAATTCCTTAGAGAAACAAACGCCAATAGGAGTAGAGAAACAACTTTTTATCATATAGGCCCCAAGCAGACAAGGAAAACAACAATCATCTCGTCAAGTGTTGCTTAGCGCGAGCATCATTGTTCAAGCCCACTTAGCCTACGAGTAAAACCCTTGTGAAGCCACTTGACCGAGTGAAAGAAATCTATCCTTAAACTGAGCTCACCTAGAAGTTATGCAAATTTGGATTAAGGTTTTTTTTCTGCTATTGAAAAGTTCGAAATTTTGACTCTCACTTGGCTTCGGTCAGTCTAACAGGGAGGTGTAGAATGAGAACAGGAGGTTTACCATGCGATCTCTGTGATAGAGGCCACTATAAAAGTCTATACAGATGCACTGAACTAACACCCAAACGAGAATACCATGTGAATATAACTAACGAGCTACTACGCAAGACTAGCGGAAAAAATCGTCAAGTTTGCAAAAGAGCTTCCCGTGGAGATATGCATTTTGTGTCACATTTAAGTAGACTTATTTTGGCTTGTTTGAAGGTGCTTCTTAAGCAAGAATTAAACTTATTTGGAACAAACCGCAAAGGGAAAAAGAAACAATTCTTTACAATATTTCAACAAGATTATGGCCGCAACAAGACTGTGGTCGCCGTGGCGCAGTGAGTAAATGCATCAACCCTCACGCAGAAGGTTTAGGTTAGATACCCGGACAGGACGCCTTGCATTTTGTCGCGGCAACACCTCTTTCGAGTTGCTGACAATACTCAAATAGTATCAATTGTTCATGAAAATCTTCTCAAATCTCGCCCTTCTGAGTCGGAAAAAAACTGTAGGTTCCTTCTAATCGTGAGAGAAAAATAGAACGCACAACACAAGTGGTTGTTGCAGAAGCTAGGCCCTGGTCCCTTGTGGCCACTCAATAATTCATCATTATTATTATGGCCGCAAACATACATATCAAAATGCTCGGACTAGGATATTATTCAACTGCTCTAAAATTCTTTCCACTCCCGATCAATCTCCCCATATTAATTTGAGAAAGCATACATATATAGATATGCAAAAAAAACAAAACTTTAAAGACTTCCTATCTAAGCAATATCGAAAAATCGAGGATTTATTAAAAAACAACTTCTAAGTTTGCCGTGACTGACTGCTACTTCATGTAAGGAATAAGCAGTGTAGTAGCAGTTGTTAATCCACATTTCCATTAGATTATCCGCTAACCCTGTTATTTTTTGAATGAGGGTTCTTGTTAACTATTCTGTAAGAAGCGTCTAAAATGACTAAAAACAAAAAAAAAATTGTCTACAGTTTTCAGTTTCAATCTTTACAGTGCTCCAACTAATTATTATGAGTCACACCTTAGGGTCAAGTCTTGTAATTTGACATTCCTTCGTTTCAGTGTTTGACAAATTCAACCATGAGCAGCGCGTTAAGATTGTTGAAACCCTTTACGTTAGCGTTAGCACACTTGACCAAATGTGTCCATAATCGGTTGAATTTCATCAAACCTGGTTTGTGAAAATGTGAAAACACCCGTGCATGCTCACCCAGACGGTTCTGGGAAAATATTTCTGTGCGGCAGGAGAGCCGTCCTCTGGTCTGACAAGTAGTTACCGTGAATGGTTTGCGCTATCGCTAGATGACAACAAACGTCTTGTGGTAAGTATATGGACTTGTACGAACCTGCTTCCAACAGGATGGTGTCACTTGCCACACAGCAACGAAAAAATGACTCTTTTGTGTGAGAAATTCAATGACTGTGTTATGTCACACCGAAGCGATGTTTATTGGCTGCCACTGTGATTTGACACCCTTGGACTTCTTCCTTTGGAGTAATTTAAAAGAAAAAGTTTGCGTCAATAAGTCAAGGACAATTAAAGAGCTAAAGGAAGAGATAATTCGGCAAGTTAATGACATTGAACCTCAATTATGTCTCAGGATCAATGAAAATACGGACCATCGGATAGAGGTATGCCAATTTTTGGCTGATATTTTGTTTCATGCATACTTGTCATGGATCCTTCTATCATAACAAGGGTTATTAACATAATTCTCTGAAAACTTTTTGTTTTATTGGACCACCCTTTATAATATTACATGGATATTAGTAAACATCATTTATCCGAAAATTGGAAAGTTGGCAAAAATGTTGACTCGAGCCAATCGGAACTAATCCTTTTCTGTCAGATATTCCATACAGCGACCGTAGAAATTGCGTGGAATGAAAATCCGTTATTTATACATAACCTATCAGGTTGTCTAGGGCACACGAACGGCTTTGGGAGAGTTGAAGGTACTTTCTTAAGCTAGAGAGCATCCCGAGAGTCGGAAACGGTAAGGCCATCCAGTGTTTTCTTTTGAAATCATAGGTTATTTTGACACTGATAGTTGTTTCCGGCTCGAAGTCTTGACAAAACGTATCATATCTCTGTTGAATGAAATGAGTTGCATTACGCTTTAACAACATTGGAAAATATAGACAGCTCACTTTTTCGCTGTCTTTTGGTACTGACTGCAGACGACGTAAGCTTCATATCGTAGAGCAGCTTGTTGGTATTCTTTTGAGAGACCAACAAAATACTATTTTGATGCCTACCTGCCTAGTAAAATTGACCAGTTTTAAGTGTTTCAAATATGCGGAAAAAAAATGTCTTGGTGATGTCAATTTGACTACTCAAAGAACTGAGAGAGATCAATGATATGCGAACAATCGGGAAGCGATTCAAGCTGAGTGTTAACAGTCCGAAGCCATTAACAATCGTTCTACAGCCCACAAAAGATAAAGCTCTAGTATCTTTAGCAATTGATTGCCCTGTTCTAGCATTTGTTCTATAAGAAGTAGAAGGGACCTAGAGTTTGCAAAAAATGGCAAAATTTGAGAAGCGTTTCATTGCCTTTTGTCAGACACTCGAAAGGGGTAGAGGTAGAAGATGTCGTCTTGGAATGGAATCTAAGATCTTCAGCGTGTTGCTCTATGCACTTACCTAGTACGCCATGGCTACCATACACAATCAAGATCTGGGAAAATTAAGGTGAGAGAATGCATTTCTGCAAAGCCAGCCGACGCAGTCACCTAATCAGCGTTGTATTTTAGAAAACGTGTGAATTTTTGATGTTAGATGATGTTGTCGTGGCGTAGTGGGTAAGTAGGTCGACTCACCCGGATAGAACATCTGGCATATTTCAAGGCACCGCCTCTTTCAAGTTGCTGACAACACTCAAAGAGTACTAATTGTCTATGCAAAGCTTCTTAAATCTCGCCGTTCGGAGTTGGCAAAAAACTGTAGGTTCCTTTTTCTCGTAAGGGAACAGTAGCACGCACAACACGAATAGTAGTTGTAGAGGCTAAGCCCTGGTCCCTTGTGGGCTGTAGTGCCCCTCAATTATAAATAATAATTTTGTTCTTACTTATAGAGTCGTTGTAGCCATTTTATTGCAATTTGAAAAAAAAAAAACAATTCAAAGGAAATCTAAATTGAGATTGTTTTAGTACCACTAGGAAATAATCCTCCCAACGATTCCTCCCTTAGAGCAAAATTGATCCGATAAACTGATCCCAGAGTCGTAAGGACACCTTATTGACCTATGTACATGCCCGCTATAGATTTTCTCATTACATACAGAACAGAACAGAACAGTACTGATCTTTTTTTTTCTTATGTGATTCGTTTGATATCAAAACGCGCTTGTAAGTCCCTTCAATGTTCGTGTATTGTCTTCGTTTTTCCGAGTGTCAAATATGTGCCACAATTCATTTAAGATAATCAACGAAAAAGAAGAAGCAGTTAAATACAACAAAATGCGCAACAATTTGTTTTCTTTTCAGGATCTAAACAATTTATAATCAAAAAAAGAAGCCCTTCTACGTGACACAGAGAAATAACTATCACAGAGCTGTCCGTGAAGAAACGGCTAAGAATCACACGCCACTCTCTAGTTAGCAACACGTGAATTTATCCAAAAGGATATCCGTTCCAAAAATAGCATCCGCACGAAATGTGTGCAGAAGAACTTCAAAAGACAGCCGTAAATTGTGATTGAAGCGATAGCAGATTGAAATCTGCACGTCGGCCATAAACAAAACTTGGCCCCGTTGCTCCAAAAAACCAACACGTAGCAGCTCTCTGCCACACGGACTAACGAAATGATGCACACACAACCGTCGATGTCAATGTAACCCCCCTTCATCGACAAATCTTGTTTTGACGCCATCGCGGGAGAGGCTTGTGTGTGTGTGCAAAAAAAAAACAGAAAAATATCCTCTTCATGCTGCGAATATCAAGTGACCGCCATCGTTCTACCGACGACGACTAAGGAAAAACCACACCATTCCGTTGCTCCGGCTTAGATAAAATCAAAGCCAGACAACGAGCTAACAACAAATAAAATTGCCATATAAAGCCACGGCACAGAATGTGACTAAAATTACCAATGCCCGGCGAGGAGACTTTATTTTTGAAAAGAAGAAGCAAACAAAAAACACAGAAACGCGAACAACTAGAGCAATAATTCATCACACATCGTCAATAGAATAATCTAGTCACGTGCCGACAGTGGTTTATTAAATTTTTAAGCCTTGGCATCCAATAAGATCGAGACACAAGACTGAAGACACACAACCGCCCACGATGTCGCCGGGCGAGACTTAATTGAATCAAGCTAGTGTGTGAGTGCTGGGAACTTACCTTTCTTCGGTTTGTATCCGTAAACATCAAGAACGGGCAGTCCGTCCTCAATGAAGCGTCTAGTGTGCTCCCACTTGTCGTCGCGAGCATTGTCCCTGTCCTTGAGGACGAGACTCACCTCCGGAATGATCTTGCTTTCGATGAGTTTTTGATTTTTGAAAGTATGTTCGCTCACATGCACTGGTTTAACTTCACTCTCGATCTCACTTCCGGTAACCATTAGGGCGGCGGTGACAGCTGCCATGGCTATCACAAGGAATCTACTACGTTTCGCGGAATCAATCATTTTCGAAATTTAATTACGAGCACTGTCACAGGGTGTTTCTATCAGATTTTTATTTTTATTTTCCGCTTTTCTTGGTTTCTTTGACACACTTGACACTTGAATATTTTTTTCTTTCAGTTTTTTGTTTCCTTTTCAGTCTCTCTCACGTTGTGGCGGTAATTTACATTTACATCTCTTGTTGGTGTGTTTAGCACTTGCGAGTTATCATCATTTCGACTATAATAACCGTACTCATCCGTTTACATTTTTCCACTTGCACTTGTTGATGATGGCGACGATTGTGTCCAAATGGCACTTGTCGAGCATCTGAATAGGAATGAGCTACTCGGACAGTGCCAAACCACAGCAGTTCACGGCAGTTGTTGACGACGTTGTTGTCGTCGTAGTCGTCGTGTTATTCGATGTCTCGTTGATGTAGTTGTTGAGCTGTCGCTGTGCTCCGACGTTATGTTGTCGTCGTCGTTTGGGGGTTGCCACTGGCTGGGGTTGGGGTTCCTTTCTGACGGCGGAGGTAATTTCACTGATTGTTGTCGGTTGTTGTGCTCTGTAGTGGTGATGTTTCGCAATGCGCACAACGCAAACGGTAGCCGGATTAAGAGTGAAATGAAAACGAGAAAAAAAGAAGAAAATAAATAAATGAAAAGGAGAAAAAATGAGAGAGGAACAGAACAAAAAAAAACACACAACGGCAACAAACAAATGGAATTGATTGTGGAGAAGTTAAGTCAATCATGTGGGGGAGAGAGAGCCCCCGCATGGGGATAGGTAAGCAGCGGTGGGAGATCGGATGGTCTAATGTGCGCATTTTGATTTTCCGCGCTGCATTGCGTGGAAGGAGTCAAACGGTTTTCGTTCAAATTGTCAGTAGATAAGAACTTCGATTGGATTTCTGGTTGTAATTTCAGGACTTGGTCATTGAAAGTGTCTATCCCTTGTCGTGGGCGTGTGTATCCTGACGTGAGAATTGGGGAATATTTATTTTTATCTGATGCTATCTTTGAAAGTGGTGGCAGGCCATAAACCTTGCACTAAGCTTAACAATGGACACTTTGTTCGTGTAATAAGTATTCCCACACCTTTATGCGGATGTTTCGAAATTTAAATAAAAAAAACAGTGGTAGACGTTGGCTTGGAGATAGTCATAAGAACCTTTGGAGATATATATTTACAAAGCAATCCAAATAAAGACGCCGTAAACTGGGTGCTGTATCTAGCCCTCGGCTATCAGATGGAAAGTTAACGTCGCTGCTGTCTACAAGGGACAAGGCACAAACTTCTTCAACAACCAGTCACCTCGTACGTTTTCACGACAAAAGGGAACGTATAGATTAATGTAAACTCCGAACAGCTACACTTTTTCTGAGCAGTAAGTACCTTTTGAGTATTGCCAGCAACTGGATTGAGTTGAGTTCATTAACTGAAATAACACCTCCGGTGTGTGAGTCGAAGCAATAATAGATTGGTTTACACAGGCGCCTACAAGGAACCAGGATATAGTTTCATCAGCAACAATTCCTGCCACGAATGGAGGGGATCCGCAGTTTAATGCCAACATCGAAGTTTGAGAAGCTTCTTATTCTCCTTAGACCCTGTCAGTAACATTCGGTTACAATAAAATATATGACACCAAACATTGGTACATGCCGAGCTGCCGATGTGGAGTATACCCGGGTAGACCTCATGAATTTCTTTCATTTGAGTTTTTATAATGCTCCTATTGGTCATATCCCATCATGATGCGATAAAGAAATCCCCATTTTCCTTGTTGTTGCTTACAAGCGAAAGAAATGACATTTAACGTCTTTTGGTTTCACATTAGACCAAGTTTCTTGTTTTCAACGCGTGCAATCGCTTCAAAATGGCATGACAGATAATGATTAAATAACAATGCATCCAGTTGAACAATTCTTAAGGACTTTGTCTTTCTTTAACAGAGACGGATATCAACATCGAACTCATGGTCTTTAAAACAGCATGACCGCAATCGCTGCACGTTGTTTCTCTAAGAACAGCATCTCATCTCTTTAACACTTTGAAGCTCTCGTCGGGCTTTAGGTTGCAATTTCTTCACATGAGTAAAGTAAATCAACACTTTTCACGAATTATGATTATTTGACGCAAAATCAGACATTGCTTCCAGCGCAATAATTTCCCAATCAATCACATCAATCAATCAAAATCAATCTTTCGTTAGTTGCCTGCAATTTCAGACCTCAAGTTGGTTGATATTCTTGTCCACTTGAGTGCACAATCTCAAATTAGGTTTTCTTTTCTTGCGCTGTCCCAATGGCTTCGGTTCGAAAACGGTTCAAAAGCTCGGGCTCTACCAAACTATCTAAAGCGTTTTATGCGTAGATGCTGAGGGACTAGGAGCATACCACTGTATATCATAGAGTAGACTTGTAAAGCTCGTCGTTAAATCTTCTCCTCCTGAGCCAACAAAGCCAACAGAGCCACCAAAAATCGCACTAAGCACTGCTTTAATGCCATTTTGGATATATTTGTCCAGCACTTAGTGCTTTAGTCGTACTAACAGGTAAATTTATTGAGTTAGCTGTCCATCTAGCAACTTATCCTACAATCTACAATCGGTACTGTCAGTAAACGAACGAGAGGAACGATCGCAAGACCAACTGATCTGCACGACAGAGTCAAAAAAAAAACAAAACAACCTTGGTTCTGTGCACCATTTACTCAGCTACCAGTCCGTTCAAATGCAAATCATGTTGATCTTAATTTGGATGATGATGTTAAACAAGCGTAAGACCTAACCATAACCTCCTTGGGGAGAAGCAGAAATATGATGAAAGGGAAAAATCTCTTTACCTATAGTCTCTGTGGTCGCCGTGGCGTACCTACGTAGGTTTAGTGTGTTGACCCAAACGCCTCGCATTTTTCATAGCACCACTAGGCCCTAGTCCCTTGTGGGCTGTTATGCCACTCAATTATTATTATATTCCCTTCTAAGTATGTCAGTTACTTCAGTTTTAAACAGAAAACAGACCGCCGTCGCGTAGTGGGAAAGTTCATTGTCGTACACACTTTAAGTCCAACGTTTGATGCTGCTCGTAGTTGTAAACAAATCTCGATGTGCTTCCAATGTAAAGCTTTTCAACATGTGCCCTTCAAAGTCTACGAAAAAAAGTTTAGGTACCCTACAGAACTGGTAGAATGCACAACACGACTAGCTGCTGGAAAAGGACATGCAGGTTGTAGCACCGCCCAAATGATTTTTTTTTAAATATAACCCATTTCTCATTCGTTATACCTTCTAAAGGCTGTTCTTTCAAAAGGTCACAATAGTGAGAGAAGCAATGTATTAAACAATTTTGGACAGATGAGTAGCGGTCACACATAAACGGTTCCGTTTTTCTCATTTCAATGCTTCCGACAGAAATTATGTTCTAAATGTAGTAAATATCCACGCTGTACCCGTGTCGACCTAGAACCCATTAAGAGCGACCAATCCTAAGTCAACCATGTGAAAGGGTGAGTCTTGTGCTGAGTGGTTGAAAGACAGTGTGGGACTATACGCATATTCAGACTCATGCCATGGAGTTGATCAAAATTTAATTTTCGGATATAATTTATCTCTGCTTAGTGAGTTCCAATATAAATCATGGGTCACCAAGACCCAGAGTGTCAATTTTGATTATTGGATGAAAGCCTGCATTCCTTTGAAATTATTGATTGACTGGGCGCAATTCATCAAATTCAAAAATTGCATGCAAATCGAGAGAAATTTTAAATTTGAAAAACGAAACAATAAAAAGTTAAGCAAGTTGCTGTTCGGACACCTCTCCCAGATAGAACATTTTTTAATGTGGACAGTAACACCAAGCTTGTGTAACAGAGCTGTTTTTATTGGAAAACGAAAAAGAAGTTCCTCCCTGGGTGTCCCATCTTTAGTATAACAGCTAGATTAGTGGAACGACCGCGCTTAAGAAGGAAAAATAAATAAAGGCACCACACAGTTGCCAAAAAGTCTTGTGGGTATTAAAAATAAAAAAAAACACAAGTTACTTATTACTTGTCCTATACCTACGTTGAGGGACGCCCACGTCGGTTCTTATCAGAGCCCTCCCTGCCATAAACGATTGCAAATATCCCTTTCTTCCGTCATACTGCATCCAGTACATTCTGCAGCGAATTTCATGGCAAAATGGAGCGAAAATTTTGCAACCACCTGTATGAGTCACACCACCGATTAAACGTGTCTCCAACACAACTTATATCTCGGTACCTGAGGCCGCAGAAGAAGAATCGCGCCATGCCGCTCAGCAACCGACACATAAATTCTACACCGCATGCGTTTGCGCGTCTTTACTGCCTGCAAGGCCCTGAACTTAATGACATCCATAACGAGCGATTACGAAACACGTTAACATGACTCGCACGCGGCCGCACACCGTCGCACGGCTGCAGCTGTGCGCAAATAAAACGAAGACTCATCAAAAGTAACCTAAAGGTCGATCGACTGTACGAGTCATAAGCCTCAGCTCAACAAGAACGGCATTTATGTGAACACCGCACCCGCCAGCCGTCTTCCACAACCCAAACCAAACCGTCTCCCTGACTAACTCCGGGGCCGCGCTTGCTTCGCTCTTGTTGATATTCGGCTCTTCACAGCGTTCCTACAGGAAATTCAATTAACTCGGCTAAATTTAAAGAAGACGGGAGACGTGGACGTGCGTCGCCTGGCTCAGCTTACTTTGCAATCCATCGTTTTATTGCCATAATCAATGAATAACGAGGTTGCCTCTCTCTCTCTCCATAAACACTTCACCCGACATTCTTCGTGTCTCCGCTCCATGCGCCGCGCCAGCGACTGGAATTTAAGTGACAGCGAGCGCAACACACGCACTCACGGGTAACCAATCTGACCAATTCGTTGACGAGAGTAAACAGAAAGCAGAGACACCGGGGCATGCGAAGTTTGCGAAGACTGGGTCGATGAATCCGCGCAGCTCGATGCTTTTCCGCATACATTGCAGCGGCAGCGATGCGCTGTCCCCGACCGCTGCTTGCGTTCGCTGGCAGATGTGAAATACCTGTGGCCTGGCAATGCGACGGATTTTCAGCAATCGGCCGGTTTTCCAGTCTGACTGCTGCTCTGGAATTTTCTTGTGTCACAGCGATTGCATCATTCGCCGTTTTTGTGGCGTGTTGTTGCCGTTTCGCGGCACGAATGGCTTCTGATAGGCTAGTGGCGCTGCGCCGAATACCAATTAGCCGATTAGAATAAAATTAGAAATTATGTGAAGATATTCCAACCACTTGGCGGTGGACGGATTCATTGCGCAGTGTGATCGGGTATCGGCGATAGGACTCAGAATTGAATGTGATTGATGTGGTCTTGGTGTCTGTCACCGGTGATGAGTTGGTGTCATCGTTGCTGATGTGGAGATGACAAGAAGGAAACATCTTCTGGCGCTTGACTCGCTACGCTTTGTTTGCACTGACGATTTGTGCTTTTAGCAGATGACGGCAGTCAATCTGGGTGTGAGTTGAATCTTCAAAACCCCCAGCAAGGTGTGCACGGGGGCAGAAATTGTGTTTGTATGTTAATTTTGATTTGCTCAACTGTCAGTGAACGCATGACAGTGAGTTAACTGTTACTCGTGAGAATGAGGCTGTTGGTCTTTGTGTGTCACCGAGGAGGAAGCACGTGGAAATGACGTTGATGAAGAACACATTGCGGTGTGTCCAATGTCGATGAAAATGGGAGTTTTTTTTTTGTTTAAGTGACAGCTGGCTGCTGACTTGGTGAGGAAGTGACTAAAGAATCAATTGGCAGGGACAGGGAGTTTCTATGTGAGTTGTCAAGAGATATGTGGACCTTACAAATTGGTGAGTAGGTATATGAGAGAGCGCCAAATTCGATGTGGCATGTGTGGAAAGATGTGACAGGTTTAATGCGATTCATCAGAGATTGACAGTGTCCGTAAAGCCGAAAAGATCACGTAATTGCAGCAGACACTTTTTTATTCAAACAGCGGCTAAAAAGTGGGATGACAAGCAAATAGAAGTAAATAATAAAAAATCAGACTTTGACACTTCTTCTGATAATTGTGCAAAGCTGGTTCTGTTCTTATAATTAGATTTAGTGAAGGGTCGTGCTCAGAGATCTTCAATTTGAAACAAACTTATCTCGTGACAAAGACATTTGAATCCGTCATTGCTGCTGAGAGCTCATTACGTTGTTTGAATGGACTACTCATCGGAGTTTTAGGAACATAGAAATAAATAAAAAAACGGGGTCTTTGGCGTGTGAGTCGACGCATTAACCTACAACGCCGCAGTGGCCACAGCATCGTTTTCTGTGACGCATATTCCCGAATTGTCATGACCACACGCTTTCTACTAATGTTTACGAAACAGTGGTCATCTTCATATTTACATTTTGGCCACCAATTCGTTTGGCCTTTCGTTAAATGATTCAATATCATGTGTATCTGATATGCGATCTCTTCCGATGACACGTACGTGTACATGGAATGACCGTCTCAGAGTTCTGTCTGAAACTACCTCATCTACGGATACGTAGATGACAAATATCAGACAGTTATCTTTATTGCCTCAATTAGATGATTAAGAAACAATTCTGACTCCTTTGCAATTTCAAGAGTCTGCTGCCACAAGCTGATGACTACATTCATCGACACAAATGTCATTAAAATGTTACTGCCACTTGTATATTTCTGGGATTAACGACTGTCAGTCGCGTCATTGGTACAAAATTTGGATTTCTATATCATAAGCGCCACCTCCAATCATGTTTTTGGATCACCTTTCAGCGAGCCTTTGAAAACATCGTCGTCAACAAACGTTTCCGGTTACCCACGTGGTTTCTTTTTCGAGGCCAAATTCACCCGAACCGAATTTTTCAAACTAACTTCCTTCAGTGGAATCGTGTACCGCTAGTTCCTCAAATGCGTCATTATTGTGATCAATTTCTAATGACGCATTTCTTTATATTTTAAATGTTGAAAGCAGTGAACCTTTTTTTTGATTAGAATTGGATTTGTAACGTATGAGTGACGTAATTTTCGAATGATGGGGTCTATGGTAATGTTGGCTGGGAATGAGTTTGTGAAACGGGGATACTTTGATAGATTTGTTTTGGTGGTGGTGGGTGGAAATTTGTTAACTACGAAAAAGTAATTATTCCAAAATATGAAGAGTTTTCAACACCAGCACTGCACGTGTCCAACTTGCTGACAAAACGTCTGGGTCACCGTCGACCCACCTGCTGGCGAATGTAGATTTCCGGTTTTCTGCTGATGGAAATATGGAATATGGAAGTCTTTAATTAAATTCGAAAGAAGAAAGAGATTTTCTTCTAAGAAACCGTATGTAATGAAATTTGAATTTGTATGGAATAGGTGGATTTATGGTTGGGGATTGATAAAACATTACATTTTTGTAATGACTAAGATCATTAACTTCGACTTGAGAAAATACTTGGACAAGGTCTTTGACAGGGAATTGATGAAGAATTTGGATTATTACCTCTGCAAGGGCTAGGGAACTGAACTTCAGTTTAGAAATATGCTTACAAGGACCTGCCGATTGATCACATAACCTCAATGAAAAATATCTATGCATATGTACATAGTTTCTCTTCATTCATCTTCTCTTTGTGGTATCATGTGGACCAATCACTGTCCTACTAGAATGCAGTTTCATTTTGATCACTCACATTCAAATGCTGGTTGAAGCATTTGTTCTATGATGATGACTTTGCCTTGGTTGAAGCCTTGATCCTGTCAAGCAACGACAATTTACTGATTTTTCACCATTTGATAAATTGGTTTGGTTTCGTCGATAATTTCTTAAGCTGTTCGGTCGTTATAACCCTTATCATCTCCGTCAAACAACATGTTCTTTGACAGCAACCCGAAAGAAGTGGGACCATGAATAACGCGAGATGAACAGTTCACAGCAGCTCATTTTGCCAGAGTGAAAAAAATAAAATGGTTTCCAATATCCGTCAGAATTCATTCTTGCAACGCGGTGGAAGACACTCGCAAGAATGGTGTTTATAGCTGTGTTTCGAACCTAATTTGTTAACAAATTGTCTTTAGATGGCAAACGTTTAATGCGTTTAGAACAAGCAGAAAAAAGTTGATTTCCTAGGTTTCAATCAGGTTATTTTGGCGTTTAAAGTGAACCTTACTAAAAAATTTTAATACGAAATGAAATCATAGTAAAAGCTCGAGTAAAACTCAAGTTAGGATCTCAAATTTATGTGGAGCGCCGTCTATTTTAGACAACAACATTGTTTTTTGCCTCTTCAAAAAGGTCCAGATTTGTCTTAAATAAACAGCATTTGCTGGAAGTTTTGATTTTCTTTTTTAATTGCAGCGCAGCTGAGGCCCATCGAATGTTTGAAGAAATTTATGGTTAATTTGGTCCGACCGATAAATCGTACAGAGAGTTGTTTGAAAAGTAGTGACAAAGAGCGTCATGGCCTGACAAAAAGTTTAAAGGAAAGAAACTGAAGGCTGTACTGGATCAAGATCCGTGCCAACTGCAAATTTAACTCACAGAGTTGTTGGGAGTGACTCAGCAAACTATTTCCGTTCGGTTAGAGAAATTTTTGATTTATTTAAAAGCAAGAAAATTCGGAGGCTTACGAGTTGAAATCGAGAGATGTTGAAAGGCGACTTTTCACCTCGAGCGCTGAAATGCCGACGTATTCCGCTTCCGACAACTGGCTTCTTCGACGGATGCAAGATGATTTGGGGTGGTCACCGGTTCGGAAATCGAAGAATAGATCAATGATTGGATCGATATTAGAATGGAATTATTTTTAGAGATGGTATTCGAAAATTGCCGTTGTCGCCGTGGCATAGTGATAAGTGCGTCGACCGCCGCGCAGAAAGTCTGAGTTCGATTCCCGGACGGGGCATCTCGCATTTTTCACAGCACCACCTCTTTCGAGTTGCTGACAACACTCAAAGTGTACCATTTGTTTATGAAAAGCCGTTCGAAGTCATTTTTTTTTATTTCGTTATGTTGGTACAATCGTCTGGAATATAGGTTAACAGTTTCAGCTATTGCGGATTTTTGGATTGTGTGAAAAATAGAATAAAGTGCTCTTAAAATTTGAAATGTTGACAGTGGCATACGTTTAGTGTATTCTGAGTCAAAAAAAGATTTACAAGTTCGTTCCAAAATTCTTAAATTTTCTTTTGCTTGTTCGTGATGTTTTGGCCAAAACAACACCGTCATCATGCCTCTTCCACAGTATTCACTAGATTAGGCCCCCTGCGACTTTTAACTGTTCCCAAAATTAAAGAGACGGCGTTTTGCAACGATTCAAAAGATACTTCTAACAAATTAATAGTTCAGATGTCATCTTTTAGACATGCTTCAGTATTGCCAGATGCAAATAAGTAACATTTTAACGTAACTCGATGACAATTTCATTTATTTAACTCTTCGAACACCCAATACTTCGAATACTGTCTTCACTTTCATTCAGTGAAAGCAAGCTCAGAACTTGAAATAAAGCCAAAAGAAATATTCTAATTAATTTCATCTTTTTTAAAAGGATAACATGAATTACTCTAGCTGTGTTCCAAATGTTGTATCTGAAAAATTATGGGAACGTCTTAAAATTGTTTAACTTTTGAATACAAAGATAAACATATTTTGTTGAAATTATACTTTTTTTTTGTGGGATTAACTGAATATGGGGTGGGAACTATATGAATTGGAGGGACTCAAAACCTTCTTGAACTTGATTTCCATCACGTTACGAAAAACGTCCTTTTTTAATTTTTCGGACAATGTAAGCATCTACGCTCATCTCTTACAACTCAAGACCTTACAACAACCACCTCGCAAATTAATCATTGTAGTCTGCACAGATTCAATGACTTTTGAAATACAAATGACATTCCACCGTCAAGCGTCACAGAAAAACAAGATAAGTTGTTTGAGAAAATCAAGAACCTACCCCTTTTGAAACTGCAGCTCTCCGACAACACCACAACACTCGTGTAACTGAGTTCAAATCCACTTGCGTAACCACAATTGCAAAGCACCGAACAGAACAAATTTTCTTGTTTGCACCTATTGCGTCTTTAAAATTCCAAAGTCGACTCGCATTTAGAATGCAATTACCCGCTCAATCCACTCAGTCTTCGGCAAACAATTAAAGAACTCCGGGCGCAATTGTTACGGCGAATTGCCACCCCGGACACGTACAAGTGCGGTTTTCCCAGAGATCACAAACGGATTTGTATCTGCTCGCACCAACAAAATTGCCTCATTGAGTAATTTATTAATTAATCGATACGTCCGTCGCCGCACGTTTCGCGTTCAAGAGAATGCAAATCACAAGGGAGCACTCGCAGCGGACCAGCAATCACAGGACGAGCGCGTTAAACTTGACTTCACAAGACCCCGGCTCGAACTGTAGGCCCGCGAACGAGCCCGGCCGCGCAGAGGCCGCGAACGTGGAGAGGCCTTCCTTTTGTGCGCGCCACCGTTCGCTTGGGTGTCCATTAAGCGAAGTTTGCCGAATACGTACGTACGGGTGTATCTTCCACACCCGCCGTGGTGGTATTCGCTTCTTGTTATCATTCATTAGCCGGTTGTTCTGCGGCAGTCATCGCTTCTTTTTTGCTTGCTGGTCTTCTTTGCTCGTCGGCCTTCTTACTGGCTTCCTACACAATACCTCCATATGAGCCTCCGTGGGGGCTAGAGAGCGTAGCCACTGGGAAAGTACGCCTCTCTGATTTCAATGAGTTCTGATTGAATTCACTTTGCACACTTAAGTCTGTGCACTTAAGCGTTTAATGCTTGTTTGTCACGACGACGGTCTGTTGCGACAGCGAGAGCAGAGTCGTCAAGCCGAGATACGGGGAATTGCCTTTTGATAGGAAGTTTAGCTTGAGCCGCAGGGGACCATCTGGCTTGAACTGGATCGTTGTTGGGGACCTTTCAATAAGATGGAAGATTTTCGTCCGCACTTTGTTTGTTTGTTGTGCATGCATATGGTGGGAGAGGGAACGAATTGCTTCATGTAAGGGTTCCATGCGGGGCGGAAGGGAGACGGTGGGCTAGATGAATGCTCGAAGTGTAGTGTCGCTTAGATGAAAGCGTAGACAGTTTCCAAATCGCCGAAACAACCGGATGTCTGTTTTGAAAATTAGGCTCCAGCGGATGTCGGATGGATAGATATCTTTCTAATGGCGTTCGCAGTGATTTGATTCATTATTGTGACTGTTTTTTAATTTAAAAAAAAAACCTTTTTTGAGTCATTTTTAAGGTTTTTGGAGTAATTTTTCTTCTTCAGGCAAATAAGAGAGCGTCATCGGGTTGTCGGGATGTGGTTTCAACTGTGGGAACTCGAACTTTTCTCCACGTCAGCAAGCTAGAACATGACACAAATTTCATGGAGAATCATTTTTTGTTGCTTTTGGATGCATGAGTGTAAGCTCTTCACTAATGATTTCTAGAGACCTCAAATCTGCAGAACGTGCAAAATTAGAAACAATATTTGGAATCCTTGTTTCACACTTCGTCAGTAATCACATGAACCGCATAGGTTCCTTTAAAAGATTGAATTTTATCAACATATGTGTCAAAATATCACCACTTTGAACTAGGAGATGTAGGATCGGCTTCTACAAGTCGTGCCTTAGCTTTGGCGCACTACGCCGTCCCACCTTGTGACTTTTGGAATTAAGTTTTCATAAAAACTTTGTAAGTCATTGTTAAATGAAGGGCCAGGTCATTCGTGTGGCAAAACTATGATTGCACGCACAACGCTAGTAAAGGCTTTGGGTTTTCTCTCGCAAGATTTACTCGCCATATACAGCCACTATAAATTCAGACACTTTCAATGAGTTTGACTGGACACGTGTCTTAATAATAATAATAATAATTGAGTGGCACTACAGCCCACAACGGACCAGGGCCTAGCTTCTACAACAACTACTCGTGTTGTGCATGCTACTGTTCTTCACGAGTAAAAGGGACCTACAGTTTTTTGCCGACTCCGAACGGCGAGATTTGAGAAGCTTTCCATAGACAATTAATACTCTTTGAGTGTTGTGAGCAACTCGAAAGAGGTGGTGCCGTGAAAAAATGCTAGGTGTCCTGCCGGGAATCGAACCCAGACTTTTCTGCGCCGCGGTCGATGCACTTACCACTACGCCACGGCGACCACAGGGGTGTGTAATTGAATATTTGTCCAAAAAACGGTCATGCCACTTCTTCCTAACCTAACCGCAAATTTTGAGTTTTTTGTTCAACTTTTTAATTTCTGGAATACCGAGGGGGTCTTACGAAATCTTTACTCTGACTATTCTATTCCGATACACTCATGTTTGCCTATATTGCTGTTACTAGCTATCAGCACGGCCAGCACGGTTTGACGTGGGAAATGCAACCGCAAGGAACTTCGCCTAACGAGTCTCCCTAAAATTCTCTGAAAGCTATACACTGCCTGTACATAACCAGCAGAATGTAATTTGCTTTGATAAAGAAATCAGAATAATATACCAATGTGCAGTAGGCCTGTAATACAACGTTAGATCAAAATGAAGGCTGTTTGAGGCCTCTACTCGTACGAACAGAGGAGAAAGACGAACACCGTCTTCTCAGATTGAATAGAAAAGTTAGTGCTCTTTTCTAGCAATTCGATGTAATAGCAAAAATTATGTCCGAAAGTTTTACACAAAGGTGCGACAGATTGCAGGTGGATATGAGCCTGGAACCAAAAACTGCAGGGACGAAACCAATTAGAGAGAGAAAAGGGGTACGCAGACTGTTAAACGGCGATGACAACCAAAACACGGCTGTCAGGTCCAATGTTCCACACAACTCCGTGCCTTCCTATACGAAGTCCAGATACCAATGTTAAGCCTTAAGTCGAATAAAACTGCATAGCTAACTGAATCCTGCAGATATTATTTGAAGTGCAGATATTATTTGAAAAACGTTGTGAGCATCGCGTACAAAATCCTCCCTGCCGTTTGTGGGAACCTTTACAAACATTCACAAACAATCTGATAGATCCTTAGTTTGATTTTGAGCCAGTTAAATACACCATAGATCAGATTTTCAGACTATGGCAGATCTTGGAGAAGACCCAAGAAATGCACTGTGAAGATGAACTTGTCAACTTTTCGTAGATTTCAATGCAGCATATTAGTTCTTAATTTGTGGTCGGCCCGGACTCCGTCCAATACAAAGTGTGCCATCTCATATGTGTGCCATTGTAGACGAGGAAGTATTTCATTGTGTTTTCCAAGTGACTCGGATTCGAAAACCCTTTAAGATGGGACTATGTTCTTCATACGTTTTATGTGACATAGCCACAGGCGCATTACGAGGCCCATGCTGCCCTAGTCCCAGTAAAAGCGTTTAAGTTCTTTTCTTTGCTTGACTGTCAGGGACTTTCGTTGCTCTCATAGTTTTTATGTCCAGGCATTAATTTTATATTGCTATCTTCTCCCAGTCTACGCACGGTCTTGTTTAATTTACAGGTAACATTAAAGTTGGATGTATATCTACACTTCCCTTCAACTTCGAGGTTTCTCAATGATTTTCACCTACTGCAAGACATATTATTGTTAAATATTTACTACTAATTCTTAGTTCTATTCTTGTCGACGTTAGCTTTCTGGTGTAAATTTAGCGTTGGAAGAAAGTAATTTTTACTGATGAAAATTGTCTTTGTTTGAATGTACCAGACGGACTTCGACTGATTTTGTTAAGACTACGTCAACAGTGTGGAGGTGGAATCATGCTTTCAGTGCAGATTTGAACAGGGGTAATATATGAAGGTGACTTCCCTATATATAAAGTCGAAATATGTATATAAAAGCGATGTAAGTTGTTTTTCATCTTTTCGCACACAATGCCCGGTTACGGTGGAACCAAGATTTGGAGTACTCGGCAATCGAGATGATTGGGTCTAGTGATGTTATTATGTGTTACATTGTGTACGAACTTTAGCGGACTTATTTAATAATGAGAACTCCTACTGATATCGTAAAATTTTGTCGGAAATCATAACGAAACCATTTTTGCGCGAGTGTAATCTCAACAGTGACGATGGTGTATGCACAAAAACAATTCAGTTAACTTGCCATATGATCATATGGTACTATTGGAGCATGTAAACAAATTCAAAATGATAAATTTTCAAAAAAATATTTCGATAAAATTATTAATATATTTTTTTGTTATAATCATTCATTCAATCATGCTAAAATTAGCAAGTTAATTGAAAAATACTCGCACCACTTCCTGTTTATGATTCTTGTCGTAGATACCGTTAACTGACTGAGTTGAACAATAAAATGAGCACATGATGTATTAAGATAAGAGGAAGTGTGTACGTTGACACAAAATGCCCTTAGATCACAACGTGTTTGACATATTTAGATTGAAACGGGATCCAATCTGGTTTGTTCGAATTGAAGGAAAATCTGAAAGCCGAAGGCTTAAGGATGCATTGAAGACAATTTCAGCCCAAAAGACTGAAAGTGTCTGTTGAAACCATGAACTTAACAAGTGCTCATTTGTAACAGTTAGCCAATTTTAAGCTCTCAACTAGTTTCATATCATAAGATCATAAACACAGGGTGTTTAAGAAATAATTAAATATTTGTTGTTTTGTGGCCTGTACTAAATACGGAGGTTAAGGGGATCCAAGCATAGTCTACTTAAAATATGAAAATTCAGAAGAAAGACGCTTTTAAATCTCCGCTTGTATAACATACACAATCGAGCTGATTTTGTAGTGCATTCGTAAAATTTGCAAGTTCAATCTTCCCCCAGGAGATCGAAGCAAAGTCAAATGAAACGACCGTCTCCTCTTTGAAATGATTTCTAACCTCAAAGAGTAGATGCGCAGATTCTCTAAATGAAGTTTCCAAACTAAAAATTACATTTCGAGAGAAATTAAGTCTCAGTACGTAACGTGTGGCTCTTTATCATCAACCCGAGATGACACACATCCGCTAAAGGTGGCGCAAATATATTCGGCAGCTGAAAGAATGGGTCTTACACCTATTCCAACCGAATATTAAGTTTCTGTGAAGTGTTACGTTTTGTCATGCAACCCGACATCTCAAAGACAATTACCACGTTTAGGTGATCGCAGGTGGCGAGCAACCTGTCACGTCTCACGCAGTGACTCATGTGTATGCTGCAAGACACGACCTTCATCAAAAACTCGTCTCCAACCTCATTAGAATTCACTTTATCTCAAAGTCGAGTACAGGGCAGTGCGAGTTAAAGTCCTCATTCGTATTCCGCGAGCCCATCGAACAGTAACACCAAATCATTGCCAATTTTAAAACAAAGTCATCCACTCCAAGTAACGAGAAGACGACGCCATACGCCATACGGACGGAATGACGAATTCCATCCGAAGTCGACCGGTGAACAGATATCTACTTCCCGTCGCCGAAGCCCCACCACACCACACACAGCCCACCAAAACAACAGCAATGTACCGGGCAATCGGATGGCGAAACTCGTACACCAGCATAGTGTGTCGGCTTTTTTTCTGCACAAATGTCACCCACTTTAATCAAATAAATTATTCAAACCCGACACGACTACGGCGACGACGACGACGACGGTACACAAGGCGCACCAGGAAGAGCGGGGCACCGGCGAGTGGCCAGTGACAGAGGTCAATTATTCAATTAGATTCAGAATTGCTTCTAGTAATTTGCTGGGATATTTTTGGAATCCCTCTGCTCCAAACGCCTCACAGGACGACGCACCGGAATGAAGGAGTGGTGGGAAATGGGTTAGGCCAGTGGCTGGCGAGGAGGTGGAAAAATTTGCTATTAGTTACCATTGCCTCGGGCGTTGCAGCCGGCTGTCCACACTGGCTGATGGGGAGGGCGCACTCACAGAACCGGCCACTCGGGATATTGCACTTAATTGTTTATGATTTTTAACAGTTTTGCGGAAAATACTCGGAAAACTTGCTTTACCGGAAAATAAAGTAACAGCGACTGAGGAGGGAGCTTCGCCAATGTATCTCTGGCTCACTCTACGGCGTATTAGTATTTTTATCGGCTCAACGCGCAAGCTTCATCGATCCACTTGGCTCCATTCATGGCAATCATATGGTCTTCGGAGGAGTGTGGATTGCAAGCGTCTCGATGGAGTCCACTTTTAAGTGCTTTAGCGCAGACTGCAACCGGGCGGGGTTTCCGTGAACCCACACACTAGTGTGGAAGCTTTCGTCGTCCGAACGCGGGAATTTGTGGGCTGAAATATTTATTTTCTGTTTTTGACGCGAGGACGATTGGTGGTGATCTGGGATAGTTGTTTGTTATTTTGGAGTTTGCCTTAGCTCTGTTTTTTGGTAAGGACACATTGAAGGTAAGGCTTCGTCCAAAGGCAGAATTGTTGCATTTGAGGCAAGGAAAATTTTCGAGTGATTCACGAGAAGCAAATACATCCTCAACGTGTCCCTGTGTGGTGTGGATATTAGACCTTTTTCTATGAAAATGAGTCAGGTCAAGCGCAAACAGTCAATGGTGTTCGGTATCGTGAAATGATAACCAATTTTTTCGTGCCTAGAATTGAAGAAATGAATGTGGAGGGGATGTGGTTTTAATTTAACAATTTAATTGCTGCATCAGTCACTTCCCAGTCGTGCTATTTTGCGTTTTGGAGACCAGAATTTGCCGCATAGACGACTTAAGCCTTAAAGGACGAAATTGGACGCTGCATTAATGAAATATCGCAGCATTTATGCAAAACGGTCATTGAAAATTTCATTAAAAGATCGCGTATGTGCCAGCAAAGCCACGGCGGCCATCTGACTGATGTGCTATTCCACACATAACCTCATCCTGTCTTCTTTACGATATAATAAAGAATTCACGATTTTTTTTAAATATCTGCGTTTTATTTAAAATTTAAATCTTGCGTTCTTGTTGGGACACCCTTTACATGACAATATCATCAAGCCATGTTTTGGACACCAATCCAATGTCTAACTTGGAGTTGCACAGCATTTCATTAATTATGGTCAACTTGGAAAGAATGCTACCCGCGTTTAAATGTAATATGTTAAGGCTATTTCGCACCCTACACAACACATTCAGAGCAGTCCTTACATTCTTAGGATCCATTACAAGAACCACACAAAAAGTGTGAGTTTAAAAACACCAACCTATCAGAAGAATCTGTCCTTGGAAGAATTGCAAAAATTAAGGATAATAATGCTTTATAATGAAAGTTATTGTTAAAAATCATATTAATATATGAATCGTAAAAACTCCGCAACAAATTCAGTATTTTAGCTTTAGAAAAACAAAAGCGAACAGGCATTAAAAATAAAATATTAAAAGCGTAGTATACAATAAACAAAGATAAGCACCTAGACAACATTCAAATTTCTTTATGTCATATGCAAAAATTGAGAAAGATTTCGTTACATTTCATTCATTTAGGGGCTTGTCCCCAGCTGTTCAGCTACGTTGAGTGAAGTTGTATAGCACATAGCATCGAGGTGGACTGCTATCAACTGCGGTTTTGACGAACACCCTCCCACTCCGAGTAAAAACTGTATGAAGACACTTTCTTTGTCGAAGTTACGTCGCTCTCTTGAAGAGAGCATGGTTATGATTTGTTAAGTACTCATACACAAGGATGAACTTATTATCATCAAATCCAATGTCACTTAAGCACACACGTTTGGAGTTGGATGTATAATACTCCGCGTATTGCTTTATTAAATTGATCTTAGTGTATGAGTGAGGCAATTGAATTATGATGGATGGTGCTCCTCTTACAGGTCTAGTTCTTCTTAAGTAGGTTGGTGATGTATGTGAAAAACCAATTTTGTTGCAGAACTGCTCAAAAATATTGCCCAGGTTTTCATGCAGGACGATAACACTCGATATGCTTTTACGAGTAATTACATCAAACTGGATCATGAATTGAGAGCTGCTGTTTTGATAATCAATCAGCTGAGATTTTATGATGCCCAATTCGTTTTAAAGCTGTTCATCACGAGTGCTAAGCCATTCAACAGCACTAATTTTTTCTTGGCATTTGAAAACTGAGTGATTAATAGATGCATGTCTCTCAATGAAATCAGACTCTATTGTTTTTAATTTTCGGATTTAATCCGTTCAGAGAGCATATCAAACATCGATGACATTTCATGTTTTAATTGCCTTATAATAGAATCCGTTAAACTCTTTGTAAGCAGTTCTAGTCGACTTTCAATGCGTTCCCACAATTTTGCAGATGTGTGTCAATTCCACTCAGATTGGACATTTTGAATCACTCACAGTCTAATATAAAAAAGTATTTCACTTTATGGAGTAAATAGAGTTTATTGCACGAAGTAATTTACAAAAAAAGTACACTTTGACACGAATGAATTATACTACCATTAATTGTGTAAGCACTAAAAAGAGAATTGACTAGCCAAATATCAATTTATTGCGGAGTAAAGGCTATCACTCGTGCATCACTTACGGAACCTAGTCCTCGATAATGTTTCAGGCAAGGTTTTCGCGTAAGGTGTATGATATGAAAAAGTTCATCAGTTTCAAAATTGTCAAGACATGAAAACTTCAAACAATTCTCTTTGTGATGCAGTGATCAAAATTCAAAAAAAACTGAATGGTTTCATTTCACAACATCTTAAGGCGGTCATTTTGAAAAATGTTGCTCATGTGTATGTACAGTAAAAAAATGGTATAAGGGATTGCTTTAAAGCCAAAAGATTTGAACAATTGTTTGAAAGATTTTGTATGTGACGTTATTCTTCCGTTACATCTTTAAAAGCGTTTGAAATAAGATTATCATGTATAAGAGAAGCCTCTCTAATTTTGGTGCTCTATCTTTATTCATCTTCATGCTTTTAAATGCTGCTTGTTGATAACCTTTCACGCAAAAATGCGATTTTAATAGTACCTTGTAACAATAAAAAATTGGGGTTCCAAGTAATAATTTCAAAAAAGCACTCAGAATTCAATTGAAATTTAAACTTTTTTTTCAGTTAATAATAAAGTATTGAGCATTGTAAAGAAATATTAATATGAGGCAGCTGACAATGCTGCCGAGAATAGAACGAGAGAAAGGAGAAGATGAAGAAACGTCAAATCCATAGCCGTTTGTTAACAAGAAATTTAAAAAAGAAGGTGAAGAAGCACTATTTTGTAATTAAAAATTTTGAGTTTTTGTTTTTAAAGGAATAAAATAAATACTGCGTAAATTTAGTTGTCAAACCTTTTGTTTTTTAATTAAAGTTTTAAAAAAAAGCTTGTTTTTTTACAAGTTTTTTTTTTCCAAAATTTGAACGTTTATTTAAGAAAAACATGTTCCATAAAAGTGTTGCCCATCTGTAGCTATGCCGTATCCAGTTTCTTTCTGGCAGTTTGCGGATCCCAACCCAAAAGAACTGCGTCAAGAATGAATCAGGCCAATTTTTGTTATACTGCTCTGATGTGAACCTTATTTCAATGAGGGAACAAATGGTAGTCAGAAGGGGTAATGTCAGGGCTGTAAGGCGGGTGGGGTAAAACTTCCCAACCACTGTTTTCCAAATAGTTCTTAACCGGAATAGGGCCGAGCATCGTCATGATGAAAAATGATTGCCTCGAACCTGGTCGCATATTCAGGGCGTTTTTCGGTTCCTAATTCGTTTAAACGGATTAATTGTGATCGGTTTTGATGGTTTCTTCCAGCTCATAATACACCACAACTTTCTGATTCAACCAAATACTAACTATAAAAACAAATAGAGCATTACCTTCGCTTGGGGTTGTCTTAATGGATCCATTTTTTATCACCAGAAACAACCCGATATAAAAATGACTTCATTTTGTGGCGTTCCAGCAGTATTTCGGACATGCCTCTCGGCTTAAGTTCATGTGGAACCTAATTACCTTGCTTTTGAATATATCCAACTGTTTTTAAACGTTTCAAAATGGCTGCTTAAGTGACCGCCAAAGATTCTGCGAGCTCTACATGTGTTTGGGAACAATCTTCATAGAGTAATACTTCCAGTTCTTCAGGACGTTCATCGTCTTAAAATCGAAAGCCAAATCTTTTTAGTATTGCAAACCAATTTTGATACATTATCTCAACTAGCGCATGTTCATCATAAACTTTTACCAAAAAACAATGACTTTCGGCAGCAGTTTTCCTCATATTAAAGTATGCAAAGATAACTCCCTAAACTTCAAAAACACTTTCTTTGCACAAAGTATGACATATTAGAGTGATAAACAATTACTAACGCTTCAAATGAGTGACACATACTGAAACGACGTACAATGACAGTAGCTTTCCGACGCATGTTTCAATGGAATAATAACAATAGAATCATACAAGTCATCTCTTAGTAAACCGCAAAAAATAAGGTTATAAACGCAATTTACTTCACACTTTTCTTGCTTCGATTTAACTTTACATTATGCCTTCTGCTTGACAAATGATTGTAATTTTTTCTTTTTCCATCTCTTGTCTTCTCTCTGTTGTGTTAATATTATCACATTTCACTTAAAAATTTTCGAACACATAATATAACTTCATTTTATAAGTGAGATTCAGCTTTTCAACCACACTGTAAAAACGGAACCTCTTATCCACACATCACGCCACTTAATCGTACCATCCACCAACAAATTCTTTTCCTTTGTTTGCAGCAGTCTTGTTGTCTTGCGGGTTGCTTATGAACAACTGACGTGGCGTTCAAGTTGACATTGAATTTGTTGAGGAATTCATAAATTATATCCGTGCAATGGAACATTGGTGTTTGGATGCGCTGAAATTTGAACGAGTGAAGTGGAAAGGGATGGCTGTACAAAGTCCTAGGTAAAGCTGCCGTCTAATAACGCGATGGCTTGGACAGTTGTGAATCAAGTATTCGTACTAATCCGTGGTGTGCAAGTTTTGTGGAGTTAGGCAGCAAATTGTATATGAAATTTGTGTTACAGTGAAGAATAAAAATTGTGTATAGAATGAAAATTAAGAAAACATTCTTCATAATAAAAGAATGAAACGCCTGTCAACTGTAGGAGTGGGTGTCCTTAGCTCATAGAGTATTTAATATAATTTAACGGATGTACATAATTTTATCTACAGCTCTCGAGTTTCTAATAATACTCTAGGTGTATTGAATAAAAGGTTCCTAGTTAGAATTATTATTAGCTTTCTCAATGCTAAGAAAATTGTAAAAGTGCTAATATTGTTTATTGTAGGTTTCCTAATTTCGCTTCCATGTTGCTAATATTTCCTTAATTTTAGTAGAGTTTGCTAGTTTTTTATACTTTCATTTCGAAAGAGATAAAATGTATTACAAATGTAATCTTCAAAATATCACTTTTTCTCTTTTGGCAAGAGATGAAGTGCGTTTCAAAGACGGAATGTTTATCGGCTGTCTATAAATTGCTCCAACTTCTGACATCATTATAATTGGAGAAGTGCTGGCCAGCCAGGTCATATTGTATTGAGCTGTAATCTAACGGTGCCGGATCTAGGCTATACAGCTAGTGGGTTTATTTTCTTGGAAGTTAGGAAACACTGCACTGTAGCGCTCAGGTAGAAACTACCAGGCAGAAACCTGCACTTAATGTGATTTTTTGTTCTTCCGTAAGAAAACCACCAAGTACCTATGGGACAGGAGCCTTGGTTTACAGCTTCAATCACATCAAACAACCGCCGAACAGACGGCACATGATCTGAGCAAAGCGTGGCATTGCCAGACGAAGTGCTCTGCGGTGTCTTCATCTTCTTTACAGGTGTCGCACAAGGTATCGTCAGTGAGTCCAATCATACTTATGTTTTTAGCGAAGTTGAAGTGTCTCGTTTGTACCGCAGAAAGTCTTTCCTGTCTAGAGATAACAGAAAATGTTTTCTTTTGTTGACGTTTGAGAGCAGGCACTTGGTTAGCCTGCATCCTGGAAAGTCGAAAAGTTAGAGTTGTATATTATTGTATATTTCATTAAAATTTAGCAAAATGTATATAAAGGGTGATTTTTTAAAAGCTATAGGAAAGTTTAAAAAAACGAATAAAATTCAGAAAAATCCATGAAATCTTTATTTGAATCGATAGTACGGTCCATATAATTTAATGATCTTGACTGCGCCTCAAATGGTCCATCCGCTTAGTCCAGTTTTGGCATACTCTTTCCAACATTTCGTCCGGTATTATAATAAATGCTTCAATGTTGTCTTCCAATGCGTCAATTGAAGCGGGCTTGTCTGTATAGACACGAGCTTTAACATAGCCCCGCAAAAAATAGTCTAAAGGCGTACGATATAGGCGGCCAATTGAACTGTTCCGAACGTGAAATAAAATGTTCACCGAACTCGCCTTTCACTAAGTCCATTTTTGCGCGTACTGTGTGGCATATGGCACCGTCTTGTTGAAACCACATGTCATGCAAGTCAAGCTCTTGCATTTTGGGCGGAAAAAAAGTTGGATATCATCTCATGGAGGCGCTCACCATTCTCAGTTACGTTACGATTCGCATCATCTTTGAAGAAGTACGGTCCAATGATGCCACATGCCCATAAACCACACCAAACTGTGACAATTCTGCTTATTTACTTATTTACGTACTCATTGAGCCAAAAATGAGCTCGTCGCTGAACACAATGATGCGATGAACTTTCTTAACAGCATGCATATTGATAATAAAATTCAATAATTTGCAAGCGTTGTTCATTTGTAAGACGATTCATGGTTAAATTATAGACCAAACTGAAGATGTTTGACAGTGAAACAAAACCTGAAAAGTGCGTCAGCTGTTTAACCAGTGTTGTCAAAAAGATGACAGCTAAAATATCGTCTTTACTTGACGAACATAGCCATGAGAATGCTAGTAGATGGTTGCCACTTAAAACAAAATCAGTTTTTGAAAGTGATCATGTGATTGGAATTGTTCATTCCATGCAACGGATGCAGTTAGAAATTTCTCAGGCCTTCCAAGCCCGCTAAGACGTTGGTATTTTAAGAATTATTTTGTTTAAATTTAAAAAGCCTCAACAATTTTATCAGCTTTAACTTAATGAGAGTACCGTGGTAGCCTCCGACGCATGCACACGTGCCGTCTTTGCTTGCGCCCACAGCACAAAAAAAAAAAAAAAAAACAAACAAACAAACAAAAAAAAAAACTAGCCCCTCGCGAAAAAAAAACCATAACAACAATAACGCGGAGTGCTAAGTGCAGTGCAGTGCAGTGAGAAGTGACTCGGTCGAGCGCACACGATCCGCTCCTCCCCCTCCCCCCTCCTTCACAAGACGCTGCTGGGCATTCTCGGTCGCAACTCCCGTTTGATCTGCCAGACGGGCTGATGCGATGACTGAGTGTGCCTAGCATCCGACGTAGCGGAATTAGAAGTGTGAACTATTGTTTGTGGACCAACTCAAATCAATGTATGGGCATACATTGATTTGTATTGTGAGAATTTTTTTTTTACACTTCTAAACTCCGCTTTACTTTACTTTACCAACTGCATCGTCGGAGTTGGTTTCCAAATGGCTGTAATCGATATGAGAGGGCGATTTCGAGTTTATGTGAGCAACATTCGTGGGCTAAGAGTAAATCTCTTTGCTGTGTATGTTCATCTCTCGCGTTACAAACCAGCCGTCTTGGCGTTGAGTGAAACACAGGTGGGTGAGAATACCGATTTGTCGGATTTGAACCTGCCTGGATATAACTTGGTGCCCTTGTTTTTTCTTCACCGCGGTCTTGCCATTTATGTGCGTAGTGATGTTGCTTACCAACTTCAACCACAATACGGTCTCTGTTCCAATCCGGAATTTAATTTTCTGTGTTTGATGCGCTGTCCGACTCCATCACAAGAATTGTATCCCTATATCAACACACGCAAATCGCTATTGCGGGCGATTTCAATGTACACAATTCTACTTGGCTTCGACATTCAGGCCAGACCACACCCGAAGGAAGGTATGTTGAAATCTTTGCTGAAGTAAATAATTTGACTCAGCTTGTGAATGAGCCAACACGAATACCCGACATTGCAGATCAGTGCGCTAACACCTTGGACCTGTTTCTAACCTCTCATCCTGAGAAATACTCAATCGAAATACTGTCGCCTCTAGGCTCGTCTGACCATTGTGTCGTATCAGCTAATTTCTCGTATTCACCCCACACAGTTAGAGAACGAATTCCTAAAAGAACTGTATGGCTCTACGAGAAAGCCGACTGGAGCGGACTTAATAACTTCTTTAGGAATTTTAACTGGTCACTATGCTTCCTCGATAGTGACGTGGATGCCGCTGCTGATACGATCACAAATATTATTTTGCTGGGTATGAAGTCCTTCATTCCACACAGTGTGAAGAGCATCAAGCCCAAGGCAAATGCATGGTATGACTTGAGCTGCAAAGAGGCTATCAGGTTAAGAGAGATGAGTTTTCGGATTTATAAAGCCAACCCTTCTGAGGAAAACCGGAATACGTGTGAAATTTTCCTACGACCAAAAGTTGAGGCAAAAAGTGCTACAATGTCCCAAGGGTAGCAAAAACTTTTGGTCTTTTGTGAAAAACATTAGAAACACAGCCTCGTCTTCAATTCCGACGCTTATTCACAATGACATTCCAGCTGTCAACTCTTTGGACAAAGCAAATCTGCTTGCTGCTCACTTCGCAGCTAGTTCAACGCTTCCAGATTGTACTTTGTCTCCACCTGTGCTTGAGAGCGTAAATTTTTCCATGGGACAGATCCACTTTCGCACTCGTACAGTTGCAAGAGTCCTCAAAGATCTAAACGTGCACAAATCCGCTGGCCCGGATGGTATACCCCCTGTTCTTCTGAAGAGGTGTTCTTCAACGCTGGAAAACCACTGCGTAAGCTTTTCCATCTATCCTACTCTTTAGGGCTCTTTCCGAGTAAGTGGAAAACAGCATTTGTCCGGCCGGTCCCTAAAAAAGTGGAATCTTCGTCACCCACCTCCTACCGACCCATAGCACTTACGTCCCTTCTTTCCAAGGTCATGGAAACGCTGATAAATCGTCAGCTTGTGAAATATCTTGAATCCCGGAAGCTTCTTAATGACCGGCAGTACGGCTTCCGCAGCAACAGGTCCACTGGTGATCTGATGGCATATCTCACCGAAAAGTGGAACCAATATTTCAAAAGCATTTGACAGATTCTGGCATCAGGCTCTCTTGTTGAAAATGCGTGCTTATGGAATCGATAAGTCTCTTCTTCAATGGATTAGAAATTACCTTTCGAACCGTTCAATACAAGTCGTGCTGGATGGGTTCAAGTCTGATATCCACCATATTAATGCTGGTGTTCCCCAGGGCTCCGTTCTGTCTCCGACACTCTTTCTCATTTTCATAAATGATCTCTTGTCTGCTACTTCTAATCCTATTCACTCCTTCGCTGATGACAGTATACTCAGCTTCTCAATATTCGTTCCTTGGCTCACGTCTCTGTACTTCGGCCGTAGACTTGGAACGGCAGCGTATGTCAAGCACATTAAATTCCGATCTTGACAGCATAATCGCTTGGGGTACAAGAAATAGAGTGGAATTTAATGCTTCCAAAACTCAGTGCTGTCAACTGTCACTCAAGCGTTCCCAAAATAACCAGCCGTTATCCATGGACGGCACCTGCGTTGTTGAAACCGAAAAACTTTCCATCCTCGGTATGCGTATCAACTCAACACTTAGTTGGAACGATCACATACATGAGGTCGCCAAAAATGCTGCGAAATGTCTAGGTTTCCTAAAACGATGCAAAAAATACTTTACCCCCTCTGATCTGGCTACAATTTACAAGGCCTACATCCGTCCTAAGCACGAGTATAACGCTCCTATCTGGTCTGGTGCTCCCAATAACTCCCTACACCTACTGGATAGAATCCAAAAGCGAGCGATAAAACTTATAGGAGATAACAATATTGCGAAGTCGATTGACTCGTTAGAACACCGACGTAATGTCGCGTCTCTGTCACTGTTTTATCGCTATTTCAATAAGAAATGCTCAAACGAATTAGCCAGTTGCATTCCTCCCCTTCAAGAATTCACCCGCAATACACGCCTCGCAAGGAATGCTCATCAGTTCACCCTTAAGCCCACCTTCGGACGTACAGTTAAGTATAGAGACTCGTTCTTTAGCCGCACCACACGAATATGGAATGCTCTTCCCAGCTCAATATTCCCCTCTCATTACAATCTACAGACATTTAAAACCAATGTGCACCGGTACCTCCTCTCCCTCTCTTCCTCTATACCTTCGGCCCGTGCTGTGACTTAAATCCGGTCACTTAAGGGTAGTCGTAACCCCTTTAGCGCGCGCCAATTATAAAAAAAAAACCAAAATATGTTTACAAAATAATGTTTTTTAAATTAAATTAAATTAAACGACAAAAAAATATTTTCAAGAAAACATTTAAAAAATTAAAAAAAATATATTTAAAAATATTTTTTTTCAGTTAAATAAAATATTGAATATAAATAAAATTAAATTAGAAATTAATTTTTCAGTCAAGCTCTGCATCTGGTCGGAGAGAGTTCTTATGAAGGTGACTTCCTCAACACTTCCCTGACAGTTCAAATCACTTCATCACTCACTTCACTCCCATTTTCACTAAATTTCTAAATTCATAACCGAATCAAAAACCAAAAAAAAAAATCTACACGTGGCCGCATCAAGCAAACTTATCAGAAGGCCATATTTTTTTAAAGGATTTTTTTTTACCAAATGGACTCATCAAATGAAGAAGTATTGGGTCGCGCGGCAATTGAAGAATCATGGAACACACTCATAATGGAAAACGGCAACCAAGAGGCACCAGAACAATGTTGCCCGCCCATTTGGGTGCCGGTTTCACGATTTGCGTTCCTAGCCGATGCACCAATGTCGAACCTAATGAAGATCGAAATACCCACGATGAACGACCAGTTGCAGACACTGACCAAGAGCAACAATCAAATCCTCAATACAATAATGAAGAACACGAACACCTTGATAAGGATCAGGCTGCCGCTGACAAAGAAGGAACGTCCCAAGCTTTTCATATGTGGCTTGGAGGAGGGTATCCTTAATGCCAAGCGAGAGCTTGTCAACTACATGCCAGTGGACATAGTCTTCGACATTGACCGGGACTACCTGGACGCCAGAAAGGTTGTAAGCATCGCTTACAACAACAACCTGGCGCTGGCCGGCTACTATCGAAGCAGGAGCATTCTGCGCATCACACTCCGAGGAGACGAGGGAAGCATACAAACCATATACACCGTATATCAGGAGATACGCGAAATGCAGACCCGAGTTGAGTGCATGCAGAATTACTTGCGAGTGATTCGGCATGCCGAGGAATTGAACACGCGCGGAGTCTTCGACGACCTGAATCTGGAGATTGTTGTGTCGCCAAGGGAGGGCGAAGATGAAACCACCGCCTTCCCCGAGTATGAGACGCCTAAACTTTGGAATTGCTCGAGCAGTACCTCTCCAGTGCCACAAGAGGAACCGAATTTTATCCGAATCACCACTTCGGAATTCTATGAGGACGTGCTACGCGATGAAGAATGGTGGATTTTGCCGCGACGTGAACCAGCCTTTGAGGAAACGGTTGACTACACGCAACTAGCGGCGGCGTGTGTCATGGTTGCTCTTAACGAGTTATTTGCCTATAATCATATTAATACGTTCCTATAGATGAAGGAGGAAGATGTTAGTCATCTTATTAGTATTTTCAGAAAATATTAATATTGATCGAACATCGCACGTATTGTAGTCCTTTTTTAAGTGACGACTTAAAGTCTATTTTTATCCTTACTGATGTGATATGTATATGTAAAATGTAAGTAATGTCGTAGTACGCAATCGTCTGTCTTTTCTTAAATGTTAAATTAAGTAGGAACATTTTATTTATATTTAATGAAAATATATATTCTGGTTGACCGTTAAATAAAAAAGAACAAGCAACGGTAAGTTGAATGAGTAAGTATCATACACTTTTTAAAATACTTAAAAAAAAGTCTATCAGTAATTTTTATGAAAAAAAAGTCATAAACATATATAAATAAATATTAAACATTTCAAATAAACAAAAAAAAAATAAGTCTATATATAAAAATATAAAACTAGAAGGGAAATTTGAAAATCACAGACATAGACAACTAAATAAAATTAAGATAAAACATAAACAAAAAATTAGGCTCCAACAAAATATTTTTTTTTAAATTCAAATGAGGAGTGTTATTTTTTTATGGATTTTTACAACAATGTAGGAGCAATAAATGAAATAAATTTTGCCTCATTTAAAATCGCTCAATGTGTTACAGCACAAATCAAGGCCAGAAACATTAATTTTGGGATTGATTCAGCTGAAACAAGAAAAAAATCCAAAATTAATCCAAATTCCTCCAAATCCAACTCAACAAACTTTTTTTTTGAAATTATTTAGCTTTCTTTTTGTAGTTACAATACCAATTAATAAGTCAACTCGTTAATATTTGTTTTTTAAGATAAAAAAAAGAAAATTTAATGTTTTACTATTGCCTACTTTTGGGCACAACTTTTCTCCATTTCCTGGTAAATAGGGAGGAATTCCGCATCTAAATCGGCAGATGTATCAGCTATTCACGAATCGATCCAAATTTCAACTTCATCATAATTGATGAAAAGCTGCTGAGCCCTGCCATGCCGCACTGGGAGGAACAAGTTGTAATCGGACGGCGCAATGTCTGGGCTATACGGCTGGTTCAGCTCATCTGAATTTGCAAGGACTGATCTTAAAACATCGCTTGACTAGGCGCATGCCGCTGTACAGCCCATACAGTTCGTGGTTGAATCTTCTCCTCCAGATGCCATCAACGCAAACAGGACCAAAAATCGCGCGCAGAACTTTTCTCTCGAAGAGACCAAGGGCATCCTCATCCGCTTGAAGTAGTGTCCAAGTTTCCGCGCCATAAAGTAGGACTGGGATGATTAAGGTGTTATATAAAGCAAGCTTAGTCTTTCGAGAGAGGGCTTTATTACTCAATTGCCTCTTGAGCCCAAAGAAACAGCGATTGGTAAGAGTGATTCTGCGTTTGATTTCGGTACTGGTGTTATTGTCCCTGTTTACTGCGGAGCCGAGGTAGACGAAGTTCTTGACTACCTCGAAGTTTCTGCTGCCTAGTATGACGCTCTGTCCGAGACGCCGATGTTGTATGTCCTTCCTTGATGACAGCATGTACTTCGTTTTGCCCTCATTTACCACTAGACCTATTTTAGCCGCTTCCGCTTCAATGCCAGCAAACGCATCATTGACGGCTCGCTGTGTTCGAGCAATCACGTCAATGTCGTCGGCGTAAGCTAGCAATTGAACTGACTTTTGGAAGATCGTACCTTTGGTGTTGACCTGTAAGCTACGCACGATCTTCTCAAGGATGATGTTAAAAAAGTCACATGACAGTGCGTCGCCTTATCTATTCGACATTGAAGGTCTCGGTGAGTTCGTTCCCGACCTTGACGGAGCAGCGAGAGTTCTCCATCGTCATCCTACACAATCTGACGAGTTTGGTAGGAATGCCAAAACTAGACATGGCACTGTATAGCTCGTCTCTATGCACACTGTCATATGCGGCCTTGAAATCGACGAATAGGTGGTGCGTGTCGACTTGCACTTCTTGGTTTTTTTTCAGGATTTGCCGTAGTGTGAAGATTTGGTCGATGGTGGACTTCCCTGGCCTGAAACCACACTGATAAGGACCCATCAAGTTGTTGACGAACGGCTTCAGGCGTCCAAACAATACGGTAGAGAGGATCTTGTATGCGATGTTAAGGAGACTTATCCCTCGATAGTTGGCGCAGTAGAAGGGGTCTCCGTTCTTGTGGACCGGACAGACGACGCTAAGATTCCTTTCATCGGGCATGCTTTCCTCCGACCATATCTTACAGATGAGCTGGTGCATGCGCCCAACCAGCTCATCCCCAGCTGCTTTAAACAGTTCTGCGGACAGTCCATCCGCTCCAGCAGCTTTATTTGACTTCAGTCTCGATATTGCCATCTTGACCTCGTCGAGGTCGGGGGGACGGAATTCTTGTCTATCATCGTCCAAATTAAGTGGAACATTCTGCCTAACAGCGGGATTTGGGCCGTCATCGCCGTTTAATAGTCTGCAGAAATGATCTTTCCAGATTCTCAGAATCGATTGCGACTCTACTACGAGGTTTCCGTTTTGGTCCCGGCAGGCTTCGGTCCGAACCCTGTATCCACCGGATAGCTGTTTCACCTTTCGGTAAAACTTTCGGACATCATTCCTGCCATAACACCTCTCCATCTCTTCGACAGCGTGCTTCTCATGCTCTCTCTTTTTCCTTCTGAGAAGCCGGTTCTCTTCCCTTTTTTTCTGTTCGTAGAGCTCACAGCGCTCGTTGTCCGATGCAGCGTTACCTGGTAGGCCTCCTGTTTAGCTGCATGTGCCTGCCTGCACTCGTCGTCAAACCATGGGTTTCTTCTAGGCGGTGGCGTGAAACCCAGCACAATAGTGGCAGCTTCTTTGATGGCTTTTTGACAACGTTTCCATTCTTCTTCTATTGTTAGTGTAGGCAGCGTCGAACTTTGGGAGATTTTCAGGGAGACTCGGTCGGCAAAGATCCCGGCGACCTGTTGCGATTGTAGCTTTCCGACGTCAAACCGTTTTGGCCTATCTCGTCTCCGTTGTTCTCTCGATATCCGGGTTCTTACCTTGGCTACAACAAGGTGATGATCCGAGTCGATGTTAGCGCCTCGGAATATTCGGACATTGAGAATGTTGGAGGAGTGTCTGACGTCGATCGCAACGTGATCAATCTGGTTGACGGTTGATTGATCAGTGGATCGCCAGGTTACTTTATGGATGGTGAGATGTGAGAACCTCGTACTGCTCACAGAGAGGTTCCGCCCCACGGCAAAGTCCAACAGCCTGAGTCCGTTTCCGGAGGTCGTGTCATGCAGGCTGTGTTTCCCGATGACGCCAGCAAAGATGTCCTCTTTCCCCAGCTGAGCATTGAAATCTCCTAGAACGATCTTGGTGTCATAGCTGGGGCATCGATCGTATGTTCTTCCTAGGAGATCATAGAACTCATCCTTGCTGTTGTCATCCTTCTCTTCTGTCGGGGCGTGAGCGCATATCAGGCTGATGTTCCCGAATTTAGCCTTAATGCGGCGATCGCTTACGGGGTCGTAGCTTAAGACTTTTTGCTTTAGTCTGCCTCGAACCGCATCCGAATAGGCGCTGCCTTCTCTCCCTGTAGCAGTCGCTGTAGTAAATGTCGCAGTTCTTCATCTTCTTTCTGCCCGGCCCATCCCACCGCACTTCCCGGATGGCGGGGTGATATTTGCTTTGTAGCAGTCAAGGGCCTCCACAAGTTGTTAAGAGACCTCACATTCCACGTGCAGAACCGAGAGTCGTTGTCCTTTGTACGTTTGCTGGGGTCGTCAACATTGGATCCGTCCATATCCGAGGCATGTTCTCGTTCCTGAACTCGATTCTTTTCTGTGGTGAGGGAGTTAGCCTCACACACAATCTATAGACTGGTAAGCCGTTAGTCGCTGCAAACACTGGTTGACCACACAACGGGTACTGTGATGGCTATTCAGGGGGCACCTCGGGGAGGCTGAAATTGCCCACCAACTCGTACCGCCACTGACCGCACGAAAATTTACTGCCGAATTTTGATTCAAGACAGATATGTACACTGGTGTAATCTATTACACTTTTTCACTATCCGCGTGTTCCCCTCGTTGAAATTCCCCTTCTGTCTGGATTACTCTGCGGCAGTTCCAAAAGCTCTTCAAGTTGAAGTTTCTTGGTTGCTTCCGGCAAACAGAGTAAAGGAAGGAGGAAAGGGGAAAAGAAAACGCCTCGAAACTTTAGAAAAATAAGACGTTAACAAGACTTTCTCCTCTTTAAAAGTTAAACTTTCCTATCTCTTTTTCTGTTCCCAAAATAAAAAAAAAAACAAATGCAAAACGCTCACGCACTAGACCACTTGGAAAATTCGAATCAACTTAACTTCACTCGAACCGTCGATGCCCCGTGCAGTCAAAAACCAAACTGAAAGAAATCTGACTAGCTGTCATCTCCTGCATCGAGTGCATTTTGGAGAGTTAGCCTATTTTCTCAACATCATGTCATACGCAATGCCGATAATTCCAAATCCAAGCTGGTCCAAGGTCATGGCGTTGTGGGTATTTAACAGAGTTTTCCTCTGTTTCTCCTACTTATATAAAGTTTGAATTTCATGAAGACAACCAGACCCCGCTGTTGACTTTTCTTCCTTCAATGCGGCTCTTCGAGCCGGATCATGAGTAAGTGAACCGAAGTCATCGCGGTGTACAAAAATAAAGAGAACGACTGGAAACAAAAAACCGTGATGTTCCTTTTTTTTTTACAAAGAGATTCGATGTTCAGAATTATGTGTCTTCTGCCAATTGCTATCACTAGAGGCCATAAAATAAATTCACAAGCATTGTGAATGGCCCATTGATGCTAATCCCTCTTTAATCCCTATCACGAAATCAGTCACTCTTCACTGTTAAATTGAATGATAATCCCAGTCAATCATTAGCAATAAAAGCGGATTCCCCTTCCCCTGCACACACAACAAACAGAAATCAATATCCACCCACTTCTCCCATTACTCCGCTTACTCCCACAAAAGTCGCGCTCTTTTTTTTTAATGTTTATTGCTGTTCGTTTGATTGTTTGATTGTCAATTCGATGACATCGTCGCAATTCATTCAGATTCAAGGCACACAAATCGTATCAGATTTCTTTATCGTTATCCTCGATACTTTTTGATATCTTTTCGATGCCTTCCCGCCCCGCAATCTTGTCACCACTTGATGTGTCTGTCATTCGACTGTTCAAACAGACATCGAAATTACTTTGTGCGTATAACCTAATCCCTGCTATATCCACTCAAGCGGAAGGATATTGGGTTGCCTAGGCCACTTAGGTCCTTCCCCCGAATGGTTCATTAATCCGTTTTTATGAAACGACGAATAAAAATATTATCCTTTCGGACAATTGACATGAGCTTGCCTCTGGAATGAGGGCCATTGGTCTTAGGGTATGATGTCATCTCTCTTTGCTTGCTGATATTGTAATCCGTACATTCCTCTAATGCAAACGGAGTTATGTTTCAAAGTGGGCTCTTCAGGGCTATAAACCCACTATACAGCAATAGCGATGGCAGATCGAAAATTTGATTTGTAAAGGGAATCGTTCCTTTTACGACTTTTAAATTTCTCCACCAACCGCGGTCTTAGAAAGTTTTTCAAAGCTGGTGCAAAAGTTCAAAATATTCGCCAGAAAACATGCAGCTTTACGTTCTCGATAAAATTATAGTTCTTGACTTAGTTGTCAGTGGAGGCCTAATATTTCAGCGGGAAGTTGGCAGCATCTCCAATTTATAACCCCGACATACTACACATAATGGGTTTCGTTTTGTTTTCCACATTTCTCATTTCTCTGGTGATTTTCGAACACCATTTCTTAAAAATAAGTCCTCTCTGGCATCGATTCAATCTTTGAGCCACTCTTCGATTTCTTCAAAAGACCCAAATCGGTAGTGTTTCGACATCTCTCGGTTTCAGCTCGTACGGCACCCAATATCCCTGCTTTTGAATAAATCTATATTTCGCTATTCAAACGGAAATTGTTTGCTGACTCACTCCGCATGATTCTGCGAGTTAATTTTGCGTATGGCACGAATCTTGATTCCAGAAGGTCTCCAGTTTCTCATTTCTTTTGAAGACTTTTCCGGCCGGAGCAGTGGTGTCCATATCCCCTACATAGCCTGGCCACCTTAAGTGTTGTATTCGAAGACGCTTGCCCAGGCGATTGCTGCCGTAAAGCCTATAAAGTTTGACGCACGCAAAACTTTTCTCTCGAAATGACTAAGGGCTTCCTCATCGGCTTTAGTATCGTCCATAGAGTAGGACATGGATGATCAAGGTGTTATATAAAGCAAGCTTAGTTCCTAAAGAGAGGGCTTTATTACTCAATTGCCTAAAGAAACAGCGATTGGCAAGAGTGATTCTGCACTTGATTTCGTTACTGGCGTTGTTGTCCCTATTTAGAGCGGAGCTGGCGTAGACGAGGTCCTTGACTATCTCGAAGTTCGATAGGGACCGCAGAAAATTAAACCGATTTCGGAAATTGGAATATCGTTCTAAAAGAACTCCTTTCTTAGAGGAGAGGAAGCGGCGATAATTTATACACTGACTTGACGTATTTCATGCACTACTACATTTTTGCCGTTTAAGTCTATGAAAGCCAAAACACCCGCGAGAATTAAGTGTTTGTCTTGATTTTGATTATCGATAGTCAACATGATTAATCGTTTTCCACGACGGACTTCTCTCAGAAAATGGTGCGGAGGTAGGTTGTGGACCCTGTGGCATAAGCTGTTCTATTCCAAGACTGAAACCTTTTTCCAGTTGCTGACGAGGCAAAGATAAATGGTGGTTGGTTGTGAGTCACACCTTAAGGTAAAGTTTTGTTTTGCGTCACACAACTATCAAAACAACGACTTTTTTGAGCGAGAAATTCAATGATTGTGTTGTCTCGCGTCGTGGCGGTTTTAATTGTAATTTGAAGCCGTTGGACTTCCTCCTTTGGGGATATTTGAAGTGCATAGTTTACGTCAATAAGCCAAGAACAATTGAAGAGATAAAAGATCAGATAATACTGCACATGAACAATAGTCATTAGAAATATGGAGCATCACATAGAGGTATGCCAACGAAGCCGTGATGAACATATGGCCAATATTTTGTTTCACTCCTAATTACCATAGATCTTTGATCTTTGAAAGAAGGTTCTTATTTTTATAATTATTGTATCATGGCGCCTTTTCTTTTGACCACCCTTTAAGAATATTTTTTTTTATATTGGAAAACTTAACGAAACCTTCGGCATGCAAATGTAACATGTAACTGGACGCTGTTGTTGCATCAACTTTAATATATATTAAATTTAATGTATTTTCCATTTTCAGCTAGTTAATGACTTCCTGCAACACGCAGTCCACACAACTTAAAAAAAAAAAAGAAAGGTGTTGCTTTGTGAATCTCATTTCCATTCCCTTGTCCGCACTGTATCCGTTTCGCACCATACGATAATTTTGTGACATGTCACGCATCCGATTCCGAACACTATGCAAATTATGTAGTATTGATACCGATTCAGGATATATACTGCAACCACCAGCATGTTGCCTATCAGAGTGTAACCCGCATCGTATACAAGAAAAGCAAGTGTCAAGCTTATTGTGGCGTCCAACAGCAGGAAACAAGTCGTCCTAGAAATTGTGTGTCCCGTAATCAGCATCCAGTTCAAGTGCTCCCAACAGGACTGTCTGAGGATCGTCTCAACCTGAAAGATTTGGGGCGTAAACAAAATTCAGTACGAGTTACAACTTTGAGTCCTACCGTCCGCTGGGTGGTTTTGTCCTCCTTAGACCTGAGGGATTGTATCAGGAATGTCCATCGGTACACATTCGTAGATGTCGAGAGGAAGTCGGCCATTATGCAAATCATCAAGAAGTCCAGTGCGCTTGTTAGTCCCGGAATCATAAAGAGCTTGAAACTGCACCCCAGTGACTGCAGCAGTTGTGACTTTAAGCGGGCGAAGAAGAGCGTTTGCAAGGTCTGAAACCCCGATACAACGGTGCGAAACAGACACACGCACGAGGCTATTACGAATGGCTGATAGTATGTGCAGGTGTCCTGGTGCAGGTGAAAGAGCTGGGTGTAGAGTTTGGACAGCTTGTGGTAGTGCCTCGCGCCAAAATTGGACTCCTCCGCCTCTATGAATTCCTTCAGTACATCCATCGAGGACGTGAGATGTGTCTGAACGAAGTGCCACTCGAAGAATAAAGCCAACATGACGAATCTGTGGCAGGTCACAAGATACTCCCAGTCAATGCTAAACTCTCGTATCGCGTATGGGCGGTCGAAAAGAAGGTAGATGTCGATAATGGACACTACGATACGAATAGAGGTGAATGCGTGGAATCGCTGCTTTGGTAGCCATCTTTGTTTAATTAACTTCAGCAGGTTTCGGTTACATTTGGTGAGCACATTCAGGATGCGTATCTGGACGGAATTGTTGAGCGTGTGGTTGTAGAAAACGATTGTTACACCTAACCAGAGCTGAGTTGCATTCACTAAGCCAATCCAAGTCCGTTGTGTGTCTGCGTTTCTGATCCGTGCGTCATAACCTTTGTCTATGAACTGTATCTGAAACCAAAGGACAATTAACAACGGAAAAGCTGAGCAGTTCCAGAGGATTCTCATGACACGACTGTAAGTCATAAGGAATTTACTGTGCTCGAACTTTTGTGCGCCCTCGTTGTAGGTGAAGGCAGCTAAGCCAAGAAGTTTAGACAAGAAGAAGGATTGTTGCAGACTCTGCGCAATGACATTGTCGCTTTTTTTACGCGCCATGTGTGCAGGCTCTGAGTTTAGAACAACTACTGCAGACTTGAGGAGACCCTGTTGCCCAGCAATAGTCGCTTGGAATGAGAAGAAATCAATCGATTAGGGTCGACATTTGTGTATTGCTTTAATGAATTATTTCCAATTATTAGGTGCACTTAAGTGAATATCGATTTCAGAAATTTTCGGAAAATGCATGCCTTAGCAGAGCGAGTCATCTAAATCCACCCTTACCATTACAATCGAACCCATTTCTTTTTGCACACTGATAAATGCAGAGTTAAATTAATCAGCAACCATGTGGACTTTATGTACCGATGTAAAGAATCACATCCTTTCTAGTCCAATTGACACTATCATTCTGGGGCGGGCTCTGTTCAACGTCCATTGTCCATTTAAGAGAAAATACTATTTAGAACACAGAGTGATCGCTTGTGATGTTTTTGATGATTGCATCCTTTTCTATGGTGCGTCGACCCACACGCAAAAGGTCTAGGATCGATTCCTGGACGGGACACCTCGCATTTTTTCACAGCACCACCTCCTTCGAGTTGCTGACGAAACTCAAAGCGTATCAATTGTCTATGAAAAGCTTATCAAATCTCGCCGTTCGGAGTCGGCAAAAAACTTTAGGTCCCTTCTACTCATGAGAGAACAGTACCACGCACAACACGAGTAGTTTTTGTACAAGCTAGCCGCTGGCCCTTTGTGAGGTCTAGTGCCACTCAAATTTATGAAAAAATTAAATTGAATATGTCCCAAATTTGTCCCCAAATCGATCTTTTGAACAGATCGGACGTTTGTCGGGTTGGGGGTTCAGAAACTGAACACACATGCTGGCTGGTGGCCAATTTTAATGATGTGTGTACAAGCTACAGATTGAAACCGTCCTCCACCTTTTATGTCGTTTTCATCTGCAAGACAACGGGATTAAGAGCCTATGTAAGATATCTCAGCCATCGTATCTCTGTGGATACAACATCACTAAATCCGAAGATTTCAGCACACAAGTTCACTTAAAATTTTACAGTGTTGGAGTAGACATTTTGAAAATAGATCGGAATCCATCACATGCCATCTGAAGTCATCTTCTCTGTAAGGCTGGATTATGCGTCTAGCTTCTTCCATCCTATCCCAGATCGAAATAACTCAGTTTTAAGTTTGTTTCTTGCTAAATATTAACTAATTAGTTGATTTTGTATGATATTTGTAACTATCAGTTTTATATGATACACATATGAGGACTACGACAAGATACATATGTTGAAAAAACTCATTTTTTTCAAATTTAATTATTAGCATAAAATAGTACGTGTGTGAGAACAGCAACTAGGAGCCCGACACCTTGAGCCATTTTTTGCTTCTCTGAATCGGGGAAAATGCTCAAGGCAATCATAACGCCTCTCTACTGTAAGTGGTAGATTCAGTTTTCTCATTTTGCAGACATACATGGTGGTAGGTGATTTCTTGATTCAGAGTTCGAGTTCAGTCGTAACGACCACTTTCTTGGCTTTGCTGGAAAATCGCTTTTACAACACAGACTTGGAACTCCAAAAGTGTAGTTTGTCAAACTTTGGCGACCACTATATTTTTTTTTAATGAAGGGCTTATTGATATATTATTGATATTATTGTGGCGGCCGATTACCATGGCCAAGACGTAATACAACACGGTCATTGAATATCTCGCTGAAAAGAGTCATTGTCTCGTTGACTGTGTGGCAGGTGACACCATTCTATTGGATGGATATATCGTGCAGGTGTATCTAAAATGTCTGGTCACAAGAAGTCCGTTACCATCCCGTGATCCATTCCACCATTCACGGTAATAGTTTGGTTGACCTCATTACCGAAGAAGCACGGGCCAATGACGCCGCCAACCCAAGAGCCCTACCAAACAGTCACTCTCTGTGAATGCATTGACTTTGCAACAATCACTCACGGCGAATCTGACATGAAAGTATGTCTCGTTAAGTGTAGGAAATGCATTTTGATTTGAACGCCCCATGCACAATCTTAACGCGCTGCTTAATAGTGTACCTAGCCTAGAAACACTGTCACAAAGAAATGCCAAATTAAATTGGGCAATATAATTGGTGGATTATGGTTGGACCACCCTTTATTTAAAAAAACGGATAATTACCCTTCAAGGTAAGGAGTGCTTTCTGTTTTTTTTTCGCCTTTTTGGAATTTTGTGTATTTCGGGTCTTGGATTTTAGCTTTTCAGAACCTGAGACTTCGATATATTTTACTTACGACAAGAAGGATATTTTAAAATGAGGCTGACGTATGCAGACAAAAGGTTACTGTGCCTAAATGATTCGTAACAAAGCCAAAATCGGGTCTTAAAAGCCTTCGCACAGCCAAGGCGCCGACGCCTCTTTGGAAGATTATAGTCCAATACGAAGCGACAATCATTACAACAAGGTCAGTCTATACTTAAACCCTTTTCCAACGTCGATCTTCACTAACTGTTATCAGACTTCAGCTGGATTGAATGCGTGCCTCTGAGAATGGGAAAGTGAAGCCGCTTGCTTTCTAGTTATTGTTGTTAAAGGTGAAACACATTCAAGATTGCTAATATATAGTTTCACTAAAGGCAAAGATCTCCATAAAAAACGGTGTAAAGGTCCATGATGGTTTTGAACTTTCATAAGCGTATAGAAAGAAAACTCTCTGCAGACGACACTAAGGAAATCTGGCCTTTTTATTCCGTGCCATGTATGGTGACTTAAAATTTCGAATCTGTTTTAATAAGGAAACCATTTGTCATCATCATCGTATGCCAACCTTAGCATCCAAAATTTTACATCCTCAGAGAGTTGGTAAATGAAAGAGAATTATAAGCAAACCACAGCAGCACCACAATCTCCTGAAAAATGAAAACATCTCTCACACTCCCGATCCTCATTCGCCAAAACTGAACCCTCTGTCGATTGGGAAAAGACGAAAGAAATTCCACGAAATGGATTTCAATTTGTTCCACATAAGAATTCACTAAAGCAACCCGGTCCATCATTATTGTCCATCAAATCTCTTAATCCCTCACTCGTCCAAGTGCCGTGGCTGCACAAGCTTTCCTCACGGTAATCCACTTCTACCGCAGCGGCGATGACGATGTGGTGCTTGGAAGGGATAATTGAACACCATTCCTGCATGATGCTACCATTACCCTTGAAACAAAAACGAAAAAAAAGGAACGGATCAAAGTACATCATTTTATTGGATTTCCTTTGCAAAGGGGTTATGCTCGGTTTTCATTTCTAAATGCTCCCTCTTTCTGTCGTTCGTGAAAACAAGGAAAATCCATAAGACCCGCCTCATCCCTTCACTTCAACTATTCCCTCAATGCAACCAATTTCACATGGTTTCTGGATTTTATAACTCTCCTGTCATCATTCAGCTGGTTCGGCCGGAGTCCCAGTTTAGAAGCTCTCCATCCACCGAGATGTCGGTTCCTTTCAATACCCGCCTGCAACTGGGTCCATTCATTTGCTGCTGCACTTCGGCACAAAGTTAAGGTTCTCCTCATATGAGTTCCGCATCTGCGAAGGAAACTGCAACGTTACTGCAGGAGAAACGATAGAGGAGGATAGAAATTTAATTCTAAAGGATTTCAATTTCCGCAGGATGCAATCATAAACTAAAATAAATGAAATCAGCTTAACCAATTCGAGATACATTCGGATCTGTGAATTGATGTGAGTTCAGTGAGATGTGTGTTTGCCGCGTCGAGAGAGGATGTCTTTTAGCTATATGATTGTATGTGTGTGTATATATATTAGAATATTGAATTCAATTTGATTCTAAAGCATTCGTGCAGAAAAATGTACCGGCATCTCAAGTCCCCTCACTGAGGTGGCGTCACAGGTGATTCAGCAGCTGTTACACACTGATGCTTCGGATAATGGAAGCAGGGCGTGGCTGGGAGTAATGGAAGGTAAAAATTCTGTCGAATGTGTGCTGTAAGATAGATCATATGGTGTGCTTTAAGTGAGACCTGTTGCTTCTATAATTTGAACACAAATAAGCATTGGTACAGTGACTCAAAATTAAACCTTACTCTTTTTTTTCACTATCCCTCACTTTGCCTCACTCTTTTTTTGTCTCGCTCATTTTTGAATATGGGACGCAATTCTGTTCTCTCCTTTTTTAGAAAATTAAATAAAAGAAAGACATGAAATACTGAGACTCAGATAATCTCGCCCTAAAGTAACCCGCCTTCAAAATCTTCGCTTCACTGAAACCTTCTAAGGACGCATCCAATGAACGACCAAAACATAAGATGGGCACAGAAACCCGCTTTTCTTACACAAAGAATTTCTGGCCACAACTCACTTCTGTACGCGTTTTTAAGCCTCATCAAATGAGACAAAACTCATCTACTTTCCATAATACGTTTTACGACAGGCCTCTAAGCCATTGGAATACATTCATTTGGGCTCGAAAACCCTCACAATATCTTCTGTAGGAGCTGCAGGGATGAGAAATAGATTGAAACGATCGAGGGCACGTTGGTACCTCTCTATCCCACACAGCTACATCCTCCTCTGTACCATAGGAACCATTAGTGTTGCTCAATAGCATCAGAGTACAACAGTCGCGGTTGATGTTTTTTCTTCTTCGTTGTTTAGAGCTACAGTCCGGGAGGGACCTCAAGCCTCAACCAACAAGCCCTTGCAGTCAGGACAAACTTTCGATAGCCGCCTTCAGTAGCGCACATTAACTTGGTTGAGGTCCCTCTCCACTTGCCTGCGCCATTTTGTTCGAGGGCGTGTTCTGTTACGTTGCCCTAATAGTTCGAAATCGAAGACTCATCCGCATGGAGCTGTGATGTTCATTCACCCTACATAACCTAGCCAATGTCAAATGGTTAAATGGCTGGTCTGGAATGTAGTGGACCAATGACTCTCGGGTGTCGAAAATGACTGAGAACTTCGAAGGTTTCTACGTTTTGCCGACGGCAGAAGCGAAAATCAAACAAAATCCCGGTTTCATACCACACAGCCGCAGATGAACATGCCGGTAGAGACAAATCCGCTGGGCTTGAAGATGTTTGATTCTTGCAGCTACCGATGGCTTAGTCTTAAATCTACACTGTGTTGTAGAAGCAGATATAAAGGAGTTTGGATTGGGAGCCTCTAAAGTAAAGCTGTTTAATGTTTGTTATAACAGAAGGAGGCTGTGTATATACAGATCGTTTTTCCACAAGTATCAAGTGTGTCGATGCACTCAGCCAGAAGACCATTTACCACACCGGCACCGCATTGGACTAATAAGGAAAAAGTTCAGGGAGGACACAAAATTGGATTAAGGTGATGGTTGTGTAACAACTGTAAAGTGGAAGGATTAAAAAAAGAAGTGCTTCTTCTATCATCATATGTCGGACCCTAACCTGAAATGATGACCACAGACCTGTAGAGGTGCATTACCCCAACCTTCCATTATGATTATGTACAACCGTTAAATTGGTGGCCGCTAAATTGGTGCACCGCTATATATCCGAACTAAAAAATGGACAGAAACGTGTATATGCGGAAATTAAGAAAAGTTCTATTAAAAACAATTTTGATGACTTTTTGATTTCATGAAATATTAAAACAAATGGACTAGACTCATTTTAGTAATATTACGTTTGTCACTACCATCAGGATACACTTTGAAAGTGAACTTTGAGTTTCAAGTTAAAATGTCACGTTTTGATAAATTAAGTTTATTTCTTTTTCTCACTTACCTTACACGTTTTTGTGTTTTACATTCAGGAAGAGGAAAAATATTATGCTGCACCAAATATTTGTGAAATACTGTAAAGATGTATAATAGGGAGGTGGCAAGGAAGATAAATCTGGAATCATCTGAAAATATAACGAAGCTGTAAGCGTGTTTCTGAATTCAAATGTTTCTTCTGTGCTGAATACTTAAGACTCCCTCTCTTCTACACTCTTCTGTAAGTCCTGGAGAATTTGTTCTTGTGTTCTTGGGCTTTTCACATCCCTCAAAATATATCGTTATTGAAAAAATGCGCGGTCTTCAAGTTCTTCTTTCAATTGATACTCGTTCATACTCTTTTTGAATATATACAACGACACCACCTTATCTATACGAATTATTACAGCCGAAAAAAGGTATATATCCTGGAATGTTATACATAGCTTAAACAGATCGTAAACCCAAATCTCAGATATTACAATAAAGATAGCATTAAAATTAAAAACATTTACATGCGCTAGAAAATTATCAAAATTACTTCTTAAGCTACGTATATTACGTGATGTATAAGCAAAGTCGATGGCTGAGGATTAGCGTAGTTTTTTGCATAAGGCGGGTTTAGGTTCATTGCTTATTTCTAAATTTTAAAAGTGGTTGAGGTCATCAAAGCACCTCATTTTGAACGCAGCCTCACCTTCATTTTTCCGCAAAAAAATTATGTTATTCCTCAACCATATATATTTAAAATTCTTTTTTTCTTTAATTCGCTTTGAATGATTCAGATGAATGGTTATGACGTTGGTGGTGGTGGCGGCAGCATTCTTCTTTGTCACTTTCTTGACGTGAAGAGAGTCAATGTCACGTTCATCAGTTTCGTAACCACCATCACGAACAATTTTCAGTGCTGCTTGCATTGCAGATGAACTGTCAACGTTTGACACATTGAATATGTCGATGGCATTGGCTAATCTTGGCTGCTCTACTGTGTTTATTCGCGTTTGCAGCAATTTTATGTTTGTCTGATGGTTTTCTTCTTTAAGTGCATTTATTTCTAATAAAAATTGTTCATTTACATGTTTTAATTCACTTAAGTAATTTTTGAGTTCATTAAGTATCATTGCCATTATGTTTTAATTTTCACGTTCCTGTTGTTGATTGTCTATTTTGTTCTTTGGTGGGAGCGGGAGGGGTATATTATCGGAGTGAAGAGAGTTTCTACGCGAGGTAGTGCACTGAGAGCATCTCCAGGTTTTGCGGTTTTTTTTCATATACTCGAGATCAGCACTCAACACATTGACACGTTTCGCTTGAAACAGTTTTTTGCAGTCATTGCACTCAATTTTGATATCACCTCTCTCAACTTTTTTTGCACATAGACAAAACATTTTTATGTTTCTTTTTTTTCTTTTTGTTTGTGATATGCGATGTTTATGTTTTGCAATGGTGAACTTTACGAATTTCTTCGGAACACTTCTTACTATTTTTTGTATATACTTATTTCAATTTACTATTTTCTAGATTTAATTGTCTGGAGCGTTTGATTTTGCCCTCTGATTCACTTACTTACTTCTAGTACTAATTGTCTATAAAAAGCTTCTTAAAAATAGCTGTTCGAAGTCAGCAAAAAACTGTAGGTCATTTCTTCTTCAATTGCACGCACAACACGAGTAATTGCTGAAGAAGCTATGCCCAGATACCTTGCCCACTGTAGTCCCACTTGTTATTGGTACTTTTAAATAAAATTGGTTCTCGAAAAAGAATTTCCTAATTTATATTAAATTGAGAAAAATAAGACATGATTGCCAAACTTTCTTGATCTATTGTATGACATGTAAGTCAAAAGATATTTGAAAATAGTTCGAGGTCTCGTTTCGAGCTTTTGTGTTTTCGGCAACCGTTAAATAGATAATAGGATTTAAAGTGTGAGCTCTCTTTCACCAGTTTTTACAACAATGAGAAACATTTCTGATGGAAACTTTTAAGAAAAAGTGATTCGAACATTACGCTCCGAATCGTTATTGACAAAAATAATGAATGTTGAAGATCAAAGAACTCTCAACTGTCAATGTTTTGATTTTAAGTGTAGAATACTTATTTTGCTTCTTACAAATGGCAGCACATATTCTTAAACCGACTCCTGAGTGAATCCCATCCCGCGGCCAACCAGTTCGGTTTCAGAACGGGGCATGATACCATAGATGCTGCGTCAAAGCTGGTTTCCGACTGAAATCCAAGACCCAATGCAGGGGTGCATGTCTGATCGACTTGGAAAAGGCGTTCAACACTGCTTGGTTAGAAGAACTTTTTCTAAAGCTGATCAGACTTGGCATAAGTAAACACAAAGTACAAAGTTCGTTGTGAAAAATGGTAACGTGAAGTCTACCATGCTTTTCGATATGTCTGCAACAGGGGACACTCGGTTCCCCAACCTTGTTCGCTATATTAACTAGCGATTTTTTGTACTCCATGCCGCATATTAAAGCGTACGCCGATTATCTGGTAGCGTACAGATCAGCGCCAAAGGTCGATGTCATCAACATTCTGTTGCAACATGACTTCCAAAAGATTCTGCAATATTGTGATACCTGGAAATTAAAAATTAATTTCAATAACTGCGAGACTATCCCTTTTAAGACCCCGCTGTCCAAGGCCTCAAGGACCACGAAGTTAAACTGGCGTAAGTTCCGCATTGTTGACCCACAGGGAGAACCGTTAGCTGTGAAAGGCTTGTTGAGGTACTTAGGGGTTTGGTTGGGCTTTGAAAAACTTGTAGATGCTGCCCTAAAGAAAATCAAGAAAGCCTTTGCAGTGGCAAGAAGGTTGTTTTACAGCAACCAACTTTATACCAGGGTAAATGTAATATGCTATATAGCTCTCATCCGACCAATGATGGCGTACGCTTGTCCTGTGTAGTTAAACATGAGTGCTTCTCAGATGGAAAAGATGAGGCTGTTTGAGAGGCAGGGTCTTCGGACCTGTCACAGGTTGAATCGAATCCACGAATCCAAGCACCAAAAAATTCTATCCCAACGATGTTTTATACCACGAGCCAAATCTGAGAAGGATTGAGAATTTCATAATAAACCTGATTCGAAGGCACGTTGCACGGGCGTTGACTTCTCCTAACAGCCTGATCTTCAGGGTTTATTACCCCAATATTTTGTATTTTGAGAAGGTACGGCGAAATAGATTTATTCCACCTGAGGCATTCCTATATTTGGATATGATGGGTCTCGTTGAGGACAGGCAGCGATGCCCCATAATCTTCCACGTCGCACGCCAAACAGTGGACCTGCATGAACCGAACGTCGCTCGCAGCCGCGAGGATCTGCTTCGGTTCAGTAGAGTGAGACAGGAGGAAAGAACGTCGCCTGTACTGGTGGCTTTGTTAAACTTGGAACTGAACACTGGCTGTGATACAGCCAATGTTCACTCAAAATGGGGGAACCAAACTTGTCGCAGGAATATCAATATTCACTTCGAAAAATTAATCTTTCCTAATGCACTGCTATTACCGCAATATGTATGCGCACCCCTTCCCAAATCAATTAAGTGAAGTGCTTCCTCAGTCCAAATTTCGCCCTCAAACTCTCAGTTGGGATTCTCATGCCAAGAGACATGACACCGGACAACAGCAACAAAGCCCTCGTCCGTAGGTTGCAAAGAGCGCTTTTCTTGTCAAAAATAATCGGTCTGTGCGATTTCACTTACAACGAAGCCGAACAAAAATTCAAGAAAAGTCTACGACTTACGAAGTACAGTCGCTTTTTGAAGACCCTCTGGAGCTTCTCAGCTATTGCGGTCGGTTTCATCGTGTGGATGATTTATAAATCTGTAATGCGTCTTACATGGACCAATGGACTGCAAGTGGCTTGTATATCAGTTGCGAACATGTGTCAACTCTGGCTGGGAGTAACCGCAGTATTCTACAACCACGCATTCAATAATGCGCTTCAACTGCGCTTGCTGAATGCACTTATCAAGTTCAACCGAAACCTCAGACGGCTAGTTAAGTGGAAGTCACTGTCAAATCATCGCTTCCACACATTCACTGCGATTCGCCTCCTGGTTACCATTGCGGAGTTTTTTCTTCTCTACGATCGTCCCGAAAACGTGCACTTCTCTTTCGTAGACTGGGAGACGATGGTGGTCTGCAACAGGATTGTCATGATGGCATCGTTCCTTGAATGGAATGCGATCCAGATGCATCTCACGGACTTGATGGACGCGCTTAATGAATTCGTGGCGATGAAAGGACGACACTTCAGCGCGAAGGACGTCGACACGCTGTCAAAGCTCTACATTCGACTGTTTCATCTGAACCAGGCCTCCTGCAGATACTTTCAGACGTTTGCTCTGGCCACATGCGCAAATCTATTTCGAACCATTGTCATGGCATTTTACTTTTTTCAGGCCGTAATTTTTGTTGTTCGAAGGCGATGGCAACTGTCCTACTCAGTGCCCACGTTTAAGTTGTTCATGATGCCGGGCGTGACGCCGGCGATTGACTTTGCTGTGTTCTGCATCATGGCCGAGTATTTCTTCAAGTCGGCGAAAATGTTTCGAAGCATCCTTTTTCAGCAATCGATCAAGGCCAGAGGAGACGAGTCTGTTCGGCGAACGGTAAGGCAATTGTTAACAGCGATTCTCTTTAACGAATTGTGCGCTTAACAGGTGGAAACAATTCTCAGACAATCGAGTTGGGAGCAGTTCAAGTTTATGCCGATCACAGGCGGGAGTATTTCACGGGCGAGCATATTTTTACTGCTCGAATGGGCACTTCGTCTCACGATTGCTTGTCTCATGTTTGATACGCAGCAGTCCATTGAGCGATATCTCATGGTAAAGAAGAGGAGTAACTGGCATCGGCTTGACTACTATACTGCATGCACTTTCCTTGGTATCGGATGTGTTTTATTTCACAAAGTCATACGATGGTGTACTTCGGGGGGGATGAACAGTAGATAGGAGCTGGAGGGTATTGCTGGATGGAGGGAGACCTCGTTTCAATCACAGGAAATAAAAAATCGAAATTTTGAAATTGTTTGTTTTTTACTAAAGGGTGTTTCAACAAGGACTTGACAACTTTTTTTTTTAAAAAAACGTAAATCCTTGGACATGTTTCAAAAGCTTTATTATCGGCTTGAAGTTTATTGAATATTTATGACTGGAAATCGTCTTCGTTCATTTGGCCACCGAGGGTAACGTTTGGAGCGGTCGATTCGTTGGACCCAATTTTCAACGACTCGACCACTCATTCGGTCGAAACGGCTGCTGTCTCGTATTTAATGTTGGCTCTGAGCTCTTCAAACGTTGTCGGCTTGTTGGCATAAGCCAATGGCTTAACGTAGACTCACAAAAAATAGCCAAGCGGCGTTAAATCACACAAACGAGGCGACCAAACGCCTGGCCCGCTTCTTGAGATAGCGCCGTCATCATACCTAGTCTTCAGTAAATCGATTGCAATGTGTGCCTTGTGCTGGCACCATCCTGTTGAAACCACACTTCATTCATATCCATATCATCTAATTCGGGGCATAAGTGGTCGGTAAACACGGCGTCAGATCGCTGGTAATTCACAGTAACGTACGATGAAATTCATCGTATTAGCGCATCTTCGGAGAACGTATCTTACTTCAAATGGCCATTCGGCTTCAATTCATGAGGGAGCTTGGTCTGGTGTGTGTACAAACCAAGATCCTTAGGCAAAATATGGCATAATGTGGTGTAAATGGTGTCCAATACTTGAGAACGCCTCACACTGGTGCCCTTGTATGGGGAAAGTGGAAATAAATTTGAACCGGTTGACTGATCTTGGTGAAATTTGCAATATAGCTGTTAAGAAATTGGTTGATATATCATGAAGGATAACGGAGAAATCTTAAATTGAAAGTTGTGGCACCACTGTGCGCCGCAGCTGAAAGAAAACGTAAAATGAAATAATTTCGTCGGCCAAGTGGTATTTTGTATTTTATTTATTTGGTATTTGGTTTTCGATTCTACCTACTTGAGAATCTAGAATTCCAAAATTTTGTTGACTTCTAATGAGCCGTTTCGATGTACGACTAGCCTAAAGTTGGGACTTTGAAATTTTAAAAATTCCGCTTTTTTGCTCTTCCTTCAATACTTCATATAAAGTGTTACAGTGATCGGATTTAGTTAAAATATGCGCCGTTTTGTTTAATAATCTGTTTCCATCTAGAAGGTAACTTCATAATACCCCCTCGTAGAAGCCCTCCTCCTTATTTGCGAAGAACTTGGACAGCCACTTTTAACAATCCTCTTTTGAGTTCAACTTCGCCCTTCAACAAGGGCGTTCGCAATGGACAGAAACAGGTGGTAGTTACTTGGCGCCATGTCCGGGCTATATGGTGGATGCGATAAAACCTCCCATTCGAGGTCCCGTAGCTTCTGACGAGTCATCAACGAAGTGTGTGGTCTGGCGTTGTCCTGGTGGAACACTACACCCTTCCTGTTGGTCAATTCTGGACGCTTCTGGTCGATCGCCTGCTTTAAGCGGTCCAGTTGTTCGCAGTAGATGATAAAATTAAGCGTCTGGCCATATGGGAGTAGCTCATATTGATGATTACCTTCCAATCTCACCAAGCACACAGGAAAACCTTCCTGGCCGTCAATCCCGGCTTGGTCACTGTTTGGGACAATTCACCGGCCTTCAACCACGACCGTTTTCACTTGATATTGTCGTTTGTGATCCAATTTTATTCGGCAGTCACCATCCGCTTCAAAAATGGGTCGAGTTCGTTCCGTTTCAGCAGCATATCGCAGGCGTTGATTCGGTCCAGAAGGTTTTTTTGCGTCAAATCATGCGGCACCCAAACATGGAGCTTTTTTTTGTATCCAGCCTTCTGTAGATGGTTTGAAATGGTTTGGTGACTAACTGCCGGTCTAACTCGATGGTTTCCATGATTCTATCATATTTCGTCGTCACAGGTCTTCCGCCGGTTGGCTTATCCATGGTGTCGTTTTCACCGGCTCTGAATCGTCGAAATCCGCGGTTCGAGGTAGAGTGCCATTCCCCGGTTCGAAGTAGAGTGCCATTCCCCGAAACACCATTAAACTTTTTTCTAGCAGATTTGCCTTCACGAAGGAAAACTTTAAAAAAGCGCGAATTTCGACGTTAGTGAACTTCATGTTTACATCTCTATAACTGTTGAACGCAATCTCCAAACTTGTAGGTTATGTTAAGACCATTCAAATGATGTATAGTATTGCCAGATACGAGCTCTGTAGCGCTTTGTACTGCCGGAAAATTCAAAAGACAAAAAGGCGGAAGGGATATATTTGACAACCTTATATTTTTTTTATGCAATTGAACAAGAAAAATGCGTTTGGTTTCACTTAACATTACTCCGTTATCCTTCATGCTATATATATGTGGACAGTAGAAGGGTCTTATAACACAGATACCATATTCCAAATTTCAACAGGATCGGATCGACTGGTTCAAAAGTTACAAATTTATTTCCGCGTTCCCCATGCAAGGGCACCACTGTGTGCCATGGAAATTCGACCTTTTCTGCGGCCGTTTGGTTTCACTGACATGGCAACATCACACAACGAAGAATCACATTTTTGCACTAAGCTTGTTATTGCCTGTCTACTAGGACGGTCACCGATTCCGAGTTTCGATAGAAAATTTTTATAATTTGCAGACGCTGCTTGTTTGTTTACTTTCCCATGAAGAAAATGTTGAGTTACCTGAAGAAATGGACAGTGACAGTTTGATGAATAGTGAAGGAGGGCGTTCACAAATTAAATTCAAAGTTGTGAGGTGCCTATTGAAAATCCTTTTACTTCATCTTTCAGTTATCGTTTCTTCCCGAAAGTGAGTAATGGTCAAAAATTTCTTAAAAGTTTCTGCCTCTAAAGAGGAATCCAATTAATAACATTAATTAATTTAATGTTATTTAATATAATTAAAAATTAACAATAGCAAATCAATGTTTATGGACGGAGGAATTGCCACTCAACCACAATGGTCGCAATTAGCTCGACTTCCCCAACAATTAGGTCAAGTGCTTCGTCCACCTCCTCACTGGATGTCACCCATCCACCTCCCAGTGCTAAATCGGAGTTCAAAGTCTTCAAACATGTCGGGAATTAACATCAACGTTGTCTACAAACTGGAAAGAGCCTTTGGCTTATCCAAAATAATAGGCTTGTGCGACTTCACTTACAGCGATACCAAGCAAAAGTTCATTAAAAGTGAACCCCTCGGGATATACAGTCGTTTCGTGTCGGGTCTCTGGATGTGTTCGCTTCTGCCGGTGGGCTGTGTCTTACTTCTACATGCGGCCGGTGCAATAACAACTTACGAGCAGCCGCTGGTGCAATGGTTAAGCATATGTGCTGCTAATATATGCCAGCAGTGGGTGGGGGTCACGGCAGTACTCTACAATCACATCACAAATAGGGAGCTTCAACTTCGCATAGTAAACGCGATCCTGAAGTGCAATCGAAACCTCTTAAGACTCATCAAGTGGAAATCCTTGCCGAGCAAGCGTTTTCAGACATTTACCGCCATTCGCATCATATGGACCCTGCTGGACATTTACCTCATTTACGACCGTCCTGGAAAATTAATTTACTCCTTCATTGACTGGGAGTGGCTTATAGTCTGCCACAGGGTCGTCAATATGCTTTCATTTCTCGAGTGGCACTTTATACAGGCACATCTCACGGCGTCGATGGATGCACTAATTGAATTCCTAGGGACGGAGGGTCGCAGTCTTTCCGCCAGGGATTACCACAAGCTATCCAAGCTGTACACTCAGCTGATCCATCTGCAGCAGGACGCCTGCAGATACTATCAGCCGTTTGCGCTCGCTACATACGTTAACGTCTTTCGCACCGTAGCCTTGGCGTTTCTCACTTTCGATTCACTCCTTCTTCCTGAGCCAAGGAATGTGCGATTCAGATTAGCTGGGTACACGTTCAAGCTGTTCATGCTGCCAGGCATAACGCCAACAATGGACTTTGCTGTGGTGTGCATCATGGCGGAGTTCGCCTCGCAGTCCGCGAAAATATTCCGGCGGATCCTCCTCCAGCACTCACTGAAGGCAGGAGGAGACGAGTCTATTCAGCGAGTGGTAAGATGGTATAATGATGATGATTCTTAGTGACGTGAACTTTGCAGGTTGAGATTATACTGAGGCAGTCTAGTTGGAAGCAGCTGAACTGGATTCTGGTCACTGGATGCAGCATGTCTCGAGCGACTGTGTTTTTACTGCTGGACGTGTCTCTACGTTTGTCATTCGCTTTCCTCATGTATGACGTTGGCAAATTATTTGTGGTCACCGATGTGCAGCAGGCGGTGAATAGCTTGAACCGGACTAACTTTTACGCCTTTTGCGCGATCTTTGGCATCGGATGCTTAACGTGTCACAAGATCATCGCCTGGTGTGCCTCGCGTCTGGCCTAGGGAGTGTAAATTCTCTATTTATTTTTTTTCCTCCATGCTATTTATATATTTAATTTTTTTTATTAATTTCAGTCATTTCATTCATTTCATTCATTTCATTCATTTCATTCATTTCATTCATTTCATTCATTTCATTCATTTCATTCATTTCATTCATTTCATTCATTTCATTCATTTCATTCATTTCATTCATTTCATTCATTTCATTCATTTCATTCATTTCATTCATTTCATTCATTTCATTCATTTCATTCATTTCATTCATTTCATTCATTTCATTCATTTCATTCATTTCATTCATTTCATTCATTTCATTCATTTCATTCATTTCATTCATTTCATTCATTTCATTCATTTCATTCATTTCATTCATTTCATTCATTTCATTCATTTCATTCATTTCATTCATTTCATTCATTTCATTCATTTCATTCATTTCATTCATTTCATTCATTTCATTCATTTCATTCATTTCATTCATTTCATTCATTTCATTCATTTCATTCATTTCATTCATTTCATTCATTTCATTCATTTCATTCATTTCATTCATTTCATTCATTTCATTCATTTCATTCATTTCATTCATTTCATTCATTTCATTCATTTCATTCATTTCATTCATTTCATTCATTTCATTCATTTCATTCATTTCATTCATTTCATTCATTTCATTCATTTCATTCATTTCATTCATTTCATTCATTTCATTCATTTCATTCATTTCATTCATTTCATTCATTTCATTCATTTCATTCATTTCATTCATTTCATTCATTTCATTCATTTCATTCATTTCATTCATTTCATTCATTTCATTCATTTCATTCATTTCATTCATTTCATTCATTTCATTCATTTCATTCATTTCATTCATTTCATTCATTTCATTCATTTCATTCATTTCATTCATTTCATTCATTTCATTCATTTCATTCATTTCATTCATTTCATTCATTTCATTCATTTCATTCATTTCATTCATTTCATTCATTAAACTTAAATGAATCATTTATTCATTCAGTGGATAAATAAAAATGAAGCTTTGTCATGGCGTTGAATGTATATTTTCGTTTTTGTGTGGCCATGCGGTGTCTCTAAGTAAGTTCTTCCCCAAACTTTGTCCCTTTCTCGATAAATTCATGGCAAACAACTCTGCTCGTACCAATATCACGTCGCTACGGCGATAGAAAAGCAGCAAAAATCTCTTCTCCGAGAATGATGAGGACACTCAAGTGCTCTCAATCGATGAAGGGACTCCCTACCGAGATACACAATTGGCTTCTGTCCGGTAAAGTAGCCTCTTGGCAGAACAGCAGAAAGAAATGACTGCCTCGGGTTGCATAACCTCTTCACTGCTGTCCATTGAAACCTAGTTGGCACGACTCTTTTCAGTTTTCTTTCAGCTTTCGCTCTCCTGCACTTGAGGAATCCCTTAATCCGGCTGCTGACTCCGAACAAAGTTAATTTTTCAAGTTCCTACCAACCCCCGACACAGAAGTTAATGAACAGCGCAGTCCTGAATGGGTTCATTGGATTTCATCGTGCATTCCCTCGCAGGAGTGGGTGTGCATATTGGGCTGCGCCGCTGCTTTCCTCGAGCACGTCCCAGATTGCGTTGTTGGGGCGCTTCTATCGTGCTTATTATCACGCTGTTAACTTGTAGCAGTACACGCAGCATGCGCTATTCTTGTACTTCTCCTTCGCTGCAAAACACGATCCCAGTGCAAGAGCGTGGGGTGTGGAACTTTAATTGAATGGAAATACTTTTTGCGTCTTATCGTTCCGACTGGGTGGTGCAAGTCGCAGGAAGCACTAAGTTCCGCAGCGGGGCGGACACGGTGAATGGCGGATAATTGAAGATCTGATAAGTGAGAAGTGCGGGCGAAAGGAGAGGAGTTTCACAAGAAGTCTTACCCTAGGGGCTGAAATGCAAAATGAAAGCAAACCAGAGTTGGTTAGTGGATGAATGGTGTTGCTTACAATATGGCGGTAGCGCATCAAACAAGTTGAATTTAATGATCCATGTTATGCCCGAAAAGCATGTGCGGTACTGATGCAGGAAATTTTGATTTTCGTCATATTATTTTAGACAAACATGTCAAACGATCTTAAGCTCTTTTAAGGGTTTTTGCTGTTTAAGGACTGTTTTCGATTTTGTTCTTAAAGTGCTGAACAAGATTAATTGACAAGATTGGACACTCTATGAGTCGCCTGTCCGTTGTGCTTATTTTAAGCTCTGTATGCACTGAAACCAGAGCTCACCGGGCCCATTTGCTTACGATAAGGAAGCACATAGTCCAAACGACTGAGAACGACGAGTTTCAGATAAAGGCACTATAGTCTCTTCACTACGCGCTGTATGTTGTCTAACCGTTGGAGCTTCATCTACTAAACTGGTACTCAAATTTGAGAATGGTATTGGCCGTTGCGCGTTCCCAACTGGCCGTCATAAAAGCTTTCACGGCATTTGAAAAACAGGCAGAGCAAGCTAATCTTAAATGCAGTCAAAACAGAATTTTCACCCATCGTTTCGGGGAATACTGGTAAATCGTTGACAACAATAATTTTGAGATAGATACTCTGCGTGTTACATCGGGATGTGGATGTAGTGTGGAATGCAAACTATCGTCGTCTGTGCTGATTCGGAACGAATGGACAACAACGCTCCAGGTTCAAGGAGAAGAGGAAGGCCGAACCTGGAAATTGCGTGCCATCAACAATGGAAGACAACTTAAGCTCAGGCTTTGACCCTTCGCGGGTTGTTAAGATAGTTACTAAGTAAGTACTGAAAATAGTGGTTCAATATGTCCACTCGAATTGCATGTTTATCAGAAAATACAGATTTTCGTAATTCGGTTAGGCAATTTGGAGATATTGTAGTCGTGTAAGTGTCTTCATGATAACTTGCCAAACAATAGTGAATAAAAATGAGAAAGTAGTTCGATGGCAGTAACGCATTGTCTGTCAAAAAACTCGTATTGAAAACCAAATCTTACGATAAATCACGTGATATATGCATTTCCATTCAATAGCATTAGGGTCCAGTTAAGACAAACCTCGTTGCTGCTTCATAGCTTATGAAGCACACTGAAGCATCTAACCAGCGACCTGTTCACATGTTTGGTACATTTCAATAGCTATAGTCCAAAGACTGTTCTTCTTGGCACGTGCAACATTCTCTGCAAATACGGATATTTTACTTGTAAATGACGACAAAAGGTCGGTCAATATCAGTCAATCTTAGAATGTTCCTCAAAAATTGGACCCATTGCAACGGACTGGACTTACGGCAATAATGTGCAAGACAAGTGTACATAGTCCAAAATGTGCTGTAAATGCTAATCCCAACCCTAAACTGCTGGGATTAGTGCAGTGTACGAGTACTATGAGCTGCTAAAACCAGGCGAAATCATTGATAGCTACCGTCTCGATTATCACTAATGTGTTTGAGCAGTATATTACATGAAAAACGGCCAAAAACGATCGAAAGGCATTACAAGATGATCGAGAAAGGTTAACCTTCTTGGCCTACGTCGCTGTAGCGGTCAAAAACTACTTGAAAACTCTGAAACAGTATATCTTACCTCAACCGCCGTATTCTCCAGTCCTAACGCTCCTGACTATTGGCCTTTTTGACGGGTGTAAAACTATTAAGGGTGTCACCGGTGTGGGTCCTTTGAAGAAATCGAAGAATGTCTCAATGATTGGACTCAGTTTTTATAGATGGTATTTGAAAATGAATTTAATAGAGATACGAAAAAATAGTCGCAAAATACTTAGGAGACGGACTATACTTTGAGTGACGTATTTTTACGTCAAAAAGCAAATTTTTTGAACACAAAAATTTGTACTTTCAGTAGCTGAATATCCACCGTCGGCTTACATGTTCAAGGACCGGTGACTGACAACAAACAGTTATAAAATCTGTACTGACAGCAAAAAAGGTAATGCTGAGTGTTTATTGAGTGGTGGTGGGTGGGTGGGTGGGGTGGAAATTGTTTATTATGAGCTGTTAGAACGTGGCGAAAGCCTCAATTCGTGCCATTGCTATGATAAATCGCCCGTTTAAAAGCATCAAGAAGTAGAAGAAGTAGTAAAGTAATAATTTGCTTATTACAAAGTGACTTAGACAAAATTGAATGATTTTGCGATAACTGCAACTTAAAGATCAAACAATGGTTTTGAGAACCCCGCTGTCGAAGGCCTACAGAGACACGAAACGAAACTGTTGTAAGATCGGTACAGTTGACAGCTGTTAGCGGTGAAGGACGTAGTAAAATATCTTGGAATGTTAGTTGAAAATAAGAGCACACTTGTTGACTAATTGATGGTCGCGGACAAAATGATGATAAGTCCCTCCCAAATGGAGAAGATGAGAGTATTTGAGGGGCAGTGTCTTCGGGACTGCCTCTTCTTGCATAACGAGGCAAACCTGACAAGGATAGATAAAATTATTATTTATGTTGATTTGAGGTCACATTGAAAGAGCTATGACTTCTACCTACAGTCTAATCTTTGGGGCTTATTGCCCCAACATTGTGTACTATTAGAAGGTGCGCCTTAAAAGCTTTATCTCGCCCGCATCATTCCTCTATTGTGATATGAATGCTCTGATTCAAACAATTGGCAGTTTTAAAGAATCAAAAATAAGCGACCAGAATTGGCCAACACAAAGAAAGTTGTTTTCCATCATGACAATGCCAGGGCTTACACCTCTTTGATGACTGGCTAGTTGAGCGAGCTTGGTTTAGAAGATTACATGCGTTCACCGCTTGCTGACTTTGCACCCTTCGTTTGGTTTCTGTAAAACACTATTAATTGTCTAAAAATAGCCAACTGAAGAGCCGTCACTCAAATTTTGTGATAGGACATAGATGTTCATGGTGAAAAATAGATTCGCAGAGATTTTAAGCCCTTCTTAGTCAATGATGAAAGACAGACTAAATTAGTCTTGTCTTAGATTGTCACTGCCACAAATAGGGAAAAGCATATAACAGATCACATAATAAGTCCCGAGATATATAGGGGGCGGCACGCACGTATTTTACAATGTCCAGTCAAGCCAGTTGTCAATCAATAAGTGAAGTCTACAGAGCGTTGCATGCAAAGTATTCGTATAGTACAGTGAGTGCTTTAGTAAAAGGAGTTCATTTGGAAGCATATAGTTCCGTCGACGGAACTTCAAAGGCTATATGCTTCCGAACGAACTCCCTTCACTTTATCGCGTTATTGCTTCTTTTATAATTCGCGTGAGCCTAAGGGAGTGTGACTGCGATTAACGTTTAGATAATAGGAGTTAAGTCAGCTCTGGCCGATGATATAGGGAAACAGAGGAAGCGGACGCATCGATGCACATTGGTCTTAAATGTCTGGGGAAGAGCATTTCAAATTCGTGCGCTGTAAAGAACGAGTCTCTAAGCTTAGTCTCCCAAAGTAGGCTTCAGTGTGAGCTAATGGATATTCTGAGGGAGGAGTGTATTGCTGGAGAATTCTTGAAGGGCAGGAATGCGCGTAGAGATGGGGCTTCAATGCTTCGTTTTGATGATTCACGCCTTGTATGTTACGATGCTTCGGATGCCTCATGTGAATAATGCGATTCTGAGCTCCGAGTGTCTCGGGCAGTTCCAGATAATTATGCGGAGGCCAAAGCCCTAGATTTTACAACGTACACGAAAGTCGACCCAAATAAGACCATTCATGCCATTTAAACCAAAAATTTGGCTACCACTCATGTGGCGAAAATGAATAATTAAGGAATACCAGAAGTTATGGGCACAAAAATAATAGTTTTGTGGGCCGTGAATTCGGTCATGGACACTACAGAAATATATACCCACTCCACTTTAAAAAAAAATTCCAATTGAGCGTTGAAACGCACACAAACGATGCCCATTCCTAAAATTCCCACTTTCCAAACTTTACCCATTCCATCGCTTAAGCAGAATGAAATACCATATTTTTTTGACCAGCCAAAATTCACAATTACCAAGCTGGAATTTTCGCGGAAAATTTCCGCCGTCCAACTGACACGAGCCAGTGACGGGCCGCAGTCGAAAAATTCATTTCAATGTCCCCTCGCAAACAATTGCGTTTTTTTTGCCGTCGTCTGGCCGAAAATTCAATTTTCTGAACTATCGGAAATGGCATAAATATTTAGAAAGCAATTTGTGTCTCCTAATAAAAATTGCATTCGCAGCGCAGCAAGCCATGCCATTCGGACGGTAATTGACCGAGTTGCGATTCCATAAAGTTTCCATACCTCGTGCCCGTTTGTCCGTGTCCAATCTGCTGGGGGGTCGTGTTCGGCCCAGGAGGCTGGCTTATTTATTTTGTTTACAGTTTTTTTCCGCTCAAACTGGCAGAAACCACTTAATTTGGAGTGAAATTGGAAACAAAAAAAAAAAAAAAACCGAACACCAAGGCCTGCATGTGGCAGAGTTAAACACGGAGGGACGGCGGCAGTCACCGTGTCCGTTCACAATGGGGTGTTGTCTAACCGAAAATTTTCTAAAAACTGAAGCCACCATGCATAAATGAAAATGTCCCAACCGCGCACACATACACACGTCGCACCATCTGTGCATCTGTGGCATATGATGACGCGCGGGGCCAAAGTAAAGAGCACGTCTCCACCACTCCGTGTCCAGTAAAGACACACAGCGTCCCATTCTGTTGGGAGTTCGTATTCGTTCCCCATAGTGTTTGGTGTCGGTTTTTGGTGTCCGGCGATGCGAGTTAGCTCTTTGTTTGGCCAGCGAAATAGTAAAAGTTCGCAGATTAACTCTGGCGGAAGTTTGGGCAACTATTTCGTTCGACATTCCAGTGCCTGATAGTTGGACCATGGAGAATAGGGAAACAAAATAGTTTTCAAATGTGAACTGTATTCTTTTTTTAAGGACTCTTCTGCGTGTTTTTTTGAGCCTCTCTGAGAGGGTGTACGTGATAGTTTGCAAAAGCATGTGCAAAGATGAAAACCACAGAAGTATCAGTTCAGCGTTAACGAAAGCTGTTTGTTTTTGAAGCAATTTCACAAATGGCGCAGGGGATGGTGGTCCAATCTGAAGCAATCCTATCTGCGAAGTTTGTTGTTTACAGCACTGTTGCAGGATATCAGTCGTCAGGGGGCAGTTGTTTACAAATATTTTCACTTTACGGAATAATCTGAATCTTCTTCTTCTTCTTCTTCGGATGGCGCTACAGTCCGGGGTGGACTTGGGCCTCAACCAACATGCCTCTCCAGCTAGCACGATCTCTTGCCAGCTGCTTCCAGTTGCGCACTCCAAGTTGGTTGAGGTCCTTTTCCACTTGTGTGCGCCATCTCAATCTAGGACGTCCTCTGTTGCGTTGTCCCTGTGGTTCGGATTCGAAGACTCTTCGGGCCGGAGCAGTGTTGTCCATCCGCTCTACATGGCCTAGCCACCTTAAGCGTTGTATCCGTAGACGCTTGACTAGGTTCATGCCGCCGTACAGCCCATACAGTTCGTGGTTGAATCTTCTCCTCCAGATGCCATCAACGCAAACAGGACCAAAAATCGCACGCAGAACTTTTCTCTCGAACAGACCAAGGGCTTCCTCATCCGCTTTTAGTAACGTCCAGGTTTCTGCGCCGTAAAGCAGGACAGGGATGATCAAGGTGTTGTACAAAGTTACTTTGGTCGTTCGGGAGAGGGCTTTATTACTCAATTGCCTCTTAAGCCCAAAGAAACAGCGATTGGCAAGAGTGATTCTGCGCTTGATTTCGGTACTGATGTTATTGTCCCTATTCACCGCGGAGCCGAGATAGACGAAGTCCTTAACTACCTCGAAGTGTCTGCTGCCCATAGTGACGCTCTGTCCGAGACGTCGATGTTCTGCGTCCTTCTTCGATGACAGCATATACTTAGTTTTGCCCTCGTTTACCACCAGTCCCACTTTAGCCGCTTCCGCTTCGATGCTAGCAAACGCCTCATTGACGGCTCGCTGAGTTCGGCCGATCACGTCAATGTCATCCGCATAAGCTAGCAATTGAACGGACTTGTGGAAGATCGTGCCTCTGGTGTTGACGTGTGAGTTACGCACGATCCCCTCAAGAATGATGTTAAAGAAGTCGCATGACAGCGCGTCGCCTTGTCTAAATCCTTTTTTGACATCGAAGGTCTCGGTGAGTTCGCTACCGACCTTGACGGAGCAGCGAGAGTTCTCCATCGTCATCCTACACAATCTGACGAGTTTGGTAGGGATGCCAAAACTAGACATGGCACTGTATAGCTCGTCTCTATGCACGCTGTCATACGCGGCCTTGAAATCGACAAATAGATGGTGGGTGTCGATTTGTACTTCTTGGGACTTCTCCAGGATTTGCCGCAGTGTGAAGATCTGGTCGATTGTGGACTTCCCTGGCCTGAAACCACACTGATAAGGACCTATCAGGTTGTTGACGAACGGTTTCAGGCGCTCACACAATACGGCAGAGAGAATCTTATATGCGATATTAAGGAGACTGATCCCTCGATAGTTGGCGCAGTCGAAGGGGTCTCCTTTCTTGTGGACCGGACATACGATGCTGAGATTCCACTCGTCGGGCATGCTTTCCTCCGACCATATCTCACAGATGAGCTGGTGCATGCACCCAACCAGCTCATCCCCAGCCGCTTTGAACAGCTCTGCGGATAGTCCATCCGCGCCAGCAGCTTTGTTCGACTTCAGTCTCGATATTGCTATCTTGACCTCGTCGAGGTCGGGGGGACGGAATTCTTGTCCATCGTCGTCCAAATTGAGTGGAACATTCTGCCTAACAGCGGGATTTGTGTCGTCATCGCCGTTTAGGAGTCTGCAGAAATGATCCTTCCAGATTCTCAGCACCGACTGCGACTCTACCACCAGTTGTCCATTTTGGTCCCGGCAGGCTTCAGTCCGAGGTTTGTAACCGCCAGATAACTGTTTTACCTTGCGGTAAAAATTTCGGACGTCATTCCTGCCATAGCACCTCTCCATTTCCTCGACCGCGCGCTTCTCGTGCTCTTTCTTTTTTCTTCTGAGAAGCCGGTTCTCTTCCCTTCTTCTCTGTTTGTAGAGCTCACAAACAGCTCTCGTCGTTCGATGCAGCGTTGCCTTGTAAGCTTCCTGTTTGGCTGCATGCGCCTGCCTGCACTCGTCGTCAAACCATGGGTTCCTCTTAGATGGTGGCATGAAACCCAGCACATCAGTGGCGGCCTCTTTGATGGCTTCTTGACAACGTTTCCATTTGTCTTCTATTGTTTGTGCAGGCAGCGTCGAACTTTGAGACAGTTTCAGGGAGAATCGATCGGTAAAGGCTCTAGCGATCGGCTGCGATTGTAGCTTTCCGACGTCAAACCGTTTTGGCCTGTCTCGACTCCGTTGCTCCCTCGATATCCGGGTTCTTACCTTGGCTACAACAAGGAAATGATCCGAGTCGATGTTTGCACCTCGGAAGGTTCGGACATCGAGAATACTGGAGGAGTGTCTGACGTCGATCGCAACATGATCAATCTGGTTGACGGTTGATTGATCAGGTGATCGCCAGGTCCCTTTATGAATGTTGAGGTGTGGGAACCGCGTGCTGGCCACAGAGAGATTTCGCCCCGAGGCGAAGTCAACTAGCCTGAGTCCGTTTCCGGAGGTGTTGGCGTGCAGGCTGTGTCTTCCGATGACTTTAGCAAAGACTTCTTCTCTTCCCAGCTGAGCGTTGAAATCTCCTAGAACGATCTTGGTGTCGTAGCTGGGACAGCGATCGTATGTCCTTTCTAGGAGGTGATAGAAGTCTTCTTTACTGCTGTCATCTTTTTCCTCTGTCGGGGCGTGGGCGCATATGAGGCTTATATTCCCGAATTTAGCCTTGATGCGGATTGTTATGAGGCGTTCGCTTACGTGTTGGAAGCTTAAGACTTTTTGCCTAAGTCTGCCTCGAACAACAAAACCGCATCCAAATAAGCGTTTCCCTCTCTCCCTGTCATCTGAATCAACCAGTAAAAAGGAATGAAATAATACTTAGGATGACGTGTGTGTCATGTGTAAGAAACGAGGAAAAAAGAATGCCGCTGTGTGCAAAGAAACCTTTTTGCTTGGATCTCGGTGATCGAAGCAGCTGAATAGATGTCCATTTGCACGGCTGGACAAAAGGATTTCATGATAGCCGGCGTTGTGTCACCGTGAAAAGGAAACGCAGCTGAGTACATAAAGCGTACCTATCGATAAAAAGTGGATTCTGAATCGCGTGCTAATGAGTGATCTGTGGAGGCTTAGCGCGGCTAAAAGTTGAAACACTGAAACAGGAAGGATGATGAGGTAGAATCCTGGTAATAAAAAAATGGTGTGAGTTGATAAGGAAAGCTAGGTGATCCCTTTACCAATGAGGAAGTGGATATGTGGTGAACCGACTTGTTGCTTCTTTGTTCTTTCGACACCATGCAGAATGTTCCCATTGCCGTAACAGAATCGGGATGAGGTATGCCTTCATATTCTGAGCAGCTCTAAAGGGGTGATTTGGAGAGAAACTTCCGCCCTTTGTAGGCTCGCTTGGCTTACCGATGGCTTGACATTCTTTCTTCTGCCACTCTGGGATGTGAGGTCTCCTGCTTTGCGTGAGGCATATGTACTTCGCTTTATATTCTATTCTCATGATGCTGCATATCAAGTCGGTTTTACGTATAAAATAATTTCACAAGTGTTCTTGGTTCGTCTTACAGACCAGATTGTAGCTTAGAGATCACAATAAAATATTTCGGCCCCCTATCATGTTCATGGAGAACTACATGTCTTGTAGGTCGCTGATGGGTACGCCGATGAGCTAATTGGCATACAGATCAGGTCAGAAGTGCTGACTTTGACAAAATTCAAGGATCTTGCGATGGCTGCAAATGAAAATCAAACTATCCCTTTGAGAAACCCGCTGTCGAAGGCCTTAAGTGACACGAAACGAAACTGTTGTAATTTATAGTTAACCCAAAGAGACAGCTCTTAGCCGTGAAAGACGTAATAATAATAAATATCATGTAAGTCACAAGTAAAAACACACTTGTTGACTACTCAATGGTCGCGCATTTCTGACTTCTGGCTTTACCTGAGTTACTCTTCAGCTAAAGAGGACATTCTGACTACAAAAATTAGAGAAAGAGTTGCATACGTGTGTATGCAACGTATTTGACTTCTGCAGTCAACTTGATAAGCCTTTGGGGAAAATGAGGGTATTTGAGAGGCAGTGTCTTCGGAACTGCGTCTTGCCTGCGTACAAGAAATTTCATTCCAATCAGGTATTGTACAACGAGGTAAATCTGACAAGGATAGATACAACTATTATTTTAGTTGATTCGGGGTCACATTGAAAGAGCTATGACTTCTACCCACAGTCTAATATCTGGGGTTTACTGCCCCAATACTCTGTACCATGAGAAGGGGCACCTTTATAGTTTTGTCCTGCCCGAATCATTCGTCTATTGAGATATGAAAGGTCTAATCCAGGATAAGGACGGATGTCCTATCATCTTCCAAGTCACGATCAGTGCTTAGGCGACTTCAATATGAGCCAGACGTCGCTCGTAGCCACTAGGAACTTCTTTGGTTCGGTAGGGTGATCTTTGCCCCAGACAGGCCAGAGTGGTTACATCAAAACCATCCCCCGTCACCACTCATACGTCTGAAAATTATGTAAGCTCGTTAGTTGACCCTTGTGGCCAAGGTATCTGTAAGCTTTGGTAAGTTAGAAAAAAGTATACCACAGTGTCAAGCAGATATGAACATTACGTATACGTCCTGCTGCACGCGTGTGTACCACGTTACGAACACAGTCATTTCTTAGGCAGTTTAAAGAAGTTGTAAGTTTTATAATAAGTTAACCATAATGATTCAGTGGCTTGGGAAGGGACCAAAACCTAGCTTCTACAACTCGTATTGTGCGTGCTACTGTTCCATCACGAGTTTAAGAGCCAGTGCAACACCAGAAGTAATTTAATGTCCCAAATGTTTTTCTTTGTTTCTAGGCAGGCGCCCCATCCGATATGTGGGATGTTATCTTCCGAAGAAACTTGCAGCTCCAGCGTGCACGATTCACAACCCGAGATATTTGATAACGGGAAAACGCTTACATACTAAGCCACACCCTGAACACTTCAACCACTCTTCCCATGGCACTGCCGTTAGGTATTCCATGGCGGAGATGGTAAACCACTCACACTCTGCTCTGGAGGGAAGCCCTTTTTGCTTCACACTGTCTTAGTTTTCCAGTGCTCTACAGCTCTCATCATGTTAGGTATCATATTATCGGCGTTTGGGAGGTTTACCAACTCTCTCTCCTGCGCAAAGCGGCTGCAGTGAAGAAGTGCGTGCTCTGCGTCCTCCTCGGAGTTTGGGCACAGTGGCGAGTTGCCTTACAAAACCTGTGCAGACATTTTCGTTAACCGCCATGTTCAGAAAGGGGCTGTGAGAATCCGTAGTAGCACTCTCCTGCGAGAACATGCGTCCACCTATCTTTTATGGAGGCGTCACATCATGGCTTACCACATTGCTATGGATGCTGTTCGTTCTTCTCCTTTTATAATTTTGGCTTGGTGCCTGTCCGTCCTTAACCTCGTAAACTCGTCTTCATGATTGTCTATGGGTAGCATTGCTGCTATGACGAACGCCGCGTCATCGGAAATTAACCTAGAGCCACTAATTGTTCGTATTGCGCAGAGCCTGTACGCTTATGTCATCATCCATTTCAGTCGCTCTGAAGTGAGGGCTCTAGCCAAAATCAGAGGTTCATATAGGAGAACTGAAGTGACTACTCGTGAGAGTAGGATTCTGCGCGCATTACCAGGTCCATCAATATTTGTAAGGTTCAAAAGAACGTTCTTTGTAAAAGTGATGCTTTCTGACTGACATACTTTACGTATTCCCTAAAGGTATGCCTGCTCTCCAGTATTCCCCTAAATACTTTACGCACTCATAAGACCTAATTGTCTGGTCTCCAACTATGAAGTTGGCATATTTCACCTTCTTGCGACTTGTGATTTGAATTGGACAAAGTTTTTGAGCGAAAAAAAATGTCTCTTCTTCAGCGGCTACGTTTACAAAATTGCTGCAGCGAGCCACATATATAAACCAACGCATCCATAGAAAGTGACAATTTAGTGCGAATTGTGGAGTAGTGGCATCGGATGACTGGATTCTTCTTCGAACGCGCGTTACCATGTTAACGACGAACTCCGCTTCATTCGGAATGAAGCAATGCCATACACTCAACACTCATGCTATACACAACCGATCGCTCGTGCACAAAATTTTGAAATTGTCTTATCAGCTGCATTGGCGACGACAATGCGACCGCCTCGGATGTGCGATTTGTCCCCTTTAAACTTTTTTGTGGGGAGACGTGAAGGGCCGATATTATGCTATGTCAACAATTAAGAGGCGATTCGCAGTCGCCGTGGTGTAACTTACACGCCAAACATCCGCTTGCCGGATTGAACATTTTTAACGGTGCCGCCTCTTTCGAGTTGGTTGACCCACAAGCGGAATGTTCGATTCCAGGACGGGACACCTTGCATTTTTTCACGGCAAGGAGTAAGAGCAGATTCAAAGAGTATCAATTGTCTATGAAAAGCAACTCAAATCTCTCTGTTTGGAGTCGGCAAGAAATAGTAGGTTCCTTCTTCTCGGGAGAGAACAGTAGTAAGCACAACACAAGTAGTTCCTTAAGAAGTTTGGCACTTAGGGCCACAATGGTACTACTTCACAACAGAGGATATTTAGGCAGGATTACAGGCCAAAACAAAACTGAATGTACAGCATTGGGATCTGTTAGAAGCTAACCACTAAAAAGGAATGCAATTTCAGACGAACATAAAGCCAACTACACCTTCACGTCATTGTAATTGTCAAAACCACAGAAAAATGCAGTTCTCTGCTTCTTCCCCGATTTTTTAGTGATAATTACGAATATCCCTTTCCCTCAAAATTGCAAGACACCCCCGCGAATTTGCCCATAGTCCCAGACCCATTTCATTACAGAAAAAATATCCCAACCCAGCCCTCTGCAAACGCTTAGAAATAAAACTTTTATTTCACTTGGACAGAAATTAAATTTTGGGGAAAAAGATATGCAACAACAATTCATCCAATGAATTCCAGAAACTTTCTAGGCACGACCCTCTAGTTCGGTTTAGTTGGGCTGCAGGATATGTATGCGATGCCAATGCGGAGACTGGAGGACTACGTTATGCTCGGCACGTTCGAAGTGATGTGTTTGCCGGAAATTTAGTTCAATTAGTTCTCGCAGGCAACATGTATAATGGAGTAAGTCAATGCGATGCAGCATGACAAGGAAGGAGGGGGACATTGAGTTAGACAGTGACAAGGAGAAAGTGCAGAGTAATGTAAGGTGAGGTTAATGAATTTCGGAATATCAATGTCAGTCAAATTAATTTGCATCCAAGAGAGGTTTTTGTTTTTTGTCTCGACATGTGAGTGAGTGAGCAGATGCTTACAGGTGAATTTACGAGGGACGTTCAAAATATTCCCCGAATCGATATTAAGGAAGAAGCATGTTGTCTTTTAACATAATCTACAGCAATACATTTCTTTTGGGTCTAAAGATGGCGTAACTTGTATAATTCAAGCTGCTTTTAAACGTTTTGAAATGACTGCTTGAGTGACTCCCGAAGATTCTGGGAGCTCTTTTTGTGTTTAGCCACAATCTTTATAGAGCTTTCAGTTCCGTCATCTTCCGTCCTTTGCTGCCTAGGCCGTTCATCGTCTTCCAAGTCAAAATCACCACTTTGAAATCGTGCAAACCACTTTTGGCACGTTCGCGCAGTTAGCGCATGATCACCATAAACTGCCGGCAACAGTTTTCTTTATATTAAAGAAATGGAGAAGCACTCCCCTCAAACACACTTTCTCGAGCAGAAAGTTCGACATACAGCACTGTGGAGAATAATAGCACCACGTCATTCTGAAGAGCGTTTTCGTGTTCACCAGTGTTTCGAATATTTGTGGCTTTTAACTTAATCTACATATATTATTGTTGGTTTTTTAGCTACTATCTTTTTGGCAACACTGGTTTAAGCAGATGACGCACGTTTCGTGTTGCGTTTCACTGTCAAACATCTTCAGTTTGATCTATAACTCAACCATGAATCGTCTTACAAACGAACAAAGCTTGCAAATTATTGAATTTTATTATCAAAATGCATGCTCTGTTAAGAAAGTTCATCGCGCGCTTCTTCCATTTTATAGTCAGTTCATTTTTGACTCAGTGGGTACATAAATAAGCAGAATTGTCGATTGGTGACATCATTGGACCGTTCTTCTTCAAAGATGACGCGAATCGTAACGTAACTGCCGAAAGGATGTCAGACTTTTTTTTGCCCAAATTGCAAGAGCTTGACTTGCATGACATGTGGTTTTAACAAGACAAAAAATTTATAAGTGAAATTGTTGGGTATTCAAGTAAAATGATCGCACATGGCAAAAACACAAAGAAAGAAAGGCAATTATAAAAAATTCATAGATTAACTTAGAGTGCTCGCATGGAGCCAGTAAGATAGTTTTAATTAAAATAAAAGTTATTATAGCTAGTTTAAGTATTTTATATCTAGATTTAATGCAAATGAAACTCAAAATAAAAAAAAATACATTTTAAACTAAACTAACACAAAGAAAGAAAATAGAGGAACCGAACCAAAACTAACCCCCGCCAAAGAACGACAAATAGTAAGATTAGCCAAACGTAACCCGTTAATGAACGCTAGGGAAATAAAAGAGGAATTAAATTTACCCGTGGCGACAGCAACAATAAGAAGAAGTCTGGTAAAGAAGAATTTACATGCCAGGAGTTCCAGAAAAGTACCACTATTGCTAAAAATCAACCAACTAAAACGAACCGAAGTTGTGAAAGAACACCTTAACTGGGAACTTTCTAAATGGCGTAATATATTATTGACGAACGAATCCAAATTAGTTTTATTTGTTACTTTTGGGTTAGTTACGGTGTGGCCGCCTCAGTGTACAAGACAGCTATGGGATGTTGTGAAGGTTGCGTGGAAGAATATCCCTGTTCAGCTATGTCAGGCCTTAATCGACTCCATGCTAGGACGTTGTTACGCTATCCTTTAAAAAAAAGGTTACTATTCCAATGATTCTTACTTCATATTTATGAGTTCTTGCACTTGGTGCTATTATTTTGCACAATCCGAAATGCGGTGTCATTCGGGATACGGGGCCTTTCCTAAGTTCAGAATGCATTTTTTTCTTATCTTGTTTATGGGTTTTATTACTGATGGAATAAGGATGTTGTGCAGTAAATATGATGTATTTGCATGACGGTAGAAAAAAGTTATTAGCAAAATAGTGACAAAGTCAAAGTTAGGGGACTCCCTGAAAGGGACTCAAAAAAAAAAAAAAAAAAAACGCGAACACCAGCCCTCAGGCTGGCGCAACTGTTCGACTTACAAAAATAAAGACTCGGATATCTATTTTAATGAATTTATTTCCTAACTCGAGTAACACCGCCGATAGACTGTCTGCACTGACTGCTTGGTTTTTCCTCGTCGCCTTCCATAGTGCAATCCCCTTGTGGATCATCCTTCTTCGCGTGGCTTGCTTGCTCGGCAACGCATGCAATTTCGTTGGCACGCGTCCTCACGCTTTACCTGTGTAATCCACGGTCAGGGCTAGTGGATCGTATTACTGCATGCCGTTGCTACTCATGTCGTGCTAACTTCAAACATGGTGCTATTATTTTGCACAGTGTTGTATTTGAGTGAAAAACTATTATTGTTGTTAACGTTTCAGATGAATGACATATACTGAAAGGACGGACATTGACAACAGCTTTCCAACGCATGTTTCAATGGAATAATACAATCCACATAAATTAAATTGTAAGCCGCATGACGGATTAGCTTTTAAATATCCTTAAAAACTTCAAGGTAATCATTCTTGCCTTGAGCTCTTCATCATTAGAAGAAGTTTTTTTTCACCTCAGGAAACAGGATCAGTAGGGGATAAGTGCATAGGGCCATAGAATTTGTTTTTTTTTTTATCTTCGAAAGCTTAACTTAGCACAGCGCTGTGTGAACAAGAGCGTTTCCCTGAATTAGTATAGACAGCTATTGACAGTGAACCTGGTCGTTTTTTTCGTCTTAATTTTCTTCTGTAAATGATGCAAAGTCAATGCGTATGAAGTGCCGTGTATGGCTTCGTTTTTTTTGGAACTCAAAACACTGTGACAATGAGATTCCCTACAAGTGGAGAGGCCTTGAACTATTTCGGTGGTCTGTCTTTCTTGTTTAACTGCATGGACTCTTGTTTGCTTTCAGGGTCATAATGGTGAACCCATGTTTCGTTCGTTTCGTTTCAAAATACATTATGAAACTCTTTACATGCGATTTGCACTTTTTTCTGAAGCGCTGTGAGCATTCTCGGCAACCATCTTGCGCTGTCTTTTAAAAAAATAAGGTGGTCATGCAGAATGTGACAATCGGCAGCAACAACTTAGAGGTAGTTACCCCCGAGAAAAACGTGAACTCCACAAACGACACCTCAGGAGATTCGGCGCATGATCACCCTTGGCAAACCGATGTAATTTCAGTTTGTCAAAACAGCTAGGGTTGAAACTCCTGCCTCGAAGGAAAAAGTAATGCTGTACAAGACGCTCATCCTATCCGTACTCTTATAGAGCCGATTGCTGGAGGATATGCAAAACGGCAGAGCAGATTTTTGGTTCCTTTAAAAGAAAAATTCTGCGACGAATTTATGGTCCTGTCTATGAGGAAGGCGAATGGGGCAAATGACACAGCCAACTCTTTGTGCTGTGCCAAGATGGGAATGTAGTTGGAAAGGTAAAAATCCGGCGACTACGGCCACACCTAGCGAATCGACAACAATGCTCCAGCTAAAAGGGTTTTCGAATCCCAGCCTCCGGGTTCGAGAAGGAGAGGAAGGCCGAATCTTCGGCATAGAGACCAAGTAATTTCAGACGCTAAAGAGCTTTGTCTTGACAACTGGAAGCAGCGTGCCCGGGACCGTCAAGTATGGAAGCCAGCTATAGCTCAGGCTCAGACCTTTCATGGGTCGCAGCCCTGATACACACACACGCAGAATGTTGCCAGTCGATAGCTCAGTGATCTCTGTCATCCTTCCCATCTTCAGTCGGGCTTTTTCATATACAACTTTCTCGTCTTCTTCACTGGCTTTCATCACTACAGGCAGTCAGGGAGGAGTCTGAGCGATCGTCATTCGCCTTTTTTAAACACATTTGGCCACTTTTGGCAAGTTGATGACTTCGGTAAACAGCCACCGTCTCTTCGTGAATAATTTTTAGAGTTTTTCCCCGTCGGTCACGCCTCAATATTTATTCCAAAAGTATAACCCTTTCAATTGACCACTTACCCCTGTGATGCCTGTTTTTTCAGAAAGTCGATCGGGCTCTTAATGCCTCTGAGAGCCACAAAAAAGGAAGCAAATGAGACAACACAATTTATTCACCGACTGTTGCTTGCGTCCCTCCTTGGTCATCAGAATACCATCCCCTGAGGCAAGCCCAATTCCAATAAGCAGCACTTGTATCTGGACGGTGCCAGCAATGCTTCGTTGGCATGCTTCCGCTGCTGTTTCAGCTGTTCTTGCTACTGCTGCTGTTGCTGGTGATGGGGACCGAATTACACAGAGTGCTCCATCTGCTCCTTTTTGCGTCCTGGCTGCACTTTGACAGCTTTCCATGGATAATTGTGTTGTTGCTTGATGTTCATTCGTGTTTTTTGTGAAATTCTTCAGAATCTAGATTACTCCCCATTATGAATGGCGTTGTTTGCATTCCACGTCTGTGCAGACAAACAATAACTCTGACAGCGTAGGGCGGAGGGAAATGCTGAAGTTTTTCATCATCCTGTTTTTAGTTGCTGCTTCCTTTCCCTTTTTTGCGCAGCGTGTGAATGGGGTTTGCATGTCCCTAGCGTGGGGCAGCAGAAAAAGGTGTGAATCCACCATCCTGTGGAAGATAAGAAATGACTGCAATAAAGGGACAAACTTTAGAAATTAGAACGCACCTGAGGTGCAGTGCCCGAGACAAAGCGGTAAAACTTGTAAAGAATGACACTCTAGCTGCACGAAGATCTGGTGATGTATTAATTTGGAGGGTTGTGCAGTGTTGGAAGGGGGCATCTACAGCAGCTGGGACGATGTGGAGATAATTTTAAGCAAATTTCACAGATACGGAGATGCAACAAATGGTCACTGGGTATCTGGAGATCGGATAATTTGAAACCACAACTCACCCCAATTGCCGACAGCTCAATTAAACCACTCAGTACACAATCACACCTCCAGTTGAATGAGTCCATATTTAAGGCCCTCGGAAAATAACTTCATAAAGCTTCGGCCGCGCAGTCCTCAGCACAGAAGCCACAAAAGCGAAAATCTCAACGCACTTCCACACGAGATCGTCTCATATGCTCAAGGCCGCCAAGTGAGGTTGCCATAAATCACAGCCCATAATGCAGACTTTAAACCGCTGCACGGGGCACATATTTGGATACGATAAGCCGAAGCTAAATGACACTATAACCCGTTACTGTTGGCTGTGAGATGCATAAGTATAGTTCAAGTTCATTTGCGGCGGAGGCGACAATGTCTCCAATTTACGACGGCTTTGCGTACAACCCCCTGGCTGCTTCATCAGAGTTTATGTCCTGCATTTGCCTCGGCTCCACCCCCCAGCCCACTGAGGAGCAGCGTAAATATTAATTTTCCCACAAAATTGATCTACGACTGTGCTCACATCGTTCAGCCAACCGAGGTTGATGCTCCTCTAATAAAATGCGCCCCATTTATCAATACCACAAACAACCCCTTCACCGGGCGGCCTGATGGTGCTCCTCGACGACGGTGCCCGCAATTGGATTTGCATTCGAGGGTAATACTCGTATTCCTGGTGTCAGTGTGCTCGCGCGCCAGCTGGTCGTAACCGGCCGCAGTGGGGCGGCCGAGTGCGTTGCGGATGGGATGCAATTAGCAAACCACAAAAGCCTTCTATGCCGTACCGGAGGTGACCCCAAAGCCGTTGGCAGTGAATATTAATTCGGACGGCACCGCCACCGTTGGGCGAACGAACACGTCCTCTGGCAGGGGTATGCTCCGGCGGTTACCTGCGTGTACATTCGGCCGAACATTTCTCGAGACCGGCGGCATGGACCACAGACGGCTCACAGTTAATGAGCTCTAGTCAAAGTTTCGCCAAAGTTGGCAGCTGCTGCTGCGTCTCGAGCGTCTCATCGACAGAGCTGCGGATAATCACGGGACATTATGATGCCCTCCTGATGGATGTTATCGCAATCACAAGCATGTAATATTAATTATGTTAGGGGAATAGTTTAACGGGATTAAGTAACCGTAATAATAACGAGGCATTAGCTTAGAGGCGGGATTTCAGCAAACTTTGACGTCCCGTGGGCAGTCGTGGGTGAAGTTTTCACGTAGCACACGTCGTCTGTTATGAATTGTTCTTGGGAATGTGCGAGGATTTCTTTTTTGTCCGCTCATCTGATGGCGAGAAGTTTGTGTCGAGTTATATGTTCGCGTGGAATGTAATGTAGATTTATGGACGGCATGCATTGCGCGGGATTAGAAGCACTAGTTGCTTCGGCATAACTCAGTGGGAACAAATGTGATTAAGATGTATGCGGACATAAAGGAAATTATTATTCTTCCACATGTCGCTCATTGTTTGGGGCTCTGTGGCAACATGAATGTTACACGGGGATTAATTGCAGATGATAACTGTGGGACTGCTAACAGAGTGAAGGCGAAAGCCGGGCAAACAATGGGAAGCTGCTAGTGAAAATTTTAAACTTAGAATTTGTTGATTACGACTAAGATCCAAATTCAGATCCCAGATGCAGACGATGTTTTAAAAAATTGCTCGTTTACCGAAGGCATCAAGAGCGCTGGTGAGGAAATGAGGAATTTGCATTAGTCGATGATGTGAACTTCGAGGAATCATTTCCGAGTACCGGTCAATAGGCTTCAATAGGATAAATGCCAATCTGCCAAGGAACAGCCAACAGCTAGCAAGTTTGGGTATAGTTGTAAGTTTGAGATAGACATCAATACGGATGTAGTTCTTATTTTCACTCCTTTACTCATTTTCCTCCACGCCTTTTTTGCGTATTACTTAGAGCCAGCGCATTCTGAAAAATATGCGAATATAAAGTAGTCGTCGTAGTGGGTAAGTTTGTTGAGTCACACTGCGAAGGTTCCTGTTTCGATTCCTGGCCTCAAAGTGTACCAATAGTCTATAAAAAGCTTCTCAAATCTAGCCGTTTAAAATCGGAAAAAACCATAGGCCAAAACAATACGAGTAGTTGCTAAAGAAGCGCTCCAGTTTATTCTTATTTTAGGTTTTTTTTTGAACTGGTAATTAAACAAATGGCTCAAGCTCACAGAATATAGCCGGTAACTCTCCAAGCAGGTTCAAACTAGGTTTGAAAGGACCGCTTTCCAAGGAAAAGCTGGCGTAACGAACTTGTGAATAGGTTCGCGTGAGTTTTCGACGACCCACAAGTGCTTGGAAAACGTCTTTCGGAGGCAAACATGACAAAAATTCCCTTATTGGTAGACCACTGAATGAATGTGCGCGAAATTGTTGGGACAAGAGTCATTTCAAAAGACCACATGCATTTTATCAGGCATGAAACATTGGGCATAAGGAAGCTGTCGGGTGTCAGCGCTTACTTCGGTTAACAGGCGCATCCTTCAGACCACTTCAAAGAATTTTGACGCTATATAAGCGCGCAAACCGAATGAATTTCTTCGTTTTGCGCATAAATAGTCCCACAAATATCGAAGGATCACTCTTCTCAACATCGCGTACGAAATCCTCTTTGCCGCATTGTGTGAACGCCTGTAGTTTCAGCCAGATAGGTCATTATCAATGTGGATAGGTCCTTATACGAGTAGTGGAAAAGATACAAGAAATATAGATCGACCCACACCACCTATTCGTCAATTTCACGGGCGCGTATGACAGTGTGCCGGTCGCCGTGGCGCAGTGGTAAGTGCATCGACTGCGGCGCAGAAGGTCTGGGTTCGATCCCCGGACGGGACACCTAGCATTTTTTCACGGCCTCACCTCTTTCGAGTTGCTGACAACATTCAAAGAGTATTAATTGTGTATGGAAAGCTTCTCAAATCTCGCCGTTCGGAGTCGGCAAAAAACTGTAGGTCCCTTCTACTCGTGAAGAACAATAGCATGCACGACACGAGTAGTTGTTGTAGAAGCTAGGCCCTGGTCCGTTATGGGCTGTAGTGCCACTCAATCATTATTATTATTATTATTATGACAGTGTGCAAAGAGACGTGCTATACAGTGCCATGTCTAGTTTTGACTTTCCTACCAAGCTCGTCAGATTGTGTAGGATGACGATGGAGAACTCTCGCTGCTCCGTTAAGGTCGGGAATGAACTCACCGAGACCTTCAATATCAAAAAAGGTCTTAGACAAGACGACGAGCTGTCATGTGATATCGTGCTAGCTGGAGAATGCATGTTGGTTGAGGGTCAGGCCACCCCGGACTGTAGAGCCATGCAAAGAAGAAGAAGGTTAATTAATTTCAAAGACACAATTCCGTTGGTACACGCCAGATTCAAAAGAAACAGTCAAGACCGTAAACATCACCCGACGAAATTACTCCAAAAAATGCAAAGGCTGTCATATAGGCACGAATGCCGTTGACCACAAGGTGTGATCCGCACCGATATTCTGAACGAAGTCATGGATGGCGCACAGGGCTCTACCTTGTCGGAAAAGGTGTTCTTCCACCATGACAAATTTTGGCTCACATCTCTGGCGTCGCCACGGTCAAAAATGAGTAAGTAAGACTACGACTTGCTGCCTTGTCCATTCAATTTTGTCCAGATTTACCGCACTGGAAATTCTTTTCACTCCTAGTCTTGAACAAATGACTTGCCGTGCAGAAAATTAAGCCAAATCAGGGGGTGTTATAGCCGGAACGAATGTGTACCTTGCAGATCTCCAGAAAATTTATTTTTCAGGCGGGTTCATGAAGTTGGAACGTGGGGTAAGGTGAATGCCCGAATTTAAGGGAGACCATGTTAAAATATCAATTGAATCTGAACACTTATCTTTTGTGGTCAACTACATGCAGTGGACCGTCCTCGAACGCTACGATGCATAAGGAGCCTGTGTTTAGCTTCTTTGGTAACTACTCCTATTGTGCTTTTTATAGTTCCCTTATGCGCGAACTCCAATGTCGACTACGCATCGCGAGTCTACAAAGCTTACACCCTACAAGTAACATGCTGTGACTGTCATGTGTGTGAGAGAGAGAGAGCAAGAGAGATAGAGAGAGAAAGAGAAACGACATTCATAGGCCAGACGATATGCTTGTAAACAAACTATGCCTTGGATGTCCAAGCTGAACTTAAGCTGTGCTACAAATCCTTCAGGGCTCAATGCATCACAACTTGATTTGTTAACAGTGCATTGTCTTAATATTTTAGTGCCTGTTTCTGGAAAGAACAATGATTCCTCTGTAATCAATCAGCTTTTGTGAAAAATAACATCAAATTGAAAGGGGTCCTAAAAGTTCCTCTAACCAGAGTGTCAAATTCAAAAGCCAGATCTGCAGACTTTGCGGGATATTCGAGGCCTCAGTTGAATTTTATTTATGTTCATACCTCACAGAATACACTCAAAAATCTCCGAATTCATCTCTACCGGCAAGAAATTCCTCCAAAAATTGCCATATGCACCTAAATCAATGGATACGACAATTCGTTCGCATTCCCATTCAACCCATTTCGGAAACCCTCACTCATGCACATAACTCCAAAGTTTCAGAGCCATTATTCGTCGTTCCGAAGCGAGCAGTAATCCCATAATCAGATACTGCTTCGTAATTGAACTGGCGTGCACCGCATCTACGACATGTACAGAGCTGCCGTAAATTCGAATGTCCTGCCTCAGAAGCCGTTGGTTCAGTAATCGATCAGCGTCCTCTTCAGGCACTGCAGGCCAGTGAGCCCAACAGGCTTCAGCAATATTTCAATTACCGTTAAATTCAACATTCGGCATAATTACGCTTAATGCAAATTATAACGGCATATTATGCGAAACCACATTGTTGGGCCGCGTCACTACGTCCAGCCAGTCAGTCTCCGAACCCCATAACCAAAATCGAATAAACGACGCTACCTCGAGTCACATGACTCCAGTCCTGCGTCCAATAACTACCCGGCCGCCAGCAATTTCGGCTCATACCCGAGATACTATTCATTTCATCACAGTTATCGAAACCGCATTTTATGAAGATTACATGTGTTGGCGGTGGCGCAGCGCAAGCACGGAACGTTGCGGCGCGGGACGGGAAGGAATTTGATATTTGATTTGGTTGCGTATGCAATGTACGCCAACCTCCATCGAAGTGCGTTCAATTATGGCGCAATGGACTGGCCGATGCTGTTGTGTGCACCGAATGACACTCGTTTTCAGCGTGTGCATCCGACAAATGCCAGGGATATGCGTTTCGATTGCAAATGGAATCGACATTGTTAGGGTTGCCACCTCAATGAAATTGAATTGCGCGGAATTTCTTTAAATATTCGGAATATCTGCTGCTCTGGGGGAACTATTTAGTTTAGGCGATTTAGAATGTGTGCCTCAGGGATTAAAATTTAAGAGAAGCTTAGAATTCACCAAACATAGATGGAAACGCTGACGTTTCTGTTTTCAGTGAGCGCTGTGTTTTTGGCATCTTTACTACAACTCAATAGAACAGCTCAACGTTTGTAAGTAGTTGTCATCTTTGGCGCGAATAATGGCCTTGAGAAGGACGAAGATAGTATCGCACGCAAGTGCCTCTGCGGTAGTTTGGCCCTGGCGAAGTACTTGCTTGCGATGGTCCAAACCTTGGTATTACTTAGTCCAAGCCTTCGTCCTCAAAATTCTCCAGACTGAAAAATCCATCGGATTTGCACCCGGTGAATTTGCAATCGATTGTGTCCAAGAAATGAAGTGGTTGGTCAGCGATTTGTGAGACTGTGCCGTATCTTGTTGAAATGTCCACTGCTAAGACTTCTTTACGGTAGCCACGGTCCAAAACATGAGCAGAGAGTGACCATCGCCGATCATGGGGGCCCAAAACATCACCATCGGAACTACCTGATTTCTGATGGCTGTCCGAAGGTGTACATTTTCGAAGGACCTCTCTGGTAAGCAAACTCGGTCCTTAACTTGTTGACATACTGCTAGATAAAAAATGGCGACTCATCGGAACAAAGGCAAATTCGGATACCCGCCACTTTCGTGGTAGCGGAGGAACTCCTTTGTTTCGAGGACTCTAAAAATTGCTTTCGACTCTAAATTTTCTCTGTCGCAGTGTGAAACCTTGTCCTTTTTGGAACTTCAATGACTGGAGCCCTATTTCATTTTTCAATATATGTTGCATCCGTTCCATCGATTTGTTAAGCTCACGAGCCATTTTCTTCCACTTCAACGTGGATTTCAATTCGATTCGAGCCTTCAATTTCTTACTTTCCGTATCGTTTCTGCCGATGTTCCTGCTTTTTCCACAACTCCATGGCATTATCACAATAATGAGCTACGGTTGAAGACATGAGTGGTTTTTTCAAGTTGAGGTGCTGGAGGGCTCGAGCAATAGCTACTTGTGGTTTTGCAGCCAATTATAATGAAATCACGTTTCACTTCCATCGCGGATAAACATTTTTCAGCACAGCTTAACAAGCAAAAAGATTATCTGTCATGTGTCAAAATGTTAGCTTACTGTCAGAAACGGTTTGAAAACTATAGCTGTCTGAAGTTGGTTGCAGGTTGAGCCAGAGTGTAGGGTCAGGATAGAGACCGAAAATCTCTGACTGACTCGAAGGACTGACGCTGGTGGGCTCAATGCTGAACTCCCCGTGACCTACAATGTCAAAAAAGGCTTAAAATAATATTGCTCCATAGGCTTTACGGCGACATGCGCCTGGTCAAACGTCTTCGGATACAGCACTTAAGATGGCCAGGCCATGTAGAATGTATGGACACTACTGCTCTGGTCACAAAAGTCTTCAAATCTGAGCCATTGGAACAACGCAATAGAAGAGCACAGGTCACTCTGATGCACATCACTCCACAAAGCCGCACAAATGTCAGTCAGACAGACAGCACTCTGGCAACAATGCATTTCAGCGATATCGCCCCACATTCGCGCTGATTCAACTCTTGCGCGACTCAAATGCGGGTTGCGCTGAGATCCGCGTTTACAGTGGGCAGTTACAGAATACACTGACGGCCAACAATTCGTACATATTCGCACCGAATTCCTGTCAATAATATTATGCGGTCTGGCAATGGGGCTTATCCACATCTCAATGGCGTTTCATTACTGCTGCCTGTCCGGCTCCGCAACCAAGCACCTGCCACAGTGCCAAGGTGATGATGTGTGTAATTCAGTACTCCGATGAAGATGCTGTGTTTAGTGTTGCTTCACTTGAGAACGACCAGCTAAGCTCCACCTCTGCCGTCGTCTCAGTGCCAGCTAAACGTGGATACACACTGTATCCCGATGGTCGCATTAATTTGATTACCGTTCGTGCGTAGCAAATACAAATCAAGTCCCTGTGGATGCGGATAATTAAATGCCGGTGTGTACACTGACAAGGTGCGGGTCTTGTAAACAGCTTCAGTAATTTGAAAGCAAGAGATTCTGTTTACCTGCGGTCCGACTGGGGTCCTTCGGAAACGGCAATGAGGCAATTGCGGTCCGGCCTAATACAGAGTTATGAACGTCGTTTACAAGGCTTTCAACTGATTTGCTGCGGCTGTTTACATGCACACACTTCATCTTTGCCGGGTAAACTGGTAAATAAAGCTCAAACTCAAAATTAGCTTGGTATGAATTTGGGGTGTCCCTTGAGTGATGTTGTTGCACACTGATTGGTCATCTGACATAGGGCTGAGCAAACCTGTTCCCAAATCGATTCTCAGACGATGTGTAGCCAGCAGGATTCATGGTAAATTAATTGCGTTATGTGCAGACATTAACATTGAGGCAGACAACGCCTGGATCAGCATAAAAGCACTTTCATGTTTGTTCACTGTGAACATGCATCTTGGTTAACATTTGCCAGCTATTACCAGACTTGCACCTCAAAGTAGCACCTAAACTACGTACCTCGTCAAATTTGATACCGTCGCGGCGCACGTTCTTTCATAATTTGTGTCAAAAGTCCTTCAAACTGAACATTCTCCAAGAGCTAGCAATGTCACGTGTGCATAACAAGAGCAGTCGCCCCAAGTAGCCATTTGTTGATCTCGAGATACGCCGAAAAGGTGTTCATCAGCTCGTAAGTCAACTCATTAGAGTCTAGTACCGTAAGCCGGTGCCATTTGTCAGCGGTGAGTTAAGAGAGGAACGATTTCCCACAAAACAGGTCACATTAAAGGTGGGTGAAAAATGCCGCAGAAGAGGACTGAATTACGGCAACATCCGGACACCAATGAAAATTAAGCATGCGGCGTGAATGTAAGCTAAGCCATGGGCTCACAGGGGGCTTTAAATGTGAAAAGAAAATCGCAGTCCTGCGTCAGAGAGCGGTTTCCGCGCTACTGTCAGAGGGGAAATCTGATGACAAATTGCTTAAGGCGGTGAAAGGAATTTATGTGGCTATGGGGAACAAAAATGATGACTAGGGGAACAGGAAAGAGGTGAGTTATAAGTGATTATCAGTTTGAGAGGTTGGGTTAAGTTTGCTCACCTAAAAAGGGAAGTTTGTGTGTGTTTTGCGGAAAGTGGAAACTTCAACTTAGGATGTGTTAACTTATACGATAAAACAACACTGTGGAAAAAAGTCTATTAATTCTCTCTAAAATACGTCTCCAATTGCCTCGTGTCCGCGTGAAAAAAGGCATTTTCAAGAAGTAATTAAGGGCCATTCTTTTTGTGGTTCCATGTTGATAGCACTGGCATTTGGCACCTCTCAAACTCAGCTATCATTTTGAGCATCACAATATTAGCTCAACATTTGGCATTAAAAAAATTGAATGCGTAACAATCAACAACAACGCGATAACACTACTAAGACTGACTGCAAACGTGATGATATCACCCACAGAAACTTTTCGTGCATTACGCGATGATTAGGGTTGGAATATTCTAATTGACCGACTATGCAAGCAATCGATGAAGACGTGAAAACATTTCAAGAGGGCGAAAGCATTAGTGATGCCCTGAGGCTTGTTCATCATTACAGTGCACGGTCAGTCGAAATTATTGCTGCAAGTGATACTGACGTTCCGAGTTTGTCGATTTTCCGTCGTTAGAAGCAAAACAACGCGTTGCACACTTCACTAAGGCGCAGTTCGCATATGCATTTGCCTTTCTATCGTTATAAAGTTAAATTTAAGTAACCCTTCAGAACATTCCTGAGTTTTTGGGTGCTAGAGCAACAGGCAATAAACATCGATTATTCGAACAGTTTTTTCTTCAGTGACGAGGCACTTTTTTCGAAGAGTCACCGTAACATCAATCGAAGAGTTTAGTGTGCTCTATGGTCAAAAGGTGTCATTGGTTATCATTTTTTTTATTTGCTCATTTTTATTAAAATATGTTTTTAGTGTAATTACTTAATTCTAGGAAAATACTTAAAACTAGCTAATTCAATCTTAAGAATAGTTTAAAATCTAACTTTCTGACACTACACAGGTGCTCTAAGCTAATCTATATCTATTCTAGTTACAAGTGCCTTTGGGCATAGTGATCGAGAAATTATTTATTTTTGTATATACATACATATTGACTTTGAGCCAAGAAAAGTAAGGAAAAAAAAAAACATGGCAGTCTGCTTTTTTTTGTTATTAGAAAAACTGAATCTAGCTCAAAGTAAAACTAAACTTAAACTTAAAAGAGGGCTACGTGACAATTAAAACTAAAAGTTAAAACTACTAAACTATATCCGTAACGTACAGACATGTGCATCATCATCATAGTGTATACGACATTTAAATGCGTGACATAAATATTTTATATGCTATGGTTCCCCTTTTTTTTAAATTATTTACAAAACTCACAACTTATCTTACAAACTATGTAAGCTGGCAACAAGGTCAGGTTTCGGGGTTAGTTACGAAAGGTGGCAAGAGCTGGTTTTGGTTGAGCCACCAGTAAAAGTGACGTTCTTTGGCGGACTGTGCTCTGTCTCGGGTGACGATCGCCCTACTGAACCGGAGAAGTTCGTTCGGGATACGAGCGACGTCCGCTTCATATTGGAATCGCCTATCTAATGTTCTGCATACGACATGGAAGATGATAGGACATCCTTCTGTGTTCTGAGTCAGCCCTTTGGAGTCTAGATAGAGAAATGTCGCACCTTCCCTTGGTACATGTTAGCATTTCTTTAATAGATTCCAATGGAAGGAGGGTTGTAGTCAATCCAAAAAGATTGTGTCTACTAACCCCGGCCGAAAGTTGAAGATTATAATTTGAACGATGAGTACATATTTCCGACAAGTTTATTCAAAAAAACTTTACCATAGGACCACTTATGGCCATATTGCGTGAGAAGTATTCTGGTCGAGTACTTTGATATTTTTACCTTTTCAGTTGGTAACCAAGATTATGCGATTTGACAGACGTTAAATTTTTTCACGGAGCTACTAAAAGGACCTGTCTACGCGAATATTCCTCGAACTCCTAATGCCTTCAAACCAATAATTCTCTAATGAAAAAGTGTTTAAAACTGACCTCAAGGGAACAGCATCTTTCCGGGGAAGCTACTCAATCACAAAATGGTTATTCTAATACAAACTATACAAACGTTAAAAAAGTGATACAAAAAACTATCGCTCTGCCATAAACCATTACTGAGTGAATGACCCTAAGCATAGTTTCTTCGACATGTACGAGTTGCTTCTGGAATATCAGCATGTCGTTGGAACTAAGCAGTTTATTGGAACCAATTTTTTTTCCGAGAAGGCCCATTCATCGTACTGTATGAATTATTTTGCGCAATTCTGTTTACTACACATTTGAAATATATCCTCCGCCTTTTAGGTTTGTGGAGTGCGTCTTGTATATCGTGCTGCAGGCGAGCTCAGCTGTGAGTTCTGTTGAAAATAAATTCGTCTTCTTCTTCTTCATTGTTTGGCGCTACCGTCTGGTTGGACCTGTGTCTCAATTAACAAGCCTCTCCATCACGATGTTTCGCCAACAGCATATAGTTACTCACATCAAGTTGCAGACTTGTGTGCGCCATTTCGTTCAAGTATGCCCTTTTTTACGCTGTTCGAATGGCTCTTTGGGCAAGACGTGTAATCTCCATTCGATCTAAATGACCTAACCGTCCTAAGCACTAGGTTCGAAGACACTTGACTAGTTGAATGCCACAGTACAGCCCGTACAGTTCGTGGTTAAATCTTTTCCTCCAGATGCCATCAACGCAGACAGGATTGAAGATCGTGGGCGAGACTATTCTCTTAAACAACCAGATTCTTCATCCAATTTCAGTCCAATTTCAGTGAGTGCGCCATAGAGCAAGACATGTATGATCAGAGTGTTGTATAAAGTCAGCTTGGTGTTTTGAGAGATGGCTCTGTTACTCTGTTGGCTGTTGAGTTCAAGGAAACTCTTCGCTCAATTTCGGTACAGGACTTATTTTTTTTGTTTACTCCAGAGCCGAGGTAGACAAAATCCTTAATAACCTTAAAGTTGAAAACACATTTTTTGAATAAAAACGTAAAAACTTGAAATATTTAAAAGTCAAAAATTATAATGCGGGATAGCTGTTTTTTCTTCGGTGGCAAAAAAGCCGACAAAGTATGAACTTTCTCACGCATCGTCAAAAATTTATGTGTGCATTAATCAAGCGTTTCGTTAAAAAGTAGAACAGTTGTAAACATCTGACATTTTAAACTTACTTCAACTTTCTTAAGAACAACGTAACGGACGCCCTAGATGTTCCCGCGGATGAAGACTTTATTTTAGAAAGGTTCATTAACGCTATGCTTCCTGAGTATTCATTTTAGCAAATCAAATACACATTTACAGCAAATCAAATACATACACACAGCTTAGCCAAATGTCAACGTAACAGTCAAACATAAAATCCAAACCTATAAATCTGTACAAAAAAGTATAAAATGGCAAGTCGTCTGTGTAATGGAAAATTCAGAAATTAAAAGAAAAACGTCCAAAATACACTTGCGTACCATTATCATTTTAACGGATAACATTCATAATTTCAGCAATCAAAATAATGTATCAAATAAAAAAAAACACATAAAATAACTGCCCTCATTTAATTTTGAAATCTGCCAACAACCGCCCTTAATTGCACGGTTATAAAGGCTAGGGATAACAAACATTTTTTTCTTGTGCCTCCCTGCCTGCAGTAATGTTCTTAAATAATTTTCTCCGATTTAATTAGCGTGATGAATTACCGTCAAAAATAATTGGTTTTAATCCGATTCGTAACTGGAAATGGTTTCTCTTCTAAAATAAAATGCCTGAAACCTGCTTTTTGAACTTGAGAAGAGCAGTTTATGAAAAAAAAAAAACATTCGAGTGGGGCGCATGACGTCAACGTTCAACGTCAAATCCTTTATGTATTAAAACAACCACATTCCCAGCACTCCGTTTATTTTTTTGCGGAGGCACTGTTAAGCATTGCTACGCGATGGACGTCTTGACGTTTGGTGAATATTCCGCATTATATATACTATATGTATATTAGATACTTATTTAAGGGTAGGTTTAGAATGTAAATTTAAATGCGATATAAGCCATCGTAAGGTGTACGAAATAAATGCCGGGAGGCCCATAAATTTGAATCATAAGCAACACTTGCACTTACAACAGCAAAACTTTAGACTGGCCGTGTTCTGGGATGATACATGGGCTTTACAATATTTTTTTGATTTTTTTTATAGTTTTTTCAAATGCTTGTGTTGTTGGTCAATTATGACAACCAATCGATTTATTGTTGATTGTTATGCGATCGATTATCGTAAATGGTAAATAATGAACAAATATTAATTATGCTCACAATGACAGCTTTTACAGGTGTCAAATTCTAGCGCTTCCAACTTTAAACTACGAAATGAATGATCCCGTAGTCCTATGCACGTATTTGTACAAATGGAATTGCACTAATATGTGTGCTACTATATGAATCTGAACCGACAAAGCTCATAAATATGCATTTGTAGCTCTAATAGTAAATTAAGATTTTAAGCATGTAGCCGTCTTCGGAACTATGTTACAGGGTTGTCCTACGAAAACGCACGATAATAATTGTAAAGAAAAACACATATTTTCTTATAATAACAATTATGAGCGAAACCAAATATCGGTCGGTATTGAGGCTCCATGTGTCGAATTATCTCATCCTTCATCTGTTGAATTCTTTTTATCTTATTGACGTACACTTTTTCTTCCAAATATCCTTTGTTTTGGAACAGACAACCTGTAGACCGACGATAGAAACGAATTCAAGAAAAGAAATGAAAGTAATAAATGGATTAATAAATAACGAAACTTTTTTGAACTGCGGATATGTTTACAGGATTGAGTTTGGCCCGGTGTATCGTGTGATGTTTGGCCTTGAGTTTGTGGTCAGCAAAGTCTAGTTTAAGTTGATTTGCATTAGTGACCAAAAGGAATGCACCAGACCAGAACAATCCCAAAGGAAGAAGTTGTCAAATCGTGGCGGCCAGTGAACATCGCAAAAGAGTCATTCTTTCGTGGGCTCTTTGGCAAGCTGACACCTTCTTTTCATGTTGGGGCACTACAGTCCGGGGTGGACCTGGGCCTCAACCAGAATGCCTCTCCAGCCAGCACGAACTTTCGCCAGCTGTCGCCAGTTGTCGCCAGTTGCGCACTAAAAGTTGGTTGAGGTCCTTCTCCACTTGTGTGCACCATCTAAGCCTAGACCGTCCTCTGTTGCGTTGTCCTAATGGCTCAGATTCGAAGACTTTTCGCTGACGCACCAGCTCATAAGCTGCACTCAACAGTCTCTCTTAGGCGATGTATTGACTTTTTAACAATCACTCGTCGATTCTCATTTATTCGGCAATTGTGTGAAAAAGTGAAACTGGTCGCCGTGGCCACGTAGAAAGTCCAGGTTCAATTCCCGGACGGGACAGCTCGCCTGTTTTCACGGTTCCACCTCTTTCGAGTTGCTGACAACACTTAAATAGTATCAATTGTCTATGAAGATCTTCTCAAAAATCTCGCCGTTCGGAGTTGGCAGGAAACTGTAGGTCCGTTCTACTCGTGAGACAACAGTAGCACGCACAACAGGAGTAGTTGTTGAGAAGCTAGGCCCTTGTTTGTTGTGGGCTGTAGTGCCACTCAATTATTATTATTATTATTGAAGTGAATGTGTGCCTCGTCAAAACCGCAGAATGCACAAAGTGAATTTTAATTTGAACGCCCACTTTCAAAAAGGCTTCAATCTTCTAACGCTTTGTTCCTTTGCGTACCTCTCCGGAGTTGAATTAGTCAAACACTAAAACAATGAAACAAAGAAATGTCAAATGAAGTTGGTCAAAAAAACGTAACATTGAGGTGTAACTCATATTTAAGGTCGTGCTTTATGGTTGGACCAGCCTTCCGTCTTTCTGCCTATGATTCCCGAACACACACATATTTGAAGACAAGGTGCTGTGTGCCTGTGTATCACATGTTAAAGCTAACACACATTTCTCTCCACTCACTGCATGTCAGAACAACAGGAACTGAAAAACTAGTTCCTGGAGCTATGCTTGTGTTTAGACATGTACACCAATCCAACTCTAGTGGTGAGTCGCCGGATATGGTGTGGTTAGTACTTGCGTGTGCAGGGAAGTTTTGTTAATTGTTGTGTGGCAATCCTGTGTTTTGTGAAATCACCATAACCTGGTTAAAATAAACTGGTTCATAAGCAACATTTTTTGCGAGGGGGACACAACTTATTCAACTTTGAGGCTTAAACATTCTGGCAAAAGTAACTAAAGTCAAACGAAGAAAACTTTACACAAGTAAGACGCTATGCTAAAATTACACTGGTCAAGACAAGTTTCGTTTCCTCTGCTTTCCTGTCTGTTATTGGATGTGTGAGCAGAACGGATTGTAGATTGCTGCTTTTTGAAATGTGCTGTTTAATTCTTTTTACAAAAAATACCAAAATGTAACAAAATTCTGTTGAACTCCAGTAATTGATCTTTTACCCAAATTTTCTTAAGTGAAGGACTCTAAGTAGATCTCGTTGCGAACTCCAGCAATAGACTGTCATCATATGTTAGCTTTCAGAAAACTCTCTTCTATTGTCCAAAGATCCTGATGGAGTCTTCAAACCCTGCTCCTTAGTAAAATCATCGCGATTTTGTTGAAACCTGACCAAATGCGAGTGCAGGGAGCGGATTTTTGTGGCCATGTTGCATTCCATCACTTGTACAATCGTTTGAAATTTTAGTTTGTGGACTATGATAGGTAAGAATTTCGTCTCCCCGATGTAGACAAGGTCAAAATAGCAATATCGAGACTGAAGTCGAACAAAGCTGCTGGAGCAAATGGATTGGTCGCAGAACTGCTTAAAGGAGCTGGAGATGACCTGGTTGGGCGCATGCACCAGCTCATCTATAAGATATGGTCGGAGGAAAGCATGCCCGATGAAAGGAATCTTAGCGTCGTCTGTCAGGTCCACAAGAAAGGAGACCCCTTCGACTGCGCCAACTATCGAGGGATTAGTCTCCTTAAGATCGCATACAAGATCTTCCGTCTGTGAACGTCTAAAACCGTTCGTCAATAACCTGATAGCACCTCATTAGTGTGGTCTCAGGCCAGAGAAATCCACTATCGAGCAAACCTTCATACAACGGCAGATCCTTGAAAAGATCCAAGAAGTGCAAATCGACACTCACCACCTGTTTGTCGATTTTAAGGCCGCATATAATAGTGTGCATAGAGGCGAGCTATACAGTGCCATGTCTAGTTTTGCCACTCCTACCAAACTCGTCAGATTGTGTACATAAGATGACGATAGAGACCTCTCGCAACTGCGTCAAGGTTGGAAACTCGTCAAGACCTTCAATGTCAAAAAAGGTTTTAGACGCACTGTCATGTGACTTCTTTAAAATCATCCTTGAGAAGATCGTGCGTAACTTCCAAAAGTCAGTTCAAATGCTAGCTTACGACGACGCCATTGACGTGATTGACCAAAAACAGCGAGCCGTCAATGAGGCGTTTGCTGGCATTGAAGCAGAAGCGGCTAAAATGTGTCTGGTGGTCAATAAGAGTAAAACGAAGTACATGCTGAAAGACGAGGAAAGACCCACAACACCGAAGACTCGGACAGAGCGTACCGCTAAGCAGCAGAAACTTGGAGGTGGTCAAGGACATCATCTCCGCGGCACATAGGTACAACAACATCAGTACCGAAATCAAACGCGGAATCACTCTTGACAGTCGCAGTTTCTCTGGGCTCAAGAGCTAATTGAGTAATAAAGCCCTCTCTCGAAGGACAAAACTTGCTTTGTATAAAACCTTGATTATTCCAGTCCTACTTTATGGCGCGGAAAACTGGACGCTACTAAAAGCGGATAAGGAAGCCCTTAGTCTTTTTTAAAAGAAAAGTCTTACGTGCGATTGTTGGTCCTGCTTGCGTTGATGATGTCTGGAGGAGAAGATTCAACAACGAATTTTATAGGCTGTACAGCAGCATGGGACTAGTCAAGCGTCTTCGAATATAACGCTTAAAATGGCTAGGCCATGTGGAGCATAGGGACACCACTGCTTCGGCCCAAAAAGTCTTCAAATCTGAGCCACTGGGACAATTCAACAGAGGACGGCCTAGGCTGAGAGGGAGCACACAATTGAAGAACTACCTCAACCAACTTGGAGTGCGTCGGCTTACACGCCAAGACCCAAGGCTCGATTCGCGGACCAAACACCTCGCATTTGAAAATACTCACAGAGGGACTAAGTGTCTATGAAAAGCTTCCTAAATCTCGCCGTTCGGAGTCGGTAAAAGAGCTGTAGGTGTCCTCTACTCGTGAGAGAACAATCGCACTCACAACGCGAGTAGTTGCTGTAGAATAAAGACCCGAATTCAGATCGAAACAGTCCAGAACGTTATGCTCCAGGTCAGCGATACAGCAAGTTCATTTTGCGCAAAATTCGAATGGAAGAGTGTACGACACCAAGGTCGAACAGAAATATTAAAAGCACAGGACAGATGTCGTCAGCAAAATACGAGTCCGTTCTTCTGCTTCTCGTTTTGGATGGGTGGTGGGAAGCAAAAATTCCATGGTTGCTTGCATTTAGTTTTTTCTACGTATTTATACTAGCTTTTAAAATATGCTTAAATTCCGATACGGAGAATATGCTTCCACTTCCCCTGAAACCTTCGGAATTTGGCTTTCGGTTAGTTTAGTTGTAAATGTACCTCCGATCCGATTTCCTACACCCTCTAATACCACTTCACAAAATTTCACACTGTTAACTCAAAAATCAGAAGACCACCCATCCACGTCCTCTCCCATTTCCCGAAATATGTAATTATGCTGAAGCGTATAAATTGATGGAGTTTTCCTCTGTCCATTAACGGGGAAACTCAATTTTATTGAAATTTTCTCCCACGTGTGCATGCGCGCCTATTCCGCGAAAATGTGAATTTTCATAATATTCTGCCTAAATTCGCCAATGCTGCTGCCTTAAAGCCTTTAATCTCTTGTCCTGGTTCTAATGAATTGTAAACACCGAATCCCGCTAAGCAACTACGCAGCTTTCATTCTGTGTCGCTGTTTGCACAGAACATCATTAACCTAGGCTCTGTGAGGGGAGTTATTGAAATGTGTTGTTCGCCCCGCCCGCCGCCGCCGCCCGCCACTGCTGAGAAGAATCTGTACAACGTAGCCAGGGCGCAGGATACGCGGTCAGCCTGTGCACTTCGCAGAGATTCGTTTACCAAATCGGAAATGGTTATTTGAAAATCATTTGGGGATCGAGAAGTTAATTACATTCTGATTGGTGCGTGTTTTTGATTTTAACCCACTGCCGCCTTTGGCATTTTTGGTGGGGAATCATGTTTTGGGATGTTGTACAGCGCGATTGGCAGTGCGATGCACTCAATGTGGAAACGTGTGGAAATAGACACGGACATGATGATTTCATTTACAGCTGTGAGGGATGGTGTGGCTGATACCTTGTGAGTGGGGGGTTGGCACTTTGAGGCGAAGTTGCTGGTTATTATTTTTAGAGAAGCAGCAAAGGAAGACGTCTCTAGTCATGAGTACCTAAGCACGAGACCATCACGGAGCCACTAAAGCCTTCTTCGGAGCACGTTCACCGATTGATGTCCACAGTCTCTTGGTTTCTGGTGTATACAAGTGGAGCCATGTTTCGCCGTCGTCCACGAAATGACAAAGAATGCCCTTCAAATGGCTCTTAGAAAGCCGTACCTACACTGTACGGTTGGCCAGAATACTCCAATACTTTGCTTCAGCTTGATCGTGTGGTAGGCCCTGTTGTGGGAGTGTCGTATTGGCTGTGGCTTTATATCCAAAATCCCAAGCAGAGCCGAGGTAACTTTACCATACTGACTGACTTCTGATGCAGACGAAGCGTTAAAAGAGTTATTTCCCGGCTCAGTATGGAGCGGCATTGAATTCGGATATTAAGAACCATAGAACCGCAGATTTGTTAGAAAGACCCCTCTATCCACCAAGATCGAGTGATTATCCTCCAAACCTGAACTCAGTTGGAACTTGGCCAACTCAGGGGCTTTCTCTTGCGCGTTATGACTCATGGAAAAACGGACAACGTAACGTAAGGCCGTAAAGGCAGATGATGAAGTAAATTCAAGTCTTTGTAGTCAGAGATCGTAACTCTTTCCGTAGACACCATCCAGACATCATGTCATCTTTCTCATCACTTCCCGTGCAGGTGGTGATAGTACCCTGCAGTTAAATGCTGTGTGGTTAAAAGCAGAGGAATTGTCGATCCAGTGACGTACAAATTGATTGAGAGATGAAAAGAGCAACAGTGAGCTTTCTCAAAGCAGCCGAAGGAGGGCCGAGCTTGGTGTCAAAGCCAAGTTAAAATTTTTTAACTCAGTGTTTGTTAAAACTCTCACGTTGGTCATGGAATTTGGGTAAAGAACGAACGAATAAGATCGCGAACAGAAGCTGCCTGGATGAGATTTGTTTGTTCTGTTTCGGGAGTTACTAGCCGGGAGAGTCTGAGACACGTGACGATGCGAGGGGGGGGAACTAAATATTGAACAGCTAATTCATCAGATGGAACGGGCCTTATTTCGATGATTTGATGTCAACATGTGGTCGCCGTGGCGTAGTGGTAAGTGCGTCGACCGCTGCGCAGAAAGTCTAGGTTCGAACGGACGGGGCACCCTGAATTTTTTTCACGTGACCACCTCTTTCGAGTTGCTGACAACACTCAAAGAGTATCAGTTGTCTATGAAAAGCTTCTCAAAATCTCGCCGTTCGGAGTCGGCAAAAAGCTGTAGGTCCCTTCTACTCGTGAGACAACAGTAGCACGCACAACACGAGTAGTTGTTGTTGAAGCTTGGCCCTGGTCCCTTGTGGGCTGTAGTGCCACTCAATTATTATTATTATGTCAACATAAGGGGGATAAGGGGTGCAATGTCAAACAGCTTCGTCCACGTAAAAAGCATGTCCTCTTCATCATGACTTTCGAGTGGTTCTTTGAGGTGGTTGGAGAAGGCTCCCAGGATGAGTTGGTTGCACAAGACTCACTAATACGGTTGGTTTCTCTTGGGTAAAGCGCCTAATGAATTAGTGTTGATGGCGGAGTATCGAGCGGCCTGGAAGTGTCTCCTTCGTTCATTGCCACCATGGCCCCACTGTAGTGAAACATACGAGCCACAGAATACTATGATGATGAAGATGGTTGATGACCATCACCAAATCTCTGTCCCCGTGGCAGCGCCAGAAAGTTGTGTTTACTGTACATGGTCTTTGTACTAGGCACATGCCGCCGCTCAGCCTCCAGAGTTCGTTGTTGAATTTTACGTCAGGTGTCATCAACGCAAGCAGGACTAAGAATCGCATGTGAAATTTTCCTCTCGAAAAGAACCAGGTTTTCTTCATCCGCTTTTAATAGCCTCTAAGTATCAGAAAGCAGGACAGGGATGACCAAGATGATAGACAAAGCTTGGACAAAGCTTTGGAAGTTCTACCTCCGATATGCTGAGTGATAGGAGTGGTTTTATGCCTTATGTCGGTGCTGATGTTGTTGTCCTCATTTACTGAGGAGTTGGGTGAAAGGTTTTTGTTGCCCATTGTGACACTCTAGCCGGGACATCGATCTTGTGAGTCTTTCCTTCATGATAGCAAAACAGAGTTCCGTTCCGTTCCAATGCCATGTTCACTCTATACGTGCAATCGCGGCTATCATCCCCGAACGTCAGCAGCTTAATTGACTTTTGGAATATCATGCCTGTAGTGTTGACTTCTGAGTTTTGGATCTTCTGAGATGTGATGTTGAAGAGGCCAAAGGATAGCGTGTCGTAATTTTTTTAAGCGTCATTCAATGTTTCGGTTATTATCCCCGATAGTTGGTGAGGATGCCAAGACCAGACACGTCACTGTATGTTTTTATGCATGTTGTCTTCAAATAGGTAGTGATCATCAATCTCCATTTCTAGATCTTCTTTTTGAGTTGCTGCAGTCCCTGTCTTAAATCCACATTGTCAAGGTTCAGTCACGAACTGCTTCAATCGTTCTTACAAAACGTTCTTACGATCTTTCGGTAGTGAGACCAGTCGCAAGGGTCTTTTTTTTTGTGGATCTGGCAGACGACATTCAGATTCCACTCATTGGGCGTACGTTTCTCCGACCATATCTTACAGATGAACTGATGTAGGCCCCAACCAAATCATTTCCAGCTGCTTTAAATTTATTCGCCTATAGTCGGTTCACAGCATTTTTGTTTTTTTTTTTTTTTGTTGGAGTTCTGCACTGGAGCGCTCCGACTCGATAACTGGTTCACTGTACTACCAAGTAGTAATCTGCACTTAATGCCATTGCTTGGTCCTACTGAGAAAAAGTAGACAGCGCTTCTGTGATAGAGGTGTTCAGATCCCACCACGTCAGTGACTCTAGTGTCGAACATGACTGCGGCTAGGTCTTGCCTACCGTCGTTAAACATCCTGACTGATAGTTGTATTTGGCTTGTCATATGCATCATTTGACTGCAAAAGTGATTTAAAAAAAAAATGCATTTTTCTGAGACTCTATTACAAGTTGTCAGATTTCATTACGGTAGGCTTCGATTCGAGACTTTTGTTCACCGAATATCCTCCTTCTTACAACATATCTCGTTCTCTCTGTTAAGCCGATGGATCACTGTAGACACTAAGGCTCTCTACTACTGCAATCGAAAGATTGGGACCATTGAGCTGAATTTAGCGAAAGTTTTACACAGATGGAGATGTTACGAAAACTTAAGTTTTTATCCACGACCTTCCAATTACCTGAATCGAATTTCATTGTAGCGCTTAATCGATACCAAACAACAAAATGATTTGAAAGCACAAAGCGCGATTGCATTTCGAAAGATTATTTATTACTTCCAAACCTTAAGCTTATCTTATCGCAAACTAATCACTGGCACTCTACACTTCTCCGTCTTATATGTTCTTCGCGAAGTGACTCTTCGCTACGACGACAGCAAGGGTGAGGGCCAAGAAGCCGACGATAATCCCAAAAACCAGCAGCACGTTGGGAGTGAAGGAAAGTCGAATGAGCAGGAACCCACCACCGAAGAGGACGCACAGCAGAAAGCCAAGCATCAGCACCGTATGCAAATCCTTGTACCACGGCGGTGAAAGTTGCGAGAAAGTTGTCGTCGTTGGGCTCGCAAATTCTACGGGAGCTGTGGGCTGAATAAATGCATGGTGCACTTGGTCTTTGTTCTCTTTGTCTCTAGCCGCCATGTGGTGTGTGAAGTCGTTGGGACGGAATTTCAGTGCGAATGGCCGCAAATCCGCCGTTTGACTAAGCGAAAAAACAGCGTTTGCGTTGAATTCAGTTATCGCTAGGGCGATATCGTTGGAATCATGTTATCAGTTGCGTTAAATGAAATTTACAATGCTTTCCAAATTTAGCTTATCGGGCAAATTGTTCAATCGGTTTCCTCTGTAGTCTGTGGCAATCATTTGGTCAGACTGAGAGATTAAAGTGCGAGATGTTTACAAGTGTAATGTGTGGATGATAAATTCCGGAAGCGAAAAGTAACGACCGCTCGACTTTTATGAAGAACAAGGTGCCAAAGACTGGCCCACATAAAACTCGTTCAAGATAAATTGTGCGAAGCTAGTCCTAGTTTTTGCCCAGTTTGTTGAATTTTATCCTTATGTAACTGAGAGGGACAAGCAACACAAAGAAATTTAGCAAGTTTCACAGCAACTGCTCCAAGCTTAGCTGCTTGGTGTGCGAAGCCAGAGAAACACAATCGGGTGCAACTTTATTGGTTTGGGCACTCTTAAAAAAAATGCTTCCAAAACATCGAAATGCTCCACTCAAACACGACTGCCTTGTCAATAGTTATATAACTAAAAAATTAAAACTATTCGAAGAATACAAACACCATTCGGAAGGAGAATGAGGGCAATTGTAATTGAGAAAGAGAGGCCTAGCCCATCAAATATCTTACAAGGGCAATAAATGCAACGGTGGAAAGTACGGAAGAAGTCATCATCGTCATTTTCGTTGACCCGTATATTCCACTGAATGGGTCGCACTGGTAATGAACTCACGAGATACTTCCTGGCAGCGCAATCATGCACCATCGTCTCTAACTCATCAGGAGCTATTTTCAAGAACAACCTCATTTAAGGCACTCATCGAAGGAAACTATTGCGATCCTAACCGCCATAAAATATATTGTGAAGGACAGATGGAAGCTGTAGCGACAGCCAAGCTTTCCTAAAAGCCTTACTCAACCCTTTAATCACTTCCAAGATATTTCAGGAACGCAATTTTGCCCTTAAATTTGTCGACAGACTGAATTCGCTAAGACTTGTCTGGGACCCGGGACATCTCGGGATCACGGGAAACGAGATTGCCAATGAACTAGCTAGGCAATGTTCAAAATAGGCATTTGTAGGGTCCGAGCTAACCATGGGACTACCCGCTTTTTTAGTTAGGGCCTCTATCGACAGTTGGTTCTTTCAACAGCACAACCAGAAATGGCCTGTGGCTAAGGTTAAGACACTGCAAACATCCATTTCTTTTAACAAAACCATCGAAGTAAAGCCATTTTCCTTGTAAGACGAAGCTGCTAAACATCGTATTTCTTATCTCCATGGACGGGACATCAAACTATCGAAATATAGCCCTCTCCGTCTGACGAAGGCGATCTTAATCTTTCGGTCATAACCTAAATTGCATGACCATGGATGGGATCTTGAACAAACGCCAACAACTTGGCTTTAACACCAAGCTTCGCGTTCATCAGTAGTGATTTTCCAAGCAGCTTCAAAATTTATCCAACTCTCCAAAAAACTTAGTGTTGCTCCTCCCAGCAGACTTGAAAAAAACCGAATGGGATTAAATGGACTAGCATGTAGAGTGCATTGGACAAACGTTACTTTTCCAAATTCACATCTATTCCGGCATCAGCAAATACGGCCACAAATCCATCACGCATCCGCTGGAGTGCCGTCTAGGGGGATGTGGAGAAAACACGGTTATCTGCGAAAAGAAAAAGACTTAGCCTCAATTGAAAAGAAGAGGTGACAAGATGCACCCTCGCGGAAGCCCAACGCCTACGATGAAAGCTCCAACACCGTAGTGTAGACCTTACCGGAGAGAGTTAAAGGAGATACGCCTCTGTAATTGGAGTACTCTCTTTTGTCCCCCATTCTTGCAAAGATGAACAATCACTCCATTCTGCCAATTGCCAGGTGTTGCATCACATTCTTAGACAACTTTAAGGACATGAGGGACCCACAAGGCTCCCTCTTCACCTATCGGCTTAAGCATTTCTGACCTGATTTCATCCACTCCATTGCATTGCATTTTAACTGGTTTAGTAATAATTCAACTAGTCATCATTACACAAACTGTCACTTCCACACGCAATCCGGGCGTCATCTAAGCTGAATCGAGAAGTGAATTTCCCATTGGCAGTGTTATGGTTCTTTGAGAACGACACTGAATCCTCTGATGCCGTTGTTTAACTGTCGGCACCTGAGAGAGAACGTTGCTTCCTAGAACTGATACACAAATTCTAAGTTTATGTCAGCAGACTAGATCCTGGGACCAGGATACTTTAAGGATCAATGTTTCCCCACAAATGCGCTCCGTCCAGGTCTAGTTAAAGTAAAAAAAACTACCCACTGCTTCATGCCAACGCGGCCTTCATTTTGACTGTTCAAATTCACCCCTTTCACTAAAACAATTTTCTAAACGTAAAGTACTCCCGTTGTAATGCAAAACACAACCAAATCCAGCGGCGGAAACCGACGGCTGCACTTCGCTTTTACACACACTGCCGGCAACAAATTGCAGTTTAGCCCGGTTTCCCACACCGTTACACCCAAAGAATGCAATATAAATCCAACAAGGCCGTCTAATTAATGAAAATCGCAGCCGAATTCGCTGACACACAGCAAGGGGGGTACGGCGGCGGGGCCTGTGAAATGCGCCGCAATGGTGGCACTAATTTGTGGAATGTCGTCTAAGTTTATAGTTTCCTGATTAAATTCCGCGTACTGATACCCCTCCGCCACTCACCCGCAAACGATAAATGGCCAATATAAATTCCTAAGTTCCGCAAATAGTTTTTCGCAATGGGGTGTCGGAGGCTGCGCGGCAGCGGTGTGTGGTGGTGGCGAACGGCTGTAATGGACGGCCGACCGAAACTATCGTTCGTTTGTTACATGGAGCTGCAGTTCATGTGCCGGCGTCTGATGGGGTAAACTATTGAGAAGTGCATCCGAAAAGTTGCCAACAGTCCCGAACTGAGTTAAGTGTAATCAAAAGCCGCATATGTATGTGCGTTTTTTTTAATTTCATATTGAGGCCACCGTGAGGCGGTGCGCCGCCCATTGCGCCCTACGGGGAGCCAGAAGTGCATCTGTGGCTGAGGACACGCAGAGCAATTGTCTGTGGTGGTGGATAATAGGTGAATCGTGGTGCTTTATTTGCTATGGGAATTTTCTCAATTGTTATTCGAGTTGATTTAGAGATGAAAAAAAGTGCGAGTTTCAGTTGAACATTGATGGTATCGTTTTTTGTTTTTTTTTTCCAACAACTTTTTGAGAATATAAAAATCGAGGGCTCTATGAAATGTTTCTGAACACATTGTAAGGAAAAGAATAGCTAGTGACTGGTAGTTATGTTTTTTTTGGCTGTGACTTACAGAAGTTTCAGCCATTTTGAAACGGGTATTTAAGTTGACAGTCGTTTAAGTAATCGATGTGGATACTTTTGTGAAAATGTAAAAAATGAGTATTGAGCTCTTATTGAATTTTTGTATTAAGTAGCACTTCAAACCTCAGGCAACTAGGCTCTAGCTTCTTCAGCAATGACTTATGTTGCACGTGCTACTGTTCTTTCACAATTAGAAGGGACCTACAGTTTGACACTCATTGAGTGTTGTCAGTAACTCGAAAGAGGTGGTACCGTGCGAATTGCGAGGTGTTCGAACGGGCAATCGAACCTGGAGCTCTCGCCGGGTGAGCCGACGCACTTACCGATTTCCCCATGGTGGAGTGTAAAACTATTACGTCGACGCAAGTCAAAGATGCATTGGAATCTTATTTAAAAAAACATAGCGCAAATTTGTGCAACTGAATTTAAACGTGGCCGTAAGAACTTGGAGAATAATGAACGTTTGGAACGTTCTAAGTCTTCGCCTACTAATGATAACATTGCTAAATTTTACCAAAAGGTGTTGGACGACCTCCGAGTTAAGGTTTGAAAGATTGCAGACTACGGCATGTGATTATGCCATGAGAAAGCTGTCCGTTTTTTGGGCGCCACGTTTGGACGACACGTTTGATCGAAAACTTTTTCAAATGAACATATAAAATGATTTTTTCGCAGTTTAAGCGTTATAAGTCCGAGTGTTGTCGTCAATTAATATCTGTATATGAAACTTGGATGTACCATTAGAAGTACGCCCGAGATGAAAAAGAGAGGACTGATAAGGGCGTGTGGTACAAATAAATTTAAACCGTTTTTTTTCGGCAGGGAAACTGATGGCGATGGTCTTTTGGGATATTAAAAAAGTCATATTAATCGGTTATCCCATCACAATAGCTTTCTACGCAAGTAATAAACTTGCCAAGCTCAAGACTGAGGTTGTTCAAAAACGGCCACATTTGCACAAAAAAAGGAAAGTGTTGCTTAATTACGATAACGCTCCATCCCACACATCAGATGTTAATAATAATAAAGAGTGATTTCTATTATCTTTTTGGCAACACTGGTTAAACAGCTGACTCACGTTTCGTGCTTTGTTTCAATGTCAAACATCTTCAATTTGGTCTATAATTTAACCATGAATCGTCTTACAAACGAACACCGCTTGCAAATAATTGAAATTTTTTATTATCAAAATGCGTGGTCTGTTAAAAAAGTCAATCGCGCGCCTCCTACATTTTATGGTCAGTTCAATTTTGGTTCTGTGGGTACGTAAATAAGCAGAATTGTCGATTTTGGAGTGAATATCAGCCAGAAGCATTGCAAGAGCTACCAATGCATCTAGAAAAAGTCACAGTTTGGTGCGGCTTATGGATTGGTGGCATCATTGGACCATACTTCTTCAAAGATGATGCGAACCGTAACGTAACTGTGAATGGTGAGCCGTGAGATGATATCTAACTTTTTTTTGCCCAAAATGCAAGAGCTTCACTTGCATGACATGTGGTTTCCACAAGAGGGTGCCACATGCCCCACAGCACGCGCAACAATGAACTTATTGAGAGGCGCGTTCGGTGAACGTTTTATTAAACGTTCGGGACCGGTCAATTGACCGCCTAGATCGTGCGACTTAACGCCTTTAGACTATTTTTCGTGTGGCTATGTTAAAGCTCATGTCTATACCGACAAGCCCGCTTTAATTGGCTCAGTGGAAGACAATATTGACGCATTTATTCGCGAGATACCGGCCAAAATTGGACTAAGCGGATGGACCATTTGAAGGACAGTCAAGGTCGACATTTTCATGAAATAATCTTCAAACATTAAATTATATGGACCGCACTATCGATTTAAATAAAAATTCCATGCGTTTTTCTGAATTTTGTGTGTGTTTTTTTTCAAATAGCATTTAAAAAATTTCCCTTTATTAATTGAGTGGCACTACATCCCACAAGGGACCAGGGCCTAGCTTCTACAAGAACTACTCGTGTTGTGCATGCTACTGTTTTGTCACGAGTAGATGGGACTCAGAAGTTGCCGCGGCGAAAATTTACGAAATACGGTTTGAACTGCTTAACCAACCACCCTACTTAACAGATATAGGACCAAACGACTTCTGAGCACGGAGGACAAGTTTATGTAAAGAGTGGTAGAGTCGTAAGGCCCGATGGTAATTGTGAGTCACACCTTTACATCAAGTTTTTCGACCCAACTTTGACATTTCCCTGTTTCAGGGCTTGATAAGTTCATCTATGGACAAGGATACAATTGAGTAGCCCATTAGCTTTGTTTAAGCCCTTTACGAAAATTAGCATTTAAATCGAAACTCATATCGGGTACTTCGTAATTTTTCGGTCAGAATATTCGACCAAATGACTTCGTTAATAAGCGGAATTGCCGCATTTGGGCAAAAGAGAATCCATGAGTAATTGTTAAAAAGGTGATGCATCCACAGAGAGTGATTGCTTGGACTTCTTCATTTGGAGGTAATTAGAAGCCAAAGTGTACATCAATGTGATTTTCAAGAGCTAAAGGATGAGATTAACGACATTGAACCATAATTACGTCTCACATTGACTCATTCGCCTACATGAGTCGAACTAAATCCCCCCCCCCCCCTGCACATAAAAGGCAAGTGTCAGATAGACTGGAAACTTAATCCGCCTCCACTAGTGTGCACCTCAATAATTCAAGGTAATGCGTTCACGGGATTCTTTAGAGTTTCGAGAGTGTGGGCTCGCCATCATTCCGCTGAGGATAATGGTTTAAAGTGGATAATTAATAAGTTTGTAGCTTCGGCATAATGGGCTACACCTTGGGAAGCGATTAACCGAGACAATTCTGATTAAGGTGCGGCACAAAGCGGCGGCGCTGCTTTAAATAGTTTAACCGCCACCTGCTCAACCTACTCACCGTATCGGTGTGCAAAGTTGATAATTTCGAAACGCTCATCAATTTTAAGTTTATTCCACTTGGCCTTGATGTCAGAGGGTGATGCGAAAGTTGATGGAACAAATTCATTTTCAAGGCAAACTTTAGGTTACAGCACAGGTTTGATCGTGAGAAGGACGTGCTGATGGTGCAATTTGATCCTTTGAGGACCTTGCAGATTTATGAAAGGTGTCCCTTTAAAAGGAATTCCATTTTTTTTCCTGTCAGTGAGCGGCGGCAGTAAATCTCAATTTGTTCTCAGTGTTGCTTAAATAAAGTGAAGTCAATCCCGTTGTCAATTTATGCCACAAGTCAGGAAGAAAGGAAGTCGTGCTTTGAAATGACAGAAATCTAATCACAGCGACACCCTGTGCACGTGAAACACCGTCATCACAAGATTTAGCAAAGCACCAACACCGCCGGCACTAAGCAATGCCATGAATCTCATAAACCGCATAAATGTTTAATTAATTCCGTTAAGGCTGAATATATATGGGCGCCAAGGAGGAGATGCGTTTTATATGAGCTACGTGCCGCCGAAGAGGGCCACAAGAAAGGATAACCCTCTGCGGTGGGGTGGCTTGTGTGCCTGAGCAAACGAAACGCCAGAGGGGGGGGGGACGAGGCGCGCAATGTGTGTGTACAGTTACTCAGCTATTATATGTTTTCTCGATGTCAAATTAAATATTCCGAATTAATATACATTTTGAAAGCTCGCGTAATTAGGTTGACTCTGGGACATGCACACAGACACGCATTGCTAATCCGTTGGGGGCGGTAATAACAAGAGAACTTCGGAGGCGGCAGGGAACGTCTGAAAGTCACTAATTTCAGTGGTTTCTGGGGAAGTTTTCTGAGGAATTTCGTTGTTCCATGAACTGCTTATACAACGAAGGACGATGGGGATGGGGTAAAGGATGAGGAGATGAAGATGAGGATGAGGATGAGGATGAGGATGAGGATGAGGATGAGGATGAGGATGAGGATGAGGATGAGGATGAGGATGAGGATGAGGATGAGGATGAGGATGAGGATGAGGATGAGGATGAGGATGAGGATGAGGATGAGGATGAGGATGAGGATGAGGATGAGGATGAGGATAATTTCTGTCCATTGCTACATTTCATCCGAGACGTCAGTATTTTGCGTCCTTTTGTCATGACAGTTTATACTTTATTTGAAGACAGCAGCCGCATGAAATTCTGGAAGACAGCGCATCAGGTGTTGATTTGTGAGTTTCGCATGATCATTTAAGAACAGACATGAGAATGTGTCCATTTCTCTTAAGACATTTTGTGACACTTAAGGTCCCGATGAGTACAGTGCCGACCTTAAGGGAGGAGTGAGAGCGCACCGTAGTCATCTTACAGTCTGACGAGTTCCATAGAAAGGCCAAAACTAGACATGAAGCGCACGTTCTTATTTGTGTCCTTATAATAGTCAAACAGGTGATGGATGTCGGTTTGTACTTCTTTAGTCTTTTCTAGGATCTGCTGTAGTTTGAAGATCTTATGCGGATTTTTCGCCTTGAATCCACACTGGAGCCTATCAGATTGTTCACAACCGGTATCAGTCGGTAGCACAAAACAGGAAGAAGGACCTTGGACGCGTTATAAGCGCTAACTTCTCATTGTCCGGTACAATCCTCGGAATTTCCTTTCTTGTGAGCCAAGTACACGACACGCACTGAGATTTCGATCATATCTTACAGATAAGCTGGTGCATCCGGCGACCTCTACGGGTAGTCAGTCAATTCAGCAGCCTTCATCGACTTCGTTTTGCTATCCTGACCTTTGTCTAGGTTGGAAGGGAAGAAACTTTTGTCTACCCTCATCCAGATTGAGCAGAAGATTCTGACCAACAGCGGCATTTCGCTTGTTATCGCTTTTCAACAGTCTGCTGAAGTGTTTTATTCGCAATTCTCAGCATTGACTTCAAATCTTCTACGACGCAGGAGGGCTTCGATTCAAAGTCTAAGTCCATCGGATAATTTGTTTGCTCTTGCCATACCAACTTTCCATCTCCTTGACTGTGCACTCCTCGTGCTCACTCCCATTTTCCCCACTGACAAGTCGTCGGTCCTCACTCTTTTTCTGTTCGCAGAATTCTCCTTCCAATGCAACGTTTCATTGAAGGTCTTCAAGTCCGTTGCTTGCTCACCCTTAAAAAGATACCATTCTTAGGAAACAGTGTTATTCCGGTGCGTTGAGAAAAGGCTTCTTTGACCAATATTCAGAGAAGCCAGGAGGATTCTCACCAAAGCCGCTCAGATTAAAAACATGTCTATGTCCCTCCAAACACTGTACTTCGCAATGCTCATACCGAAGTGCTTCAAAACCTTAGAAGCTGATCCATCTAGCGCCGTAAAAAATTGAAATTTTATGGCGTGCCCCGCGACTCTTCGAGTGGAAAGCCATCAATTTTCACTCAGATCCGAATGTAATTCACAAAACTGATTATCTTATTAGCAACCGTCGTTACCGCCAGGTGTATCCCCATTCCCGGGCACCCTCCACAATTTTGCAGAGTTCTCCGACGCCAGAGCCACATCATTCGCACTAATTTACCCTGAATCTCCTCCAAAATGCATACTTCGCATTTCAATTTCGCACATTGCGCAAATATCCAAGCAGATCTCCCCCTCCTGCGTGTGAAGTGAATTTCATCAGAAAACATATTTCCACCCGGCGGCGGCGAAAGGCAAAAAAACAAACGCCAAAAGGATCTCGGAATTCCCCGGAAAAGGCAAAGGCAAAAGCAAAAAAATGCAAATGTAATGCTCCTTTCTCATCACCATAAACCCGCCTCCGCCTTCGCCTCAGCCATGAGCTCTCCAACTCGACGAATACCACTCCAACACATTATCACAGCACTAGGATACGAATACCTATAGCAGGAAGAAATGAAAAAAAATGTTGGTAAACCTTTGCTGTTTCCGGATGCGTGTGGCCCTCCCAGACACTCCCTGATTAAAGTATCATCGCGCAAACATCAGCGTGATTTAATAAAAAGTGTTATCCAGCAATGATTGGATCCCCAGGGACGATGCGAAGCGCTTTTGTGAAATTTTTTCCGACAGTTTTCGCAGTGAATCCGACCGCGGCGTGGTATTTTATTCGCAGAGTCGCCCCCGAACGAGGCCCATGAATTCAAAATCGAATGTCAATTAGCAAAATTTGTGGGAGATGGTGGATTCTGATTGCCCGTCGCCACCACCCACCCTTCCGCACCTGGGGGATGTTTTTGTGGCCAAACAATATCGGCTGGAGATGGGAGATAGACAACAAAAAAAGAAAAATAAATGTTCAGGGAATGACTAACGCATTCAAAGCCATTTAACCGGAAATTCATGCCGAGGATCCAATCGGTTCGGTTTTCCATCTAAATTTATTATAAAGCCATTAAAAGCGTGGGCTGCAGCCGTTTAAAATGTTGCCTGGTGATGGTTTTTTGTGTGCCCTTGCATGTTTTTCTCTAGATTGGATTATTGTGTTGAAAGCAAAGCAATCTTTGTCATTCGATCCAGCGATGTGGGGTGAAGGGGACTCACATGTTATCCTTTCAATTAGTTGAGCAGATGAAAAATTAAAACGTCTGCATGGTTGGCAGTTGGAAATGAAATTGCTTGATAGCTCAACTGAATGTGAAAAGTTCTGCGTGCAATTTTTGATCCTGTTTGCGTTGGTGGCATCGGGAGGAGAAGGTTTACCGACAAACTCTATGGGCTGTACAGCGACATGCGCCTGGTCAAGCATCTTCGGATACACCGCTTAAGATGGGTGGGCCATGTAGAGCGTATGATACCACTGCTCTGGCACGAAAAGTCTTCGAATCTGAGTTACTGGGGCAGCGCAACAAAAGAAGGCCTAGGCTAATGTGGCGCACACGAAGAATGACCTCAAGCAGGAGTTCTCAATTGGAGAGAGCTGCCGAAAGAGCGTGCTAGTTGGAGAGGCATGTTGGTGGAGGCCCTGTTCCACCCCAGACTGCAGCTCCGTAAGAAGAAGAAAAAGAACTGAATGTGAACCGAGTTACAAATATTTCACTGAATGGCTAACAACGTTTAATTGCATCGAAGGCTGGCGGACTAGGGAGAATGTGGGGGGAGTGTAGCTTGTAAAAATTGGTGCTCATGATTTGGATGTTCTGTTCGTAAATAAAGTGTGTCGTGTTGCTGCACTGGTTCTGATTCACAAATCAAAGAACATTCTTCATCCAAATGCCTTAACGCTGACTTACTTCCAGGAAGATCAGCTTTCTTCATGTGTCTTAGATTTCATTCAGGTCTTAAACCTTGATGCCACGGGCTAGAATGTTTTCGGGTTGCAACGTAGGATGAATTAATCTTCTGTGTGAGAACTACCAAATGTGACTCTTCTGGTGAATATCAAACATATTTTACCACACCGCAAACACTGATCTTTGATCACATTAACTTTTCCAAAGGTTCTAAGTTATGCCGATTGCCAAAAAGACGCAGACGTCTGAAAGTGTTGAATTTGTTTCCAATGGACATGCTTCGTCCCTCATGAAATTCAAACCAGTCGTTCCTCAAGAGTGAATGCTAAGACCAACCCCTTTTGCCTGTTCATCAAGGATCATTTATCTTCATGATTTTATCGATGCATTTTTGCGCGACGAAGCGGAAGAGAGATGTGTATGGACACGGTAGGGGGCGTTATTTAGAGACTTACATTAGAATGCTGCTATAATTCATTAGAAAATATTTTTTTTTTCATTTTGCACTGGGTAGACGTGGATCTGTGGCCGCCGTGGTAAGTATATGCAATGGAAAGATATTCCGAAATAGAAACAGGTGCCCACAAGTTACCAGGGCCTAGCTTTTACAACGCGAGTAGTTGGTGTAGGACCCTGAAGAAGTTTTCACCAAGCGTTGTGTTTCTAGTCTAGGCAAGAGTCGGGCACCCACAGCGACTTTAACTTGCTAAGTTCCGAGTAACCGCTGATGGACTTTCGGATTTGACATGCTCTTTGGAGGACCTGTCGCCGTGGCGTGACTCACACGTTTGTTTTTTTTTTAACCGCCCCATGGGTGCCTGACTGAATGTCGCCGTAGTGCCTATGGAGTTCGTCATTGAATCTTTTCCACCACATGCCACCCACGTAGACAGGACCAAAGATCACACGGACAGATAGCACGATCATCCCTGTTTAGTCTATGGCGCAGGAATTCGTACGTTACCAAAAACTGATTAAGGATTTGGTCATAAGGGGAACGTTTTGCGGACTCTATAAGGTGTACGGTGGCATGCATGTCAAGATAAGGAACTGTTAGAAACTTTTGAAAAATAGAGTGAAAGTCAAGACTGCAATGTATACTTTTTCATTTCTTTTTTTTTGTTGCAGAAAAGCCACACTTAAGTACTCAGACTGAAAAAGTGGTTCATTGTGCTACCAGGCAGCAAAATTTATTTGCTCTATTTTCTCAATCTTGTGAAGGAAACCCAGCAAACATTTACAAACATCATGTCATCATCGCCTCAGCTCAACTCATCCATGAACCCGTAGTAATCCGAGACCCAAACCAGTCTTATTGAATTCATTTGAAGATGTCTGCGAGCTTGCAGCCCTTGATGTAGATATGAATGAGGGGGAGGCTAGCGTGAAAGCCCCTGCACAGCCGGGATAAGTAATTTTCTAAAACTAAGGCCACTAATTCTTAGGACAGATGCAGTCGTGACATAGCCGTGTATAGCCAACCTTTTTTTTTGGTGATAGACATCAAGTATGGTCACCGCCGGCCAGAAAAGTCTTCGAGTCCAAACCATTGGGACTATGCAACAGAGGACGAACTAAATTAAGATAACGCACACAAGTGGAGAAGGACCTCAACCAACTTGGAGTGTTCAATTGGAGGGAATTGGAGGCAGCTGGCGAAAGAGCGTGCTGGCTGGAGAGGCATGTTGGTTGAGGCCCAGGTTCACCCTGGACTGTAGCGCCGCGGAAAGAAGAAAAAGAAGAAGGTTTTTCCCAAAAAATCCTGTAGACTGGTACAAAACCGATGGCGAATTAGCAGTTTGCAATCGGAACGCATGGAGCACGTTTTAGCAATAGTTGAGTAAGACCAGTAAAGGCCTCCTTCTCTGTAAAAGAAGAACCTCGTTTTCACGTGGATTGATCGAAAGCCCACTCTTAGCGCTCGTCCATTAAGTCTAGAGCTGTCTACGCTTTTGAACATACAGCCGATAAACATGAACTGACAGACTTAGCAAGGCTGCAGTATTCAGTTTTTCCTGTGTGTAGATATTATCAGTATGGACCATAACAAGGAAGACAAAACGCAGTGGCGCCTTACGGAAAGTCCTTATTTACACCCGACCTGATTCTGAATACAATCCGTGTCCGGAAATAAAGTTCTACTCATTAGTATTGATCAAAAGGAAATTCAGGCCGTGTTTCCGGAAGGAATTACAAGCGTTTGTCCCACACAGGGTCCAATTGTCAGGAGCACACTCTGTACGTATGAAGATGCCCTGCGTGTACTCTTGCTTGTCAAGCGTGCATTTAGACTGGACTGGACAGAGACTGGAGGTTGTTTTGCAAAGAACCTCAACCAGGCTTTGCCATTTATTCAACAGGAAGGACGTCAGATTAATCAGTCAGTCAGTCCTTCCTGAGTGAATAGTCTATCACACAAATTTTTGAAATGACTGTAAGTCAGGGGATTCGAATATGGGCTAGTTTCTGTCTGAGAGTGAAAATTATTTTTAAAATCGACTGTTACTGATGTGTATCCTTTTGCAGCAAAACAACCATTGATACCTGTCGCCTTGAAGCCATAAAAATACGCCATTGCCAATGATGACATAAACTAGTCTTGGCGTGTGATGTTTATCAGCCCAGCCCCACATCGAGTGGTAGGAGCTAGTTTTGAACCACTTGTGCTCTGATTCCTTGGAAAAGGAGTCTCACATGAGTCTGAGGATCTCAGTGTTCCACTCAGTTTGAATAGCGACGAGTATCGTGAGTGTTTCTAGTGTTACCAGTTCGACGTTTAACCAGTTAACTAGCTTTGATCTTCTTACAACTCTATTGGATGCATTCTACGACCTCGAACCTCTTCCTTTTTTTATCAGTTGACGTTCCAGGACTCGTCTTGAGGCAGTTTCCTGAATTGTTATGCGAAATTTCTGTGTTTACCCGTAGAACGGGTATCCTCCAAGGAGTGAAACCTTTGTTGAGAGTACTGTTTAGATTTTAGAACGTCTCTTCCAACTTGTGCCTTGTCCTAAGCGTAGGGAAGAGATGATCTTTTAACCGACTATCCCGTGTCTAGTTGGTTTTTCTGCAATTTCACCCCTTAAGCAAAGTTATGGCTTCGCATTTAAATTTGAATTCTATGAATGGTCTGACATGAGCACTTTTAACAGAAACCACCAGTCTGTTATCTCCGTAAGGTATCTGTTTGATACTTCCCGTCATAACAAAAGCGTTCGTCTTTGTTAATTTGACGGATAATAACAAGATTTAGGGATCAAGTTAACAAATAGCACATTTAAATTTTTAACAGACACCATTCATGCATTTCTTTGCCATCACAAATCCAGCTTCTCTCCCATTAGTTTCTCATTTGTTACCCTGCCCCCGCCATCAACGGGTACAGCGATAATTGTGACCGGATGACAGCAAAGTTCCTGTCTAGTATCACATGTCAGTCGGACATAATTGAAAATTGCTTCTGCCCTGAAATTCCGCCACTTCCAAACATTTCAACGAACCATCACTGGGTCACCTGGTCGTGTCCCCTGCCGGGATCAACTGCGCTCACCCGTTCCGGGGGGAAATGCCGACACATACAGCAAATTGTTACACTTGCCAAATGACCTTCAACAAGGACGACCATGCTCCCGTGACAGTAACGCCAGTCGTTGTCATTGTCGGTGCCGTTGTCGGTTAGTTACTCCCATAATGGACTGCATTCGGGGACTGACATAAATTTTGTCATTTAGTCCGCAGCACGACAGAAAGATTTACAATTGCGGCAGCGTGTCACAAGGAAAATTCACTTTTTGTCTATTCCCTCTTGTAAATTTCGCGAGAAGTGCAGGATGCACGCTCCCGCAACGCATTCGAGTAGTGTGTCACCCAGTGGAATGCAATTTATGATGTTGATTAAATGTGGGTGGTAACATCGACCGCTCCCCACCCTCGGCCGCGGTGTCCCGAGGGGACGCAACGGTGCAACTGACGAGCTTACGATTTATAATGTTTAATATGGAGTGAGAGAGAGAGAGGGAGACTGCATGCGAGGTACGGTTCCGTGTGTCGTCGCTCCAGGATAGAGCTGCCATCCGAGGTCGAATTAAATTTCGGAAATAATTTATTTTATTATTTTGAAATTATTGCGATGGAGGGTGGGTCTGCGGCGACAGCGGTAGTGTGTGTCAGTGGGACATGAAATGAAATTTCGCGGCTGTAATTGAAATGCTGAATTGATGGCGGCCTGATTTATGGGCAAGCGAAGTGCGGTCCGACTCCATATGGATGCGCATAAATCAGAATTTGTATTCTGTTTCGACTCTAAATAGAAGCGAATGTAATTTGAGAGGTTAATGGGGTCGAAGTCGAAGGATGTTTGTTCATCATGAAGTGAAGCATATCCTTTGCATTCATGCAGCTAGGGAGGATGCTATGTTAACACAGGGCGCAACATTCTGACGTTAGCAATCGTAACAGAAAATCAGAATCATACCCCAGTGGCACTAAGTGAGTTGACTTACGGGAAATGCGAAATATTGAAAACCTTTTTTTTCCAAAGTGTTCATTAGACCAAACAGTGAATCTCTTGAAATTTTCGACATAAACCTCCCATCGCAACTGTCATACATATGTTTCGGCAAAAGGTTCGTGAGACTGGATTGCTAGAGGACGAGACTCACGGTCACACAGGTGGGAATATGTCTGCCTTGGCCGAGAATGTGGGATTCCAACTCAAGCAGATGGAGATGATCTGGATGAGCGAATGCAACAACATAACCGAAGGACGCCAAACATCAACGTCTTCATAATTGACAGCAGAACTTTGAATTATTCAAACGGATTCCGTGGAGGTGCCGTGTGTATGTTGGAAAGTAGATGCATCCACAAAGGGTGACTGTGTGGTTTATGAGCTGGCGGCGTCATTAGGACAAAGTCCTTCAAAAATGAGGACGATCAAGCTATAACCGTGAATGGTGTTCGCTATAGCGAGATGATAATGAACTTTTTGTGGCTAAGAATATGGACCTGGACCTGGACCTGGACCTGGAAGTGCTTTCTTTAAAATGGTGCCACCTGCCACACGGCCAACGGAACAATGACCCCATTTGAGGAAGAACTTCAATGAGTGTGTGATAGCACGTTTTGGCAATGTTAATTGGTCGCCAAGATCATATGATTTGACAACGTTGGGCTTCGTTCCTTGGGAATATTTACAAGTAAGAGTGTACGTCCATAAATCAAGAACAATTTAAGAGCTATAATAATAATAATTGAGTGGCACTGTAGCCCACAAGGGATCAGGGCCTAGCTTCTACAACAATTACTCGTGTTGTGCGTGCTACTGTTCTCTCAAGAGTAGAAGGGACCTACAGTTTTTTGCCGACTCCGAACGGCGATATTTGAGAAGCTTTCCATAGACAATTGATACACTTTGAGTGTTGTCAGAAACTCGAAAGAGGTGGTGCCGTGAAAAATTCGAGGTGTCAAGGCCGGGAATCGAACCTAGGCCCCCTGCGTGCTTGTCGACGTACTTACCCACTACGCCACGGTGACCATAATTTAAAAGCTATAGAAAGGAGACCCCTTCGACTGCGCCAACTATCAAGGGATTAGTTTCCTTAACATTGCATACTAGATCCTCTCTTCCGTATTGTTTGGACGCCTGAAGCCGTTCGTCAACAACTTGATAGGTCCTTATCAGTGTGGTTTCAGGCCAGGGAAGTCCACCATCGACCAAATCTTCACATTACGGCAAATCCTGAAAAAAAAAAAACAAGAAGTGCAAGTCGACACGAATCACCTATTCGTCGATTGCAAGGCCGCATACGACAGTGTGCATAGAGACGAGCTATACAGTGCCATGCCTAGTTTTGTCACTCCTACCAAACTCGTCAGATTGTGTAAGATGACGATGGAGAACTCAAGGTCGGGAACGAACTCACCGAGACCTTCAATGTCAAAGAAGGTTTTAGAGAAGGCGACGCACTGTCATGTTACTCCGTCAACATTATCCTTGTAGAGATCGTGCGTAACTCACAAGTCAACACCAGAGGCACGATCTTCCAAAAGTCAGTTTAATTGCTGGCTTACGCGGACGACATTGACGTGATTGGATGACCATAGCGAGCCGTCAATGAGGCGTTTGCTGGCATTGAAGCGGAAGCGGCTAAAATATGTCTAGTGGTTAATAAAGGCAAAACGAAGTACATGCTGTCATCAAGGAAGGACACACAACATCGGCGTCTCGGACAGAGCGTCACACTAGGCAGCAGAAACTTCGAGATAGTCAAGGACTTCGTCTACCTCGGCTCCGCAGTAAACAGGGACAATAACACCAGTACCGAAATCAAACGCAGAATCACTCTTGCCAATCACTGCTTCTTTGAGCTCGACAGGCAATTGAGTAGCAGAGCCATTCATACCATTCCAAAAGTTATGGTTGCAATTTTTTGTCCCGTTTGCGTTGACGGCATCCGGAGGAGAAGATTTAATGACGAACTCTATGGGCTGTACAGCGACTTGCGCCTAGTCAAGCGTCTCCGGATACAACGCTTAAGATGGCTAGGCCAAGAAGAGTGTATGGACACCACTGCTCCGGCCCGAAAAGTCTTCGAATCTGAATCCATTGGGACAATGCAACAGATGACCCTTATTACTCCTAATTTGCCCTGAATCTGCGTTAATTACAAAGAGTCTTAAATGCTTGATATGCCTAACCGTCCCTGCCTTAGCTTGAATCCAAATTCTTGAACATTAATCACTTGGTTTGGATGCACTTGCGTCTCCGCTTACGAGTATGCATAGCCCTTCTGATCAATAACCTGAGTGGATAAAAACTTCTGAGGCATAAGGGGTCAGACTCTGTTTTTCTAAAATGAGTTTCAACTGAGTTGAAAAAATCAAATTTACGTCATTTATTAGACCTCCATTGGAAAAGGGAATTAAATATTTATATTTGGGGTCTAGATAGATGATGATCGCTAGAAAAAAGAAAAAAGTCCTTTCCAACACAAATCATTTACCTCATTACACCCTCACCCTCCTTCAATAGTGTAACGGCACTCGCTTAATCAAAGCGTTCATCAAGCCAGGGCGATATTTGAAGTTTCCGAGATTATCCTCAGAAATAATTACTTCTGCAAGATGACAAACGTGTTTCCCAACCAACCAGCCCCCAACCTGACCAATGGCAGTGTAAGAATTATAATTGCCTTCCATTTCAGAATTAATGTGGACAACAATTTAACCGATACACTCAATATATGTCGAATTTCTCACCGAAATAACCAAAATCTGTCATAATGAATCATCATTTCCTCCGCCCATGCCCAATTATGTGTACATTACAGAGACTTCAAACACCGACTGATTGCTGGCATAAATATCCTGCACTCCCTCCTCCTTCGTGTGTTTATCAAGAGGACAGAGGCAGGCGGTAAGTCTCAGCCAGGCCGGAGTGTTGGCATCCAAGAAACGTTGACAATCCAAAGAGCACACAAATCAAATCATATTTGCTGTTAATTAATCCAATCAAAATATACGAGATCCTTCAATCAGTGCAATCACTTTATCCCCTCACCCATCGATCGTCCCTGAATTCTCCACATTGTCTGTCTGTGACAGGGGGGGATGGCGCAAATTGTGCCAAGGAATCATCGACATTTGGAATGGTAAATTAATAATGCGCCTTGATGTAAATCCATCTCCGAGCTAGCTGTGATTGTGTTTCCTCCTGCTCGGTGCTGATGTTTGATGGGCTGGACGGAAAATGTGATTGGAAGCGTCTCGCATTGTCGCCGGGGGAGAATTTAATATGCATCTTGTGTGGCGTATCTTGAGAGGTGTTGCATTATGACCAAGACGGATGCAAGCACTCAAGGGCCTCTTTAATACAGTGTTTTAGTCATCAATTGACGGAGTTCCCTTTTCAAAAACTAGACAAACACCTTCACTTTCCATTCCCTGCATCTGTCACTTTCCACCACAGCGCACAAAAAAAAAACATAATTTGTCACATTTTCTTCAATTTTCTCATTTTCCACATGAAAACAAAATTCACAGGCAGTCACTTAAAGTACTTCTGAAAAGCACCGAAGATCAATATGATGGCAATTCCAAAGTTGAGCAGGCAGCAGGAGAGTACCACAATATTCATCTTTCGATCTGAGCCTTCCCCCTGCGGCGATATTTGCGATCGCGGGTATCCATTCGCCAAAGTTCCATCATTCGGTTCTACGTGCATCCCTGTGAAATGCAAATGCCTATGAAAACTGCCATCACTCTGTGCGGTCACTTACCATTCATGGTGTGCAGGGATGTATCCACTGGGATGCTTGCTGATGACTGAACTCCGTCGAGGTTCTGGCAATATTATTCTGCTGACCGGCAACCTCCAAGGCTGACACTTGATCGTCGCCGCGATGTTGATAAATAAACAACGCGGGATGAGTCGCAGTCATGTGGATGGCTTATCGTCATGGCATTGGTCTAAGATGTTGCTTCTCGGAATGGCATTGTCACTTGATCTCGGAGGGGAATTTAGTTGTGCAACAAAGTGGGAGAGAATTTGTGTTTAGTTTTGCTTTGCCACCGGCATACAATATGTTTACATTCCGCGGGAAGGAAACTCGCTTGTTGCCGAGGCGAGGGCTTTAGTCGATTGTTATCGACGTTGAAGTGGCTTGTGTATAAACACAGCTAGAGGATGCTCGAGAGAAGGAGCGCATTTATATATCGATTAAAAATCTATCGAAAAATTGGGGAGAAAGGGGGGCTCTCTGGTCCACTATTTAGCAACACACGTCCAACACTTGTTAGATAGGGATCAGATATAAATTGGACTTCAATTTACTTGTCAGCATCAGCATAAGCAACGTCTAAGTCGGTCTAAGTTTATGCATGTGTTGACTTAATCTCTTCCACGTTCCTAGTGCCAGTTTGATGAACGAGAACTCTGTAAACAATGTCTCAGCGGAGATCCCTTGTTGGACTAGCCATGACATCCTGCTATTTCGGGTTGTGTAAACTGCTAGGATCAAAATTCCCAACCTCGAAGGAAGAAGATTATGCTTTGATCCTTATCCTGACAGTCTTGTTATACGGAGTTAAGCGATAAGCGAAAAGGCTGATCGGATCTTCCTTTGTGAAAAAATTCCATGGCAGGCATACAGTCCTGTCTATGAGGAGGGCGATTGGAGGAGAGGACACAACCGCGAACTCTGAACCATTTTCAAGACATAATTTTTTTTTTCAAGTACCATATTCATTCGACTCACGTTTTAAAAACTAAAATGAATAAACCAACCGGTATATGATCACTGAGGGAATACTTCATCCATTGATAATCAAGCATTAAGTTCAGTGTACTCACGAAGAATGAATACACAACACTGAGTACACTGAGTGCAATGAATGCATCATTCAATAGTATTACTTTTTAAAACATATTTATATTTTCTTCCAAATCCTTTCAGGTTGTTAACCATTACAATGTAAAAACATAGAATCAGAACCAGTTAAACATCTTAGGCAATGGATATGAACAATTGTTAAATCGAGAGTTGGGTAGTCTTCACCTTCTAATTTTTTTGAAGTTTCTTCGAAAACATTTTAAAATTTGAATTAATGCACTTACATAGTTTAATTTAATATTATTTATTCTTTGTAATTCATTTTTTTCTCGCAATATATTAGTAAATTCGGCCTAGTTTTTTTATTGATTTAGATAAATAGAAAATTGTGTTCCATCTCGTAAAAGAGTAACTTTTTCAGACTAGAATTGATGCCGGATTTCTTAAAATATTTAACAAGTTTCGTACACATAATATATACTTACATACTTATCAGGCCGGCGACCCATAAAGGGTCAGAGCCTGAGCAATTGCTGCCTTCCATCGCTGACGGTCCTGGGCACGCAGCTTCCAGTTATCAAGGCCAAGCTGTCTTACATCCGCGATGACTTGGTCTCTATACCGGAGATTTGGTCGTCCTCTTCTTCTCGAACCAGGAGGCTCAGATTCGAAGACCCTCTTCGCTGGAGCGTTGCTGTCCATGCGTTCGATGTGGCCGAGCCAGTGTAGTCGACGGATTTTTGCCTTCCGTACTACATCCACATCCTGGTACAGCTCGTAGAGTTCGCGGTTATGTCTTCTCCTCCATTCACCTTCCTCGCAGACGGGACCATATATCCGACGTAGAATTTTTCTTTCGAAGGCACCAAGAATCTGCTCTGCAGACTTGCTTATCGTCCAGCTTTCATCTCCATAGAGCAGGACTGGCAGTTTAAGGGTCTTGTAGAGCAAAACTTTGGTCCTTCGAGTCAGGAGTTTTGACCCCAGTTGTTTCGACAAACCGAAGTAGCATCGGTTGCCAAGGGTGGTTCTACGTCGGATCTCCACTGTGGTGTCATTTGTGGAGTAACTACCTCAAAACTGTAATTGTCGATACATAAATTTTGTCCTAGGTGTTGTGTGACGGAACGTTTTTTAGTCGACAGCATATACTTTGTTTTCCCCTCGTTGATCTTAAGGCCAGCTCGTTTCGCCACTTCTTCAATTGCCGCAAAAGCCTCCGTTACGGCACGTTGGGAACGCGTGACGATATCGATGTCGTCCGCATATCCCAACAACTGGACTGTTTTGTAGAAAATAGTGCCTTCCGTGTTTACCTTGGCCCGCCGCACTATCTTCTCCAGTACCAAATTGAAGAAGTCACACGACAGCGCATCTCCTTGCCGAATTCCGGTGCAGGTTTCAAACGGCTCAGATGTCCTGAAGTCGAACTGCACGGTGCATCGCGTATTTTTTAGCGTGGTGCGACATAACCGGATCAATTTTCCCGGGATCCCGAATTCGGCCATCGCCTCGAAAAGTTCGTTGCGACGAATGCTGTCGTATGCGGCTTTAAAATCGATAAACAGATGGTGCGTATCGATTTGAAACTCGCTGGTCTTCTCCAGGATTTGCGTCAGTGTGAAGATTTGGTCTATAGTTGATTTGCCGGGCCGGAAGCCGCACTGGTACGTGCCGATTAGTGCGGTGCAAAACGGCTTTAGACGTTCACACAGAACGCTGAATAGGATCTTGTAAGCGACGTTGAGCAGGGATATACCTCTGTAGTTGTTGCACGAGGTAGGATCGCCTTTTTTGTGGATGGGGCATATGGAGCTGATGGGCATGCTTTCGTCTTCCCATATTCGGCAGATGATCTGGTGCATACACATAATATTTAACTCAGTTATTTCCTGGATTTCGTTCATACCTTTTTCTATTACATTATGTATAAGGTGGTTTATGCAAAAAACTTGATTGAATGAACGAAAAGCGGCGACTATATTTGCTCCCCGGTCAGTTACCATAATGGCTCTGTCATTAAATCCAAATTCAAATTCGTTCAAAATATTACTAGCCTTCAATATTATATTTTGGCCTGAAAATTGGGGAAACATATTTGTTAGCACATTGGTATATACCTACATATAATATTTATCTGTTACAGAGATTACGTATACGTACCCGAACATAATTCACCCTTCATAGATCTGGGACCTACAAGTCTAGTAATTAATGTTCCTTCAATAATGTAGTGAATTGTTAGTGAAAGGTATGAAGTTCTCAAATAGTTGTCTGTCCAAATGTCTGATGTTAATCCATATCCAATATTTTTGATTTGCACTATTTCGTCTCTTATAATTTTTAGATATTTAATAAAATTGTTGTGGGGTGCAACAACTTGTCAATATCCACATTTTCACCATAACTTGAACCTATTCATATTAAAAATTGTGCGAAATTCCTTTATCCGGAATCTTCCACAAATTTAAATGGTCGACAATTCCCAACAGCCCACTGTGTTACAAGGCGTATACCACTTTGTTTGTCCTCAGTTTCCACTTCAATTTTTCTCCCAATTTCACTATATTCTTTTTTCAATAATAAATAATACCTTTGTTTAACTAAATTTGAAGTGCTTTTGAAATTTGAATACAGTAGAACACTTTCTGCTTCCAACTAAATTGTTGGACCTTCGACCACCTTCGATTGTTCCAAAAATATCCCAAACTTTACTCCTGCCTCTTCTATTCGTAATTTTTAGTTCACCACTTATAATTTTTGTTTTGATCGGGGAAGAATTTAGCATTGGAATGGTGAATTTACTGGCAATCGCAATGTCCGAATCGTATCCGTATCTACATCCATTTTGTTAACCAAAAAAAATACTCTATTAAGAGGGCATAAACTTTTATGTTCTCACTTGATCAAAGCTAGAGTTCCACTTCATACATTTTAAATGAATTCATTCATTTTGAAATGAATGCACTCATAACAATCATTACATTCAGTGTATTTTTTATGGAGAACCCACCTGCATGACTGGAAGCAAAGAGAGTTCTCATTTTGATATCAGGTGATTGAATGCTATCAGGTGATTGAATGCTATCACCTGATGCTATTCAGAGCAATATATGAATCTAAATACCGTCGGAAGGCGAAATACCGTCGACTTCACTTGCTCGGCCACATCGAGCAAATGGACAACAACTCTCCATCTAAGAGAGTCTTCGACTCTCAATCTCCAGGTTCGAGGAGAGGATCAAGGCCGAATCTTCAGTATAAAGACCAAGTGATCGCGGATGTAAGGAAGCTTGGTTTGGATGACAGAAAAGAGCATGCCTGTGTAGGTTCTGGCTTCGACCAAACCCAACTTTAAGTAAAAAAGTACGTTGCTAGTGTGAGTTGTATGAATCTGCAGTCAGTGACGTTTTGTTTGTCTCCTGCCCCTGATCGTTAGTTTTTGCGTTTTGTTTTGGAAAAACCATTCAAAGCCCTTGAATACAAACAGCTTGAACTGAATCTTGTTTTGGGTCACCTTTGCTCAGCAATTCATGAGCAGCTTAGATTGAAAATTGGAAAACTTTGATCTTTTCATCTAGTGTAATCTGGATAACCTTAACACCCATCACTGGAGTAAACCGAATGGAACCTCTACAAAAGTAACCGATTTGAAACTGCTCTTGCTTTCAAGACTGCCTCAGATTTCTGTCTATTTCCCTTGTCGGTCATTGAGCCCCGAATTCTCGCTTCTGGTCATATATTAAGTGGACATTGATATTGTCTCAAACATCCTTTTTTTAAAGTAATTTCTCCACTCTCTTTTGACAATTATTCCGTAAAAGATCCTTAGCCTGTTTTGCTATCAAACTCGGACCCATTGGGCTTGATTCATTTTAGTGTCTTAAAACAGTTTTACTTCCACAGGACAAAGATCAGGCCGCTTAACCATCAAGTCATCTTTGAGAAAGAGTTCTCAACCAGCATATATCGAAAATGTCGGACTGGGACCCTGTACGCACGTCGCTGAAAGGTCCACTCAGCATAAAAATGAACGAAGGCTGGAATCTACTCCAGAGACCTACTATTCTACTGTCCTTGAAGCTGTCTTAGACTGTAGTGTGCCTCAGGTGGGGGCTATAGCAAAAAAAGAGGAACAAAGCTGTATAGACAGCCCGACAGCAATCATATTCCTTGGAGACCACAAGACTTCCCTCAGGTGTTGCCTATCTCTGAATCCGATGGCCAAGCTATTTAAAATCCACATGATATGGGTGGTGGGAGCATGTGTGCATTTACGTGATCATATACCATGGAGTCCATATGACTATAGTCAGGATAACGCAGACTAATCCCTTGAAAGTTATCCCGACTACCAACTGAGATTTTGTCTTAAGGGACAGGCACTCGTCGTCCCGCCTTTGTAAGGAGTGTTGCCTTTAACACCTCTGAAAACTGATTCGACCCAAATGTCTGCGACGAATTAAATCAGATTGGATAGTCAATTACTGCCCATTCTTTCCCGAAATTTTGGCTTCAAATGCAGCTACCACGATACTCCTACAAGGGGGAAAAACATAGTCACACTGTGGTACTCGAATATTAGTTTCCGTAGGAACTGCGTAATTACGTTGATCCTGGTTGCGTTCCTATACTCTCTGGACTGGTGGCCTTACAACTGTACCATACTACGCGCGAAAACCGGAGTCAATCTGTTTCGACGTCTGCAAAACGCTTTCCTAGGTCAAGCGCCTAATTGTGTCTGTGGTCTTGAAGTCTGGTCTTGAGAACCCGGCAGACATCCGAAATCCCATCAGTACAACTTATGTTCATATCTCTCACAACCTGAATGTTATGGAACACGTGCATAAGCACTCCTCCAATTCGCCTGAACAGAGATAAGTTCGAGGAAAGTAGCTCCGGTACATGTCAAGATTGAGACCAACAATGGATTTCACGACTGACACATTTTGGAGGAAACTAAATGTCAGTCTGCCATTCATGCAAATGTCGAGAGCAGAGCTATAAGTCACTTTCGTTTATCGCCCGACACATGTCGGAAGGACTCTTTTCAGGGCTCCTGGCACCAGAATATAGCCTCTGGTCAAGCTGCACACAGTTTCGGTGCCGGGGCACAGCCCTTAATCATTGGTACACACGCCCCAAGAATCGGCATCGGTCGTAATGACTTTTCCACAAGCTGCAGAGATGAGGAGGCTTAGGACCCCATCCCTCCTCTCCTCCGCACCTGTTAAGCTCTTTGCAGCTTGTTTGCAGGTTTTTTTTCTAACAATCTATGTTGCCTTAGCCAACTTTGTGTCTATAACTGGAAGCAACTGGCAATTTGGAGGGTATAACTTGGAGTGTGCAGCTAGAGGCTGGCAAGGGATCAAGTTAGCAGGAGAGGTATTTTCTTATTGTCGGACTCTGGTGTTCCGTAATTCTTGAGATAAGCGCGAAGACTACCTTTTAGAGACTCACATTTAACTAGGCCAGGCATCCATCCAGGCATGATTGGACAGATAAAGGTCGTGATGTAAGATCACATTAATCATGAAGTCAAGTGGTGGCTTGTCAAAAGGAAATCTTTTTTAGCTTTCGCCTCACCCTTACCATACAAATACTGGCTTGAAATAATGCCAAGATATTTATCTTCTTGTCAGAAAACTTTATTTGTTGCGTAAGCTGATGGATAACCAAAAGCAAACTATGCCATAGTGGGATGAATGACACGTTCAATTCGATTGATAAATTTGGGTCATCAGAAACTCCTGCACTTTGTTGCTATGATGTCCAGACCTAACAACATCAGTAACGCTTCCAATCTCTTCAAATTTTCTCACAATCAAGTAAGTAGATCCATTATCTTAAATGGCACATATTCAGCTCATATGTGCCATTGACACTTCAAATGACAGTTGAAATTGGCAGGTGTTCAATGTCAGCCCTCCCAACTTGAAGTCCCAAAATTAATGTCTAGTCAAAAACGACAAAGAAAATCGGTGGTAGTCTCTTTGATTTAGAATCTGCAAGCAAAAAGAAAGTGTGGTAAAATGCTTACCGTTCAGTTGTCTGCAGTTTAAGTGGACGTTAACACGTCAAAGTTGTTATCCTGGAAAACAAACACTTTTCTATGGGCTTGACGAAAAAATCAATTTCAAGAGACAGACAAATAGAATATGATGACGGCATTCGCATTAAAAATCTCGTTACGAACTTTACGACTTTTCCCACTGCCTCACTCTCTCTCTCACACACCCCTTACACCACCCTCTCCAAACGGTCACGGTCAAGGGGAAAAAATTCGCATGCCTGCGTCAAAATTAAAAAAACAAAACAAAAGCAAAATTAAAACGCAACCAACCCCCTATATGACATAAACACTCACATCGACCGGTGACAAATCATTACACACATTCTACCGGGAGCTGCAGAAACGCCACCTCCATCGCCACCTGGCAGCACAAGAAGCCCTACAACTCACCAACAACGCACCAGTTTATACTTATTCGATTAGAGAAGGCTATAAAGAGAACGTCCCGTCGTGCAACAAACGCAAAGTATTTCGCGACACGAACCTCGACCAAACGAAAAAACAAAAATCACAAAAAAAAAACACATTTTTTTACAAGAACATTTTAACAAGTTGAAAACCAAAAAAAAAAATCAAATTCTCGGATCACATAAGCCCCCAACGGCCTTTCCCGCGTAGTTAGTTAGTGTACCCAGTGGACGGCCGGAGACGACCTACACACAGATAAAAAAAAAAGGAAATCAATTCAATTGATACGAAAGGCAACACAGGAAACCTCAAAGGACCTCAATCATGGTGGTGAATTTCAGAGTTTTCAAAAAATGCTCCCCCAACAACAAGCTCACCCTGTACATGGGCCGGCGGGAGTTTGTCGACTCCATAACCAGTGTGGAACCTATTGGTAAGTCTCTTTAACAATCAAAAAAATTATAAGGATTCAACGGTGAGAGTGGCGTGTGTGTGTGTCGGGAATGTGGGCGTAGCCTAATTGAATCAGTTCCACACGAACGATTGGTGGTCCTACCTGACCTTTTTGAGTGGCGATGGGGCGAAGCGGCGGTTGGGGGGAGGCCAAATTGAATTTTCCCAGAGTTCAGTACCAGAAATCGATTGAATCCGAAGCTGGTCGTATCGACTTATTGGATTTGTCTCACAGTGACTATTGCATCTGGAAATCGCATTAATATTGTCAAACATGCCGTCCCTTCGATCTTTGTTGCTGGGGATTGGAGCGCCTTTAAGGGACACCGCATCGGGTGGGCAGGTATCCAACCTGAAGTGGATGCAACAGATATCGACTGGGGATTGCAAGCACCATTTGGTGCCACTTGTGAGGGTGTGATTTCAGCAATCAATTCCATGCCAATCCAGTTGAATTCTCCCTTATCCCTCATTCCTTTCAGATGGAATCGTTGTCCTCGACGATGAGTACATCAAGGAGAACCGCAAGGTATTCGTTCAACTGCTGTGCAACTTCCGCTATGGCCGGGAAGAGGATGAAATGATGGGCCTCAACTTTCAAAAGGAGCTGACACTGGCCTCCACGCAAGTGCATCCGCAGCAGAAGGTCGACATAACTTTGACGAAGATGCAGGAACGTCTGTTGCCGAAGCTGGGCTCGAGTGCCTTCCCATTTGTCATCAATATGCCGCCGAATTCTCCGGCATCGGTGGTGCTGCAGCAGAAGGCGAGCGAAGAGGGTCAGCCCTGTGGAGTGCAGTACTTTGTCAAGGTTTTCACCGGTGACTCCGAGGTGGATCGTTCGCATCGCCGAAGTACGGTCAATCTGGGCATACGGAAGGTGCAGTATGCGCCGGCGAAGACGGGCATCCAGCCCTGCACGGTGGTGCGCAAGGACTTCCTCCTGTCGCCCGGTGAGCTTGAGCTGGAGGTGACGCTGGACAAGCAGCTGTATCACCATGGTGAGAAGATGGCCATCAACGTTTGCGTTAGGAATAACTCGAACAAGGTAAGTGAAAGCGAAGTAAAGACGCCAGAGCGTGGTGTCTGATTTCCAATGTTTTCCGTGCAGGTGGTCAAGAAGATAAAGGCAATGGTGCAGCAGGGCGTGGACGTGGTACTCTTCCAGAACGGGCAGTTCAGGAACACCATCGCCTTCGTGGAGACCGGCGAGGGTTGCCCCATCCAACCGGGCTCCAGCCTACAAAAGGTGATGTATATGGTTCCCAACTTGGCCGCGAACATCGACCGGTCGGGCATCGCCGTTGAGGGCGACGTCAAGCGGAAGGAGACAATCTTGGCCTCAACCACCTTGTGAGCATCAAGAAACCAGTCCACGGGAAACCTGATCAGCATGATGTCACTCTTTTCAGGTTGGCCAGCCAGGACAGTCGCGACGCGTTCGGAATAATCGTCTCCTACGCGGTCAAGGTTAAGCTGTTCCTCGGAGCCCTGGGAGGAGAACTCTGTGCCGAGCTTCCATTCATCCTTATGCATCCCAAGGTAAGCACACATCCCTCGGTTCGGTTGCCTTCTCACTTCGTATTCTCTTTGCAGCCTTGCCGCAAGCAGGACATGAGCAAGGAGGAGCCTGAAAAGCTTCCAATCAATTAAGGCGCCAACCAAATGACGACACACCACAGCAGACAACGGACCCATGCCACCCGCCCAATGGACAATGCAAACCAAAGAACTCGAATTCAACATTTTTGTTTTGCGCTGATTTTTTTTAAAAACTTTTCTGTTAAGCCTTTCTGTTTCGTTAGAGCAAACGTACACATGTATAAGTATTGATGTCAATGCAATATTCAGACTAAACTGTAAGAATGATACCGTTACATAACAGAAGATACGCCTATATGCCTACACTCGATGTTACATGTACCTACACTGAAACAATACAATTTATCTACTCTTGTATACTCGTATCCTTAGGGTTAGTCATGAGTCCGCAGAAGGACGACTACGGAATGCTAAGAATGCAATGGAGCCCGAGGCGCAAGAAAGGCGCCCAGGATCTAAATAATAATACTTTAGTCAGTGAAACTGTGTTTGTGATAAATTCAAATGAGAATATAAAACATTATAAACGGACGTGATAAAGTCTAAACTAATGGTGATTTCATTTATGGAGGTCCTCAGACATTTGTAGGTGGTTCCTTTTGGGGATATAAAGGTTCGACTAGTCATGCGTACCTTACGGTTGGACGACATGTGCATCAACGCTTTCCAAGAAGCGCGGATTCATCATAATCGGATGACAGTCGACTTACTTCAGTTTGAAAATGGACATTGAAAATATGCGCACTGTTTTTGTGACTGGGGGAAGGGTCCTTCTTCTGTAACGTGGATGACATAACATGACTCGCCATTAAGGGGTTTCTTCTGTTGTTGAGTCTGTTTCCGAACCAGGAACTTCACTTTCAGCCACTGCTTCTTCTTAAGAACTATAAAAACGGCGAAGGGAGGAAGCTCTTAGCAAAGAGTTCCGAAGCGCAGAATTGACAAGGAGAAGGGCAAAAGTAAGCAGGCTTTGTTCATTTGTATCCCGTCCAACTTGAAATTATATTTGAGTTCAAAGTGTGTCTCTTGGACTTTTCATGATCGAAGTTCTCTAAGAAACTGACTGAAAGGGCATCTTAAGTTGTAGCTCTCGTCATTTTCTGTCCAAAAGATAACATAAACTTTTGCGAACTCTTCAGTAAAGGTTTGTTTAAAGGTTTGTTCGAAATGTCCTCAATGTGAAAAAAGGATATGTTTTTTTTTCAATAAGTTCCCTCTGGACTCTCCATTCAGATCTCTTTAAGTTCCATAATAGTTTTCACTTGACTTGTTCACTTAAGTTCGGTCTAATGCAGATATTTTTAGTGAACTAGTTCTCTCTTAAAAGAACCATAAAAGAAGCTACCGCTGATGTGCTGAGTTTCCAGCCACCACACAGAAGGAACGCATGGTTTGATGACGAACAAACATGAGGCCTACAACGCAACGCTGCATTATACAACGAGAGCTGTTCGTGAGCTCTATGAACAGAGAAGAAGAGAAGAAAACGGGCTTCTCAGAAGGAAAAAATGCGAGAGCGTGAGAAGCGCACGTCAAAGAGGTGGAGACGAGCTATGGTAGAAATGAAGTTCGAAAGTTTTACCGAAATTTGGAACAGCTATCCGGTGGATATAGGGTTCGGACCGAAGCCTTCTTGGCCAAAAGCGAAGAACTATTAGTAGAGTCGCAATCGATGCTGAGAATCTGGACAGATTATTTCTGCAGACTTTTAAAGGGCGATGACGACCCAAATCCTGCTGTTAGGCAGACTGTTCCTCTCAATTTGGACGATAAATCCCATGACAAAACCCAAGAAGTGCAAGCCGACACGCACCAACTATTCGTCGATTTTAAGGCCGCATATGACAGTGTGCATAGAGACGAGTTATACAGTGCCATGTCTATTTTTGCCACTTCTACCAAACTCGTCAGATTGTGTAGGATGACGATGGAGAACTCTCGTTACTCCCTCAAGGTCGGCAACGAACTCACCTAGACCTTCAATGTCAAAAAAGGTCTCAGATAAGGCGACGCACGGTCATGTGACTTCTTGAACATCATCCTTGAGAAGATCGTGCGTAACTCACAAGTCAACACCAGAGGCACGATCTTCCAAAAGTTCAGTTTAATTGCTAGCTTACGCAGACGACATTGACGTGATTGGACGGACATAGCGAGCCGTCAATGAGGCGGTTGCTGGCATTAAAGCGGAAGCGGCTAAAATGGTATCTGGTGGTTAATGAGGGCAAAACGAAGTACATCCTGTCATCAAGGAAGAACACACAACATGGGCATCTCGGAAAGAACGGCACACTAGGCAGCAGAAACTTCGAGGTAGTCAAGAACTTCGTCTACCTCGGCTCCGCGGTAAATAGGGACAACAACACCAGTACCGAAATTAATCGCAGAAACACTCTTGCCAATCGCTGTTTCCTTGGGCTCAAGATGCAATTGAGTAATAAAGACCTCTCTCGAAGGACTAAGCTTGTTTTATATAACACCTTTCTCATCCCAGTCCTGCTTTATGGTGCGGAAACCTGGACATTACTAAAAGGGGGTGAGGAAGCCCTTAGCCTTTTTGAGAGGAAAGTTGTGTGTGCTATTTTTGGTCCTGCTTGCGTTGATGGCACCTGGAGGAGAAGATTCAACCACGAACTGTATGGGCTGTACAGCGACATGCGCCTGGTCAAGCGTCTCCGAATGCAACGCTTGAAATGGCTAGACCATGTAGAGCGTTTGGACAGCACTTCTTCGACCCGAAATGTCTTCGAATCCGATCCATTGGGGCAACGCAACAGAGGATAGCCTAGGATAAGGGAACGCACACAAGTGGTGAAGGACCTCAATCAACTTGGAGTGCGCAATTCGAGGCAGCTAGCGAAGGATTGTGTTTGATCAAAGGACAAGTTTGTTTATTTAAGCGGGGAAAAACTAAAAATACATATGTGCACATAATTTTATTTTACTCACTGTGCACATATGCAATTCGGATAGGAACAGCTGCGAACGTCTCTCACATTTAGTGTGATCTCTTGAGATAAATGGTTGCTACGCCTATTCACCGTTATCTTTATTGTTAAAATTGCAAAACATTGCAATACAAAAATAGCAACAACCACCCACCTGTTAATCTGGGTTAATACCTCAAGTGCATGTCAATCTGCCATCAGTCAAACTGCAATCGATAGAAGTCCATAAATAGAATCTTACGATGCGATTAAGATAAACACTGACTCATTGAGAGATTAGCCTAATTGAGTGTCAGATAAGTGTGTGTTCGGGGGGGTTTAACTTGCCAAGGACATAATTGCTCTGCCTCAACGTTGTATCAAGAAAGTGGGATGTGCCCAAACAACCGCGGAAGAGGGTTCAGCTGAACCTAAACACACCGGTGCACTTGTCACCCGTCTGTGTTTACGATGAGCTTAATTTTACGATGAAACACGATTATCAGAGTGACAACCCAAGACCCAAGGCAACAATTACTGGTGGTAACGAGTGTATTGCGTCATAGAATGAGGAATTTTAAGAAACTCGGCGCTGATCGCAGAGCAGGTCTGAGCAGGCACTGATATTCAGAGCAGGACATTTCTTTAAGAAAGTATTCAGCTGTGTAAAATAAAACACACAAATTTGAAAGTATTGGGGTTGAGGTTAATTCTGTCAGATCGTAAGAGATGGCGCCACCTGCCACCTCTTGGAAGCGACTGGCGACTTCATTGGAAAGGTGTAGCCCTTGTCAGCAATAATTGGTCTGCATCAGCGCCAGTTTCGAGCAACAACATTGTTTTTTGCCTCTTCGAAAATGTCCGAATTTGTCTTAAATAAAGGACATTTACAGAAGGTTTAGGTTTTCATTTTTAATTGGAAAAAAATTGGACAGACCATCGGAGAAGTTTCTGATGTATCGCCCCCACCGAAAAATCATACAGAGAGTGGTTTCAACGCTTACAAAGGGATGATTTTAGCATCGAAGACAAAGAGCGTCTTGGTCAGCCCCAAAAGTTTGAACGCGATGAATTTGATACTTTACTGTATCCTGCCATGTAGAGCGTATGGACACCACTTCTCCGGCCTGAAACGTCTTCGAATCTGAGCCATTGGGACAACGCAACAGACGACAGCCTAGACTGAGATGGTGCACACAAGTGGAGAAGGACCTCAACCAACTTGGAGTGCGCAATTAGGCAGCTGACCAGAGATCGTGCCGACTGGAGAGGCATATTTGTTAGGGCCCAAGACCACCCCAGACTGTAGTGCCACTAAAAGAAGAAGAAGAAGTTCCTCGAATCCAGCGAAAAACAATTCTCACAGAACGGGGACTTTCGTTAAGAAGCTGAGGGACTTGGAGACGCTGTTGCAAGTCTTTCCGCGATGACTTTCCAAACGGCAATGAACTAAAGTAGCACAGCAGATTATAGACAGTCACGATTCAGTCTGACACACTTTACTTTTAAATCACATCGAAATGTTTTAATTTAACCTGCACCGGTCTCTGGAGAGGATGTCAATTCTAACACCTCTTCCAACTTCTTAGGCATTCGCTTCCGTCCAGCTACTGTTAGTAAGACTCCCAGTCAGGCGGTGATGTTGGGCCGACAGGAAAGTTCTTCTCAAAGCTTGGGTACGTTGCAATCGTCAAACAGCTGTCCAGGCCACAAATTGTCTACCTGCTAGACCTATTGCAGGCGTTGGTCTATTTATTCGTAAACCGCTGACGCTGTTATCTGATGAATAAATTCACCAGCGGGCACTTAAAAAATGTATATTAAGTACGCCACTCAACTTCCATGACTCACTCAGATAACTTTTGTAGAATTTTCACCCAAAAATAGACGGTAGCCCGGCGGCGGTCACGCGTGATACTAGGCCACGTCTGATCAAAAGTCAAGATCACTAACGAAGGCGTGCGTCTTGTCGGTGTGTCGTGGTGCAAGATACGTTGTTCCAATGCCTGAGCATGTAGCTACTTTCCACCAACCTGATAAATGTAGCTACTGCAGACGATAGAAGCGATTATGCGATTGGGGTCTACCTGCGGAGAAGGGATAATCTGCACCTGCACCGTATCTGGGCTGGCGCACAGCTTATCGGCTTCCGATAAGTGCTCGAAGACTTCATCCACCTCCAATTGAAGGTCTACGGAACTGCTAAGTTGGGCAGTTGCCCACCAGTCGCCGGCGAGAAGGGCTCGATTACAGTCTTTTGAGGGCAGAGATGTGTTGCGAGTGCTGCAGTGTGCGCCAGCAGAAGATCTGGGTCTTCTCGCTTGGCATTGTATTCCTTGTGTTGGGAGTGTTATTTATTTGCGTGTGGCCGCCGACGATCAACAGGATTCTTTACAACGTGAGTTGATTTCCGCTCGTCGTCATGTGAGGACGCAATTAACGCTTTTCGTCCTCAGATGATACCGTTGGCGCAGGACTCGAAAACGTTCAATATGTGGGAGATCACCCCCGTCCCGGTGTACATGCACATGTACCTCTGGAACTGGACAAACGCAGACCAAGCTAATAATCTCGACGTGAAGCCGAACTTCGTCCCCATGGGGCCGTACGTGTTCCGCGAGCATAAGGTGAAGGAAGACATCACTTGGAACGAGAACAAGACAGTCACCTACTACGGCACCCGCACGTGGTACTTCGAACCGGATATGACCAATGGGACCTTGGAGGACCTCATCACGTGCCCACATCTGCCAACAATCGTGAGATCTTCATGTTCGGTGTAGCAGAGCGTATTTTACTTTCTTCATCCACAGGCCACCACGAACATGGTCAGGAATGATGGTCGGGGGAAGAAGGCGACCCTCAATGTTATACTGAACAGGGAGGGAGGAATGTTGGCGACGACGCACACGGCCGACGAGTGGTTGTTCACGGGCTACTTCGACAGGTACCTGGACTTTGCCATGAGAATGAACAACCCAGCCGTGCCCGTGGAGACGCCATACTTTGGGCTGTTTCTGGACAGAAACGGTTCGAAGGTGTTCGACGGAACGTACACAGTGCACACCGGGCAAGGGGACCTTACACAAATGGGCCAGCTGACACACTGGAACGGCAGTGCCAGCACGGGCTACTTCGAGGGTGATTGCGGCAAAGTTAACGGGAGCACCGGCGACCTGTGGGAGCCGAATCGCCCAGAAGGTCTGCCCATCTCAATGTTCATCCCCGACACCTGCCGCTTCATAAACATGTATCCGGCGGAGCGAGTGCGAAAATTCGGCATCGACGGCATCAAGTACGCGTCCAATGCCATGACCTTCAACAGCGGTGACACGTACCCGGATATGAAGTGCTTTTGCCCGCCGGAGGCTGAGGAGTGCGCCAAACCAGGCGTAATTGACATCTCGCCGTGTGCCAATGGGGCACCGATGTACTTGTCACACGCCCACTTCTACCTGGCGGATCCCATGTATTCAGAGCCTATAACTGGACTGGCACCCGACCCAGAGGAACATACGTTCTACATCATCATGGAACCGAAGCTGGGAGTGCCGCTGGTCGTGAACGCAGACGTGATGGTCAGCCTGAGGATCCGGAGGGATGACAACTTCACGTAAGTTTGACTTGGACTTGGACTTGGACTTGGACTTGGACTTGGACTTGGACTTGGACTTGGACTTGGACTTGGACTTGGACTTGGACTTGGACTTGGACTTGGACTTGGACTTGGACTTGGACTTGGACTTGGACTTGGACTTGGACTTGGACTTGGACTTGGACTTGGACTTGGACTTGGACTTGGACTTGGACTTGGACTTGGACTTGGACTTGGACTTGGACTTGGACTTGGACTTGGACTTGGACTTGGACTTGGACTTGGACTTGGACTTGGACTTGGACTTGGACTTGGACTTGGACTTGGACTTGGACTTGGACTTGGACTTGGACTTGGACTTGGACTTGGACTTGGACTTGGACTTGGACTTGGACTTGGACTTGGACTTGGACTTGGACTTGGACTTGGACTTGGACTTGGACTTGGACTTGGACTTGGACTTGGACTTGGACTTGGACTTGGACTTGGACTTGGACTTGGACTTGGAATTGGACTTGGACTTGGACTTGGACTTGGACTTGGACTCGGACTTGGACTCGGACTTGGACTTGGATTTGGACTTGGACTTGGACTTGGACTTGGACTTGGACTTGGACTTGGACTTGGACTTGGACTTGGACTTGGACTTGGACTTGGACTTGGACTTGGACTTGGACATGGACTCGGACTTGGACTTGGACTTGGACTTGGACTTGAACTTGAACTTGAACTTGAACTTGAACTTGAACTTGGACTTGGACTTGGACTTGGACTTGGACTTGGACTTGGACTTGGATTTGGACTTGGACTTGGACTTGGACTTGGACTTGGACTTGGACTTGGACTTGGACTTGGACTTGGACTTGGACTTGGACTTGGACTTGGACTTGGACTTGGACTTGGACTTGGACTTGGACTTGGACTTGGACTTGGACTTGGACTTGGACTTGGACTTGGACTTGGACTTGGACTTGGACTTGGACTTGGACTTGGACTTGGACTTGGACTTGGACTTGGACTTGGACTTGGACTTGGACTTGGACTTGGACTTGGACTTGGACTTGGACTTGGACTTGGACTTGGACTTGGACTTGGACTTGGACTTGGACTTGGACTTGGACTTGGACTTGGACTTGGACTTGGACTTGGACTTGGACTTGGACTTGGACTTGGACTTGGACTTGGACTTGGACTTGGACTTGGACTTGGACTTGGACTTGGACTTGGACTTGGACTTGGACTTGGACTTGGACTTGGACTTGGACTTGGACTTGGACTTGGACTTGGACTTGGACTTGGACTTGGACTTGGACTTGGACTCGGACTTGGACTTGGACTTGGACTTGGACTTGGACTTGGACTTGGACTTGGACTTGGACTTGGACTTGGACTTGGACTTGGACTTGGACTTGGACTTGAACTTGGACTTGGACTTGGACTTGGACTTGGACTTGGACTTGGACTTGGACTTGGACTTGGACTTGGACTTGGACTTTGACTTTGACTTTGACTTGGACTTGGACTTGGACTTGGACTTGGACTTGGACTTGGACTTGGACTTGGACTTGGACTTGGACTTGGACTTGGACTTGGACTTGGACTTGGACTTGGACTTGGACTTGGACTTGGACTTGGACTTGGACTTGGACTTGGACTTGGACTTGGACTTGGACTTGGACTTGGACTTGGACTTGGACTTGGACTTGGACTTGGACTTGGACTTGGACTTGGACTTGGACTTGGACTTGGACTTGGACTTGGACTTGGACGTGGGTCCTAGCGAATATCGCATCGTTGAATACCGCTCGCAACGCATTCAGCCATACACCTGCTTGTATGGGCTTTTACTCCCTCCGTTAGGCAATATCTGCGTCACGTAGATCTACAGGGAGACTTGAACTCCTGCAAGCTGTCGAATCGCCAATATTCGACATAGGTCTCGAAAAGGTATGTTATGGACAATTGATGCTTCAAATTAGGTCAAGCATCAATCATCACTCCAAAAAAAAATTAAAAAGTGACTGAAAACAACATTGTCCGAATTTTATCGTTAGCATGTCCAGCACCCTGCTACTCGCAATGGTTGCAGATAACGTTTTATGATCCGCGAGGTCTAATTTCGCTCAAGTAGCTGTTTATCTTTGATATTGCCCAGTTGCAATATGACTCGATTTCTTTAACCCGATTTATTAATTCGACAACAGCGATACTGTCTACGAAACAAATGATGCAGGAACCAGAAATTCCATTTAATCCTTAAGGCATTTCAAAATACTTAATTAGTTTACCGGTTTCAATGAATTTTTCAAGTCAAGGGAGATCAAAGCACAGTTCTTTTTTTACTGCTTCCTTTGCAAGGTCTTCTTTCTTCCTCAGATTGGTCCTTGTCCATGACTTTCATCGCCTCGATTGTTGAGTGGCTTTATAAAACCATATTGTTACTCCGTGAACCCATCACTGGCTACAATAGTGGGCTATTGAGACTTGGACTTATACAGCTCTTTTGCGGGAGAAGGTGTAAACCTCGCATAGGCACCAATGGTTTGACGTCACCACATCCATTAGTGTGGTGTAATATTCAGTCTGCCTAAGACGGCTTTCTATGCTATCTTTCTATTATACAACGGAACTCCAGCTCAGTATGACTTGGCAAGTGTTGGACATAAAGGCACGGGATGTTCAACCCCTACGTCACGCTGTCATTTCAAACTCCTCAAATCATCCCTTTTTAACAGCACCTCAATAAACAACATGTACTGAAGAATGTTACCTAGTAAGAAAACGACAGAATGACTGACTTACACTTGGACTTGGACATGGCCTCCATCTTCCACTTCTACCATGTTGAATTAGTTTCTATCCTCTCAAACAATTATCTCGTTTTGCAGCATCTTACAGGGCATCCATGACGATTTTTATGCACCCTTCTTCACCACCTCACAGAGGGCCCAGATCGATGAAGCCTTGGCAAGTGAGGTCAGGGTAAGTCAACTTGAAAAATTATCTGTTTACACAAATGCCGATTCGAAGTTCTTTCCAGCTTGCGCTCGCTCTTCCATATTACGGACTATACACAGGCATAGCGTTGACATGCCTTGGCGGTCTCCTGATAGTCATCGGAACGTTCTTAACTCTAACAGGGAACTGGAGAGGTCAAAAATCAGAAAAATCTAGCATTTAGCTCGCGTTGATAAGTTACACTTTCAATATATACTCAAACCATACTTGAGCCTTTTACATTTTGTTTGAATTTCATCTGAGCAAACAAACAACCCTTGGGCACGTAAGCAAACAGCCATTCTTCACCTGTTAACAGCGTTTAGTGGCATATTCGGAGAGAGTAGTAAAATTAGGGCATTGTCGAAGCATTTTGCCGGTTATAGCTCACAAATTATCGAAATAAAATCCAAGCACCATTACGTTCGGCATAAGGACTAATAACCGGCGGTCGTTACCCTTCATGCAATGGCGACTGTCATGCACAAAACATGCCGTAAATCATCCTTAATGGGTGGATGGCTTACTGCTCCATTATGAGATGTATCCGCACACGTTGTGTGTGTGTGTTGTTGGTGTTACGATAAAGTGCACATTACATTAAGACACTCATGCAGTGAATAACTTAGATGTCCTCGTCTGAAGCCATTACATTTGAAAATCCATTCGCCATTGTGATATTGCCAGATGAGCGGGACCTTAAATGCTAACAAGAAAGGCGCAGAGAATTATACGTGCTTTTTATGGGGAATTTATGCCACCTGGGTAGACGCTGTGGTAGTGAAGTTTTATTTTTTTTTTAAAGAATTTGGAACTAAAGGGAACTTAAGGAGTGAAGGGATGGCAGTGGGTAGGACGTTGTTAATTTTGAATGAAAAAAAAACAGGGAAGGAGGAGGGAATGATATGAAAGGGGATACACTTTGATTTCTAACTTTTAGTGAGTCTTTCACCGAGAATCTCTAAGCGTTAGGTAGAGCCCGAAACTGCTAACTTTGCTGTTACCGTACATATTCAAAATGTTGGGATTTGATTTGAAAGGCTTAAGATTGTTTTCTAAACGGATTTTCGGTTTGAACCAGCATCAAAGAAAATTAGTTTTAAGCGTAAATTTCTTTTTCAGATATAAACAAATATAAAAATTGGGTGATACTATAGCCTACAAGAGACCATGTCCTAGCTTGTTCAAAAACTACTTCTCGCACTTCTTCTCCCAAGAATAGAAGGGGCCCATTCATTGAGTTACGTCAGGAACTCGAAAAATCGCGATACAGTGAACAAGATTCAAAGTTTTGTCGTATTAGAGTCGAACTGGGACCTTTGGTGTGTGAGTCGTAGCAATTTCCTACATCATCACAACAGACTTCTTTCGCTCCCTTAACTCATTTGTCCAAAGAAAACATTGCTTGTGGCGTCACTAGAAGTGTCTGCTGTCACGATTGTCGGTAAAGAAAAGAAAAATCATATGTTCCTTCAATTGCTATTTCACATCACTCTTACAGTTTCAAGAGTCCTTAGAGATCTCAAATCTCATGAAGGATAGTTTCTCTATTCCTCCTCTACGCTTTCAAAATCACTGAATTAGCATTTTGATTTGTCTTACACTTAAGGGCTCTTCCCGAATAAATGAAAAAAAAAAACATTTGCAAAGCCCGTCCCTACGGGTGTCATGGCATTTACCCTGGATTAGCTGATGTTTTTCATTGAGCGGTAGTACGACTTCTGCACGAAGAGGTCCATTGATGACCGGGTGGCATAAAAAGGGGAACCAATCTCTATACAATGCAGAAGAAAGCAAAGTCGTTGCCCTTGATATTTCAGAACAATTTGACGGAGTTTGGCTCTCTTGTTGAAAATCTTTGTTTACGGCATCGATGATTCTCTTTTTCTACGGATTAGAAGTTACCACACAAACCACTTGTTTTGGATAGGTCCAAGTCTGATATCCACCAGTTTTATGCTGGTGTTCCCCAGGGGTCTGTTTTGTGTCCGACACTTTTTCTCATTTTTGTTTATCGCTTACTAATCCAACCCTCTCCTTTGAAGATGACAGTATCTTCAGATTTTTTTATTTCGTCTTTGGTACGTCCCTCCTCTTCGACAATTAACTTGGAATGGTTGTGTGAGTTAAGTGCATTAAATCCCGACAGTGACAGCATAAATGAATGCGGTAGAAGCTATAGAGTGGAATTTAGTGCATTCAAAACACAATCATGTCTACTACCACTCAAGTGGTTTCAAAATAATTAAGCGTTATCCATGAATGGCAAATTCGGAGTTTGAACAGAAAAGCTTATTCGTATTTGAATAAACTCGACACTTAGAATGATCATATATTTGCGGTCTCAAAAAATGCTGCGAAAGGTCTAGTACTTTTAGAACCCTCCCTGATTTGACAATCTCTACCCAATACAGAAGCGCAAGCAAAAAGAGGAATTACTGAAGAAGCTGCTTTCTTATGGCTTCTTCAGCAACTACTCGTGTTTTTGAACCTACAGGCTTTTTAACATCCTAAAACGGAAACATTTAGGAAACGACTGAGTGCTGTCAATAACTCGAAAGAGGTGGTGCCATGAAAAATGGGAGGTGTTCAGACCGGGAATCGAATCTGGACCTTCGACATGTGAAGCTCTCTCTCTCTATATATATAATATATAAAGATATACATCATGATAAAATTAAATGTGTTAATTTAAAGAATACTACTACTTATAATAATCGGGTGGCACTACAGCCCACAAGTGACCAGAGTCTAGCTTCTACAACAACGACTCGTGTTGTGCATGCGACTGTTCTCTCACGAGTTGAAGGGACCGCAAGGCATTGTCCAGTGACCAGTACGGCTACATAATCCGCGTAAGCCTGGGCGTAGGTGCTTGATCTGTTCAAGGCGGAACGCAGAGAGTCGATCAGCATGCACCATAGGAGGGGTGACAGGACCCCCGATATTACATATTGGCCACACTCCGCCTCCGCGATTATAGTTCTATTCATTAGCATTGGTTTTACGCCGTATTTTCTGGCCGCATTGCACATGCCATCAAAAGTTGCATTGTCGAAAGCGCCCACTTCGTCAATGAAACTGCTAAGCGCGTATTCTTTTCTGACGAGTGCTCTTTCTACGAGATTTTGTAGCGCAGTGTCGCAAGATTTTCCGCGCTGGTAAGCATGTTGCATCTGAGATAGAGGGTGTAGTCGCAGAGCATTTTTGCACAGAAGCAGTTCCACCAGCCTCCCCAAGCCTTTCAGCATGAAGGAAGTAAGACTTATCGGCCTGAACATTTTGGCGAGAGAGTAATCCCCTTAACTAATTTTTGCTATAACAAAAAAGATCTTAGTCTTCTTAGTGTTAGTGGACCACATCATGCTTAAATCAATCCAAACTAAAAGTCGCTTTTAATTTAAATAGACAAGTTTAATTTTATGAATAGTTGCTATCCTGGTGGTGGTTGCTGGAAGAATAGATCGACTGCTATTCCGCAGGCAACGACTTAACACACACAACAAAGAAAAATTACGCAACAATACCATGCAATAAAAAGTGCTTATAAATTTATTTGAAAATGTAAAGAAAATGTTACAAATACTGAAATCTTAACAAGATATAAACTTAATCAAAATTTGTGACGAAATATATGTGAGAACTGCAATACTACTAAGAGATTCTTTGTTTGGTATCCTTAAGGAATCGTAGACCTATAAGAACTAGTATCGTGAACGTACCAAAGACAAGGCAGTATGAATCCAGCCAATAGCCGATTAACTGAAATAAAAAGAAAAATACAAACATGTTAAAATGTTTCCAAATGTCAATATCAAAATAATTTCAAAAGTGCAAGCCAGGAGCTCTCATCTTCAGCAGACTGAAAGAGGAAGTCGAGGAAGTTGTCTTACACTCCACAACTTCTTTCGAGTCGCTGACAACACTCAAAAGGTATGTCCCCTCTACTCGCCGTCAAACAGAAGCACGCACAAAAGGTTGTTGTTGTCGTTACTGAAGTGCCACTCAATCAAGCGGGGTCCCCCTCTTCATGACAAACCGTGCAATATGAACAGGTGACGGCATTTTACATCTGACAATATTTTTATAGTTACATTAGTCTTGTAATGTAATGGCACACCACAGAACGTATGTATAAGAAATGTTTAATTTAAGGAATCTTTGACTTTTAATGCTGGTAGTCACGATAAAGCCAATATCTAAGGTGACGCTATGGAGAAAAAGAACAAGGACAAGAACTTAAACCAACCTGGCGGTAGAAATTATAGACCACTGGTGAGGTTTCTTGAAAAAGATTATGTATCTTTTAACGGAGTCAAGGCAACGGAGTCGAGATATGCCAAAACGGTTAGACGTCAAAGCTACAATCGCAACAGGTCGCTGGGATCTTTGCCGACCGAGTCTCCCTGAAACTCTCCAAAAGTTCGACGCTGACTGCACTGGCAATAGAAGAAGAATAGAAACGTTTTCAGAAAGCCATCAAAGAAGGTGCCACTAATGTGCTGGGTTTTACGTCACCACCCAGAATAAACCCATGGTTTGACGACGAGTGCAGGCAGGCACATGCAGCTAAAGATGGCGCACACAAGTAGAGAAGGACCTCAACCAACTTGGAGTGCGCAACTGGCGGCAGCTGACGAAAGATCGTGCTAGCTGGAGAGGCATGTTGGTTGCGCCACTAGAAGAAGAAGAAAAATAGAAAATCTTCATCTACACCAATAGTCAAACAGCACTCGAATCATCACTTCTACGATATGAATTGGTAAGACTCAAAAGACTGCGCCGAAAGTATAAGAACCATGCAGTCTTTCTGTTTATAGAAATGTACTGTGAAGCAGACGAGCCACAAAAGGAACAACGTGTGCGACGTGTCTATGCCATTGAAACTTTGAAGACTGAGATTTCAAAACTGGCAATCAGCAGGACTTAAGGGAGATGGACAATTAGACGAATACGCAAGACAAACATGGCATAAACTAGACTCTCTGAAAACCACAGACTCCTTGGTATAAATAGAAAAACACTAGGCACTCTAGCCGGCTGCGCAATGGGAGGACACGCCACAAGGTACGGGGTTACCGTGCAATGAATATGGTAGAATATCGTAGGTATTTGGAATAAGGTGGGGAGGACCCGGACAGTTTTGCCTCATGGGGCTGTCAGGCATATCCCAAGTGTTTCGTAATCCATTCATCCAGAAAATTAAATGTCTTCGGGAATAGCGGATGTACATAGTATTTGCAAAAGCACCCTACTCTGGTCCGACACTTGCATATCAGTAGCCACATTACCTACATACCTATCAGTATTAAAAGAAGTGTACTTTTTGCCCTAAAGAGAGGCATCCCACCACCGAGTGTTGGAGGTATAGATACACCAACGGGTTGAAGGGATTAGGTCTTAACGAGCGAAAAGACCTCCTTGACCAGCTGCTGAGACAAAAGCGGCAGGATAGATGGGGGACTTTCGTAAATGGCAGAGTGACATACAATTTCCATCGCGATGTGTCACTTTTTAAATCCATTGGTGGTCTTAATCTGTGTATGTATCGGAGCTACTTGCTTACTGGACATAGTTCATTGAACTCATTCTCGTTAAAGCGGTTCATAGACGTCTCAGAGGCTTGTCTGTGCGGGTATAGCTCCGAGTATTGGTTGCACGTGTTGCACCAATGTCCTCTGTATGAAAATATTCGGGACCTTGGAGCTGTGAACTGATGGGATTTACGACGTCAGCCTGGATCTCCAGACCAGACAGAGTACCGACACCATCAGGGGTTTTGTTAAGGAATTTTTCAGTAGACGACGAGTTAGAATGGCTTACAGTAGGACTATAGGCTATCGGTCCTGGATGCTAAGGAATCCTACCGAGAACAACACAGTTGCAAAGCTCGACCGGAAGATATATTCTGGTACAACGGGGGTCAGGAGCCCCTGAAACTGAGTTTCAGCCTGACCGTGCAGTTGTGGGTGTATCCTGGTGGCTGGGGTTTAAGCCCAAATCGAGTATTCGACCGAACTATCTGATCTGATCTGCCCCAGTCACCTGGGTCGAATGGGGTCATATGGTCGTGGGAATTTACTTTTGATTCGATTTTGAGTTGCATTCAACCGGCTGCTGTCACCCACAGAACAGCAGAGATGTTACTCGTAGAAAGGCCTCGCTCCTCACCAAGGAGGAGTGAATGTCCCTTAAAACGTGATCGTGGGATAACTCCAAAGGCGTTTTTCTGACTATAGGTGTAAGGACCCAGTGGTATTAAGCCTTAAGGTGATCACGTTTATCCAAATACCCACATATCTATCAGTATGCGGCAAGGTGATGCATTGCCACATGGCCTACTGTCTCATTTAAGAGTCGCAAAAGACCGTATTTCGAAATAATCTCTCAAGTTATGGCGTCGCTAGCAAGGAATCATCAGAACTGTTGGCTGAGATTCATATCCTCCACGAATTCAAAACCCACGTCTTACCTTTTGCAACAGCACCAGTGTCTGACTGATCTCTACTCGCTCTGTGGTGATCCCAAATGGCACGTAGTACTCGTGGATACTCGAAAAGATTCTGAAAAACAGAAACATTTAATTCTAAGCTTAATGAACATGTGGAAACACACTCACTTGAGAATGTCGTCATCACTGAAAACATCCCTTTCATGCACGTTTTCGATTTTTGTACAATTTATTTCCATTTCAGCAGTCCCGTCCAGACATGGTCCGTACATAAACGCCTCACTGCCATTGAAGTTCTCGAATTGCTCAAACTGCCTGAAGTACCAAGGAATCAGCTCCGTGTCAAGGAACTTCGCCACCTCAGTCAGTGGGTCATAGGATCCCTCGAAGATCCATTTGTTTGCCTCTTTATCCAACCCCAAGCAACCTGCCTTGCCATTCAGAGAAAAATTTATCAGTTTCTTCATGTGCTGGTTCCACGAGCGAATCCTGTTGGCCACAACCTGCCAGGTGAGAACGTCAATTGCTATCCAGGAGGAGATGAAAGAGATCTTACCGGATCCGAGGGATGAAAAACAAAAACTAACTCGTCCAGTGCGCCAATGGAGATCTGTTTCTCGAATTGCCACATTCGTGTGCCGGATGTCGAGGTATGGTTGATAGCTCGAAACACGTATGGTCCCAACTGCACAAAGTTCGGTTTAACATGCATGTTAACAGGGTCATACATGTTAGTCCAGTTGAAAACATACACAAACATGTGGGAGGACTGCACGGAGTCCCCTTCTGTCCATGACGCCGCGAGACACCGAATAAATTTCACTTTGGTGGAGTTTGAACAAATGACTAGTACAAATATTGCAGACACGAAACAGAAGAGTTTGGCTTGCAGTATCCACCTTCGGTGTGACATGCTCGCGTTTCGCGGAAACCTTGGCGTTCAACTCAGGTACACAAGCAATCAGCGAATGTTTGTAACGCAGCCGCGGAAGAATTGATTGGACACACGAACATCGATAACGAGCGTATTCGTACAGATAAGTGAGATATGTCAATGTACACACGCTTATCAAACGGTATTCCCAATGATATCGTGTCGCTTTCATGTTTTTTTGATATTTTCGGGTGGATTAGATAAGAGTTAATCTATGTGTTGCAGCGGGGATTGGGGAATGTCACAACGTGAGCGATGGGTTCGGTGCTGATTGATAGGATCTTGGAGCGCAGTTTGTGGAACTGTTTTTCAAAGAAAATGCAACCTTGCCTTGTGCTGTGTCACCCACGCTACTCTTTACGAACGTCGCCTATCTCGACTTGCATGAAAAAAACTTCTCTTAGTCGGAAACAATTGACATTAAACTGTTGAGTTCGTAAACTGGTGAAAAAATCCAACTGAGTGTTTTGTTGGAGGTTGGGGTACACTGCACTGGAGCGCACAGATTCCAAAATTGGCCCATTGATAGCTTGAATGTAGTTTCTTGGTTTTGCGGAAGAAAACCCAGCAGCAGACCTAAGCAGGTTTTCAAGCTTTCACCACATCGGAGCCAAACAGACGCCACCCGATACATGCAAAGGCGGGACATTGACAGAGAAAGTGCTCTAAAGTGTCTTCACCTTCTCCACAGGCATCGCAAAGGATACCAGCACTAAGCCCAAGCAGGCTTAGGTGCTTAGCGAAGGTGCAATGTCCCGCTTGTACGCCGACCAGTCTTCTGCACTCTTTTCTGTCTAGAGATAACAGAAAAGTCGCTGATTTCTTGCTGACGTTTGGGAGTATACACTTAGTCAGCCTGCATTTTGGAGAGTCATGCCATCTCTGGTTGTGCTGTTGAGAGACCCAACCGTCGACGGAAGCCCTAACCAAGGAAGAGGGTGGTTCTAAGGTGGACTTGGGGCCCAACGAATGCCTCTTTAGAACCTTGCCTATCTAGTTCATCAGCAATCTCGTTTCCCGTGATCCCGTGATGTCCCGGGATCTATACAAGTCTTAGCGAATTCAATCTGCCGACCAAGTTATGGAAGGCTTGCATTCTTGCACTATCTTGGAAGTGGTTAAAGGGTTGAGTAAGGCCTTAGGCACAGCGTGGCTGTCGGTGTAGACGCAGACACTACGCCTTTTCCACCTGTTCTTCACAATATAGTTGGTGGCCATTAGGATCGCAAAAGTTTCCGCCTGGAAGACCGATGCGAAGCTACGTAAGGAGCTGTGAAGTCTAATGTTGTCGTCTTCCGCGAAGGTTCCAGCTGCAGAAAACTCCATCGTCTTGAAGACGTCCAGAGCCACTCACGTGGTCACGGGGAATGTCCACTTTGTATAAGCTAAGCAGCTGTATCGTTGGTGACCCTGCATCAGACGTCATGACCATGAGACTAGTGTCGTAGGAGATGCGCTGCTCGAGGTGATCAAAACTCTAGTGCAAATTGAACCAAAGACCATTCTTTTTAGTCGAGAGATGATGTGGATGCCAAGGGGAGGGAGATTTAGCAGTGCATCATAGCACTTGCTTGAATAACCTTTTGCCTCAAGCACAGCTTGTCATCATTCGACTTAAGTCCACTATCACACATAGAAACTGCCCACATCCGGGGCCACTCTTACCGAGTCTAGGTTGTACTCTGCCTGCAATCATTATTCTGCGGACAACAAAGTTGAACAGCAAGGACCGTCCTCAACTCATAATTGATTAGCTATCCTATTTTTCGATTTGAGTCATTTTGAATCACATCGCCCAACTCTGAGGGAGTCTCCGGACCAGAGACACGTCCAATTCCCATCCACTAATTATGCCATTTCACTTGCAATTGCGTGCATCCGTCAGCTTTGCGAACTTTATAAAAGCCACCCATCGGCCATTAGTCACATTTCCCACCGCGGCGCCAGATGACCGACCATGACATTGCATAATGCCCACATGCGAGGAGCAAATATTTCGCACTGTGCGTCCTTCGAAATCCGCCCCCTTCATCAGGGCACAAATCAATTTCCCACCCACTCCTCGCCACCCAAATGGCCGTCAATTCATTAAAGAACCATTCAAATCGAGAATCCTTCTAACCGCAGTGCAGTCCTGTGGAACGATATCCATTCCAGGGAAGACAGAGCGCAGTCACAAACTCAAAAGACATCGATTAAGTGTCGAATGAACTTTTTAAATGGCCAAAGACGCGAAATTGGAAACCCTGTGCAGTGGTCGCATCGCCAGACGGAACGGATGGAGCTCTTCCCTGATGGATGGAAGTGTTCGACTCTGAGAAATCATTACTCATCTTCAGACCCGGAGAAATCCCTCCTTTGATATCCGATTTCCATTCAGGGTCGGTGTCGTGTCATTGTGGGAAGGGGGGGGGGGGGGGGGGGGGAAGTTAAACTCGTAAAACTGAATTTAAGAACTTTGCCAAGGAATTGTCCCGACCCGACACGAAACGAGGCAATAAACGGGAACTTCTCCGAAACCTGGTCTTACCATGGAAAAAGTGAAGAAACAAACAGGAAGGACAACTCTTGCGGCCATTTAATATGGATGCGACGATGTTCATAGGATGGAGGACGTCTCACTTTGCCGAGACGATGAAGCCGTGAAGAGGTGGCAAGTGTAGAACAATGGTGTTGCGATGCTTAGTTGTTTTCTTTTGTTCACCTAAGTGCACACGTGTTTTCTAGGTGTCATTTCAAAACTTCTTCAAATTACTAATGCACCACTTAGCGACTGCGGCGGCCATTGTTTCGCCTGGAGAAAGTAGTAAGACGCCTTCCAAAGGGGTGCCATTTTGACTGTTGTTCTGTGCGGCTTTGTGTATTTTTCGTGGCCACTGTTAACGAGGTCACATTGACAAATGTACTTTCAACGTGTTTGCTTATCACGAGTCTCGGAGACTAACAGTTTATTGCCGACTTTGTTTGGGAAAGTTTCTCGTTTTCTGTGCGCACTGAGCCTTGAGAGATATGCAGACGTGAAACATGTCCATATACGACACATCCCCCCATGCGTGCTGACAAATAGTTTCGCCATTCGAACAACCACCCGCAAAGCACTTTTCTTATGACGAAAAATCACTGCAAAATCATTAACCAAGACAGGATTGTGGAGGGAGTGTGAGTGAGGGGGAGATCTTGAGGGCAAGAAGATTACCGAAAAGTATCCAATATCCTGTCGCATCCTTATTAGAATATTTCGCCATTGTTTGCCTCCATTGCGGTGGATTTATTTATAAAGAACGCTGGTCGGTGGCCATTTTTCGTTGTCCTTTCAATTAAAATTGAACACGCCAAGTCGATGTGCAAGTGGTCTCGACGAGATGAGTGTTCTTGTGGAACCGCAACCAACTCAAAGGCACCAAATGGCACTTTCATGTCCAAAATACATTGTTTGCTTACTTCATCTATTCCCAGCATCTGTGGGTGGTTTGGTTCTTTTCGTTAAGGGCTTTGGCCAGTGTTGTCGTTGACGGACTGTGGTACTCCTTTGGAGTGTCATTCAAGATTCTTGCACAAACAGAAACTAACAGACGACAGTCAGACAGTTTGGAACTTTTTGATTCCGTTCCTGTAGGCCTCCCTGCTCACTATAGTACAAGGGCCCTGGTCCTTAGTGGACTATAGTGGCATTGAATTATGACAATCGGTTCCTCACACCGGCATGCGATTGATTCCATCCTGACTTGCATTTGTTAAAAGTATAGGGGCCGCTGGTCTTTTTTTACACTTTTCATTCTAGACTGAAGAGAAAGACGGAATCCTTAAAGGCCTTCCACGCTCTCACAAATACTTATCCTCTTACCAATATCAAAGAGGGTTTTTGCTAATTCGGCTTAAATTCATTTGCTTGTGAGCTAGAATTCATTTTTCAAATCCACCAAGTGATAGAAAATTCTCATACTCTACTTTTGTGTGATTTTTGAAGCCATGGGCGTTCAATTAGAAAATATTTCGAGTACTTTGTAACTTTTTGGCCAGCATTGTAATAATAATAATTGAACGGCACTACATCCTACAAGGGACCAAGCCCTAGCTTCTACAACAACTACTCGTGTTGTGCATGCTACTGTTCTCTCACGAGTAGAAGGGACCTACAGTTTTTTGCATAGGCAATTGGCACTCTTTGAGTATTGTCAGGAAGATGAAAGAGATGGTGCCGTGAAAAAATGCGAGGTGTCCCGTCCGGGAATAGAACCTAGACCTTCGGCGTGGCGGTCGACGCACTTACCACTACGCCAAAATATTGACCAAATTTCAGCAAGCCGGGTTTGTAGGAAATGTAAAAACACTTGTGCATGTTCCCCTAGTTCCTTCTGGCTGATGTATGGCAGAAGAGCCATACTATAGGGAACCTCGACTCGTAGTCATGCCCAACAATGGACCGTCTGAAGAACGTAACTGATGCGAGTTTTAAATAAAGATTTGAATTTACTTTTAAGGTTCAATAGACTCAAGAGCTGAAGCCTACTGACCATTTTAAGCGTCCACTATCCACGAATGGTTGGTTGTATAGACGTAAGTGAATGGGGACCTTGCAAAGGAACTCATCTTTAGCGACAAAGCTCTCCTACACCTCAACGGATTCGTTAAAGAGCAGAATTGCCGCATTACCGCGAGTGGTTGTTGAAACCTCAACCCCACAAGGAGTGACTGCTTGGTTGGATATGGTGGCTAGTGGCTTAATCGGATCCTACTTCTTTGGCAAATGAGGCTCGCCAAGAAGTTACTGTGAATGGTGTTTGCCATCGCGAGATGATAAGGGACTTTTTGTGGTCAGAAACTTAGGAAATGTGCTTTGAATAGGCTGGTGCCTCTTGCCGCACAGTCAACGAAAATCAATGACTGCTTCACACGAGAAATTATGTTTTGTTCGTGTAATCTGTTGTGAATTCTATTCTATCTGCAAGTTGAAGTATTGAAATACATAATTTTATGCGCTATCACAACGGCATAAAGAGAGAACTTGCTCAGAAGAGGAGTTGTCCTTTGTCAGGATAGCAATAGGCAACACACGTCGATAGTTAGAAGCTCCAGGATTTCGGTTATGGGACTCTTATGGTTTGCTATATTTTGTAGATCATAAGGACCAAATTTTCTGTGCGAGAGGTAACTCAATTACCCGCAAAATGGCGAAGAATAAATGCGATATGGACCAACCACTCCTTTTGGACATTCAAACTAATCTGTCCCATTTGTCTCAGACTCATCTGATTGGGGGAATAAAAATCCGAAAAGTCGAGCCCACTGGAAGTTCATTTCCATGAAGCTGCAAGGGTGAGGAGGAATTGAAAAACGTCATACACATTCCATGTACCTTGCCAGCGATATCTTTCTCAAAAAAAAAAAAAAACAAAAAAATATATTTACGCCACGTGTTGCTGTTTCTCATACGCAGATGTCCTCCAGCTTATTGCCTTACCAAACAGCGAAATTGACGGAGCTTCTTTATATAATAGGAACTCCGTGCGTGTTGTCAACAACTGGGAACTAATGCTACCGAAGAAGTGAACGTTCAGTCTAGAACTTCTATTGAGCACACTTACCCGATTCTTCTGAGCGATCAAAGCGATTCAAAGCCCTCTTTGTAGTAAGCCTATGTTCAGTGTGGTTTTGAAGGCCCAGTGTATTTCCACTCTTATTTTCGACAACTTGGCTTGAACTTCTTGCCTTTTTGACAGGATGAATCATAGAAGAAAATCTTTCGAAACTATGCCAAAGACTGAATTGAAACACTTGAGTGGAACTAAGTTGAGGAATTCTAATGCCGAGCTGAAAGAATGCCGACTTCTGGTAAAAAAAAAATCATTCCTCTTTTATCATCATGAGACAAAGTCACTCCCAATTAGTACCATTCCCCCACACAGTAACACTGTTCAAAGTTATCCCATTATCTGAGGCATTGCCTTAGTGCCGCCATCGCCTCCATCACCGCCGCAACTCGTTTTTGTTCTCGAATTGCATTGTTGACAAAGAAGCGGGTCGCTTGCAATTCCCTCGTCCAGTTCTGCTGTGGTCAATTCTCGGCATCCTGCCGCTCCGCACCAGTCGGCGCCCCTCTCGAGTGGTAAGCTTAATTTATATACACTGACCACTCGGTCGCATTTGGTGCTGTGTCGCCACACAGTAGTCGGGCGGTTGCATTTAAGTGGAGAGCACCAACTTGGAGACGTGATCGGGATTTTGTTGAGGAAACTTTTGTGTTCCCTTTCGGCACATGGTTTCGGTTAGGTTAACTTACAGCAGACTGTTTGAATGAGATGCTCGGTGTGTGTGTGTGTGTGTGTGCAACTTAATTTTTATTGACTACAAAAGTGCAGAGACTGAAGAAGAGGGAGCCAAAGGCGTACAGCCTTTTTGGATTAAGTGCTTCGTGTCCGAGGGATATGTGTCGCCACAAAGGCAATTGTCATCGTCGTCGTCGTTGTCGTCGTTGTCGTCGTCGTGGCCACAATGGCGATTTGTGTTGCATTGTGTTTGCGTAGAGTTGAGATTGTTGGGTTTAGGTTCTTTGTGAAGTGAAACAATTAGGAAACAACTTGAATTTGTGCTTGTGCTGTAATGGCTGTTTAAGTGAAGACATTACCAGGAAGAAGAGTGGTTAGGAGAACGTGACTGTTTTGCTCATTGGGTCTTGAGGTGAACAAGAAAGTGTCAGAGAAAGCCCAGTTGCATTTATGATGGGAAGTCTAACTGGGAGCTTAAGATATCCCTATGGAGGGGTTGCATCGAAGGAAGAGAGCTATTCACGAGTCCTACAAAACTTTTAGGTTCTAGGGACAACCATCGATTTAAGATAGCTAGAAAAATGAGGACTTTCATGACAGAGAGGAGATACGATAGCCTTGCCAAAAAGTAAATCAATTATCCGGCAGGCATGAACTTCAAATCGAAGGCTGTCGGGACTTAAACTGTCAACTTAAGTAAATTCGCAGTCGGTGCTGAAGTTTCAGAAAATCATTCCTGTGGAGGGTTCAACGGAAATGACGACTCAAATACCGCTGTCGGGGAGAGTACTCCACTCAATTCGGACGACACGAATTTCTTCTCCCCAACCGAGGGTGTTTAGAAAAGATTATTTGGTTTGTCTTGCACAGGAGGAGCATCCTCTAGTCAAGGCCACTTACGATGGGTCTTGACATCTAAGCTGGCAGATGAATTCGAAATGTTAGTTGGGATCAGGTAAGGTTACATTCTATCACCAACACTGTTTCGAGAGCACAAGGAAGTCGAGGGACACTTGCATCTCATGTATGTTAAATCATCTGAAATACACTGACGACGTGTGCCACCTCCAAATGACAACAAATGTGAAGAGGGGGGCTAAAGCCGTGGGGTACATAATTAACATGTCAAAAACAAGGTTGCTGAGAACTTGCTGAGAGAGTAGAGAGTTTTCGATACCTCGGAAGTATTGTCTCAGAGAATGTATGGCCCGAAGCAGATTTCGCACACCGAATATCGAAAGCTTAGTCAGCATTCGGTGTGTTGTCCACAATATGGAGGAGCAATGCTATTTCCTAAAATACCAGGCTAAGAATGTTACTCTATAATTTTGAGTCCTTGCTGCACCCATGTCAGCACTTGGAAAGTGGCAGGCACTATCCAAAAAGCAGTTTAAGTACTCATTGAGTGTTGTCTCGAAAGAGGTAGTGCCGTGAAAAATGTGAACTGTCCGGAATGAGAATTGAACCTTGGACATGTGAATCGATGAACTTACCCACTACGTCACGGCAACCACGGCCAGGAATCCATAGAAACTATTATAAAACGGTGCACTGAGCAGTGGATTTGTCATTCCTTTTGAAAAGGCGAAAATTTCATACCACAACATGCGCTGCAGTGGCACCCGCTTATCCAGGACCGCAGAAGAGTGGGTTGAACGGGAAGTATTGTACGCGATGCAGACTAGTAGATGGGGAGTCCTGATAGGTGGGGAAGGTTTGGAGAGAACTCATTGTGGGACACCGTAGACACCGCAGAGGCACTATGCCCCTCGGGGGTTTACAAAAGTATAAGAAAGTTGTCAAAATAGAAATATCAAATTTGGAGTCAAATAAAGGTGCTGAAGCTGACGGACTTTTGGTAGAGCTCTGTAAAGCAGCTAAAGATGATGAAAATAATCGATATGGACATGCACTAGTTGATGGTACTATATGCTTGAAAGCCTGCTGCATTTTAGGCCAAAACACAAACAAAGAGACCCTTTTCAACACTTCATTAACTATCACGTACGTCACATCGTGTACAAAATTATGTCTGCCATTTTTTGTGAAGGACTGAAGTCGTTTTAAAATCTTCTACAGACTATGGAAATTAATGATAGACCAGTTCTTCAAAATGTGGCACATCCTGGAGAAGATCTGTCAATCAGTCTTTCGTCTATTTCAAGACCACATATGACGAGCAACACAAGACCATGCCAAGCTTTGGTATTCCTACCAATCTCATCAGATTGTGTAGAATAATAAGGGATGACTCTATTTGCATAGTCAGAGTCGGAAAAAATTCATCGCCACCTTCAAAAATGAGGCCTTAAGCTTTAAGCAATGAGACGCGAAGTGATTTGTTCAACACAATTGCTGAGAAGATCGTGTGAGTTCAAGGATTCAATACAAGTTTTAAAAGTTTGTTTCACTGTTGGCTTATTTAAGCGTCGAAATCAGAGGTTAGCGTACGCGGAGACTTTGAAGTGATTGGGCGAAAACAATGAGCTGTCAATTAGGCCTTTCTTTGCATTGAAGCGGAAGCTGCTAAGATGAATGCGTCCTCAATTGAAGATAAGGAACCTGCATATGTTGTCATCCACAAAGGAAACATACCATTGACGTCTCAGACAAGGCGTCACAATGAACAGAAAATTCCGTTAAGTGGTCAAGAACTTCATCTTTTTCGGTTCCTAGGTCCATACCGACAACACCGTCTGCGTAGATATGAAGAATATAATCACTCGTGCCAATCAGTGTATCTCAGGTCTCTAGAGGTAATTGATTATAAAGCTCTCTCTCGGAAGACCAAACTTGTTCTGTATAACGCTGTGGACATCCCCGTTCTGCACTATGGCACGGAGTGTCGGTGGGACTTTATGGGGATGCTGACATTTTGAAGCAAAAGTTCTACGTGCGATTTTTTTTGTTGATGGCATCTGAAGGAAAATTAGAGGCTGTATGCTTGGTTGTATGCTTGCATGCATCTAGTAATGCTTCCTTGAAAAGAAAGGTCAAGATGGGTGGGCCACACAGTTTTAAGCGTAAAGACAATTCCAGACCAGAAAAATCTTCTATCCGCTTGGCTTAGTTCTGGATCAACAATAAGCTATACCAGTCGGCACAGTGCACTCACGTCGACCTTGCCAGTAGTATTGGGTTTTAAACCACAGCCACCACGATACTCCCACAAGGGGGTCTACACCACGGTCAGACTGGAACCGACGTTTAAGGGAAACCTGACCTCCAAGAATATTGCCCCTGGTTAAGCTGTCACTACCAGACACCTGGGTCTTGCAGCCGTCATCACTGCAAATTAACATTGGTTCCATCTGTGATTCCTTCTTCTTTTTTCCATGGCGCTACAGTTCGGAGTGGACCTGAGCCTCAACCAACATACCTCTCCAGATCTATGGCTAGCTGCCTCCAGTTGCACACTCCAAGTTGGTTGAGGTCCTTCTGCACTTGTGTGCCCCATCTCAGCCTAGGCCGTCCTCTGTTGCCTTGCCCTAATGGCTCGGATTTGAAAACTTTGTAGGCCGGAGCGGTGCCGTTTAGAGTCTCTGCATGGCCTAGCCATCTTAAGTGTTGTTTTCGAAGACGCTTGAGCAGGCGCATGCCACCGTACAGCCCTTAGAGTTCATCGTTAAATCATCTTCCCCAGATGCCATCAACGCAAATAGGACCAAAAATCGCAAGCAAAACTTTTCTCTCGAGATGACTAAGGGCCTTCTCCTCCGCTTTGAGGAACGATCAAGTTTCTGCGCCGTAAAGGAGGAATGGGATGATCAAGCTGTTGTACGCAGCCAGACTAGTCCTTCGAGAGAGGGTTTTATTACTCATTTGCCTCTAGAGTCCAAAGTCGCAGCGATTGGCAAGAGTGATTCTGCGTTTGATTTCGGTACTGATGTTATTGTCCCTATTTGATGTTTAGCCGATGTAGACGAAGTCCGTGACTACCTCGAAGTTTCTACTGCCTAGTGGTATGCTCTGTCCGAGATGTTGGTGTTGTGTCTCCTTCCTCGATGATGGCATATACTTCGTTTTGCCGTCATTTATCGCCAAACCCAATTTAGGCCCTTCCGCTTCAGTGCCTAAGTACAAAAACTGCGTCTCAAGGAAGTGGGTTCCACAAAACCACAAGCAATGTTTATACAGCCCAGCACACCATTATTCAAACGTCACTCCGTAACATGCAACGCACCGAACCGGGGCTTACAACAAATTCCTTTGATCTGTTGGCACTGAGCTTTCATCTGATTATAGCCCAGACATCTTTTAAAAGACTCTTGATCACATTTCAAATTCCAATCGCTTCGGAAAAATAAAAACACCATCGACGTCACGAAACGATGACATTCATAATAAAATAAACCACTCAATCGAAATGGATTCAAACAGAAATTGGCTTCCACTCCCAATTGATGGCTGTATCCGGGTGGGACACTCGAGAAAAGTAGAAACGAAGTGCTCCCCCCACACCCATCATCGCTCATCATTGCCTACACACGTATGCATGACGTCGTCACGGGACATAAGAGGATAATAATTGTGTTCTCACATTCGCAAGCATTCGTCAAGTGGGCGGAGTGGAGCGGGCGAGCAGCACTAAACCCAAGAGAGATGAGAGATCTTGATACACGCAGATACTACAAGTATAAGAATAAGACAAACATCAGACACGCAGTCACATCCTCGGTGATTTCGTTGAGGATTCTTCGTTTTTATTGCGTAGGATGTGAGTGGTGGGCCCTCGCCTACCTCGCCACCATCCGGCGGAGGGAATGAACGAAACGTCAAGTACACATATCAGCAAATAAACAGAATCACTGTAATGTCCTTAATATGAGATTTATTTAGGCTCTTACAACACACTAGACTGCCATGCACGAGTGTAATAATTCGCAGGAAGAAGAATGGAAGGTGTTAAGCGCCGGGAATTGTGTGAGATACTATATACCGAGGCCTATGCTCAGTCAGACGAAAGACGAAAACAGCAGGAGTCGAAGGAAGGAAGGAAGGAAGGCGCGCACCTATTTTGCGTTATGTAGCGCCGAGAATACAGACTGTGGTGCAAAAATGTCGATATCTGATGGGTGTCTTCGAGAATTCGCTTCCAACAGGGATATGCTGTCAATTTAAGTTGGCGGTGACAAGCCTTTATTTTGGGAATAAAACCTCCTCCCAAACAGCAACACAGCTGCACCACAAGCAAGTCGTCACATTTTCTGCCCTCCCGACTGTCCGCATGAAAAACCCATACGACAATACTCAGAAGCACTTCATGTTAATGGGAAACGCTCTGCACGAGTGCGACACTGAGAAAGAAAAAAAGCACACATCTATGCACGTATTTGTATCTTCACATCCATGGACAAGTTTACACCATAAGTAAATCACCAACCAAAGCCGTCGATATGTGTGGTTGGTGGATGGGTGGGGAGGGAGTGGGTGGATGGGAAGAAAGACCGGGAATCACAGGATTCGGGGATAAACGCAGAAGTGAAACCTGTCCAGAAGCATTCGCAGACGAGGAGGGAAAGGCATTGAAAAAGCAAAAATAAAAACGTTACGGTGATTGAATTTTATCTGTGCGTGTGGCTTACAGTGGGATTTACTAGGATATTCAGCAGATACTCGTATCTATGATGGGTTTTCCTATTCGGTGATTTCAGGCGGGGGGAATGAATACTTAGCAGCAGCGTGGCATTGCGAGCGCCACATGACGTTTTGAGAACGAGATGGGTTCTATGATCTGGCAACAAATACAGCAGGGGATGCGGCGTGCAGATAACAAATCTGCTTAGAATTAAGACCAAATTAATGAGAGGTGAGTTGCGGAGGGAATATATTTGAGATTTTGGGGGATTTTACAGCGAAACGGTGGCGGTAATGGGATTTGTGATCCATTGAAGTTCGGATAAGGTTTCAACTGGAACAGGAGCTGAGTATGATGGATTCAAAAGCTCATAGGTATTCTGCTGGCGTGTAGCGGGTTTCCTTCACCATGCAAAGATTCTTCAGAATAGGCACACACCAGTTTGGTGTTTTGTCACCACTCCCTTGGAACACGTGTGTCAATGAGCTATTCAACTTCAACTAGAGGGCCAAGGTTGGAAAGTGTTTGCAGAGGCACGGCAAGTGCACTGCACATCCAACTACTGGCAGCTGTTTCAGGGTAATTAATCGGCGAGGGACCTGCTTGACCACAACAATAGGGACACTGTCGGTCACTAGTGGCGTCGTACTCCTTTCTTTATGCCAATTCCACAGGGCTGCAAAATAAACCGGATCGGCATCAAAACCAACGCCTACTGAAGAAATTCAAATTGATGAAAACAGTCTAAAGACAGAAGGTCATAAGTTGCTGTTTCCTGTCCACCGGCCAGCCGCAGATTAAGCCGCACGTGAGTAGCAAACAATTAACGTAACATGATGACATTGCAAATGCAGACCCTGCAAAATGGCACCGCTTTGTCTTCTTTTTCTTCTTCTTGTGGCACTACAATCCGTGGTGGACCTGGGCCTCAACCAACATGCCTCTCCAGCCAGCCGGTTGAGGTTCTTCTCCACTGATTTTGCGTTTGATTTCGGTACTGACGTTGTTGTCCCTTTTTACCGCGTTACCGAAATTCCTGCTGCCTAGTGGTACACTCTGTCCGCGACGTCGGTGTTGTGTGTCCTTCCTCGATGACTTGTTGACTTGTGAGTTACGCACGAGATTCTCAAGGATGATTTTAAAGAAGTCCCCAGGGCTCCGTTTTGTCTCTGACACTCTTCCTCATGTTTATAAATGATTTCCTGTCTGTCACTTCTAATTCAATTCACTCCTTCGCTGATGAAAGTACCCTCAGCTTTTCATATTCGTTCCTTGGCTCTCGACACTCCTCTTCGGCAATAGACTTGGAACGGCTCATTTAATTCCGGAAGCTCATTTTATTCCGATCTTGACGGCATAATCGATTGGGGTAAAAGGAACAGAGTGGAATTTCTTGCTTCCCAAAACACAGTGTTGTCTCAAGCGATTCCAAAATAACCAGCCATTATCCATGATTGGCTCTGGCACAGCTGAAACCGAACAACTTCCCATCCTCGGTATGTGTGTCAATTCAACACACAGTTGGAACGATCACATATTCGAGATCGCCAAAAATGCAGGAAAATGTCTAGGTTTCTTGAAGTGAGAAATATTTCACTCCTTTTTAAAATATATAAGGCTTACATCGGCCCAAAACTTTAGTATAACGCTTCGCTCTGGTCTGGAGCTCCTAAAATCTCCCTGCACCTACTTGATAGAATTCAATAGCGAGCAATACAATCTATCGGTAATACTAATGCTGCGAAGTCAATCGACTTGCTAGAAGATCGACGAAATGTTGCGTCTCTTCACTATTATAACTAAAAATGCTCTAATGAATTAGCCAGTTGCATTTCCTCCTTCAAGACCCGCAATACTCGCTTCGCTAGGAATGCCAACCCGTTCACCCGTAAGCCCACCTTCGGACATACAGTTAAGTTTCAAGACTCGTTCTTCAGCCGCACCACACGAATATGGAATGCTCTTTCCAGCTCAACTTTTCCCCCTCATTACAGTCCACATGCATTTTAAACCAACGTGCACTGGTACCTCCTTTCCATCACTTCCTCTATACCTTCGGCCCGTGCTATGACTTAATTCCGGTCACATAAGGGTACTAAATAATGCCTTTAGTGCGCGCCAATTATAAAAAAAAGAGCAAAACAATATTCGCCATGCTTTTCTATCCTTTTGGTAGTAAAACAGTAAAATATGACGAAAATGCTGTTTTCGACGTGGATATCCTTCCGTATTCCTGATTACGGTCAATATACAAGAATGTTCTCAACAGAGTAAATTCACTTCCCTGCGCGCTCCCATGATATGCTTCGGCTGGGTCTAAATACCAGCTCATTTTCCGAAGTCATAGCTAGTGCAACATATGTGGGTTCGAGTCAGTTTATCAAGCCTATTCCCTTTCGCTTCGTCGATCCTGTTGGCATTTCCTGGACTCAGATGCTGGTGTTCTGTATGTCTAGAGATAAGCCCAAATAGCTTCATCCTTTCCGTTTGAGAAGAGCTTAAGTTGCACCACACCACATAGCCAATGGCTTTGATTGGTCGTATACCAGATCACCCTCACTTTTCAGGCAAGTTTGCTGTCTTAAATCATGCTCCTTGCCATATTGAATTCTTTCTTAGCTTTCACCAGACTCTTAGCTTAGCACACATTCCTTAGTGACAAGATGTCGCATTACACTCTACAAGATGTAAGGATCACCCATGTGGGTCCAATATACCGAGCATAAGCCAGTTTCTATTTGTATCCCAAGAAGCTATATCCAACGGGGTCCGGAAAAGGATAACACACTTCGTGTAGTTGATTTTAAACTTTCAGTCGTCGCATTATCGCTGATCTAGTTGTCAAGCTCAGTCAATTCAATCTGAGTATAATTTTGTTTCCTCTTTATGTTACAGCTCAAGAGTCATAAAATTCATGAAGTACGGGTTGGACAAGGTATGTTCTCCCTCTGAGTAACGCCTGGTAATGACTCCCACTAACGCCATCATTTCGTGTCCTACAAAAGATTTCTGTAGCCCTTGCTAGGTTGAAGATTCTCCTAGACGTGACAAAGTATCAGCGGCAAGCCCAAGGATATCATTCCGAAAAGCCTTCAATCACAGGCTTGCTAATGACAGTGCTTCAAGGACAATCAATAACACAAGTCATTCCACTCTATCTGTTCAGCAAATCTGATTTCCCATCTCGTTGCATCACAAAGACAAGACCAAGCACTCCTTCAACACGTGCTCCTCATTGGTCACCCCCATCAGTACAGAAATCAAAAGAACTCTCCATGGGGGTCCCACTTGGGATCGCAAAGCAAGCACACCTCTCTTCAAGTCATTAATTGGAGTTCATCTCATCCCAATGCGACCTTAAGTTCATTTCCAAGAGAAACACCGCAGTTTTCAATTCAACACCTCGACACATTTATGTGCGAGTACGCCAAGGACGTCGACCGATGGCGGGGACCAACAAATCAGGCACCATCCTCGGGATACTTACGCTTGCAGCTTATTGCACATCTGTTGACGACATGGTCGCAACTCAAGGCTGACTTTAATTAACGCCAAGAACTCCGAGAGCGCGCCAAGTCGTACGAGCCAAGCTCCACCTGAGGGCGCAAGCATTCCTTAATTCCGTACGAGTGTCTCGTGGATGGTGCTGCGTTCAGCAGAACGCATATCCTTTTTGCTCCGCATGCCTCCCCCTTTCCTCCTTGTCAGCAAATCACACTGGCAATACAGCACGTACGGATGTCTGCAGTTTTGCTTGCCTTTCACTTTGCAGGGGGCGTCGTCGGGGTTCGTCCCGGGACGCATCCCACCGTGGCAAATCGATTTGCACGTCCTTGAGGGATAGACAATTATCGTCATTATTATTATCCTCATCATCGCTTTATGCCAGCCCCGCGGGACCGTATCGTCCACTTCACCCCGCCAGGGATGGCAAGCACTTCTCACGCCATATCGTCCTCCTTTTACGATCTGCCACCGTCGTCGTCATCGCCGCCACCGCAACAGTCACCACCGACCATCGGCGAGCGGCAAATGGCAAATGGACTCATAAAAGTATCTGAGAGCAGTTTTATCTTTCTGCTGAAGAGGGAGTGCGTGACCGTGCCCCCTCTCTCTCTATTGATGTGGCCTGTGCTCGCAAAAAATGCTACTCGGGAAAAAATAACACCAAGGGTCCGCTGCTGAATGGGCGGGGGCGTCTTTAAGAGAGCCCGGGTGGGACGTCCTTGGTTGCAACCTTAAAGCGGGTTCTGAACAAAGATTCATCCTGCGCCAGGCGCCATGGTAATTAATATGAATTATTGTCGCCGCAGGATTTATTTCCTCGAGATTATTCACAAGTTGAGCGAAATTATCGCCGTCATTATTCGTTTTTCGACTGCAGACAATTCGACTGTGCGAAGTTTGATTTATGGTGATGCCTTGACAGGACGGTGCACGCGGCGGGTGGGGATGAACGGCAATCCGCTCCATGGTCGGTTGTTAATTAGGAGAAGTTCTGTCCTGATAGCATCACTTTGTGGCGCACTCAGAAGAATGATTTAATTAAGAGATCTTCCAGTCAGCCTCGGCGGAAGAGCTGCGCTAGCGCTCGCTGGGTTTTCTTCGTAATTCTGCTACTTCTTCAAGTTTCTGGTCACTGGGTCGTATGAGGGATGGATTTTGGACTGTAGTTGATTGCAGATTTGTGGATTGTGGTTCGGTGTGAATATCGTTTGCGATTGCGGTGTCCCCTGCTTTTGGAAATCCTTAGCAGATGATTTCGGTTTGGCGAATTGGAATTCTTTATGATGGATTATAAAGTGCCCTATTTATGGAGAAAACCACGAGCTCTGTAATCAAAACCGACCTGTAGGTGGCTCAAGTGAGAGGTTGCACAAAAATTCTAAATGGCGTAATAGAAGACGACCGAATGGAAGACCACCGAAACGAAGATGGGAATCAACACTTTGACTGACTGGAACTGCAAACCAACTTCAGACTGCTATAATTTCTAAACCGCTCATGATAGTATGCTCAAATTTTGGCACAGGACAGATAATTTAGATTTTACAAGCCTTCTAAGCGATTGGATCAGTTGTGTCAAGAAATGTTAAACCGCGATGGAAGTCGAATGGCCCTCCAGCCCTCCAACACTTTAACGTCAATAAATCATTTGTGTCTCGAACCTCGTCAGTTCGTTACCGCGATACTGGCAGCCTTGCAAAAACCAATGAAAATGGTCATACAAAACAGCACCTTCGTAAACTTCGGCTATTCCAAGCGGAATATGAATTTCATGAGGTTAGGAATATAAACCCTTGCCAAGTCTCTGAGTTCGTGGAAGAATCTTGTTTTCGACTAAATGATGGACGAAGAAGGTGATCCAGAAGGTGAACAGCAATCGTTCGTCTGGAGGCTTACTCTCCTTGCTGTTCTACAGTGACCAGTAAGACAGATATACAATTCCCTCTTGTTTGCTATTAGGGGCTTAGTCTTAAGACAAGTCATAAGAAATGGGATATGAAGCTACTAGCTTATAATACAAGTTCCTCCTCAGTGAGGCCTTCGGCTGAGCTTATGCGTTTGTCACCTGATTCGATGCTGGGGCTTGAACCAGTCCGCGCCCGTTCATCTGCAATTAACGCCAAAGTTTTTAGAAACTCAGAAGAACACAATTTTGTATCGTTTCGTGATTTAGTGACTGAGGCAATCTATAATCCCGAATTTTCCTTTGGCTCTAAACTGCTGAATTGTTTATTCGTTTCCTCATATATCCTGACTGACTCAAACTGCAACCAAATTCAATCTGCTATAACTTTTAAGCTGCTAAGTCTAATGAGATCTGATTTTGACATATGACAGGTAATCGTTCAGAAAGTGACGGCTTCATGTCGAAGTGGAAGAAAAGCGCCTTATCTTGTTGAAACGGATGAAACATATACTGAACACTGAGCTTTTGTTCAAGTTGAAGTTATAAAAAGATGACAGTCTTACACCACAACAGGAAAAAGTTAGAGTTGAAAGAGCTAAGGAGGTGCCACTCGATGAAAGTGGTGAGTTTTCGAATTTGTTTTTTGCCGATGAACCGTCATTTGTTATCAACTAACATGTCAACAAACAAAATTATCGATTTTGTTTTGTGAAGGTTGCGATACACGTCACACTGTAGCGCTCAGACTCAAAAACTGGTACATTGTACAACCAGGCAGTAACCTTCTAAAAACTAGCAGACGCTTCTGCAAGAATAAGCTTAATTTTTCAGCTGCCACAACGTCAGCGCCAAACAGCCACCACCTGATACGAGCAAAGGAGTGGCATTGATAGAGAAAGTGCTCTGAAGTGTCTTTAGCGTCTCCACAAGCGTCGAAAAGGATGTCATCACTAAGCCCAAACGCACTTAGGTCCTTAGCGAAGGTGAAACGTCCCGTTTGTACGCTGACAAGTCTCCTGCACTCTTTTCTGTCCAGAGATAACAGAAAAACTGCGGATTTCTTGCTGACGTTCGGGAGCATGCACTTGCTCAGCCTGCATCCTGAAGAGTCATGCCATGGGAAAACAAACATTTAGGTCGGACATCGTAAACATTCCGACAAAACTCTACGGGATGATCTCTCGGGATGATTCGTGGCATGCGATTCTCTTGAGGTTAGTTTTAATCCCTTTATCGGCACCTTGTGGCCGGTATCTTGGGTATAGCTTGAGTGATGTGAATTTTTGATGTAGTTAGTGTTCGAGGAAGTGGTCGCGGGGCGTAGTGGGAAAGTGCGTTGGCTCAGGCGCCAAGGTCCCACGGCTCGAATCCCGGATAAAACACCTTGCATTTTTCACGGCCACACGTCTTTCGAATTGCTGACAACACTCAAAGTGTATCAATTGTCTATGAAAAGCTTCTCAAATGACACAGAATTAAAATAAACAAAGAAAGAAAAAGCTTCTCAAATCTCGCCGCTCGGGGTCGGGACTGCAGGTCCCCTCTACTCGTGAGAGAATAGTAGTTTGAACAACACAAGTAGTTGTTCTAGAAGCTAGGCCCAGATCCCTTGCGGACTGTAGTGTTCGAGGATTATTCACATGAACACGAACTTTTGCTTAGACGCACAAAAGAGAAATGTAACGGTGTCAAGAAGCCGAAATGTAAAATGACACATTGCAGGAAACTTCTCACGCAATAAAGCCATAATTGGTCTTGCTGTGTGGCTTATTGCCTCAGTCATACGCCTCAATCGCAGGCCAAAAGTTTATTCGACCACATAGCTCCGAATTGACAGTAACAGCCCACCCATTAGCATCTGCTAAGAAATGTAGACCATTGGCAGTTTTCAACCATAAAGGACATCATGTTGTCTGGATGCAACAGCACCTCGTCTGAACTACATTTTTGTCAAGAGACTGTCGTTCAAAAAAGCAGCTACTATTATCGGCTGTTCCAACACGCGTAGCTGAGGGGTTACTACTCGTCAGCAAGATGCGTGCGGTCATCGCGTAATTTGATCTCTATAAGGATGAAAATGTACGTAAATCCAAATGGAAAATAGGTCCAAGTGAGGTGACGGCCCGATCAATTTCCGCCAACACCGGCAAATCGATGAATTTATCCCATCAACACTTTCACTTACAACAGCAATGTTTTCAACTGAAGGTGCATAACGATGGTACACAGACCTTTCGACATCAGTGAGGTTTCCAATTTCTTCAATCCGAATCCTCGAACATAATTACGCGTAATGTGGGAAAAGTGGTCATGTTCAAAAACCATTTTTCAGGGTAAATTTTATTAATTTATCGGACTCCTAGATTGTTTAACTGTCTATTTTTGTAAATGGCAAGTATGGTTCTAAGTACGTGGTATTTTAATTGCGAAAACGTTTGGTGGATCATCAAATGCCGGTGCTACCAAATTGAAATCACAAAATACATGATCCTGTAAAATTAATTTTACACGCAAGACTGTCGAAATAAAAAAAACATTGTAGTACACATTTTAGTTTCTTTAGGATTTGCAATAAGAAGGAGCCCTTCTGAAAAAAAGGGAGCCAGAGAGATAGCGTTCTGTGTAAGTTATAATATGACACTACCCAAAAGGACGTGGCTTAACAATTTTACACTCTTGTTGACCATTTCCATGTATTCCGGTGAACCTTTGGTGGTCCTTTTGAGTATGTTACTTATTACTTTGCATCTGTTGGCGACTCTTGGTAATCGGCAGACAATTGGTATTATTCTACAGAACAACTCATTTCTGTAAGAACGTAAACGTAAACGATTGTGGCTAAAGTTTGAAGCTGAACAATTATCCAACTGAGGCTACATCGATATCAGCTCACTCGTTGATTTATCAGTGGGACACCAAACTCATTTTATTGCCGCGGTGATTACCTTCAATTCAATTTAACCCACCCCCTCCTTCAAATCCCATCCCAATTGCCCGCAATTATCTGCATCCCTGCCCAGAGATTGTGCGTTCCACAAAAGATACAAATAAATTATTACCACCAGATATTGGAAGCCCAAAACCAATATAAATAAACGCACACCCCCTTTCAACAGAACAGAATATATGCCACAACAAATAACCGTTGTCTCCACACAAGATCGCAAGATTCCAGTCGATTGCCAAAATTGAAAACTCCTCAGCGAAACAATCGCACGGAATACTTAATCCTTTCGCTTGACTCCTCCGCAGCGGATTACACACGGCCATTAGTAGCGATTTCGCAGCAGAGCCTCTTTTCGATTTCCGCAACTCCTCGGGTGTCCTGCTGCCAATCATAAATCCCACGAAACAATGAATCCCCGCGCAACCCGGGTTAGCCATTCAGCCGTTTAGCCTGCCAGTCTACTACTGCTTCGCCAACGATATCTCGGCACAGTGCTGTCTCACGGAATGTTACTTTTTGTGCTCGGGACGGTGGACGGGGGAGCAGAGGGTCTCGTTTCGATTATGCGGCCCATTTAATACAATTTGTATGTACCCCCTTGGCAATTTTGCTTCTCATTGAGTTGGTCGGCTCCCAGTAAGGAATTTTTGGCCGATGATTGCCTCTAATTGGAGTTTCAAAGCACCCCGTAGATACACTATCTTCGAGCTTCATTTCCTGTTCTTGGCTCTTCCAGGCCGGGCCGCCATCCATTGCCGATGGACGTAACTCTTGTTGGGTAAAATTAAATTTTGCGGTCTTCGAACAGCACTCACACGAAACTTGTGAATGAGTCGAAAAGTGTGCCGTCCTTCTTGGGTGAGAGCCTCTGGCACTTGATCAAGGTGGCTGCCAACGCCATTCTGGTACTCGTTTGCTGTCCTGGCACTGCTAGACAAGGCACACGCGACGGTCTTCCACTCTCCCCCTTTGCGCCGACCGCTTACTTGCCCCGCAGGACATCGATAAATTAACATCTTGCTCGTTGTGCGCCTGTAAAACGACAGCGAAAGCATTTATGGCGGGGCCTTGGGAGCCACATGGAACGCTGCCAGTTCCCGGCGGAATTGTGCTTGTAATTCTATTATTCGTGTGCATTGTCTATCGGCGGGGGTAGGGCATCCCTCGTCAATGCGGCATTTAATTCAATTCCCAGACACTTTCCGGGGCAAAGTGTGCTGGTGCAATGCGATGCCAATTGGGGTCAAAGTAACGCGGTACTCAGGCGAGTGCTTTTACTCACGTGGACTCGTGGGCGTGTGAAAATGAGTGGGAGGATAGCGTTCGTGTCGAGGGGACAAGCGGATAAAGAGCCCTGAGTGCATGATGGAATGAAAGTTCTTGAAGGTCCTTTGAAGGAATCTCAATTTGATGAGGCGGCATCTGCTTCCTTTGATAGACACGCATGGCAAGGACAATTGAACCGAAAATAGTTGTGAGATACTTGCGAGAGATGAAGTTTTCTTCATGGAGCTGCAAAGTAAATATTTGACAACGCTATGAGATCACATTCGTCGTCGACGTCGTCGTCGTTTTCGTCGTTGTCAGCTTGACGAGTGGACGGAGTGGAGTGTGTGCGGCCGGATGACAGATGGGTTCCATTAAATAATTAATTTTGAGTTTGTCCTTCAGCCCTCAGCCCCAGTTCATTAGACATGTGTGTGTGTGTGTGTGTGCGGCACTTTAAAATTTCTTTGCGCACATGTGCTCGTTTACTCTGTGGAGAGTGTACTCGAGTGGGTATCGAGATATGTTTGCTTTGCCATTTTTGGGCGGAGACAGAAGTAGTTTCTTCAATTTGAGTCGTGTGTGCGTGTTCGTATTTTTTGCGCTGAATGCGAAGGACATGTGTTTGTGCGGCTGTATACCATGACTTATAAGGCTCTGAAGAAATGTCTCTACTGATGCTCTCAGCATTCATGGTCTGTGGACGGGCATAAAGTTTCTTTGGGATAATTGATGATAAATGGCAGAAAGCTGTGGGCTTGCTCTTCATCCATTTATGTGTAGCAGGGTATATAAGAAGCTCCGTATAAACTTAACCACCAAGACCTTCAATGTTAGAAAAGGTTTTAGACAAGGCGACGCGCTGTCATGTGACTTCTTTAACATCATCCTTGAGCAGAAACCTGGACGCTACTAAAAGCAGATGAGGAAGCCCTTAGACTTTTTGCCAAAAAAAATCCTGTATGAGATTTTTGGTCCTGTTGCGTTGCTGATGTCTGGAGGAGAAGATTTAAGAACGAACTCTATGAGCTGTACAGCGACATGCGCCTGGTAAAGCGTCTTTTCTTTTCTAGAGTTATGCTTGAGTCAAAGTTGGGGATGGGAGTGCGACCTTCGCCCCGACAGAATTACAACCGACCAGCTTTTGACTCTATGAATGATACTTGAACAGGCTTGGGAGTATGCTGAACCGGCCTACAGTTGTTTTGTACATTTGGAAAGGGGCTACTACCGATTCCCTCGGGGTGAGCTCTGGACTGTCCTACAACAGTATGAGATTGATGGTCCCCGCTTGAGTGTCATTCATTCATTCAATCACTTTACAAGTACTGAAGCAGCTGTGTTCAGGTGAACTGTAGTAAATCACTACACTTCACCGTGGGCTATGGGCTTCACCAAGTATGCGTCTTGTCACTTCTCTTTTCATCCACAGCATAGAAGACGTAAGGAACGTTTCACATTGAGAGAAGTCATCTTTTCGTAAATGACTTACTTGTCCTCTCATCCGGCCAGATGGAACAGCAGCGCGCAGGTTTGTGGCCATCTATACTGTAGCTGTAATGAAGGTAAACAAGGTCAAAGTAGTGATCTTCTCCAGGACACTTGTCCAATGCACTCTACCCGTCAGTGGAGTCCCATTGAAACAGGTGAAGAAGTTTGAGTACCTTGGGGTATTTTTCACCTGTGATGGGAGAAGCACCACTGAGCTTTCTTATAGGATTGGCCAAGACGGATCAATTTTGAAACAGCTTAGTTGATCACAAATAAGGAAGACCTAGCTTGGTTTTTAACTCAGTTTTTGTTCCAACTCTCTCTATGGACCCGAAATTCTAGTCATGACCGAAAGCATAAGATTGCGAATACAAGCTGCCGAGATGAGATTTCTTCCTGCCGTTGGGGGAGTTTCTCGCCGGAATAGACTCCGACACGTGACGGTGTAGGGAAAAGTCAATATTGAGCAGCTACTTCTTCGCACGAAAAGGAACATATTTCGTTGGTTTGGACACATGGTACGGATGTCGTCTTTATTACGACGTCCGAGGCGTGCCTTAGATATAACTCCACTGAGGTAAGCGAACACTTGGCGAACCAGGGCGAGTTGGTTGGATCGAGTCAGTAAACTGGCCTGATTGCGTTGAAGAATAGCTCCTGATGAGTTAGAATCAATGGCGAAGGATCGAGGGTCCTGGAGCTCTCTCGTGTGTGCATTCCTCTGAGACCTTTTCAGTAGAACATGTTGGTTAAAGAAGAAAATATTAATGATGATGATGATTCAAATCTAAGCCGCAACGTGCGTCAACGGCTATCATATTCAGATATTGAGCGAACGTGTCTGGTAGTGATAGCTTGACCAGAGACTGTCTTCTGGTGACGCAGGAGGCTGGAAGCCCCTAAAACTATTGTTAAGCTTGACCACGCGGAAGGTCCCTTTGTGGAAGTGCGGTTCAATACGCAAAATCACGGGGAATGGCCAAGGTAAGTGTACAGTTCCTCCTGGTGACGCAGGAGGCTGGAAGCCTCTAAAACTTTTTTAAGCTTGACAGCGCGGAAGGTCCCTTTGTGGAACTGCCGTGGCTTTTGCGGTTCAATACCCAAAATCACGGGGAACGGTAGAGGTAAGTGTACAGTGCTTCCTGGTCTGGAGTAGTTTGACTATTGACGCAGGCTACGTAGTTATAAGGGGTTTTCCGTTTCAGAGAGAAGTTACACTGCAGACAAGTGCCCTAACTCATAAAGTCGTGGGGGTGTGAGAAAGGCTTCCGTTCCTACCAATCTGGAGTGATTGTCCCTCAAAGATAAACTCTATTTGGTAGACGGGTAAATAAGACTTCTGGTCATATTTTATCCAGAACTCTTGGCAAAATGAGCGCCGAAACAAATGTCACTTTAATCCCAATTTTACATCTGTCCCAATGAATCGGAGTCGAATATTCTTCTAAGCCTTAAATGACGTTCAAGGCGCGAATGTCGCCATGGAGTTAAGAGGGTTCGCGGTTGCATCTTCTTCTCCGTATTCCGCTGACACCAACAGAAATTGCTGCTACCTTAGCTAATCTTTAAAGATTTTCAATCTTAAAGTCATTCTTGCAGCAAATCACATTCTCTCCTCCCCTGTTTCGAACACAAAATGCGCCCCAAACTGATTCAACTTTCATCCCGTAAATTAGCCGCGTGCCTTCAGCGAAAGCAAACTGAAATATAATCGCCAGACTCAGCAGCAACAAATAAGTTTCGCCCCCGTCGTCGCGGTGATGCCTTCGCGTCGCTGCGAGCACCCCAGCCGATACGGTATCGAATCTATGCTTTAATTTGGTTTCCATCTCAGGATCAAATTTAGAAATAACATTCTATCCAGGTGCCACACGGGAAACTTTTCCCCAAAAGCCCCCGCCTCCGCCTCACCCCAAGATCATCCAATAAGCACGCCTACTTAAGCAAATCAACAACTTTTCTGTTTCAGCCTAATCCACTTTAATACTTCGTGCACACAGTTGTGGGTCTAGCAGCCTTCACGAAAGCACAGAGAGAGGGTGGCTCGCTCGGAAAAAGCAAAAACAGAGCAGTTACAAGCGAGCGGCAAGAAAAAAATAATCCCCCACCCAGGGGGTGGAAGTTTTATCCAACAATGCGTCGACGGTTACGGCGCTAATAATCCTCCACTTATTCTAAGTTAATATAATTTGCATTCAAACGATTGTTCTCGCCGCGCTTCCCATCTCTGGGGGGGCCAGCAAGAAGGCAGTCCTCTCGAGCGACGCTGCTTCGGACGAGGTCGTAAAATCCCATGGCTTTGAGATAACGCGGCTCGAGCGCCAACGTCACAGATGCGATGCTCAGGCAGATTGTCTGCTCGTCCTGCCTGTGTGTCACAGTCGCAATTGTGTGCCTGGCTTTTGATTTGACGAGGGTGGGGGGCGCAGTTCAAGCGAAACACAAACACAAGCCGAGTGAATGAAAATCAGTTGAATTGATTCAAATGACTCACGCGTGGACTTCCACCGGCCTGTGTAACAGTCCGTCCTTTTCGGACTGATTGGTGACGACGAGATTGCTCCTCATTAGAACACCATCACAGCCACCGCCACAGCGCCCCGCCCAGGCAAGACCACTTTGGCAAATAATCGGAACAATGATCATTAGCATAAATAGTCGCTACTACGTCCGGGTGTATAATTGAATAGGAATGCTCATCCTCCTTGCAATACACGCACACCCACACGGCGGCGACGAGCAACACGAAAACGAACTGAAGGATAATTTACTCGCCGGAATGCCACTCAATTCCAACTTGGTTGCGTTGCTGCGGGACGATTAGTATGGGCGACAATTCTGTAGCACTCTCTTCATCTTCGCGCGCCAGTCGAGAGCTCATCAAAGCGGATAATGCCGGGATTCGAATACACATCCAGTTGGTGTAGAGAGATACCCCGTCCTGGGGTCGGTCCTGGCGTGGAACGCGCTTAACTACCCAAAGGAAAGGGTTAAGAGCGTGGCAATGAAAATAGATTGCAGCCCGATAGCGCTTGCGATGACGTCGCGGGGGAGCGGTGGCAATTACGCCACCATCATGGGATGACTGAAATTTTGTTAATTTTCGGGTAATCGCGATGAAATTACACTTGAAATTGACTTTCTTGTCAAAAGTCGATGCAGAGCCATCGTCGAGTGATGAATGCGGGTGCTGTCGGCGGGCGATGTAAATTCTCACTGATTGTGTCGATTTTTACGATTACATCTTATTATGTGTTGGTTTTACGAGTCAGGTCGAGTGCCTCAAATTGACTGTAAAGTGGTATCGGCGTCATAACGATTGCGCCTACGAATGTTTTGATTGTGCTGTTCGGCTTAATTGTTTTCTTGCCCACATTGAAGGGTTCATTTAACGACTGTAAAGGAGTTCTTCATTTGAAAGTTTGATGCAAAGTGGGAGTTGGTGGCTGAACCTACAATTTGGCTTGGTGGAGGCCGACGCAAGATGAATGCCAATGTTTTGTGTGAATAAGGGAGACCAGTCAGTCAGTCAGTCTCAGGCGTCAAATTAGGCAGTTGTCAAAAAAATTTAACTGTTCTTTTCACACGGAGATGATCAGTATTTGCATGTGTTTTCCAAGAAAGGACAATGGAGTAGAATGGGAGGGATCCCTGTTCTCCTGCTGAATCTGACCCTCATACATCCTCCCCTAACTAGCAGTGAGCTGTATCCGATTCAGTTGGTGTCTTCTCAGTCTTAGTCTCAGTCTCAGTCTCAGTCTCAGTCTCAGTCTCAGTCTCAGTCTCAGTCTCAGTCTCAGTCTCAGTCTCAGTCTCAGTCTCAGTCTCAGTCTCAGTCTCAGTCTCAGTCTCAGTCTCAGTCTCAGTCTCAGTCTCAGTCTCAGTCTCAGTCTCAGTCTCAGTCTCAGTCTCAGTCTCAGTCTCAGTCTCAGTCTCAGTCTCAGTCTCAGTCTCAGTCTCAGTCTCAGTCTCAGTCTCAGTCTCAGTCTCAGTCTCAGTCTCAGTCTCAGTCTCAGTCTCAGTCTCAGTCTCAGTCTCAGTCTCAGTCTCAGTCTCAGTCTCAGTCTCAGTCTCAGTCTCAGTCTCAGTCTCAGTCTCAGTCTCAGTCTCAGTCTCAGTCTCAGTCTCAGTCTCAGTCTCAGTCTCAGTCTCAGTCTCAGTCTCAGTCTCAGTCTCAGTCTCAGTCTCAGTCTCAGTCTCAGTCTCAGTCTCAGTCTCAGTCTCAGTCTCAGTCTCAGTCTCAGTCTCAGTCTCAGTCTCAGTCTCAGTCTCAGTTTAAGTCCCAGTCCCAAGCTAAAAACAGATATTCGGGTGCCTGTCGTAAAATGTGGAATCTGTCAAAGAGGAAAGTTTTTCCTTGACAGGTTCTCGAAATCTTCCCATGCAGTGGGTCAATGGCTAAAAATAACTTCCAACTTGTCCCTTGTCCATTTAAATTGCCCGTCCACTCAATTTCACCGGAAAGAGATAACTTCGTACAGAATTAGATCTCCAAACAGAACCGTCAGGACACCTTCTGCATGAAAATTAATTGTCAACGTTTGTTCAGCGCCGGACAAGAGAGAAGAAAAGTATAAAATTAATTAAGATTCGCGCACTCAGCACCCGCCGCAACCTCGAAATATAATTAGATCCCTCCTCCTCAACGAGGCGCACATCGCTCGAGTCCCTCATCATTCACCCATGGCCGCCATTGTCATTGCCCTGTAAATGACAGGTTCACAAAGAGAAATTATTTGTCGTCATCAATACAAGGACCTTCTTCATTCAAACTGACTGCACTCACCGGTCAGCTGAAAGACAAAAAAAAGCCTCCGAAACCTTAGGCGAAAAAAAATCGAAACGTACTGCCGCGCCACCACGCCAGTGACACTTTTATGGGGTTGAGCAGACACGAGCGCACCATCAAACCCTTGCACTGTGATGATAGGACATCGCTCTCGGTCGAAACATTTTGTTTGTTTACACCGGAGCGTAAGCTCCTAGACATGATGTGAATGGAAGGATAATATTGTTGCACCCCCGCCACAGCTCTAGCGACCACCGACATTCCCAGCATTCATTCTTAACCGGACCCGTAATGGACTGCTTCCGCTGAACTGAAAAAAAAAAAAACAAACGGAAAACGACGGTGTACGGTTGGGGAGGATTTTCTATTTTTTTATATGATTCATCCTGCGTCCTCCGTCAGGCAGGCATTCTCCGCTCGGTAGCATTTTCAATTTCGCCCTTAGCCTGTGTGACGTGATAACGAAATGTGAACAAAAGCAGCGCAAGGGGACGCGCTAAGCTATAATGAAATGAGAAGCAGACAAAGCTCCAATGACAGGTGGAGTGTAAAACTTATCGGATTGTGTTTGGTGTGAGTTCGTTCGTCCTGCACATCATCGCATCTGGACGTCCAACAGCAAATGAAACGGACTCTCTCAACCAGTTGGCGAGACCTTTCTGGCTTATAATCGGATCTCTCGACTGATGAGAGGGTGATGATGATGATGGCCCATTGTGCTTGGGGATCGATGAAAGGGAAACTACTAAAACATGGCACAAGGACTCCAGTGTCGACATTAATTGGCGCTCTAACCACGCAGTTGGTCATCTCCCGCGGACTTCTCTGCGGCGCATTCCCGTGAAAGTCTCTAGACTGTGAACTGCGTCTAACCTACGCCCGTGTGATTTAACGATCGCCCCTCCATCAGCCCCATTAAACGCCCATCAATTTCCAGTGATGGATTCAAGCGTGTACACTGCCCGCGATTACCATTAATTTGCGCAGCAACTTCGCAATTCGCCGCCGCAGATCGCAGTCGCCCCGTTCCGGTGTATCGATAAAATTTAACCCCCAAGTGAACTCAATTTGCGCTTTTATGCGCCGCTCAATGAAGCCTGCCACGGTCCCACGGTATATATTTCCCATTTCAAATTGTTTATTTCAATGAAGAAAAACATTTTCCATTCGAACAATAAATATGCCCCCGCCGCTGCCGCGCCGCAAATTGATTTGCAAACAACAAGACCAACAATGTGAAGGAAGTCACAGAACAAGCGTACTCCTCGAACTCCCAGCTGGGACTGAGCAATAAAGTTTCGCCATTAAACGCGTACACTCCTCCTCAGTGGGGCAGACAATGATGATGGCAATGATGCCTCCTTGAGCCCCTTCGTGGAGTGGATGCTGACACCATCATGCCCGCAAGCTGGAGAAAGGTGGTAGGATACACTTAAGTCTCTTGACGGACTGTATGCACGAGCGCTGCACATTAATGTCAAGCACAGGACCGCGAAGATCGCGAGTAGTATTTTATAATTGAAGTGTTGAACGAAATGCCCGACTGCTGCGGGCAGTCCTTTCATTATGAATTATTATGGGTAATTGAAAAATGGAATCCTTGGAGAGACGACACATTAACTTTTCGAACGAGACCGCACCGACGCCAGCGACCCACTAGACAGAGTCAAAAACTTTCTTCTTAAAAGAACACATGCCCAGATGGTCGCTTTTCTTTTAATGAAAAGTTTAAGTGAACCATAGGGAGGTAGTTGCTGGCCTATTCACACGCTCCTCTGTTCTTTGACTTCCAATAATCCTCTAGCTGCATCACGAGATCTTCTAACCACAACCTTAAGATTGGACAGCTGCCTTCAGTATATTCTCAGCCAAAGAAACTTTGCAAGCTTTGAACACGAAAGGGAATAAGAATTGATGAATGCTGAAAGAGGGATCATGGTAGGGCGGACTGGCTATCTTGAACCCAAGGCGATGACTTTCGGACGGGAAAAGAAAATCATCCTCTTCAAGACAGGATTGGCCTAGAGCCCGATGCATGTCTCAAAGTAATCGTAGAGAGCCACGATAAGTTCTGAGACGTTGGGCGCCATTTTGTTGAAAATTAAAACCAAAATGTTTATTGAATGAATAAAAACATGAGTGTGAACTTAGTCACGAGCATGAATAAACTGAAACATGACAAAATATAAATAAATAAACATGAAGAAAAACGTGTACAAGAATACATCAGCATACATGTATAAGCATTAGCATGTACATGAGTGTGAACGCGAACATAAATATGGACGTGAATATACAGACAGTAGTGGAAAACACAGGCCGCAGGGAGAACCCGAAAAGAATTAAATGTGCAAGGAAGACAATTTTCAGAGAGGACAGACTTATTTGTTGGCTAAGTAAAGCGAATTCTTTTTTCACCCAGCTAATTTGAGTCAATTGAGCTCTGAAGTTACACCAAAAACCATCAGGAACAGGTTACTGGAAGGCGGCTTGTGAGGGTGCATTGCACCCAAACCATTCTCATTTTGGAAAAAGATACTCTGGAGCGTCGAATTCAAGTTCAACATGTTCGGATCTGATGGCAAACATGATCACCAACGCGATCATGAAATTGATAATGAATATGAACATGAACATGTGTTTTATTACTTTCTCCAACTCAAGTGTCTGGGCAGCAAAAAAAAAATGCGGATCTTCTTCAGTATAGAGCATTTCGCGATGCAGTGCAACACATCCTCACGTTCCTTAGATTGCACAGGTCGCATAAGCTCCGGGCGGTGCGGTAGAAAATTTCACTTACGAGGTTCATTTTCAAAATCATGCTTATATTTTCTACTGAGTAGCTACACAAGAAGTAAGTCCCTTCTTGTAGGAACTTCTTCTTGAACCAAAGGTTCATTTTGCTGTGGGCTTTCTATTTGGATGACTGGGCTTCATTTTCAAATTTGTCAAAAATTCTGTGACAAGTTTTCTGAAGTAAGGCGTTGACTTTATGTTTAAAATATTCCTCTGGCTCGCTTGGTGTTAAATTGAAGCTACAACCGAATTCGAATCCAAGTGATTCCCATTCTTGGACACACTTCACCTTATATCTGTGCATTTGCGCAAGAACCAACCTCGGAATTTTTTCCTGCCTCATCGCATTGACTTATATGTAAATATAATCGAAATGTATTCTAAGAGTGTTCAGGAACAGGGATGTAACTCCAGTCTCTAAATGCAGCATGTAATTAGGTGAATAAGAAAATATCTGTGGAACTTTCCCACAGTTTCGAAAGTGCTGCAACCCCAAACTTGTGCTGCATACAATAGGATAGAAGAGGCTGTGGTACGGAATAGTTCCCCCACGCATGGCTTCTTGCCCTTCAAATCTCCATTTCCTTTTTACCTCGAGCGTATTTTCCTCTTCCATCTCTAAAAATTCCATATTTTGCAGTAGGGATCTAGCATGTTGATCATAAAAAAATTAATGTGCACGTGAATTAACAATAATTCACCATATGAAGTTCTGTCAACCAGATCGGACGTGTTTTTTATAAGTTCGTGGGGTGCTTATTAGAATTATAATATCAAATTTAAAATATGAGTTGCCTAGTTTGCAAACAGAAAATCGATCGTGGCGAGGCGGGTAGAATTGTGTGTGGGGACTGCAATTGCATTTTTCATTGCAATTGCGTAAATTTAAGTGCGGCAGACGTTGAATTTCTTACAAGCAACAACAAAGGCTATCGTTGTGACAAGTGTTCTGTTCTTCGCCGCAAATCGCTACACTCCCAACCTGCTTCATCTGCGACAGCAACATTAACGGCTACAACATCAGCAGCTATACCACCACCAGCTACAACATCAGCGATTACAACATCTGCGAAGCAACGTCAGCCTCCTAGCAGCCAGTTAACCTCTGTTGCAGCAACCAACAATAATTCGGGAAAAATTAAAGGAAAACAACAAACAACAGGCACAATCAATGAAAGCAAACCAGCCAGCAGTTCAATAACCCTCCAACTCCTATATGATGAAATTCTCAGCATAAAAAAACTTCATACTGATTTTCTCTCTTCCTTGCGACTCCTAGAAACTGAGAATGATGTCTTAAAGCAACAAGTGAGTACGCTGGAAAAGAGACTCAACTGGATGGAGCAACGTGAACTACACAACGCTGTTGACATTGTTGGTGTTCCAGAAGTTGATGAAACGAACGCAAGAGAAATTGCAAAAAAAATATTTAGTGATGGTCTTGGTGTTACAGTTGATGATCACCAAATTGAGAAATGCTTTGTTAAGCGGAAGAGGCGTTCAGTTGAGAGTGAGAGAGACAGCAGTGGGAGCAAAAATAATGGTATCATCTGTGTGCACTTATCCTCTTATCTCGTAAAGTCTAATATAATGAAAAATAAGAAAACCAAGAGGAACAAGCTTAAGACTTCTATCCTCGATGATTCAAGCAATAAAAACATCTATATTAATGACAGTTTAACAAAATATAATAGGAATTTGATTTTGGAAGCAAAGAAATTCAAAACAGAAAATAATTTCAAATATTTATGGGTCAGAAATGGCAGAATTTCAATGAGAAACATTGAAAAAAGCAGGACTTTAGTTATAGAATCGCTAAGCGATTTAAATAATCGCTTAACTTAAATTATCTTAATTTATTTTAATCGTTATCTTTTTAATGAATTCTATTATTGAAACTGATGACTATAATCTAAGTCCTGCTTTTGTAACTATTCGTAATAAGAATTTTTCTAAGGTCAATTGTACTGATTCTTTAATTATTGTGCATCAAAATATCAGAAGTCTTCGTAAAAATTTTAATTTATTAGTTGCTCATTTAGAAAGTTTCAAAACTAAGCCAGATTTTATATTTTTATCTGAAATTTGGATTTTCTCATGTGAAATTGATATAAATTTTTTGCAATTACTAATTATTCTTATGCGGCTGGTGGTGTTGGTGCTTTCGTGAAGCTTGAGTATGAAGTTAGTGGAGTCATAAATTGTAATTTTGTTAGTGCTGATGTTTTAAAATTATGTTGTTATTTCCGAAATAAATCACGATGTAGATGCTTTACGTAGTTGGTTTACTAAGCATAAGTTACAAGTTAGCAATAAAACGAAGTTGATGTTTCCTAGTTACTCCGAAAGATTATTACCGGACGTTGACATTTTCTTTCATTCAAAAAATTGCTTAAGATGTAGAACATTAAATGGAGTTTGTGTATGCTTGAATGGTCATGTATTCAATGAAAAGGAACCCTGTAACAGCGATTGCTTTAAAATTGAAGTTGTTGAGGAATTTAAGTATCTTGGTGTCGTTATAGATAATAATTTAAGCTGGGCAGAACACATTAATACGTTGAAAAAATATTTTCTTGCAACCCTACGGATCTTTTACTATTTAAAAAACACGTGCTCAAAGCAGATCTTAAAGATGATATATTATGGGATTTTCCAATCCAAGTTACAGTATGGAATCTGCTGTTGGGGTGGGGCCTACCACAATATAATAAGAAATTACTCGTTCTTCAAAAACGCGTCATAAGAAAAGTGTGCAAAAGCAGTTTACACCACTCCATGGCACTGTTCAAGCAGTTAAATGCCCTTCCTTTAAGACATTTGTTTTACTTCAAAGTACTGAAAGTATTCTTTATGAGATGTGGCTATCTTAACAGCAGGATATCGGTCAGGTATGGTCTAAGAACAAACCTAAGCTATGACGTCATTACTCCTTCATTTCGCACTACTTGCTTTCGAAATTCTTATTTTGTTCTGTCTTATAGATTATTTAACAAGCTCCCTAGCTCCACTAAGTCGGTAAGATCCCTAAGTATTTTTCTAAAAAATATAAAATCTTGGCTTTATGAATTTGATCACATCCAGATAGAAAATCTTTTAGACCCGTTAACCTGATAAAACTATGATATTTTGAACTTTTGTTATTTTAATTAATACTTACTCTTATTGTTTCCATCATTTTTCTTTTCTTTTTCTCTAGTAATAAAATCATGTACACCCCCAAAATGAATTATTGTAAATAATGATGTGTCATTTAATACTATTTCTTTTAAATACTAAATGGCACTATCCTATTCTCGAATGAATTTTACCTATATTTAAGTGAACTTGTAAGATTTGTAACAAGAGAATATGAGACAAATAAATACAATACAATACAATACAATAATTGAGTGACACAACAGCCCACAAGGAGCCAAGGCCTAGCTTCTACAACAACTACTCTTATGGAGAGTGCAACTATTGTCTCACGAGTTGAAGAGACATACATTTTTTTGCCGACTCCGAACGTCAAGATTCATAGGCAATTGATTCTCTTTGAGTGTTGTCAGCAGCTCGAAAGGGGTGGTGCCGTGAAAAAATGCGAGGATTTCCGTCCGGGAATCGAAGCTAGACATTCGGCGTGTAACGACGCACTTACCCACTACGCCACGGCGACCACGCGCCTGAATTATCAGGTAAAAATTGAGAAGATATCTAGGCATCTGGTTACATCAGTATCTGTATGGGGGTATTCACATAGATTCAGCTCTGACCAGGGATAAGAATGTCTTCGCTATGGCAAGAGGGCTGTTTTACAGCAGTCAAATTGACACCAGAGTGAAGGTAATCTGCTACATGGCTCTCATCCGGCTAATCATTATGTATGGTTGTCCTGGTTGGTTCAAGGTGAGTTCCTTTCCAGATGGAAAGATTAGGGTGTTAGAGAGGCGGTGACTTCGAGTGTGCCTTCGTTTATATCTAACACCAGAATCGCAGTACAAGAAATTTTACCCCAACGAGGTTCTTTACAACGAGGCAAACCTAAGCAGGAAAGGTAATTTTATTATAAAATCGATTCATTGTCACATAGCTCAAGCCACGACTTCAATGGTCTTATCTTCGGGGCTTACTATCCTAATGAAATGTGTGTCTTAACGGCTTCATTCCGCCCAAAGTTGATACAAGATAGGGAAACCTGCCCTATCATCTTCCAAGTCGCACGCCGAACAGTAGAAAGGCAACTTCAACACGAGCCGGACGTCGTTCGCAGCCACGAGGATCTATTACGGATTTCTATCCAGTTCTGTGCAGTTTCTGTTTCTTCAGTTTCATTTTTACTGGAGTTTACACCATAACCAGCATTCGATACAGCTAACTTCGCACATGAACAGACTAGGTAGTTGAGTCTACAGGGCCAACTCATATAAGTATGTAGGCTAACGTAGTTTTTAGACGTTTTGTAATAAGGAAAAAAAGTTAAAAAAAAAAACAACACAAAAAAGTGAAAGAAATTAAAAAATAGAAAAATAAAAAAATACAAAAAAAAAAAATTAAAAAAGGTGCTCCACGGTTATACAGACATAGTTAAGTTTCAATAAATAGTTAAGTAGAGTTACGTTTTCGGTTAGTGTGAATTGTATATAGCTATAAGTTTAAATTAAGTTTAGGCAGTGTATATCTATTAGGTATTTAAGTCAGGCTAAGGACAAAGAACAATGAAGTCCAAGGTTTTCCTAATTTACTTGTAAGAATTACAAAAAATATGCAAAGGCTTAAGTAATAAATTGGAAAAAAGTGAGGCATAAAACAAAAATCCTATATTAGCTTAGAGTACTCGTGAAGAGTCAGTAAGTTAGAATTAAGATCTGTTGGTAAGCTATTGGTATTGGTAAGTTAGTTTTTAATATTTTTCGTCTGGTATGTAAGAAAATGAATGAGTAAAAATAAAAAAATTAATTAAAATCAAAAATTTAATCAGGTAAAAATTGACATGAATATCTTTACAAAAATAAGAACATTAGTATCTATCACTACAAAGGTTTCTACTTAAGTCCTCCTCTTGGCCAGCAAGAAAACAAATCAAGTCAAATTTGTAGCCCTTGTAATTTTGCCTCCTATGAAAGCCTCTGTCTCAGAATACGGTGCCAACAAAAATATATATGCACCCAAATGAACAATGTAATTTATTTTGATTCATTATTGCGTAGTTACATATTCTGCTATTTCTCTCTCTCACACACATACACTCACTCCAGTAGAGCCAGCCAAGAATCCCTACAAAGTAGGATCACAATAAATCTATTTCCATGGCTGGCGTTGTTAAATTCGAATCATAATTCTGACGGATGAGAAGATCAATTTACTTTCGATTAGAATATATGGATACATGCTTCCATTCACCCTCGAGGGATGAGGGACTGTACTCCAGTCATATTCATACATATAAACGTATAGACGACTGTGCTTCAGACATATTCTCTCTCAGGAGGGTAAAGCTGGCGTTGTATAATGAATGAGCTTCTGCTGTTCGAAATAATCCGAACGAACGATTGGGTGAATTATGATATTTCATTTCAGGTCGTGATTTTTGGTAATTAATTAAATTTTGAATTACGCACAATGTGTAGACTTTAAGCTGATTGCTTGTGAATGGCAGATGTAAAGGATGGGGGCGGTAGTGGGAAGGAGGGATGTTGAATTGTTTTGAACAGATTTCACTTTCAATTTGGGGCGCAAGTGACACCTCAACTGTGACAGATTGGAGCAGACAAGGCACTCAAACAATTGGTACGTCACCTGTGAATCGAATGAATGATTTGCTTTGCGAAGTGTTCAGTTTGTGCCAGGATCCATTTCTACACTCAGCACTTTACACGGTACCCGAAGCAAAAGTAGGGGTAGTTGAAGCAAAAATGAAACAAACAAACGCATCCCTCAGGATAATTTGAAATTGAAAGTAGTTTTTATTACAATTTTGTGTGAAGTGCAGGAAATTTATATATCAGTGTAGTGGGTAGGTAAATAATCTGTTGCTTTTCTTAAGGATCCCGTTGAGTGTATTGCAACGAGAGAAAGCAAAAAAATCCTGTATAGAGGGCGCCACACGACTAATTTGACAGAAAGTGAAAAAATAAACAAATTTACGTTTTTTACGACATCCTTTGCTGTGCTAGTACTCAAAAATGGTTTCGGCCATCGAAGTAAAATTCCACTGAAGCCGATTACAGCCAAGGTCCTTAAGCCATGCGAGCCAGAAGTTTGTGACACAAGAAACAAATGACAGCCAAGGCACTGCAAACAATGTAGTAGTGTAAGCGATGGCAGTTTTTCAATTCGTTCACGTTTTCTTTGAGCGTGAGCAGTGCGTTCGCATTGTATATGAGGAAACCAAATGTCGAGCCAACAGACACGTTGTGCAGCGGTGTTGCCTGAGAAACATTACATCCAGTAGCTAGCATCCAGCTCAGCTGCTTCCAATCTGAGTGCTTAAGCACAGTCTCCATCTGAAAGATGATGATGTGTCAAAAGTTTAATAATTTAAGAAAACTTCAAAGAATTGCCTTACCGTTCGCTGAATAGATTCACCTCCAGTCATCGTGAGGGATTTCTCGAGAATGGTCCAGCCATACATTTCTGCAGATTTCGAGAGGAAGACGGTCATCACGCAAATCATCAGGAAATCTATTGCTGGCAACAAACCAAACATCGACAGCTCCTTCCAATTTTGCCAGTTGCTGAAGATCATGACGATATTTTCATTTGCACGAAAAGTAAGAACTGTCATGACAAAGGAGCGAAACACGTTGATGTACGTAACAACCACGAATGGCAGATAGTACTTGCTGGTGGCCTTGTGAAGACACAATAGTTGAGTGTAGAGTTTGGCCTGAATGTGGTAATCACTTGCGTCCAGACAACGCCCCTTCAGCTTCATGAATTCGTTCAACGTGTCCATAGACCTTAGGAGATGCGTCTGTATGAAGTGCCACTCAAAGAAGGACACCGTCATCACAATCTTGTAGCAGATTACGACCCATTCGCAGTCCTTTAAAACACTTGTAGAGTGCTGGCAAATTACAAAAAAGTACATAATGGCGAAAGTGAAGCGAATTGAGACGAATGAGTGAAACCGCTTGCTTGACAGCGAGTTCCACTTCACAAGCTCCATTAGGTTTCGATTGCATTTGATGAACTCGTTCACAATCTGAAGATGAAGCCTCGCATTTTTCCCTTGATAGACAAATACTGTGGTGATTCCAATCCACTTCTGAAATGCATCCAAAATACTTAATACCAAAAACAGATCCAATGACCTGGGAATTAGTTCGTTAACACGTAGGAGATAAAAGCGCATTACATTCCAACACAGTGGGACAAGTGTGATGCTCCAAAGAGTCACCACGATGCGACTGAATATCCAGAGACATAGACTTCGCTGGAACTTTTGTTTGTCTCTGTTGAAGGTGAAGACGCACAGACCGATTAGTTTCGACAAGATAATAGCTCTGCCCAGTCTGTAAGCAAAACTAAAGGTGCTGTTATTCCGCGCCATGCCTCCGTGCCTTGAATTCGAAATTATTACTGGAAGTGAGTGTGACACGTTGTGCTCGTCAATTTTTGGGGGTAAGAAGGGGCTCCACTTAGATAATTAGTCGAACATTATGCACACTAATTGTGCAGACCTGAGTATTAATTCAGGTGACAAGGGAGTGTTGCTTGCTGATTTGACATTGAAAGTGACAAAATGAGATCGATAAGAAAAAAGAAAAATAAGGTAAGGAATCTGTTTCAGTCAGACAGCGAGAATGCTCAAGGTCCCAAAATGATAAAGATTTGTGAATACCAAAATCCTGAATTCCCGCAATGCCAAAAATTCCAAAATGGCCAAAGTCCCTAAAGGCGCAAAATTTCAAAAAGCCAATAATACAGAGGAGGAGATCAACATAATTTTCAGATTCGAAATACCAAAACGCCAAAAATGAAAACAGTCTAATATCCAAAAATGACAAAACAAAACCAAACCCCGGGAAAATAGAAATTTTTAATGGTTGCTTTTAAAAGGCCCAAAAAATACCAAAAGTTCAAAATTCGGAAATGACCCAAATTTGTAAGGGTCAACTTTCCGAAATTTTGGAAACTCCGCAGAGCCTGAAAATTTCGAAATGTCCAAAGTACCTAAAGCTAACAATTTCAACCAACATGATCCAAAATCCCCAAACGCAAAATATGACAAAAGTCAAAAATTCCGACATAAAAAAAATCGAAACTAAGTAGAACAGCTAGGGTGTAACAAATTGAATATTTTTCAAGGGGGACGAAAAGAGTTCTAAAATCCTTAAATATAGAAAGCCTCGACAAATTGCTAAAGTAACCAAATCCCAATTTGACCAAAAATCGGTTAGCTACAATTTCCCGAAATGCTTCAATCCCGAAATACTAAAAATACTGAAATGTACAAAGTGCTAAGAGCTACAAATTTTAAAAAAGCTTAGAAAAAAGAAAAGGAGACCGCAATAACCCCAAACACCCAAAAACGACAAGAGCCCAAAATGCTGAAATGACCGAAATCTGTTAAGGCCAAATTAACGAAACGACCGAAATTCCGTATTACTAAAAATTCAGAAATATCCGAAGTTCCTAAAGCCAAAAATTTTAACCACCATAATCCCAAATCCCCAAAAGCCCAAAATTACAAAAGTCCAAAATCCCGAAATGACGAAAAAACGTATGTGTGGAGAATAGACATTTTTAGGGAAGGCGAAGAGAATCCTAAGGTCCAAGATATCGAAGGTTTCATAATATTACCGAAAAACCGAAATCCGAAAATGATCAAAATCTGTAAAGACCAAAAACCCAAAATGATTACACACATCCATTAATGCATTAATGCTATGAATATCAAAATGCGAAAAATCCCTAAAGCCTCAGATTTCCAAAAAAGTCAGGTAAACGGAGGGGCAGACCACAAGAATTCACAGATCCAAAATCTCGAAAGTGCCTAAATGACAAAAAAACGCGTAGAGAGAAGCAGGGATGTAAAAAAATAGAATATTTCTAAGGAAGGCGAATAGTATCCTAAAATCGAAAGTATCGAAATATGCAAAAACCTAAGACCGGAAATTTCCGAAATCTGTAAAGTTTAACATACTCGAAATCCTACGATACTTAAAAAAGCCAAGAAAACAGAGCTTGAGACCAACATAGTCGTAAGATCCATAGTCCTTAAACCACAAAATAAAAACAACAGATAAAAGTGAAGACATTAGCAAGGCTGTGAAAAATAGATGATTTTTGAAGGCAGCTAATGCGAATCCTAAAATTTAAAATCTCGAAACACCAAAATAAAATCCAAAAGACTTTCAGTACTTGCTTCAATTTCTGCAGCTCCCTAATGAAGGAGGGTTACAGAAGGTAGTGTGTCCCCCTCGTACGTGACTTTTTTCCGGAATTTAGTTTCGAAATTGTTTTTTTTTTTCGGAATTTGCGACATATCGGGATTTTGAATGGAAAAATTTCGCAGAATCCGCTATCAATTGGTCCGGTCCTTGTCTCTTCAACAGACTTTTTAGCTAGACATGCTGGAAGGTAGTTAGGCGGGTACCCGTAAGTTCAACGGCACGAGTTCACCTAGAGAGATAAATCGGGTTCATTGTGACCGAAATTTTGAGCCTCAAAGGGACTAGATCTTCTTTTGAAGCTCCACTGACATAGAACCTAACCGCTTTAGGTATGAATCTCAGAATGTCCTCTAACTTCGTACTTAGCGCTACCTAAAAGGTTCAGCCGAAGGGCGCCATTGTCATATAATTGGATAATAACAGATTCCAGCTCTTCCTCGATTCTGTAGAAGGGCATTAGTTCGCAAAGTGCGCGGTTTTCCCTTCGTCTGATGTGGCTAAGCCACTACAGATGCCGGAATAATTTATTCCTGCCACACAGTCCCTCTGCATATGTAGCAAGCATCGTGCATTGAAAAGCGAGTCTTTGTCAATTTTGACTCTACCCCCCCCCCCCCCCATGTGCTTAGAACCTAATTATCGTTCCATGGAAGCCCATCAACCAGCGCACAGTGCACTATGCCTTTGCCACGGCTCTGGCACGGTAATAAATAAATAGTTTTCGTTTAAATTACAATTAACTTTGCATGACGGTCTCGTTCTGCGTATCCTGTGGATCCTGCGAAATACGACCACCACCAGCACACATCGCCGGAGAGAGATTGTTGCGCTGTAGCTGCCGCCAGGACTCCATCGTCTGACTGAATGGATTAAGTTTTAATGTCCTCTTGCAAAATTTCCTAAAGTGGTTATTTCGCCAAAAGGAAGTGGACATCCAGCCCTCCGTGGCTGATGCCGTTCACTGAGTGGAATTTATGCGAAACATGTGCCCGACTGGAGTGACGTTGCAGACGTTGTAGTCGTTCCCTGTTGCTCTGCCTGTCCCGCTACTGTCCATATAGATTATCTCTTTTATGGGCGGCTCACAAATTATAACGGGAATGCTACTTAATTAGGTGAAATGAAATTCAAAGTTTTGTAACTACTTATTTGTGGAAAGTTATGAGGGGGGGAACGAAGACTGCCGTACACAGTTCATTAACGTCCATTGCTAGCCATTCATTAGGACAGATGGATGAATGAAGGAGTTCTCCTGACTTTGGCTGTGTGCTCTGCGCTCTTGAGAGTTTTGCAACAATCTATGAGAGTGGTGGGAGGTAGGAGGAGATATAAACCGCTTGACTTGGAGGATGATACTTCATTTGGAATCAGCAGAGAAATAACTTAAAGCTCGCAGGGATGGTTGGATGTGGAGGAAAACACCTCTGCCAGGAGTTTCGTGGGAGAGTTGAGTAAACAACGTGGCAACGAATTGAAATTTAAACAATCAACAATTGGATGCTTTCGGAGCTAAGTCCCGTAAGTTTGACTTCGCAGACCCCATTCACACATTCGAATCCTTACAAACTGCACTTAAGCTCAATAGAGGAAAACAATCGCTGATTACAGAAAAACACACAGGCACACCTGCGTTCATCCCATACTGACCCCATTTCGAAAAAGCTTCTGTTGTTTATTAAGGACATCTCTTAGGTTCACCAGAATTACTCATTTCATTAAATCGGAAAAAATAAAACACGAGAGAAGTCCGCCGAGTTATGGAGGGTCGTCAGCAGAACTCCATTAATGGACCAGGACATTGCATCAATCCGTATTTTTTTGTTGTGTTTTTCGAATTAAATCTCACTGGAAAGCGAAAACGTTAAGCGCAATGAAAGCAGAGTGTGGACGAGGGCTATTATTGAAGTGGGAGTTTACGAGGAATAAATGCAAAAGCAACGCGACAGTTTCATTTGTTGAGTCCACGTCACGTCTGCACCTTAATACTCGACCAAAACAATAAATTACTTAATCCTTTTACTGGATTGGGGAAAATTGGATTAGGATAAAGTCCGAATGAAGTCCTTGCCAAATGCGCGGGCAAGAATATTTAAATAGATGAGGTGGGAGGAATTATACAGTTTGGAAGATGTAAGTTTGAAATTTCCCTATTGTATGTCCGACAGGGAATTCGCACAGGACAAGTATGCAGAGTGGTCACCGAGAAGTAGTGGGAAAGTGCGTCGACCCACACGCCGAAGATCTAGGTTCGATTCCCGGACGACACACCGCGCATTTTTTCACGGCGGACAACACTCAAAGAGTATAAATTGTATATGAATCTTTTTTCTTCTTCTAGTGGCGCAACAGTCCGGGGTGGACCTGGGCCTCAACCAAAATGCCTCTCCAGTCAGCACAATCTTTTGCCAGCTGCCGCCAGTTGCGCACTCCAAGTTGGTTGAGATCTTTCGCCACTTGTGTGCGCCTCCTTAGCCTGGGCCGTCCTCTGGTGCGTTCTCCCAATGGCTCAGATTCGAAGACTCTGTTGTTTACCGCGGAGTCGAGGTAGACGAAGTCTTTAACTACTTCGAAGTTTCTGCTGCCTAGTGTGACTCTCTGACCGAGACTTCAATGCCGTGCGTCTTTCCTCGATAACAGCATATACTTCGTCTTGCCCTCATCTGGTGGTTAACCAGACCCATTTTAGTCTCTTCCGTTTCAATGCCAGCAAACGCCTCATTCACGGCTCACTGTGCTCGTCCAATCACGGCAATGTTGTAAGCGTAAGCTAGTAATTAAACTGACTTTTGGAAGATCGTTTCTCTGGTGTTAACTTTTGAGTTACGCACAATCTTCTCAAGGATGCTGTTAAAGAAGTCACATGACAGTGCGTCGCCTTGTCTAAAACCGTTTTTGACATTAAAGGTCTCGGTGAGTTCGTTGCCGACCTTGACGATGCAGCGAGAATTCTCCATTGTCATCCTACACAATCTGACGAGTTTGGTAGGAATGGCAAAAACTAGACATTGCACTGTATAGCTCGCCTCTATGCACGCATTCATATGCTTATTTAAAATCGACTAATTGGTGGTGAGTGTCGATTTGCACTTCTTGGGTCTTTTTCAGGATCTGCCGTAGTGTAAAGATTTGGTCGATGGTGGAAACCACACTGATAAGGACCTATCAGGTTGTTGACAAACGGTTTTAGGCATTCACACAATACGGTAGAGAGGATCTTGATAGTCCCTCGATAGTTAGCGCAGTCAAAGGGGACCGGACAGACGGAGAATAGCCTTCTCCTTCTGAGAAGCCGATTCTCTTCCCTTCTTTTCTGTTCGTAGAGCTCACGAACAGCTCTAGTTGTCCGATGCAACGTGGCCTGGTAGGCCACCCGTTTAGCTGCATGTGCCTACCTGCACTCTTTGTGGTCTGTTAAGGGACCTCACATATCACGTGCAGAACCGAAAATCGTTGTCCTTTTTTCGTCTGCTGGGGTCGTCATCATTGGATCCGACCATATCCGAGGCATGTTGCTGTCTTTGAACTCGGTTATTTTATGTGGTGAGGAAGTTAGCCTAGTTAGGCCTGGTCGGCCACGCCCATTATTTAACCTTCGGGCAGAGGGATTCTCTGCATACATTCACCACTCAACGGATGTTGAGATGGCTATTGTATATAATAAGCTTCTCAAATCTCGCCGTTCGGAGTCAGCAAAAAACTGTAGGTCCCTTCTACTTGTGAGAGAACAGTAGCACGCGCAACACGAGTGGTTGTTGTCCAGCTGCTTTATTCAAGATTTCAAAATAGAGGAACCAGTTTACCTTTGACCCCACTTGGGGACGAGCAGCTAAGTCTGGAGATTTATTCTCTGACCGCAATACGCAAATATGATCCGGTGTGGATCTGGACCAACACAACTCTCTACTTTTAGCTAGTATAAGTCATTTCAACTTAGGCCGATTTTTTTTTCTGCGGAGCTGTGGTGCCTATACGCTTACAACCGTACAACCCATAAGGTTTATCGTTCAATCTTCTGTCCAAATGCCACCTTTTCTCTTCCTCTATTCCTTCGGCACGGATCGTGATTTGATCAATTAAGGAGGGGATTTTCACAAACCATCGCACAAAGAGTAACCAAAAAAAAAAGCACTATATAAAAAATGTTCCCTGAGTTCTTCTGGTTTTTTACATTACCTGTACTGGCTGCGATTCACCGGTGAGTCACATGGCATCCAAAACAACTTCTGCCTATCTCAATTTGTTTTCCAATTCTTTGTCCAAATTGAAGTCAAATTCTTTCCTTAGTCTAAGCCCTAGTCGACGCTTGAATCCAAGCCACAATCTAATTTCTTATCCAAATCGATGTCTGACTACTTGTCTGTTTTTTTGCTTACGTCGAGGTTCAAATCTCTGTCAATGACGGTAGGGTTCTTTTGTGCATCATGTCTCATGTCCCCCTACACACCTACCCAACACATCACTCCCATAATCTAAGAATCCATCATATGGCATATGAGTGTCAAGTTCCTCAACCGTTCGCTGGAAACTAATTAATATCCTGAAACAAGAAGTTTTACTTCCAAATTCAAAATGAAGTCACATGACTTCATTTTAAGAGCTACAAATGTGAAACTCATTCACATCCTGAAGGGATGATGGGATTGTACAGTAGGGAAGGGAGCAAATTCTTGAAAAGTCACCAAAAAGGAAGTTGTACGACTTCTTACCCAAACTATGCTCCATTCCATAGAAAACTTGAAATAGGAGACCATGGAAAAAGGCTTAAGCCCACTTCTATGCTCGTGATCTGTGCTGTTTTCTAATTCGAATATTTTTCAGAATTTAAACCAAAGACCCCTGTTGGAAGCAGTATGCATCTGAAATTTCCCGTTTTCTTCTTCAATGGAAATCGCCCTTAACCATAATGCCTCTTCAGCTAACACGGGGCGTTGCCAGCTGCCTTCCACAGTGCAACCCAAGTGGCTTAAGGTCATTCTTCACCTATGCGTGTCATAGCAGACAAAATCTTCTTCTCGCGTTGTTCCAATGACTCGGTTTCAAATACCCTTCGAGACGGAGCAGTGTTGTCGATCCCCTTAAGATGACCTAGCCATTTTTAGCCCTCTATGAGTAAACGCTTGACAAAGCGCATGCTGCCGTACATCCTTGAAGGCAACGCAACCAATCGCACGTAGAACTTTTTCTTGTTTTAGAGTTGTTAAAATATCAGACTACAGAGCCAGGGCCTTAGGGAGGTGGTTAAAAAAGCTCCACGAACTGCATACTTATATCCCCTCGTTCATCCTTAACACTTGTCTAATGATTCCCCAATTCTGTCCACTTCGCTAATCCTTCCAGTTGATCTTCCCGCTGCGCCTTGCCCATATAAGTCACCTCATCCAATCCTACACAACAATCACCACCTCCCAGTGTCGTAAGTCACCACAGGCAATTACACCGAAAGCCCCTCCAAGCCACCTCCCCCACCACTCTGACAGTTGCCCTAAATCAAGAAAGAACCGCAGTCGAATTCAACGAATTCAATGACACGTCGTCATCCACTCCCCAGGACATACATCAATGTCCAAGCACCCTCATCAGAATTTCTGACAGATGTGTGAGTGGAATGTCCGAGCACCGAATCCATCCACTTATCACTCACGTCGCTCAATCGGATAAACGCACGAAGCCACCGTTCGTCCGTGAGGACCGCTTCGGGAAATTAATATTCAACTCACACGAAGGAATGAGGCATGCAAACGGGTCATCGAGTGACTCATTTCTGCCGCATTATAACACATCATCAAATCTCATTTCCGGCACAGTTTCCACGAGACCCCACGCACTGCTAGGTGCTTGTGGCAGCGTCAAACTACCCCCATCATCGGCATCATTGTTTTGTGGGGTCAACAATGGCAAGGATATTGCGCCTCGTGCCGTCGACTAAACGGTCAACAAGTCCAACAGTGGCGACGACCGACGTGGACGCAGGGGAGAGGGGATAAGCGAAATGTTTTAATATTCAAAACAAACGAATTCATCCGGGATAAGGGTTGTAATCCAGCGTAAAGTGGCTATCTGGCGAAGTTAACATGACCCTCCTTTGACCAGGATCGGCAAGGGGATAGTAGAAGGCGGCATCGGGCCGCCTAGGAGTGGCATTCTGAGCGAAGTAACTTGAAAGGTTCGTTGGAAAGAAAAAATACTAGCAGAGGCTAGTCAGGGGTTGAGAGGGAATACGAAAAAAATGTGATTTGATGAGCGGACATCGGTGTATGGATGTGTTTTGACTGACTGGATGCGAAGCCGATTCTTGCTCTCAAGGACTTCATGAAAGGAAAAATGCTTACTCAAGCCCTTTATGCAGGGGTTATTGGGATTGAAATTGTAGCAACGCAATTCACTGAAATGCAGTAATCTCTTCACATCTTCAATAGGGAGGGAAGTTCCTTCCACAAAATTGACTCAGCTGGCTACGGTGAATGATGGATTATGTTACTGAAGTATGAAGGAAAAATTACGGAGAAGGAAGAATCGGTGAAGTCAATGAGTCTTACTGCGATAGGGCCTGTAGAGTGTACAGACATAAAGATATATTGATAAATTTATGTAAATCGAAATAAAGGGTGGTACGACCATAATGCACGATAGCCTTATCGAATGGGGTTCTCGTAGAGATGCATAGATATCATAGCGCCGACGAGAGTGGAGCTTATTTGTTGCGGCCGCTGAGTCTGGCAATTGACATATGTTTCAGTTTGCCCATGCTAAGTTCACGCGACTAATTGATGGAATGAAAGTTGAATCAGTTTCGGGAGAATTCATTGTTCGAAAAGGGCGGGGGTATGATAGAGGCGGTAGTGACTGGGAGAGATTGTGATTTGCTGCAAGAATGACTCCAAAATCTTTAAAGCTTAGGTAGCAGCGATTTCTGGCCCTGTGATGTGAGCGGAGTCATGAAATGAAGATTCAGTGACGAAGCCTCTTGCCTTGATCGTAACATGCACGTTTCTAAACGTTATAGAACGCTTAGAAGAGTTTTCAACTCCGATTCGTTGAGACAGATGTGGGACTGCGATTAATGTGACAGGGCACGATGTTAATTGCCCTTAATTGTTAATTTCGTCCAACTTAATTTAACATTTCTTTGTGGCAGTGTTTGATAAATTCAAACAAGGAGAGGTAAACGATTGAGAAGCGCGTTAAGATCGTTGAAACTTTTTGCGATAATGGGCCCTCAAATCAAAATGTGTTTCCTGCACTTCGAGATTTTTCAAACAGAATAAGTGGCTTAAAATAGTGGTCGCCGTGGCGTAGTAGGTAAGTGGCTTCATCATGGGAACCGTAGGTCTAGGTTCGATTTCCGGACGGGACACGTCGCATTTTGTTCAATGCACCACCTTTTTTGAGTTGCTGACAATACTTAAAAAGTATCAATTGACCATCAAAAAACGTCTCAAATCTCGCCGTTCGGAGTTCTGTAGGTCCCTCCTACTCGTGAGAGAACAGCAGCACGCACAGCGCGAGCAGTTGTTGTGGAAGCTAGGCCATAGTCCCTTGTGGGCTGTTGTGCCACCGACTTAACCGACTTAATGTGTCGGTTGAATCATGCGCAAATTTTGGTGAAGCGGGTCTTAAGAAAACGTAAAGAAAACCTGTGCATACTCATTTAGTTCGTCCCGCGGAAAACATTGTCGTTCTTCGCGAAAGTGTACCACAAGACAATCAACCTTGACTCATCCGACAATTGAACATCCCTTGAACATCACTGATGTGAATTTACAGTAAAAATTTTAAGACGTGTAAAGCTTTCAAGTTTCAATAGACTCCGGAGCTGAGTCCTGCTGAATATTTTAAGTGTCATCTATACGCCCAATGGTTGGTTGAACAGACAGAGGTGAACGGGGACTTTACAAAGGCACTCTTGCACCTTTGTGGATTCGCTTAATTGTGGCATTGCCGTGAGTGGTTACTGATGCCACAGACAGCGATTGTTTGATGCGGTATATGGGTTGGCAGCGTCATTAAGCAGTAAATATTCAAAAATGAGACAGACCCAGCAATTACCATGAATGGTGTTCGCTAACAAAAGATGATAATAGAGTTCTTGTGGCAAGAACTATGGACCTGAACAGTATGTGCTTCTTCGGGCCGCACAGCCAACGAAACAATTGTTCTTTTAGGCTAGAAATTCAATGGTTGTTTTACCTCATGTGGTGGCAATGTTAAGGAGGAAGTTAGAACAATAGCGCCAAATCAATATCAAATGATCGCAACGACCAATAAATATCGTAACGATGTGAACCAACACGGCCATTGAATTTCTAAATGAGGTATTATTTCATTGACTGCGTTCAAATGTCGTCCAGGTCCATATTCCCAATTTCTGGTTACAAGAAGTCTGTTTTATGACCTCAGGATAACGAAAACCATTCATGGTGACTGCTTGACTGACCTCATTTTCAAAGACTTACAGCACGTCATTTTTCGTTGCATCGGCTTTACTACAATCTCTCGTGGCAATGCGGTATTTTTATTTTTCTAACGAATCGAATGAGGTGTAAGAGTGCCTCATCGCTAAAGATGAATTCCTTTGCAAGGTCCCCATTCACTTCTGCTTGTTCAACCAAACATTCGGAGTATAGGCGACGCTTGAGATAACCAGTAGGCTTTAGCTCTGGGGTCAATTGAACCTTGTGAGGGTGTTAATGCATACCTATACTCACAATTCGAGAGCACGCTGACGAGTCGATGTTGACGGACCTTCTGCCACACTGTGTTTTAAATAGAACGAACTAGGTGAGTATGCAAAGGTGCTTCCAGATTTCCTACAGAGCCAATTTGCTAAACATAAAAAATCCTACCGTCCTCGAAATACATTTTGATTTGAATGCCCATTTTCAGAAATCTCTTCAAGAACCTCAAAGCGCGGTTCCATTGTACACCTGTAAATGGTTGAATTTTGTTAAACACTGAAGCAAAGAAATGTAAAATTTAGTTGGGCAAAAGAACTAAACGTCAGGCTGTGACTCATAATTAACATCGTGAACTAAGGTGGTACAACCTCTCAGTAGTTTTCTGCACTTTCGTCAAATGTAGTTCTGCTGACAGAAAAGTTGCAGTATTCAGAACTTACTGGAAATAAATGGAAATGTCTCGTACTGAGAAAAAAAATCCTTTTGATGCGCCCTTAAATTAAAGTTGGCTAGAACATATTTCCTATGGTCGGAGAAAAGCATGCCTGATGAGTGGAATCTTTGCATCGTTTGCCCGGTCCACAAGAAAGGAGACCCCTTCGACTGCTTCAACTATCGACTGATAAGACTCCTTAACATCGCGTTCTAGATCTTCTCTGCCGTATTGTGTGACCACCTAAGACCGTTAGTCAAAAACCTGATAGGTCCTTATCAATGTGTTTCAGGCCAGGGAAGTCCACCATCGACTACCAATCTTCACACTACGGATAAGACCTTAAGACAAGGCTACGCACTGTCATGCGACTTCTTTAACATCCTCCTTGTGAAGATCGTGTGTAACTCACAAGTCAACACCAGAGGCACGATATCTCAAAAGTCCGTTCAATTGCTAGCTTACGCTGACGACATAACACAGCGAGCTGTGTATGAGGCGTTTGCTGGTATTGATGCGGAAGAGGCTAAAATGGGTCTGGCGGTTAATTCGGGTAAAACGAATTACGTGCTGTCATCAAGGAAGAACGCGCAACATCAACGTCTCGGACAGAGCGCACCACTAGGAAGCAGAAACTTCGATATGGTGAGGGACTGCGTCTACCTCGGTTCCGTGGCAAATAGGGACAACAACAGTAGCGAAATCAAACGCAGAATCACTCTTCTCAATCGCTGCTTCTTTGGGTAATAAAGCCCTCTATCGAAGGACTACACTAGCCTTGTACAAGATCTTGATCCCAGTCTTCCTTTACGGTGTGTAAACTTGGAAGCCACTTAAAGCGGATGAGAAAGCCCTTAGCCTTTTCATGCGATTTTTGGTGCTGTTTGCATTGATGGCATCTGAAGGAGAAGATTTAACGACGAACTCTATTGGCTGTACAGCGACATGCGCCTACACAAGCGTCTTCGGATACAATGCTTAAGATTGCTAAGCTGTGTAGAGCGTATGGACACCACTGCTCCGGCCCGAAGAGTCTTTGAATTTGAGCCATTGGGACAACGCAACAGAGGACGGCCTAGGCTAAGGTGGCGCACGCAAGTGGAGAATGACCTCAACCAACTTGTAGTGCGCAATTGGAGGCAGCTGGCGAGAGATCGTTTAAGCTGTTGATTCATGTTGGTTGAGGCCCAGATTCCCTTCGGACTGTAGGGAAACAAGAAAAAGAAAAAAATTATAGCATATTTTGGTTTGGTATAGGGGATAGCCGAACTTTCAAAACGACTTTAGCAAAATTATCAATTTTCAGGCACGAAGACCAGCAAATAGACGTCAAAAAAAATTGTGTTTTTCTTCTTCATTTTTTTATTTCAAGCGTTATTATATTTCGATAGGAATTTCCAGGAAAATCATTTTATTCAATTCCAGTTCATTTGAGAATTTATTTAACCAACGAACAATTTAAATTTTTACAAAGTTAATTTGTCTTTCCCTCCCTCATCCCACAACTTTCCAGGAAATGCATCAAAGTACTGCACATATACACGATGCAAAAGAGAAAAATGCAATATATCCGCCAACGTGAGTCCTGTGTAATTTTCACCAAAGTCAATTTGACATTAACGATACGAATGTCCTTAATGAGGCATTTATGAAACCAAAAACGCAGAAACTGTGGGTTAATTATATTAAGTTGTGTGCGCTCGCTCAAAAAAAAAAAAAAAAAGGGACGACACAAGATAAACATCCGCTTTTAATGAACTGCGATTTATTTCCTGTCAACGAGTGGGGCGTCCAACTAAAAGTGTGAAAAATGAAAAATCGAAAAAGGTGGCGATGCAGATCAAAAATCGAGGAGATATGCCCTCATGCGAACTACGGGAAGCCCAACCTGATGTCCTGAAAATTTCACATTGTGGTGAAATGTTAATATTTTTTAATGACACAATCGTGAATGTCTGTTCGGATGCGTGCACAATGGGGGCCATCACTTAACGCAGAACTCAAAGTGAATGGTGAGGGGTAATTGCTCAGTAATTTTATTTTTTTCCCAGTCATCCATGATCATGGCTTGACCATGTAGGGGAGAGGTTCGTTACAGGAAATGTCATTGCAATACGGTTCAATTCACATGACTGTACACACTGCGCCATCTGGTGGAACAGAATCATGAGCGTGTTGAGAGGAAGTAAGTCATTTTTTGTGATGGCAGGAAACTGCAACTGCAATCAAGGACTGATTGCAGATTGCGTTAAATACAAATGTATGTACCTTTCGATTCGATGTCCTTTTTGCTATGATGAGTGGAATCGTCGGGGGAAACTCCTGCCTGCTATGCAGAATTCTGACATTTACAACTGGCTTGAATGTCACTGGGTATGTCCTTGACCTTGTCCGTTTGAAAGCCTGCGTCCGGGCCTGGGCTATGACTTTGGACTGCTTCTGTAAAGTTTCACAAAATCAACTGAAACAAGTTCCCTTTGAACTGGGAACGTCCATTACTTCGTTGCCAGTCTTCATCTACTTCTGTTTTCTCATAATTGTTGCGCGCTAGAGGGTATATTAGGAACACTTAAGTGACCGGGATTAAGTCACAGCACGGGCCGAAGGTACTGGTCTTAAATGCCTATGGATGGTAGTGGGAGGAAAAAGTTGAACTGAAAAGAGCACTTCACATGGTGCGGTTAAAGATCGAGTCTCTTAGCTTAACTGTACGTTCGAAGGGGGGCCTAAGTGTGAACGGGTGGGCATTTCTACCGACGAGTGTATTGTGGGTAGATTCTTAAAGGGATCGAATGCGGCTGGCTAATGCATTTGAGCATTTTTAATTGAAAAAACGGTAAGAGGGTGATAAAACGCAACAATTCGTCCATGCTCAAACGAGTCAATTGACTTGGTAGTTTTATTATCTCCAATATGTTTTATGGCATGATGTTGAATTCTATTCAGTAGGTGCAGGAAGGGTGGTCGCCGTGGCGTGGTGGGTAAGGGCATCAACTACACGCAGGAAGTCTAGGTTCGATTCCCGAACGGGACACCTCGCATTTTTTTCACGCCACCACCTCTTTCGAGCTGTTGACAACGCTCAAAGAGTATCAAGTGTCCATGAAAAGATTCTCAAATCTCGCCGTTCGGAGTCGGCAAAAAAACTGTAGATCCCTTCTACTCGTGAGAGAACCGTATAATGCACAACACGAGTAGTGTTTGCAGAAGCTAGGCCCTGGTCCAGGGCCAGGTCCAGGTCCTATTATTATGGGGGCAGGGAGGACTTGGGGGCCCCAGACCAGATAGGAGCGTTATACCCAAACTGTGTATATTGTAGACAGATGAAAAAGAGTGAAACATTTCTTGCATCGATCCTTCTAACTTCGTGAACTCCAGCTTTTTTTTAAATTATTTTATTTTGGGATAAAAAATTAACCAATGAATCGAAGCAAAAAATGTTACCAAATACATCAATTTTCAAATTCTGTCTACAGTTTCCAATATGCCCGCCTTTGACCCGAATAATGGCCTTGTGACGGCCAAAGAGAGTATCGCAGTCTGCACGCAATATGCTCTGTGGTATCTTGGCCCATTCTCAGCGAAGGGCTTGCTTTTGGTGCTCCAGACATTGGACCAAACTTTTGGCCAACTTCCGCCTTTAAAACACCCCAGAGAGATAATTTAAAAATTCAATGCAATCGAAGAAAGTCGAACAAATAAAGTGTGAAACGTCGTTTTTCATCTAATCTTGGTTGACACGTACTTTTTGAGACGGTGCCGAGTCTTGTTCAAAAACATCCACTCTCTCCAACCGAAATGTCTGCTTGCCCAAGGCTTCAGTTCTGCCTCTAAGACAGTTCCACGGTATACGGTGGCATTAGTTTTGACGCAACAAACCAGAATTACATGCGAAGGGCGACCATAGACGGTTTCGGCGGCCCAAACAATCACCATCGGTGCTGCCTACTTTCTGGTGGCCTTCTGAAGGTGTACATTTTCAAAAGACCCCTGTGGAAAGTGAATTCCGTCATTTTGTTTGTTGAGACGTTGCTCGATAACAAGTGACAACTCATCAGAAAAGAACAAATTTTACAACTCACAATTTTCGTCCAAGTGCAGCAACTCCTTCGCTCTTTCGACTCTTACTTTTTTCGGCTGTGGGGTAAGATTTGGTACTTTTTGGAACTTCAATGTCTTGAGCCGAAGCAGTATGTGTTGCATCCGTTCCGACGATATGTTGAGGTCACGAGCCACTTTCTTTCCACTTCGGCACGGATTTTTTTCGTATAGATTGGTATAATCGAACAAAACGGAGGCGGTGCTAGTCACCAGCCGCAAGGAGGTTGTCTATGCTAACTTTACAGATGGAGACTAGACAATGAGGTCCAAGGAGTGCGTGAAGTACAAAGGAACAACAGACTTTTCTCCTCTCTCACGTAAAATATGCCAATAAGAAGGCATTACTTGTACACTCGTATTCTTCCAAATATTAACCGGGTATGCACGCAGAATTCTTCTCTCACGAGTTGTCAGTACAGTTCTCCTGTGGGCAGCTTTGATTCGGCCTAGATCACTCACTTCAGGAAGACTGAAACGGATGATTACGTCAGCGTAGAAACTGTATGCAATACGGACCGGACTATCAGTGGTTACAGGAAGGTGGCATTCGTCATAGCAGGACTGATACTCATAAACACTTTTGCAGACGAGCTTATACATAAGTGTGTACAATCGAAGAACCTCGAACCGGCAGCAAGGCAAGCTTCTAAAAAGAGAAGAACGAGCTGCCAGGTGGGACGCCTCCACAAGAGGTAGGTGAACGCATATGCTCATCCACGTCATCAAGACCTGGATATCAAGGTCCGCAGGGAGGTGCAACTACCAACTCTCATAATATCTTTCTGGACAAGGCTGCTACAGAGAATATCTGCACAAGTTCGGGCACGACAATTCCCCCGTGTTCCCTCAATGTCCAAACTTCGAGGAGCACGCAGAGCACACACTTTTTCACTGCAGCCGCTTTGCGCAGGAGAGGCAGTTGGTAAACCTATCAATCGGCGATAATATGATCCCTTACATGATGAGATCTGTTGAGCACTGAAATGAGGTATGCTCATTCATTGTTAACTGTTTTTTCAGAACTTAGACAGGCTGAAGCGGAAAGGGCTTCCCTCCAGAGCGTAAGTCGCTAACCAACCCAACGAAGTCATACAAGGCTGTGGACTTGTTCGAGCGCCGACAACGATTCGGCTGACAGTATTATTTATCCTCTCATCTGCTGTGCCGATAGAATCATTGCATCATATACTAGGGAGCAGGCACTTTAGCAGTAACTTATTGAAAACAAAAGGAAAGGCACAAGCAGTTGAACGCGTTGGTCACTGTACGACAGAAAGGAGACTAATTATTACTGTTCGCCTGGAGGTGTGGGATAGTGGATCACCTTCTTTGTCCCTAAATCATTTGAAAGCAAGATTGGGTCATGAGCTCAGCGACTTGGTGGAGGTTCAAATTCATGTTATTCATGTTTTGAGTGGGGTGACGTCATACTCAGCTACATCAGCGACCAACCATGGCTCATTATGGGGCACGTTGACGGTCATTCAAGTCAGTTGGTAGTGTAGGCCTTTATTTAAAACTGCTGAGTTGTTTTTTGCTCAACTGCATCCCACCAATGGTTGTCAATCTTTTCTTTAACATACCAACATACACACATATACCGCTCTTTCCGCTCGTGTGGTCTACTCGAAGCGTTGAATTTCCAAATCATCCTTAATTTAGATACTTGTGTAGTACAACTCCACGCTCTTTCCAGTCTGAAAAATAAAGTCGTCATACAAGCGGTTGTTTTTTCTTCCTTTTGTCCACCCACTACTCCTACAGTAGTAATTGCTTCATTTTACGTAAAACTTCAATTGGCTCTTCAAAATTGGAGTGTAACAAATTTAGGGATGAGAGTAACATGCGTTGAAGGATAGCAAGAGTTAGATGCTTTATTTACAAATCTCTCCAAACAAAAAAACCACTCTGCCCCGCCCCCTTCCCCCCACCTAACTGACCTACTTCCATCATAAATGAATAGTTTCGCTCGTTAACCCGAATACAGTGGCGAACGTGATTCATTTGACATTAAAAGCTAATTTCTCGCTACAAGGTACATCACACCCTCCAACGCACATCCGCGCCAGGGACTGTAATTACCATAATAAAGTACCTCACTCCCTCGCAAATCTTTTGCAGTGTATCCACCTCCTTTAGGCAAACCAAAACACTGACGAATGCCTTTAGGAGTGTGCACAAAAACCTGAATAGTGAAGCAACCCCTTTCCAGCATGACGGCGATGAGGGTTATCCCTTCTAATTAAAAATAAAAATTAATTCCTTTGAATTCGACTTGTCAAAGGATTGGAGCGAAAGACGCTTCACTTCATTCATCCCAAGTCATTACTCACACCGCCCGACCGATGGGGTTCGCACAAAAATAAAATCACGGCTCTGCCATGGGCCCGGGCAGATCTAAGAGTCATCAAAGTTCAATCGCCACCATGGCAGCAAACAGCGGCCTCACGCGACCGGGGATAGTGCTCCTTACCGGTGACCTTTACAGCTGTCAGTGAGCACTGAAAATTAAGGAATCTCATCAAAATTACATCAAACACGGATTCTCTTCCCCACCGTCCATTATCCTGGGAACTACCAATTGGCTAATACAGCTCCGAACATTATCTCAGCATGTAGATTGAATTAATTGGTGGCGCAGCTGGCGTGGCGTGGGGTAGTCGCTGTGGTGTGCACCTGACTACAGCTAAGCGTCACCCTCCTTCTGTGCAAAAGATGTGCCAAACTGACCGAAAACTGGTGGGATTCACAGTCGCTGCAACTCATTAAGACCAACCAACGAGTGGGTGTGATGAAAGATCCTTCGTTTAGTGTCACATTTCACCGGGGACGAACCCACGGCCAGTGGGTGGGTGGGCGTTCAGTGTAGGATGTGTAGGTGAGGGCGAGGAAGCAAAAAAAAGGAGGGGTTTTCTGTTGGATATCCTGATGTTTTATTCCGAGTGAATAGCTTGCAAGTTTATCAAGGCTTTGCTGAAACACTTTGTGTATCGCCAGCGTGAGAGGGAGATATGCAAGGAACGTATTCCAGCTGAACATCGACCACAGCACCGCAACGTAGTTTGCGAACGGCGGCGCGCACTGGTTGTGAATGTGGATGTGGATCTCAATGTGCGGAGTGCATATTAATGGACTCGGACTTCGGTCACATGTAAGTAAGGGCTTTTCGGAGTTGTACCATAGTTTTGCGGGGATCTGTATAAATAAGTTGTTTCTGGTGTAGCGCTCGTGCCAGCGGCATCGGGGATGTGAAAATTATTTAGTTGACTTGTAGAAAATTGGTCGAACGGGTTGACCATGTGTACGGGTGGGGCGAGTGGGAACCGCTATTGATTAAATTAGAAGTGAATGTGGTGGTGGCAAATATGACTGGCATTGGAATGCTCACTTGCGGTGTTCGTCGACTCGAAACCATGTGGTGAGTGGAATGCATTTGAAAATGAACGCATTCAGTTGGATATTACATCTTGGAAAAGTTTTGGGAATGTGCTTCTTTTGGTTTTGGGCTTGTGGTCACGGATTACAGGATGAACTCTGGAATTGGGTGGGGAAACGTTTTCTTTTCGGAATAAAATGAAATTTGTTTGCCTCTAGCAAACCCAATCATTCTCGTTTTGGAAGAGCTATTTGCCTCCGATAAACGGACAGGAAAACGAACGACAACATGGAATGAAGAAGGACTACAATCCATCAGTTTTCAGGAGTTACCCTCTAAATGGAATTTTTTTTCAAGGAAATTGCATCAGTCCAGGATAAATCAAGGCATGCTGGAGAAATGATAGTGCGACATATGTAATTAAATTACAGACGCTGTGACAGATGACACATGATGATGGGATGACGGTTCGCTGTGGAAAAGCGGCTTTGCTTGAGGGTAACAGACGTCAAGCCGATTGGCGAGCGCCAGGCTGTGATCCACATCCGCAGCAGATATTATAGAATCAGCCTCATACGTGAGCACACAATTCCCTACCGACACTACTTCAGACTCCATCTAATAAGATTTTTATGGCCTCTTGGATTGAGCCTACGAAGCCTGAACGGAATACGACGTGAAAATCGTTCTCGGGGATTTCAATGCGTAAATCAGGCAGGAGGAAATATTAGGCGGAATTATCGGAAAGCTATACAGCTCGACAACTGATTCACTTCTGTCTCGCGAATTGCGCGATTACTTTTAACGTAGTAACCAGAAACTCAAGATTCCCCTGCAAGAGAATCTACGCAGCAACCTGGCAATCTCCGGATGGCCGAACTGACAGCTAGACATGCGGAGATCCATCGTAGATTTAGCGATGACAACCGATGGGTTGTCTAAGCAACTGGGGTCGAAACTACTAACGCGAAGGACCTAGATCATGTTTTACTTATCCGATCAGTTTTGTTATACGGACGATAAGCGGAAAGGCTTCTTGGAGCCTTTGAGAGGAAATTCTATCTTATGGCGGATGTGTCTGTGAGTGGCCGAATGGAGGGGAAGACAAACACTCGACCTTTGCGTGATGTATCTAGATGTCTGACACTGACTTATCCACATAGAGAGAATGAACAACAATACTCCAACTAAGAGGGTCTTGGAATCCCAAGCACTAGGAGAAGAGGAAGACCGAACCTCCGCTATAAGGACCAAGTGATCGCGGACGTTAGGGAACTTGGTAAATGTCGCCGAGCACATGCACACGAACAGGATGCATTTAAACTACGCTGCAGAGGTATCCCGAGGGCTGCTCACCAACTCCACGAGTAGAGAAAAAGGGAAGAAGACAGAAGACAGAGCATGAGCAAAATGCGACATCGAGGAAATTGAGAAGCGGCTAGAAAGCCGTTCGAAGGTCTGCAAGGATGAAGACGGAATTCTAGAAGTAGAATCACATTTAGCGCTAAGAATATGAAAAGATCACTTCTGCAGACTCTTTAACTAAGAGGAGCGTTGCTAGGCAGAATGATCCATTCAACATCGGGGAGGATGACCAAAATGTCTGCTGTCGGCGATCTCAATGAAGTTACGGCAGCAATCGCTTAACTAAAGACCGACTAGGGTGCTGGTGTGGTTAAGCTGCCAGCCAGACTGTTCAGTGATGCTCGTGATGATATGGGAAGGTATGAGACGTCGACACTAGAGGCTCAATCTTCCACAAGTCTGTATTCACAACTGCTATTAAATGCCTCTGACATGGCATACTCACATACAGACAACTTAAAGGAGTGTGAAGAAGGTAGGTCTTGCGGCAAGCGATGGTGCATCTTTACAATAAGAAAAGTCTTCTTATACAGACATTTTCGAAAAAGTGTCACAAGCGTCAGATACTTAAGGAATTTTTGTGTTTACCGTGTTTGTTGAAGGACCAAGACCCACGTCTTCAGCGCAAGCCAAAAAAGATTTGAAGTAAGGTGACCTATGATCGCTTTGAGCCTGAACATAAGCAGTTCTTGTCGCTCATGGTCTTGGGCACAAAGGCACACTTATAGTCATCAAGACAAAGCTACCTTACAATCGCAGTGTTTCAGTCTTCTCTATTGCTCGATTTAGGAAGACCTTCGGAGAACCTCTTAGCTGGAGCGTTGATGTCCATGCAGTCGATATGGCCTTGTTAGTGCAGTTGACGGACCTTTTCCTTTCGGGACTACGATGCCGAACAGTATCTCAAGTGAAAAGCTAGCCAGTTCTCTTGACTAGGAGTGGCAGTGGATTGATCAGAAAGGCGAAAATTCCATACATGCTGTGGAACTCACAAATCAAGGCTGACAGAAGAGTAGGTCGACCAAGGAGTACATAGCGCAGGACACTAGAGAAGGACTCCCGACAGCTGGAAGAGTTGGAAAGCGCTGAAATTCATTGCGAGAAATCGCACACGTTGGCGCGTAGAAGTAATATATGCCTTAGGACCCAAAGAAAAAGACTACATACACACCCTGGTACAGCCTAAGCAGCTCCCCTTAGTGTCATGTCCTCCTCTCCCTTGCAGATACTACCACGTTTCGACGTAGCCTTTTAAGTCGTTCGAAATTATCAATAATCAGCATCACAGTTTTGCTTATCTGCACCTTAAGGCATGAATAAGAGTTTTGTCGAGCTTGGTTTTGGTCCTTCAAGTCAGAAGTTTGTGGATTGTATTTTTCAGCTAAACTACATAAGCTGAGGGCTTGATGAATTTATACTTGGGTCCGGCTTAATTTTCTGTCCGTTAAGTGACTTTTTGAAGTTTGGAAATGAAATGAAGATGCACGTGACAAGATCTGTGGATCATGGTGAATTGAGCAGCGCTGTGAAGTCAAATTCGTAAAATTTTTGCCATGGCTGCAGAGGACGTGTGAGCCGGTGCGTGATCGTGGTGAAAGAGCATTTTTCTTCGACGCCAACAGGAGCCGTTCATTCTGTGTCGTCGAATCGGTAGAATTTCGCTTGGGAGGCCCTGCAATCATTTTGCTCTTCTCCAATCGATGCAGATCATACCCTGTAAGTCGTCTTTATCGTCTCTCCAGCCGATACGACTATATTCAACACTTTCGTGACACGTACGACGGGTGAAGTCTGATTTTTAGATTAGCTCTCGGTCCCAGTTGCGTTCCAGTGTCTTCAAAAGGCCACGTAGAAACTCCTTCGGAACGTATTGGCGGTTGCTCTTGTTTTCTAAAGTGATCAACGCGGCATTCATCTCACAAATAGATAGATACTCACAAATCATTAATTTAGGATGTTATCGACGCGATATTTAAACGCCTATCTCGCGCACGTTCATTCGGCATTTTTCCCTAAGATATTGTGAACCGTTTGACAAGTCAGCCTTCTCCTTTGCAACCATTTACGGTCATCTGGCCATAATTTATTCATACTGAGATCCGATCACATTGTTGTTCTTAAAACGAATTATTCCGAATTATTTTTAGGCGGAGACCCAGCATCAAAACGCTCCTTTGGAGGATTTCTACTTACAAAAGCAAGAATCAACCGGTATTGCTGTTTTTTAACTTTTTCTTATTTTTATCGTAGCCGTTTAGGTGAATGTCCTAGGCGATTGTATATCTTGCGAAGACCGTAAGCGCTGGGGCTAAGTTTCCACTTATGTGAATACAGGAGCATCCTTCCCCGCGCATGTTACATCCATTTATTTGAAAAGTAAAAATAAAATTTGTTTCCAATTTCTGAACTTTTTGAAATGTGAAGGTCTACCTTCCTGAAATAAATCCAATCGCTCTTTGTTCTCGATGCATCTGCATTCATCAAAAAAAAAAAATACATGAAAAGTTCGCCTTATGTTCACGTCGCTCAACCATTAATGTAAAGTATCGAAACCCGCTCACCACTTTTTAAAGTTTTACCCTGACTGTGCAGGGTATGTATACAGCTTTAGAAACGGGCCCAAATGCGGCAGTTTCACAAACCCATGACTGCAGAAGGTCATTGAAAATCAACAGTATCACAATTGTTTGGCAGTTTTTATACTGCCACACCCGAAACTCTAATTAACATTCTGGTGCAAAGAATTTCGTGATGTTGCGCCTGGAAACCATTGTTTTGTGTGCTGGGCTCAATCGATGTGAAAGGATTCCTGTCAAGGCAAACAGCGAGTGAGCTCTGATGAATTTTGCAACGGATTTCCTGGAATTCGAATCGTGATTCACTAGTGGGTTTTTTTGTGGCAAATGGATTGATAACATAACGGTGAATTTGGAAATATTTCCTTTTTTTTTTTGTAATATCGCACTGGTTGGTATTGTTTTGAGTTAACCAAGGATTGGGATTATGTTTCCGGTAGCACCGAACGGTTAGCAGCGATAACAATGGACCCATGGGTATAAAAGGAAAAGGACTGTTTTTTGAGAAGAGAAGAGAGGTTGCGGAAGAAATTCGAAGCCTAATTCGTGCAATTTGGCCATGGGAGCCAACAACTTGTGACAGGGTGCATTGTCTTGGTGGAAGAGAACCAAGACAAGATCTTCCTTCTTTAAATGCACCAATAATGCCATGAATGCCTTTTGATATCTCTCACGCAATTTCACTTTGCAGTTTTTCAGAACGATTTTGTTTAGGTTTTCGACGTTCTCAGTTGTAACCACCTTACTCGTAGTTGGCCTTCCAGAGCGTTCATCATCGTTAGTGTGTGTACGGCCAAGTTTAAAGTCAGCATACCACCGACAAATAGCTGTTTCTGATGGATCTGTGTACCTGTGACACTTTTCAAGCCATTGCTGAGTTTGCGCGGTATTTTTTCCATCAAGAAGCAGTGTTTAACCAACATACGAAATTTTGCTTCGTAAGTGACGCAAAAGGAGCGTCACTTGAAGCACTGTAACTTGTGACTTAATAATCAGATTGTCATACAAATTTTACAGGTATCAATTGAATATTTGTACTTTCTAAAAATAATATGGATTTTTTGTTAATGGTGATGTAAAATACAAAATCGACCCAGGAGGAAAAACTAAAAGGCAACTTTATCGTTTGACGATTAACGAAAGAAGAAGGAACTTTATTTTCTTAAACAAGTACATGAATGATCTAGTACATTTTTAGTAATGATTTACACGCTATGATAAGGGTTTTACAATAGTTTTTAGTGACCATTTACACGTTATGATTATTCATTTGCAACAAATGGCACCCACTATATGTCAGTCCCGGGACTTATTGAGTGATGTGTTACGATCTCCTACGAAAAACAGCGATCAATGCTACGACACTGAGTTCATTCTTGGAAGTTTTAACGCACAGCTGGGAAAAATGAGAACTTTGTCTGAGACATGGAAAAGCACATCCCTTTGCACAAAGCGTCCGGAAGCCACAAGACTGATGGACTTTGCCGCTGAACTTCATCTCTCTGTAGTAAGCAGGCAGACTGTCTGCTTACTGGTCACTCAACCAGCTATATGTCTGAATAATTCGAGGTGGCAACATTGACTCGGAAAATTTCCATGGTTTAGTCAAAGTCAGATCGTGGAATTCAAATAGATAAAAAGATTGATTTGGTTGCCTTGAAGCTTATCACTAAAAGTTAAGCCCTCGTCATGCATCCATATCCATTGTCAAAACGAACACAACTTCTCCTTTGTCTCTTTACCCTGGCTAGGCTCTAATTATCTCCGAGAGATGGAGAAACTTACCTGCACCAAGTCCTTGCCATATTAGTTGCCAATATCTTGTTCCAATCAATCCCCTTTGATTTGAAACGCATTCACCTTCAGCCGCATTATGTCTTCAGATGGCTGACAGTAAATGCCAAGCAAACACTTGACGAACGCTAGTCAACCGCAAAGCTCGCTTCATGAACATCACCGTTCCCTTCCGAAATATTGGGCGTTTACCTCATCCATCACGTTCTCAAACATGACTATGTTACCCAGTGCCAGTCCCCGGCGCATTTCATCGCCACCGCTCGACGCAAATAGCTCTCAATCAAAGCAGCATAGCCCTCCGGAATCCACGAAGCCAATCCCACACGAGTGACACAACTTGGAACATGGTTCGCAATGATCTGTCGCAATCATCCCCCGGGAGACGTGCTTAAAGTAACAGCGGTTATTCGATGCTCTGTGGAGCTCAGTGCTCTATCGCACTGTCTGCTTGGAAATTGCCACTTCGAAATGGTAAATCTCTGCAATTCCTTCGATGCATGCCACCCCATCCCCAGTCTGCCGGCCTTAAGGAATGTGCATGTGGCTGAGCGAGTGACAGCGGAGGACGGGTGTCTGTCTGCGCTTCGTTAGACTGCACCGTCCCATAATTTCCGCCTGATGCAATAAATCCCTTGCCGCCGCCCCGAACTGGGAGCGAGCACACGAAATTATCCTTCAAAAAGGAATACACTGAATATTTGCATGTTTGTCATCCCAAAGCCCACCCCATTGGCGGCGACCCACTCATGCGAGGACGCATATGCTCACGTCACTTACATTTGCATTAAGCGAATGTAGGTCATTCGTCTTTAAAGGAATGTAAATTATTTCCATAATTCAGGATGAACAGGAAGTGCATCCCATCCGCTGTGGGGGGAGGCGGCGGAATGAGTGTCGTCAATCGTCTTATATCCTTGTGGCGCGTTGCACAGCAGGAAGCTCTGCAAACAGCATCGAAATCCAACCGAAACATCTAATGATTAATGCTAATTGTGGCGAGGGAGGACGGCTGGACCGGGCTCTCAATCAAGAAGAAGCTCATCATTCGGGGCACAAGGGGATGATGGCGGCTATGCGCCTGAAATGTGTCACCCTGCGATATCATCCATGACAAATGACCCACTAATCCTTGTATCGAAAAGGTGCAGTCGTGTAGAAACCATTAATCCTGGCATAAGTCATCATTTGTTGTCGGGCAGTTGGAAAACAACTCGCTGCACACACGACGATCCATCGATCGTCGGCACACGGACGTCCCCCAGGTGCGGCTGCTTGCGGTGCAAAAAACGAGCACGGAGCGGAATATAAACTCGAAAAGTTTTTGTGCATTCGAACGGCGATTAAATTCTATCCCACACACGGCGTGTGGGCGGAATAAAATTCAAATAAATTTGCGCACCCGGCAGCCGCGCACTGTGCGGCAGGGATGCTGAGCGGAGATAGCGCACCTTTCAAATGCAAATGCCAGATAGATGCAATATTTCCGTTCGATAACTTGTTGTGGCTCGAGGGGAGATGAATGCGCACATAATTCAGATAAAGTTCCTGCAACTTCAGATTTTCAGGAAAGCGACGGAAACACTTTGCAACTTCAGGTGATTTGGGAGGAGAAAGTTCTGACTTGTTCCGGGCGTCTTGTCAATTTCGCTTGCCTCAACTGTTTGCTGTGTGTATGTAAAATTTTGACAAAGATTTTTGCTGAATATCGGCTGCATTTTGTGCGCTTTTTAATGGATGTTGCGTTTATTTTGACGGTTATTTGCATTTTGTCTATACTCCGTCTGTTTTGGGTTCAATTGTCTGTCTTGTCTGTCTTGTCTGTCTTGTCTGTCTTGTCTGTCTTGTCTGTCTTGTCTGTCTTGTCTGTCTTGTCTGTCTTGTCTGTCTTGTCTGTCTTGTCTGTCTTGTCTGTCTTGTCTGTCTTGTCTGTCTTGTCTGTCTTGTCTGTCTTGTCTGTCTTGTCTGTCTTGTCTGTCTTGTCTGTCTTGTCTGTCTTGTCTGTCTTGTCTGTCTTGTCTGTCTTGTCTGTCTTGTCTGTCTTGTCTGTCTTGTCTGTCTTGTCTGTCTTGTCTGTCTTGTCTGTCTTGTCTGTCTTGTCTGTCTTGTCTGTCTTGTCTGTCTTGTCTGTCTTGTCTGTCTTGTCTGTCTTGTCTGTCTTGTCTGTCTTGTCTGTCTTGTCTGTCTTGTCTGTCTTGTCTGTCTTGTCTGTCTTGTCTGTCTTGTCTGTCTTGTCTGTCTTGTCTGTCTTGTCTGTCTTGTCTGTCTTGTCTGTCTTGTCTGTCTTGTCTGTCTTGTCTGTCTTGTCTGTCTTGTCTGTCTTGTCTGTCTTGTCTGTCTTGTCTGTCTTGTCTGTCTTGTCTGTCTTGTCTGTCTTGTCTGTCTTGTCTGTCTTGTCTGTCTTGTCTGTCTTGTCTGTCTTGTCTGTCTTGTCTGTCTTGTCTGTCTTGTCTGTCTTGTCTGTCTTGTCTGTCTTGTCTGTCTTGTCTGTCTTGTCTGTCTTGTCTGTCTTGTCTGTCTTGTCTGTCTTGTCTGTCTTGTCTGTCTTGTCTGTCTTGTCTGTCTTGTCTGTCTTGTCTGTCTTGTCTGTCTTGTCTGTCTTGTCTGTCTTGTCTGTCTTGTCTGTCTTGTCTGTCTTGTCTGTTTTGTCTGTTTTGTCTGTTTTGTCTGTTTTGTTTGTTTTGTCTGTTTTATCTGTTTTGTCTGTTTTGTCTGTTTTGTCTGTTTTGTCTGTTTTGTCTGTTTTGTCTGTTTTGTCTGTTTTGTCTGTTTTGTCTGTTTTGTCTGTTTTGTCTGTTTTGTCTGTTTTGTCTGTTTTGTCTGTTTTGTCTGTTTTGTCTGTTTTGTCTGTTTTGTCTGTTTTGTCTGTTTTGTCTGTTTTGTCTGTTTTGTCTGTCTTTCATATAAAGTTCTCCACCCACACATCCCCTTACTTAAATGGCTAAATTTAATCCACCGCCTTGTTATTGACTTTATGTGCACCCCCTCCCACAGGCCCTCTTATATGACATTATTCGAAGCAGTCCCTGTGGTGTACCGGCTGGCAACCGTCATCATCATAAGCAGCGAGTATGTGAGAACAATTTGCAGCAAAATCACGTTCCTCCAGTGTCATCAGCACCTCGTCGCGTTGACAACAATTTATGAATTGAAACAGCATGCCACAGGAACACCTTACCACAGCGCAGAACGACACGTCTCCTCCAATCAAGGAACTCATCTCCAACATCTCCCTTAAAACAATCGATTCCTTTGATCCTTCAAAAAAGGAGGCGCCGAACAAGCAGGTGAATATCCTCTTACAAGCCCCCTGCCCTGTCTGTCCCATTCGCGTCCCCCGGAAAATAATTTCAAAAAAACAAAAAGAAGGCATAAATAAATAAACAAAGGAAACAAATTTAAATGGAAACCACATTCGAGTTGAGAGTCCTTGAGGCGCACTCCTCCAGGCGGCGACGACATCGTCTTCGTTGCCGTTGCTCGCCATCCAGCCCATAACCGTCATTCGGGGACCTTGATATTGAATTTCCAAGTCGATTTGAAGCGCCTCACCATGTCGACAGTTCCTGCGATCTGAATGTTACTTTCGTTTAGTTGAATGTGAATGCACGAGGCCGTTTCCCCATTTTGCGGAGCTCTCTGATTTGATTATGCGCCCCCTCAGAGTGGGGGCGACATTTAAAATTGGAACATTTTCAGGAGGCGTAAGGGGGCCGGGACGGTGATATCCTTGTGGCGGTGTGTACACAAAATGTAGACGCATCCAGCCGGGGAAGTAATTTAATTACCGGGAGGGTGCTTAATTGATTTACTGATTTGCTGCTCCTTGCTGTTGCCGGTCTCCTCTGGTGGGCGCTATGAAAGTGATGAATACTGCGGAATATGGAGGCTCTGTGTGGGAATGTGAAAATCAAATTGTCATGGAGGCTTAAATCAGCTAGGTGTAGGAAAAGAGAGTGGAAATTGATCTTCGAAAACTTCAAATTTGGCCATCACCAATTTTTCGTTATTTTTATTGTCTATTTCACCTCTTCACCATAGTACGAAATCAGTATCCTGTTCCATGCATTGGTCACACACACATATATCTTGTGAATGCAATACCCGAGGACGGTAAGAAAACACACCACCAGGACGAAACTAAACAGACACGCTCTGGCGTGGAAATTCATAATGCCAAAGGCCAGCGCAGCTGAATTGTACCGGCCGCCATTGTAGACAAAGGCCACCACCACCCAGGACAGGACTTCGAAGACGACTTCAAATGAGAACTGACGATTCATCACAATGCCGCAGGTAATCACGGTCTGCATGTTCTCCACGTGTTCCTTTTGCAGAATGGCTTCGATCTGCATCGGAAGGAAAGTGTTTAATTCTAAGACCACTTGTGTGCACTTACCATGCGGCTTACTTCGCTTGAAACCGAAGCTTTGTACTCAATCCGGTACACACTGAGGTAGAAGTCCTTCATAACCTTGTCGACAAGATCGGCCATGAATCCCAGGCAAATGAAATCGATCAGCACCGCAAGGCCAGGCATCATCATCCAGAAGAAGTAGATGAGCAGCGTCGATACGAGGTCAGATCGCATGACGCCGGACGTAAAGAGCGTCGAGAAGCATGAGTAGAAGAAGCATATCGTTCGAATTAGATTGAAGTATGAAATCAATCCAAACGTCCCGTGGTATGCGTTCGAAGAGAGCCGGATTTTGTGCAAGAGCGTGCAGATCTCGGAAAGCATACGGTAGTCGCCGGGGGACAGTCTGTCTGCGCCTTTCCCGCGCACATAGCACTCCATTCGGAAGAAAGCAGTCCCCAGGAAGGTCTGCACTTGATGCTGTCCCAGAAACGTGCTCAGCATGACCAACTTATTCAGCACAACCAGCGACTTCCATTCGTGGGATATCAAAAGAAACACAATCGGTTGGCAGCAAGTGATGAGAATGTCAAAAAACACAGTCACAAGGCGTATTTTGCGGCAAATGTAGAACCGCTTCAGAGTGCCAACGTCGCTCCCCAGTAGGCGCACCAGCTTTCTGTTGCACTTGAGTATACTATTCAGCATCCGCAACAGGTGCGAATGCCTCCGGCCGTGGTTGCTGTAGGTTAATAACACTCCGAGATAGCCCTGGGCAAGGTTGACGAACCACAAAAGGCGGTCCTGAATCCTTGCTGTATCTTTCCATTCACTGAAACCTAATAAAATTTCGCAGTAGGCCAAGAACATGGTAAGGGCTAGGATGCGCACTATCCATCGACAGAAGCGATTGTACTTGGAAAGAGCTGGGCTGTGTGTGAATTTAAGCCGGCGAGAGTCGATGGATAAGGTGAAGAGACCCAGAAACCGAGCTAGGACATATGAGTCTCGAAGCGACAGCACAAAGTTGCCGACAGTCATGCTGTTCGCCTATGTAAACGGAACCGGTATCGCTGTGTAACTGAATGTTGGCTGGAAGTCCTCGTCTGGGACATGGCGTCTGCGTCATTGTGTATCGATTTTACGGATGTAATTGAATGGTTATCGACATGCCATTGACCGCCAAAAATGTAGGTTGAGCAATGAAGTGCTTGAATATTAGTTATTTGGAGAGAGAGAGAGAGAGAGAGAGAGAGAGAGAGAGGGAGAGAGAGAGAGAGAGAGAGAAGGACATGAGCAGCAAAAATGGATCAGAGGCTGGGCGCTCGGTTCTCCATACATGACAATTGAGGTTTGTATTTACCATGAGCTTGAAATTTTTCCATGGTCAGTACTCTCATTTTGATGGAACCTGATCTAGAGTCCTTTTGCTGACTTTGACTTTGATTGGACCCGCTAATTCTAAAAAGCTTCTCTGTGATTTGAATGGCTTGCTTCTCGCTTCGCTGGATTCCGTTCAAGGACATGTTCTCTTACCTTCTGTCGTTCTATTATGCCCAGGGTCAAGAAGGAAGAATAGATAACACATCAAGAGACCCGTATCTTGAAACTTCTCTCGATGTTCTGGTGGCTTCCGTCCGCTGTCCTTACTCCAAGATTCGGTTTCTTGAGCTGTATCTCCAAGCAAGTCACTGAGGCTTTACTACCCAACAGGCCCAACATCTCTTCTCCATTGATTTTGATCTTCGCGAAGGGTTTATTGTCGTCATTTATACTTATCATCGTTTCCGATATTCTTCTCTTCTGTCGTCTAGTTATTGCATATTTTTCTCTAAGCCTTTTTATTTTAATGTAATTCCTGTGCCTATTTTAGCACAGTTGTCACTTCCTCCCCAAATATCCTAGGCCTAGCTTCTTCATACTCCTGCAGCCTCTGGAGGGGTTGGCCTTCCCAGATGAGTCTTCCCGTGGTCAGGTATTGTCAGGATTTTCACGGGAGGTGCTTCGATTCCAGGACTTCATTCTTCGTTGACGGATTTGTCCTCGGCAACTCTACGCGTTTCCCTGACAGGCTGCGCAGTTGAAGTTGAAGTTGAAGCGAGTTAGGGTATGGAAAGGCGACTGGCAGACGATGGGTGCGGTAGCTGTACTCTGGCTTGGCACGTGTTTGTCCTGTCGGGCTCATTCGTCTTTGTAAGTTGTTTTAGCTATCTTGTTCGCTGGAGTCTTGGCTGTCTGTCTCATTGGTTGTCTGGGCTGTAATGCGGCTATCTTGCGATCCCCTTCATCTGCTGCCACACCTTCGTTGTCCTCTGTATACTCTACCTCATTAACAGCCTTTCAACGCCGCTCTAACATTTCGATCCCTCTTTTATAGAACGATTTATATTTGGTCCTAGTTTCGACGATCACTTCCTCAATCGAGCCATATTTTTTCTTGCGAGCATGTTTTTGAGGTTGTAGTCAATGGGGTCCAATTCTTCAAATCCAAATTCGTGCAATTTGGCCATGGGAGCCAACAACTTGTGACACTGTGCATTTTCTTGGTGGAAGAAAACCGAACCGTTTTTTGCAATTTCATCCCTCAAATGCACCAATTATATCATGTAGTGTTCGCTTCTGATTATTTTGCCTTTCTCAAGATAGTCCTAGAATAAAATTCTGATACCGATGCCATAACCTTGCTAGCCGACCTTTTTGTTTTTGGACGCTTAAGGTGTGGTTCATCGGCTGCTGTTCACTCCGCCGAATACCGTTTTGACTCTGGGGTGTAGTGGTCGATCCATCTTTCTATCCATTGTGACACACCAATGCAAAGAGTTCGGCTTATTCTGGCGAAACAGATCCAAGCAGCTCTCTGAATCATCTATACGTTGCTTTTTGTGATCCATTGTGATCAAACGCGGCACCCATTTCGAAAACAGCTTTCTAATGGACATATGTTCATGGCAAATTGTGTACACATGGCCTTCTGATATCTCTAAGATATCAGCTATCTCACGCAATTTCACTTTGCGGTTTTCCAAAACGATTTTGTGAACTTTTTGGACGTTTTCAGGTGTAATCACCTCAATTGGCCTTTCAGAGCGTTCAGCATCGTTGGTGCCTGTACGCCCAAGTTTAAAGTCAGCGTACCACCGAAAAATAGTTGTTTTCGATGGAGCAGAGTCTATGTGACACTTTTCAAGCCATTGCTGAGGTTTCACGGCATTTTTTTCCATCAAGAAGCAGTGTTTAACCAACACAAGAAATTCTGTGTTTTCCATTATTTTAAAAGTCGCAAAAGTAGCGTCACTTGAAGCGCTGTAACTTGTGACCTAATAATCAGATTGTCATGAAAATTTGAGAGGCATAATTTGAATGTTTGTTATTCCTTAAAATTATAGGATTTAACTTGCTTCTGTAGGGTAAGAGGAGCGGGATAAATACGTTGCCTTATCGGCTTCTCTTTTTTTCCAAGAACATCCTCCATAAGCGAACTACACCCAAGTCTTTTCTAACCTTTCATTAAAAAACCGTATCTACTAATGCCTTCAATTACTGCCTTTGCACATCAGAGAGTCTATCGCCTGTTTCTATTACATGAACCCCTCACACTTCTCTTTAGATCCATGGTAATGAAGAAATCCTCCTAAAAATCTTTCCCGAAAACTTAGATCGTGTGGTAAGGTTTTTAAAGACATTATCTTCAATTATTACAGTTGCCTGGACTGCTCCAATCACCTCTATCCGACCTCAGTCAGTGGTGGAAATATTATTTTGTTTTTCTTTTTTGTTGGAAGTTGGGATGCAATGCACTGGAATGCTCAGACTCAAAAACTGGTCCATTGTACTACCAGGCAGTAACCTCCATTTACTATAGTTTCCTAGTTTTCCGAAGACATACCAGTAGAGGCTTCTGCGATAAAGAGATTAAGTTTTCAGCCAAACAGCCGCCACCTGATACGAGGCGGGATATTGACAGAGAAAGCGCTCTGAAGCGTTTTCACCTTCTTCAGGGGCATTGCAAGGGGTGTCATCACTTAGTGCAAGCAGTCACAACGCCGACAATTTGCCGACGTTCGGAAGCATGCACGTGGTCAACCTGCATCCTGGAGAGTCATGACATCTCTGTTTGTGCTGTTGGCAAACCAAACCGTTGACGAAAGACTTAACCAAGGAAGCGGGTAGTCGCAATGTGGGTCGGGCCTTACAAATGCCTCCTTAAAACATTACAAGGCTACTTACAGCTTTTAATCCTAACCTGACTCATTCCCATTTGCCTTCCAGAATCTTTCCCTAAATTGTGTTCTCTCCGCTATCTTCTTAACGACTAACTGGTCCGTCTTTCATTAAGCCGCTGCCGAGTTTCTTAAAATGAATGGCAAAGAATTTTAACGCAGTCAACGAGGTCAAGCCAGTTTTGATACAGCGGGCGACCACGTAAGCAGATTTTTTCAGCAAAAAATATTCCTTTGGGGCATTGGTGGGCGTCTTCACTTCGATTCTTTCTGCAGCATCTAGATTTGCCATGTCGGGGTCACGTAGGTTATTGTATTGACGGTGGCTGTACGTAACCCTCGATTATGCACTCATGGGGCTTAAGCCGATTTCCGACTAAAACCAGTTGCAGGAGAGAGGAAGTCTCCACTTAGGTCATCTGCGTCTGAAAGAACGATTTCACCTTGTTCGAGCAGGGTTCTCCGGGGTGTAAGACTGATTTAGATTGGCCTCGAGTTCGGCAGCGTATATGCTCTTGCAACCTGTCGTTGTACCCGGTCTATAGGATCGTCGCTCCCTGCATCCCAGGTAAACCTATCCAATCGAAATCGCTTGATTTATTGGCCAACTGTTCTTTCCTCATTCATAAGTTCTTTAGTTCCCAGTTTGCATCCTGTCTGTATCCTCTCTCTAGCACAACCTTCTCCTTCATTCTAGACGACAGAGCTTCCTCAATGTTGATGACTTTCACATACCTTCACCGCAGTTGACTCAGTCACCTCAGCCAACTAATTCGCTAATTTCACACCACCCTTTCCAATTTGCCAACTTGAGGTCAATTTGAAACCACTTGATTCCACACCACTCGATGGCGCCACCAAAAAACCTAAACTCCAAGCCAGATGTGTCCCCACTTCACAAACCTTCAAGAGTCGTGTTGCTAACCGAAAAAAAAAGGAACAAACACATCCGTGGGCGAATGTGCTGCAGAAGGGGCGATGCGGCAAGCATCTTGATCCAAACAAATGACGATAATGTTCTCAAACTGGAATATGATTGATGAAGGATTCCACTTTTTAGGGACACACATCCAACACATCCATGAATAGCGATGACGTCTGATGAATGGAGTCTGCTCTAAGATGAAAATAGAATTGTTGGTATTGTATCTGCAGAGGGTGGCGGGCCGCGGGCCGCGGAAATGGATGGAAACAGAATTAGCGGAGGAATATGTCAACGCTTTGACGGAGAGTTTGTGGTGTGCTAATGTAATTTGTCACACTTTGTCACCGCATTCACGTTTATTTTTGGGCTGCCGATGTGGATGAGTGGATTATAACTCGATTTATCAATGCACGCGCGTGTGTGTGTGTGGGCGGGAATAATGGGACAAAGATTGTTCAGGTGTGATCATGGGGTGTTGCTACGGGAATAGGACTAATTTGATTAAAGGGAATTTGTTTCTAACAGCAGCAGCACAAACGCGATAAGATTCGCAGAGGGGTTCACATTTGGACAAAGTTTCAAGGACTAACACTGGATGGGGAACTTTCTTGAAACTTGCCTGACATTAGGTGCTGTAAGAGCGCTTAGCCCCCAAGAGAAACTTGTAGGCAATACATCTGGTTGAAGCCCAAGGTGTACCTGGGACTTTTCAGAGATATGGTAAATCATATCTTAAACAATGGAAAAAATGTACTCAAGAAGTGTTAGAATCGCAAGAAATAACAACGGCTATAATTTCAAAAATGGAAGCGCTCCCTAACCTTCAATTATGGCATAAAAAGCCACAACTACAAACGTTCAAAGGAGTTTCTTAAGTATGCGATCTAGAGATTCTCAGAAAGGTAAATGAAGCCTGTACGGCAACCAGATCGACACGGTCACACTTCTACGGTATATTGGTCTTACCGTGGCCTTACTTTTATCTTCTAAAAATAATTTTCAAGCAGCATCGGAATGGGATTCTGCACTACACTCTGGGATGGGTCAAAGATGAACGGCCGTGTGGGGGCTGATGACCACAACTCAGACTTTGTCTCTCCATCAATTTAACTTCATACTGCAGGCAGAGATTGTAAAAATCAAAGTGGCACTCCCAAGGCTGAGGAACGATGAAGAACAGTATTGAACAGAACAGTGTCATCTGTTCTGACATACAGGCTACAATCAAATCAATTGGAGGCCATAACTTTTATTTAAAAAGACCATCAAGTGCCGCACCATCAAGTGCCGCATAACTTTGAACGAGGTGCCGTAGTACTTCAATATCCACCTGTTGTGGGTGCCGGAATAAAGTGAAATCAGTGGAACTTGGATGGACGTAATACCAAATCCCTAATCTCGACCGATGGTGACATGCTTTGTGTTTCCTAAGCTACTATCGAACACACAAATACACATAAAGGCTGATTTAAGGGCTCCACTTGTCTTGTAACAAAAGCAATTTGGCCACACCTCAGTTTCTAACACCCTCTCTGTCTCGTCAGCATATGCAAGACGATTCTACGGATGTAAAGACATCTAACAGGTCATTGCGCTATGGAGTACAGGCTCGTCGTCCCTTACTTCTGTATGAACCGAAAAGGCAAGATAAAGGCTGAAAACATTTCTCTTCTTCTCCATGAGTCTCAAGCTCTTGCAAAAGAAGAATAAAATACCTGTGGGAGTACTTATTTAGTAACCACGGTGAATTCAGCGACATTAAATGAGAAAGCCTACACGTGATGTATATGCTTATACTGGTTATAGTGATACAAAGGGAGACTATCCGCGCGGCGTAACACTGGACCCAACGATGGCCTCTTGACAACGTTTTACGTATCATCAAAGCGAAAGGGGGGGGATCACAAAAAATGCGAGGTATTCAGTTTAAAACGTAGCCGGGGTGGCGTAATGCGTAAGTGCGTCGACCGCCACTCAGAAGTACTGGGTTGAATTCCCTAACGGGACACCTCGCATTTTTTCACGGAACCACCTCTTTTGAGATTCTGACAATACTCAACAATCTCGCCGTTCTGAGTCGACAAAAAACTGTAGGCCTCTTCTAACCGTGAGAGAACAACAGCACGCACAAAACGAGTAGATGTTGTAGAAACTAGGCCCTCGTCCCTTGTGGGCTGTAGTGCCACTCAATTACTGTTATTTTTATGTGTCAATGTCATGTGCCAAGGCTGATGAAAAGGTCGGAACTTCCCCCCAATTTACAAGTGAGGTGTAAAAGGCGAAACAGGGTACTACAGGCCGATTGCAATCCTACGCGCTGATGAAAAATGCCTGGAAGAGGTACTTTCTAATCGTTTTATTTATTTTCTATCGAAACGTGAATTACTACACCCGAACCAGTTCGGCTTCCAAAAAGGCATAGCCATCCAATCACTGCTGACCAAGTTTACAAATGTCGGGAATGCAGGCCTCAATAAGAATCATCACGTAATTGTGCTATTTATCGACTTCAGCAAAGCATTCGATGCGTTGACAAATAAAAAGCTAGTAAAAAGTGTCAGCATAAAGGGATTGAGAGCAGTCCTGGCAAAATGTTTCAAAAGTTAACTGACAGAATTATCCAAGTCCAGGTGGCTGATACATTGAGTACTAAAAAGGAAGTCAAAAACGGTGTGCCACAATTCTTGAGATTCAGGCCCATTTTATTCATTTTTTTCACTAACGAGAGACTGAGGTATTTAAAGAAATCGACTACTTATGCACATGCCGACGACATAGCAATCGTGGTGAAACACCAAAACTTGCATTCGATTGTGCAGATAATGCAGGACAACTTCAACGCTGTATCCGAATGGTGGGATGATGATGGTTTATACATAAATGCTACGAAAGCAAAGGCGATGCACATTCGCACTCCATCAGCGTCTGCAGTCTTCCAAATTTTTCATCCAATTGACCGCTGCCCGCAATCTACGAACAGCAACGAAATCGATGTTGTCAGGAGCACCGAATACTTAGGAATAACCATCGACGAGAACTTTCTTAAGCGTGAGCACATCAATGTCCTGAGCCTGCAACTTAAGAGTACCGTCTTCGCAATGACGTATCCTAAGCGCTACACAAACTTAGAAATGCTTAAGCAGGTATACTATGTTAGTCATAAGCAGTATACGGCATTCTGGCCAGCAAAATCCCACCTGGATAAGAAATTTAGCACACAACACCGTCTTCTTAGACTTGTCACTTGACTCTGAGTAAGCTTTTCAAATTCTAGATGTCAAAGCTGTTTCCCAGATGACAACACTGCTGTCGTACATGAGAGACACGCGGTCCAGCAACCATAAAGTCACACGCTTAACACCAGAAGGCATGCGCCCCAGGGGATGATTTATATTCCGAGAGCACAAAACTTATATGGAGACCAAGAAGTTCGTTGCACCCTTACCAAATTTACGAATTCGCTGCCACGGTCTTTTGGATTACAAATTGGGGAAGTTGTGTCGATGGATACATTGCCTGCAATGATGAGACCAAATAAACTTTCTGTCCCACGCACGCACATTTTAAACCGCTGTTCTCTTGACACAATTAATAAGACAAGAGGCCATCAAAACCGTCTATTTTGAAGAATATTTTGAAAACTCATTTCAAAGAAAGACTACAAACCAACTATACACTACTGAGCGCTGTCCCCAGGATCCATACATTGGAATAGATTGAATGAACATTTTCTACACATTCTCGTCACAAGAAAACGAAATGTTGATTCTCTTGAGTGCTTCATTTATCCAAGACCCAGCTTTGTGCATGAAAAACCCAAGACTGCTTATAAGGACTCCAAACAGGAGCAAATTACAGAGGAGCTTCTAAATTTAAAAGTTGACAGCCACCATGGCCATAGCGGCGTTGTCGAAACGCCCTCCATTATACACAAACGTGACCGTGATCCAGGTGAGGGCTTCGATAACTATTTGAAACGCAAAGAGCCTTTCCAGCGAGATGCCAAATGTGATCATTGTTTGCATGTCCTCCAAGTGTTCCTGTTGCAGCATCATTTCAACCTGAGAAGCAAAATTCAAAGGAAAGTAAAAATTTGAAGTTAACCAAAATTCACTCACCAAGTGACTGACTTTAGCCGAGGACGAAGACTCGCAGTCATCTAGGTGCACACTAGAGAAGAAGTCCTCGAAGCCTTTTTCACTGCGTCCGCGGTGAATCCCAAGAGGATGACATCAATGAGGGGCGTGAGACCGGGCACCACCATCCAGTAGAAGTAAAAGATTAGAATCGTTAGTAGGTCGGGTCGCATGATGCCGTCAGTGAAGAGGGCCGAGAAGCATGAGTAGAAGAAGCATATCGTTCGAATGAGGCTGAGGTATGAAATCAAACCGAACGCCCCATGGTACGCGTTCGAGAAGAGCCTGACCTTGTGCAGCTGCGAACAGATCTTCGAAAGAAGTTGACACTCCACCGGGGACAGCTTACTACGTTCTTTCGTGCGTACAAAGCACTCCATTCGACGGAAAGCGGTTCCCAAAAAGGTCTGCACATGGTGTTGTCCCAGATACGAACTCATCAAGACAACCTTGTTGAGGATGGCCAGACTCTTCCACTCGTGCGTTATGAACTGAAACACATGCGGTCGAAACCAAGTGGTGAATATGTCCACAATCGTTACACCAATGCGTAGGTTCTGAGTGACAAAAAGCGCTCATCTAGTTTGACGTCGTTTCCCAGTAGACACACCAGCTTTTTGTTGCACCTGACAATGCCATTCAGCATTCGCAATAAGTGTCCTTGGCTCTATGCGTGATAGGTGTACGTAAAGGATACTCCGACAGAAAGTTGAACGAGGTTAATATACCACAGCACATGATCCCGAATCCTTGCGGTGTCCTGTATACCTTTGACGCCCGGCAGGAGCACGAAATAAGCCCAAACTATGGTCAAAGCCAGTATGTACACTATCCATCGACAAAGGCAGTTGCATATCGAGAGGACTGCTAGTTGTGCATATTTCTGTTTGTCTTTGTTGTAGAAGGAGTTGAAGAGTCCCGCAAACATGGCCAGACGGTAGGCCCTCTCTGTGGACAGCAGAAGTGCCATCTTCATGATGGTTTCGACGGTATGGCTATCGCAAGTAGACTGAGAAATTCAATTTCATATCCGCATTCGACTCAACTGCCTGGCTGATATACCTGGCTGGTGTCTACATAAGTGATTGCCTATTGATTTTGCGGAAGTATTCGGGTGGCTAATACGATTTGTGAGTTGAATGGTGAAGGGGTGGTGGGGTGCAGAAATTGAAATGAAAGTGTTTCTGGTGTCAAGGACTATTTATGTATTCATACTTGGGAGGGTGTCTTCAACGGTTTACATGGAAGTAGAAGAGAAGTCAAAATAGTACTAGCGTATCAAACAGTCATTTTAAATAGCTGTGCGTATAGTTAAGGAACGAACTAGGTCAAACAAAACCTTTCAGAAATTAAAAAAGTGAGCTAGGTAGGTTTGTGTTTCTACAGTCTCACTTTCTTTCTTGTTTTATTATGCCCCCGACCCCTGAAGGGTCTGAGTCTGAGCTATGGCTGCCTACCATTCTTGACGGCCCCGGACATGCTGCTATGAGTTGTCAAGACCAAGCTCTCTAGCGTGCGCAATCACTTGGTATCTATACCGGATGATCAGCCTTCCTTTTCTTGTCGAACCCGGAAGGTGGGATTCCATTTGCTCGATTTGGCCGAGCCACTGTAATTGACGGATTCTTGCCTTTCGAACTACATCCACATCTTGGTACAGCACATAGAGGTCGCAGTTGTGTCCTTTACTCCATTTGCTTTCTTCATAGGCAGGAACATATATTCAGTTGCAGAAGTTTTCTTTCAAAGGAACCAAGAACCTTCTTTGAAGTTTTGCTTATCGTCCAGCACTGGGCTTCGTATAAGAGAACGGGAAGGATTAGTGTCTTGTAGAGCATTATCTTAGTCGTTGGAGTCAGGAGTTTCGACCCTAGCTGATGGACAAACGGAAATTACACCGCTTGCCAAGGGTGATTCTGCGCCGAATCTCACCTAAGGTGGCACCTGTGGAGTTCACATTTGACCCGAGGTAGACAAAACTCCTTAACTCCTTAAAGTAATAGCTGTCAATTCACATTCCGACCGAAGTGTTGTTCGATGGATCTATTCTTTGTCGGCAGCATATATTTCGTTTTATCCTCTTTCACTCTAAGACCAGCTCGATTTGCCTGTTCTTCAATTGCTTGCTGGGAACGGACGATAATATCGATGTCATCAGTATATCCCAGCAATTGCACTGATTTGTAAAATATAATGCCGTCCGTGTTTACACCTGCTCACCGCACTATCGTCTCCAGCATAATATAGAAGAAGCCACGCGACAGAGCATCTCCTTGGCGAAATCCGGTGCAGGTTTGGAATGGTTCAGAGGTTCTCGAACCAAACTGCACGGTGTATCGTGTTTATGTTAGCGTAGTGCGACACAATTGGGTCAGTTTTCCCGGGATCCCGAATTCGGTCATCACGTCAAACATTTTTTTTGCTGATCATGGTGTACCTTCTTTTTTTTTCTTTCCATGACGCTACAGTCCGGGGTGGACCTGCACCTCAATCAACATGCCACTCCAGAACCAAAATCACACACAAAACTTTTCTTTCGAAAATACTAAGGGCTTCCTAATCCGCCTTTAGCAACTACCAGGTGCCGCAGATAAGGACTGGGATGATGAAGCTGATGTACAAAGCCAGTTTAGTCCATCGAGAAAGGGCTCCGTTGCTCAACAGCCTCTTGCGACAAAGAAACTGCTATAGGCAAGAGTGGTTCTGCGCTACCGTTATTGTCCCTATTCAACGCGGAGCCAAGGTAAACAAAGTCCGTGACTACCTTGATGTTTCTGCTGCCTAGTGTGACGCTCTGTCCGAGACGTCGATCTTGTGCATCCTTTCTTGATGACAGCATGTTCTTCGTTTTGCCCTCATTAACCACCAGACCTATTTTAGCCATTTCTGCTTCAATGCCAGCAAACGCCTCATTGACGGCTCGCTGGGCTCCTCCAATCACGTCAATTTCGTCGACGTAAGTTAGCAGTCAAACGGGCTTTCGAAGGTCGTGCCTCTGGTGTTGACATGTGAGTTACGCACGATCTTCTCAGGAATGATGTTGAAGATGACAGCTCGTCACCTTGCCTAAAACCTTTTTTGACATTGAAGGTCTCGGTGAGTTCGTTCCCGACCGACGAGTTTGGTAGGAATGCCAAAACTAGACATGGCACTGTATAGCTCGTTTCTATGCATACTGTCATATTCGGCCTTAAAATCGACGAATAGGTGGTGAGTGTCGATTTGCATTTCTTGGGTCTTTTTCAGGATCTGCCGTAGTGTGAAGATTTAGTCGATGGTGGACTTCCCTGGCCTGAAACCACCACAGGTCGTTAGAACTATCAGGTTGTTGACTAACGGTTTCAGACGTGGACGCAATACGGTAGAGAGATCTTGTACGCGATGTTAAGGAAACTAATCCCTCGATAGTTAACTCAGTCTAAGGGATCTCCTTTATCTTGAACCGGACAAATGACACTTTGCTTTCACTCATCGGACATGCTTTCCTACGACCATACCTCACAAATGAGCTCATGCATGCGCCCAACCAGGTCATCTCCAGCTGCATCAGATAGTTCAGTGTACAATCCGCACGCTCCTGCAAACAGTCCTGCAATCTTGAGCTCGTCTAAGTTGGGGGAACAGAATTCTGGTCTATCATCGTTCATCGAAACTGTCAAAGCTTTGTCAAATGGTCATTTGGGCATGTACAGCATTCAGGTGTTAACTAAAGAAGGACTTCAAGTACGAACTAGGTCAAGAAACTGAACTGATCCAAGCTGCAAAAGACTACTTATAAACTTTAAAGTCAAGTTTGTGTCAAGTTTCTGTTCTCCTATTCAATCCTCTGTACACATCTTTCCCCGGATATCATTACAACTGACGCCATGGGAGTGGCTATAAACTTAGACCGCTAAAGGAACCGTCTTTTTAAGTCTGCACAACTCACAGTTTACACCCACTTCAGCAAAGTCAGTTATCTGCATAAGCCCTTGAACATTCCCCATTTCAAGGACGACACTCTTTAGTGCAAGGCGAAAGTAATCTTGTTTGTTCTTTCTGCAGTCCTTAGAAGGGCAGACGTCAAAGAGAAGGGTGCTAATTGTTTGGCTGAGAGGGGACATTCATCCCTTTGTAACCCTTCTTCAACCGGCAATATGCACTCCCCTTCAGAGATCCTACACACTCAAGCAAACGCATAGCGCCTTCGTCCTCGTACTCCCCAACTAAAACATCCTTCACCCCGTCAAAGACAGTGATATTAAGAGGTTTCTTTTTTGCACGTTCCTCTCCCGTCCTTCTATCCTTCCACCGTCACCCTCTTTCGTTGGCGGACTGCAGTTGCAACGCCCCGGGTAAAAAAACACCCCACACCGAAATTAAGTGGACAATTGAGACATTGTTCTTTTTTCCGCGTTTAACTGGTCCTGACCGCCCCTCACATTGCACTCCGAGCGAAGAGAACACCTGACCGTGCACCAACACAATGCGGGCTCCATGCCATGACACCAGTGCTGCAGGCCAACTGCGTCTGAGGTGGAACTCAAAGCGACTAAGAGGATGTGCGGAATTATGTTTTCCCAATTCGGTTGCTGGGGGAATGAATCCATGATAAAAGTTACGCTGTGCTCCGCTTTGGTTTCGTTCTAATTTTCCGGGTCGAGGAGCAACGGAATTTTATGTGCAGTCAACGTGGAAAATTACGTTTGCTCCAGAATTACGGGAGGGACGCGTGCGTTTGCGAGTGAATTTATAAAATTCCTTGAATATTGCTTGGCAACATAGTTTCACCCACCGGAGGCAGCACCCAGGACACGGGACCCGACAAGAGTGCTGCGCATTGAAGTGGATGAAATGAGCTTATTCAAAATGAATCGACTATTTTTTGGCCTTTTTTTTCTTTTCAGATCTCCAGTGATAACTGGGGGAGAGGGCAATCTTCATCTGAATTGGCTGCAAGGAGGGGGTGGCTTTTGACGAGCATTCCTGAAGAGAATTTCAAATGATGAGATTTGGAGTGTTGGCGAGATTAGTGCAAATGTTTCGTTCAAATGCTCAAATCTCGGCTCAGCGAGTACTCGTTGACTGGGAGACGATCGAATGTTGAACACTTGAGAGGATTTCTGGTTGGAAGATGATGAGCAGCGCTCGGATGGTTTTGACAGGAGGGATGCGGAGCCCAGACCATCTACGACCATCTGCAACTGATTGGACCATTTAATGGCCACAAGTGCAAGTTTTTACTGCCCAACTGTTCGATTTATGTTAAGTTGGGAGAACAGGTCGCAAATTGAAAAATTATTATTTTACCTTCAGAATATACTCATGCAGTAATAATTTTGCTGTATCAAGGATTCTGCTAATCTCTTGAGCCAATCTAGTCCCTTCCGGCTAGTGTGTTGATGCTCTTTCTTCTCAGTGGATTCTCAAGTTAGGTATGATCCACACGACTGCTAGCGGTGTTCAAGGAAGTACTATCCCTGATATGCCCGTGATCAGCTGTGTAAAGGTATTTCCCATGAAACTCCCAACAGAGACCGTACCCTGTTCTATTTAAATCACATCCCTCTATCTTTGGGACTTTCCCTGGTAAATTCACACTCTTCCCTCTAACAGATCTCAGCCTAAGATTTTGCTCTAATCGTTTCATATCGTCTGGGCACTTTTGGTGAGTCTACTTGCTAGTTTGGTTTGGTTAATGCAGTTTCTGGGTAAGTTTGTTAGGTTTTTGATTCTTTTGGCGTTGACGATATTTGAAGAAAAAAATTCAACAAAGAATGGATTTTGTGTTGCGAGTGTCTAGTGAAGTGTGGACACATGAAACACTTAAGAAGGAACAAATTTAGCACGAGGAGCCATTCGAAAGAGGTGCGTTAACTGATTTGGCGATTTAAATTGGAAGTGAATGGGAAATTATTTTGGCAGCTGGAGTGCAGCAGGTTCACCAAGAAATTTTAGCAAATAATTTAGAAGGAAGGATTGATTCAAGTACTCAAATAAAGGCTTGTCCTTTACCATTTAACCCTTTGAGGGACGGTCATTAACAAGGGAACTCGGGCGTTTAATTTTGCTGCCGGTATTGTTGTCAAGATAGACGAGACAAGGCTTCTGACAGAATAAGCTTTCAGTTGAATTCGAAATCGTTCCTGGTGTGAAATAAAGTTGGATGAAAATCAATTGAGTTCAACTCAGAATTTAAGCTACAAAGTGAGTGAAATGAGTGAAATCGCAGAAGTTAAGTTTGATGGCGTATATCTCGGGAATTCTGCGTTCGAGGTCCAAGTGATATGAAGGACATTTGAAGAAAATTTTATGGTCTGTCGAATCATGGGAACTTCGGGATAGTTGTTCCCCCTTTTCAACGTATAGAATTATGAAGAAAAACAAAACGCCTTTAAATACAAGGTTTCTTGTGGCTTGAGATACATTTTTGAATCGGTTTCTGTGGTCTCTGTACCAATTTCTTTTTCATAAGACAGGCAAAAACTCCATCAAACGAAAGTCGCTGTGCGATGGACCACTTTCAGCTTGATATCAAAATAAGCTTCTCACACTAGTGATAGTAAGCTTCGTCTTTTTCTGATTGAACTTTGACCCACATTAATGCCAAGATCTCTATTTTGACAAGGGCTATAAGTTTTCTTTCATTTGATGTATAATTTTTCGTTTTCCAAGAAACGCGCTCCGATAGAACAAGTGCTTCAAAATGATGCTCCTTACCGAACTACTAAGTTTTGACTAAGCCAGTTTCAGTCATCATTTGAAGCAGCATCTGTTTGCAATTCAAATCTCCACTTAATATGAGGAAGAATAAGGGGATTTTGTGAATCACAATTTCAATGTCCTGCTTTAGTTGCAGTTAATGCCCTGAAAAGGACATATTCCGACGCATTGACGGCCGTGATAGACAGTGTTTGAGACAAGAATGATGGTTATGAGTGCAGATTTAGATTCGAAAGTATCCTCGTCTGCGCTAGGGACTAAGCCTTCGTTAAATAACGTCTTTATTCATTAAATTTAAAAGTCGAGTGCTTTCTCAAATTGTCGCGTTATTAGTGATGCTTAGAAGTCAAGTGAGTCATCAACTGATTCCTCAAATGAGTCCACAAGTGATTCCTCAAGCGATCCGTCAAATTGATTCCCCAAGTGAGTCCTCATATGAGTCCTCAAATGAATCCACAAATGTACGAGACAAATGCTTCTTCAACTGATTCTTCAATATGATTTCTCAAATGGTTCCTCACAGATGACTTCAGACTTGATTCTTCATATGCTTCCCCAACTGATTCCTCAACATTGATTCTTCAACATTGATTTCTCAAATTTAAAGCAAATTCAAAGCACATTTAAAGTATTTAGAAGTCAAGTGAGTCATCAACTGATTCCTCAAATGAGTCCACAAGTGATTCCTCAAGCGATCCGTCAAATTGATTCCCCAAGTGAGTCCTCATATGAGTCCTCAAATGAATCCACAAATGTACGAGACAAATGCTTCTTCAACTGATTCTTCAATATGATTTCTCAAATGGTTCCTCACAGATGACTTCAGACTTGATTCTTCAGATGCTTCCCCAACTGATTCCTCAACATTGATTCTTCAACATTGATTTCTCAAATTTAAAGCAAATTCAAAGCACATTTAAAGTATTTAGAAGTCAAGTGAGTCATCAACTGATTCCTCAAATGAGTCCACAAGTGATTCCTCAAGCGATCCGTCAAATTGATTCCCCAAGTGAGTCCTCATATGAGTCCTCAAATGAATCCACAAATGTACGAGACAAATGCTTCTTCAACTGATTCTTCAATATGATTTCTCAAATGGTTCCTCACAGATGACTTCAGACTTGATTCTTCAGATGCTTCCCCAACTGATTCCTCAATATTGATTCTTCAACATTGATTTCTCAAATTTAAAGCAAATTTAAAGCAAATTCAAAGCAAATTTAAAGTATTTAGAAGTCAAGTGAGTCATCAATTGATTCCTCAAATGAGTCCACAAGTGATTCCTCAAGCGATCCGTCAAATTGATTCCCCAAGTGAGTCCTCATATGAGTCCTCAAATGAATCCACAAATGTACGAGACAAATGCTTCTTCAACTGATTCTTCAATATGATTTCTCAAATGGTTCCTCACAGATGACTTCAGACTTGATTCTTCAGATGCTTCCCCAACTGATTCCTCAATATTGATTCTTCAACATTGATTTCTCAAATTTAAAGCAAATTTAAAGCAAATTCAAAGCAAATTTAAAGTATTTAGAAGTCAAGTGAGTCATCAATTGATTCCTCAAATAAGTCCACAAGTGATTCCTCAAGCGATCCGTCAAATTGATTCCCCAAGTGAGTCCTCATATGAGTCCTCAAATGAATCCACAAATGTACAAGACAAATGCTTCTTCAACTGATTCTTCAATATGATTTCTCAAATGGTTCCTCACAGATGACTTCAGACTTGATTCTTCAGATGCTTCCCCAACTGATTCCTCAACATTGATTCTTCAACATTGATTTCTCAAATTTAAAGCAAATTCAAAGCACATTTAAAGTATTTAGAAGTCAAGTGAGTCATCAACTGATTCCTCAAATGAGTCCACAAGTGATTCCTCAAGCGATCCGTCAAATTGATTCCCCAAGTGAGTCCTCATATGAGTCCTCAAATGAATCCACAAATGTACGAGACAAATGCTTCTTCAACTGATTCTTCAATATGATTTCTCAAATGGTTCCTCACAGATGACTTCAGACTTGATTCTTCAGATGCTTTCCCAACTGATTCCTCAACTTGATTCCTCAAATGATTTCTAAAGAATAATATAATACCGTCGCGTCGCGCCCGCCTGAAACGAAATAAGAAAACCTGAAAAGAGCAGAGCAGAGGCCTACCTAGCCTCAGGACACCTGTTTGGGTCCTGAGGGGTCCCCTACCTAGCCTCAAGGACACCGGTCTGTCACTTGAGGGTTCCCCTACCTAGCCTCGGAGACAGCTGTTTACCGTCTTGAGGGGGTTAATTGGAAATACATTTTCCCGAGAAATGTATAGTTTGGTATGCATGCTTTCAACCGAGAACCGAAGTGAGTAAGGTAAAGAAATAAAAGAACAAAAATTCTTACCGATTGTTTTTGTATGCACCGAAGTGCCTTACCCTGCATTTTTGTGCCACGTAACTGGAAAGCTGCAGACATTGTTGGACCTCTTCTGGTCATCGTACGAAAAACACTTTTGGGCCCTTACACATATGCGAGAGACATGGTAGGTCGTGAGACCACTTTCAGCCTCCTCCCAGAGGGAAGAAGCCACCATATCAGCTCACATTTTCACTTTCACTTATACAAACACACAATACAGGAGCAGGAACAGGCACAGGAGCAGGAGCAGTAGCACGAGCTGGAGCTTGGTTTCTGGACTTGGAATCTAATCCGGATTCTGATTCACCTGATGTCCGCTTCAATCGATGTCTGCTTCAACGGCAATCGCGGTCCGCCGAGCAATGTGTCGATCGAAAACCGTCTTCTTCTTTCTTCTTTTTAATGCATTTTATTTTGGAAATATCAGTGAATTATAATATCAAAACGAGATAAAGTGCTTAACCTGGTCATGTATTTACATATTTTATATCTAACTTACTCGCTCTGGGTGAGCATCGAAAACCGTCTTCAGCTGCTTCCATATTCTCAATGACTCGCCTCTTTATATGAAACGCTATTCTCGCGATCGATTGCGACCGAAGCCAAAAGGCCAAAAAATGCTTTGCAGCAAACTTCGAGAATTTCCGACTAACCAAACGGCTAACAACGAGAATAAATGGCCAAGGAATGCTTATGAAAGACACGTGCACGTAAGACTTTATCTAAGAACGCAGCTGCATTAACGAGATTCTGCGCTGAAACAGAAGGGAACAGATTAGAACCCTACCTATCCTCGGGAGCACCTGCTGTGCTCCAGAGCGGTCCCCTACCTATCCTTAAGCACTTCTGTTTGAAGCACTCAAGGGGTCTCCCTACCTATCCTCAGGGACACCTGTCGGGTCCGCTGAGCGGTCCCCTACCTAACTTCAAAGACACCTGTTCCTGTTTGGCTCTCGAAGTCCTACACCAAGTCGCGAGCTAAACCTATACAGACTTCTCCACGCAGAGAGCATTTTACCACCGCCACAAAAAACAAAAAAAAAAAAAACAACCGCCTACATCCTCCCGCCCGAATAACGCAAATGTACTGACAGCGATAAAAGCTTTCTACGTGGCTAAGTCTGCAATTTCTAAGCCCTAGATCTTTGCACAAGAATTTTGAAAAATCGACAAAAGTGGGAGAATTTTTTGGAAAATTAAGAAAATTTCGTGTTTAAGCTGTCTACCTAGCTATCTCCCTCCTAAACTGTCTAAACCTACTCTTGATCTGCGTTCGAGCAAAACCAAAAATTGTGCAAAGATATTGGAATGAAGTAATTACACCGGACTAGCAAAAAAAAAAAAGCAAAACATTCGGAGTCCCTACCTATCTAAGCTAAGTGCCTGACTAAGTATCTCCTACTTAAAGTGACTATTCCCTGTCTAAGGACGGCCCTATCTATGCCTAGCTCTTTGGCTGTCCAAAGATTTACTCAAAATCTGCATCGCATCTAGCTATCCTAACTAACCTGTCTAACCTAACCATCCTGTCTAAGGTATTCTACCCGATCTGTTGATGTCCTTTGATAGAAACAATCCAGGGGGAACAGACATCCCGGAACCAAGTGCATGCATACCCTCAATTAAAGTTTATTTTCAAAGGCAAGTAACGATAGTCCTGGCCCGTGATAAGGACAGAGATTCGCAAGTGTTTTGAACGAAATTTCTAAGCCCTAGCTATGCCTAATCTAAAGAAACTAAGTCTGAGGTCTTGCATTGAAAAATATCAGAAAGAAAAGCGTTTACAACGATTGCAAGGAAAGTGTCGAACAACTAAGAATTAATTAAGCAATTTAAAAAGCAACGCGAAGCAAGTCAAAGCCTAACAGAAGCTCCTTAAGCTTAGTTTAAGATTAAGTTAAGTCGCGAAGTATACTAGAAACCTCAGACACTTCTGTACAAATGGAGCTTCTGTGTTTTTCTTAATACAAAAAAAAGAAAAATATAAATAAATATGTTCAGGAAACGGCTTGCTTCTGTTGGACCGCTTCTGGTCATTGTTGAACTGCATTCCTGCATTTTTTCCGATCAGCAACGAAAAAAAAACACTTTTGGGCCCTTACACAAATCGCAAGAGATGTGGTAGATCGTGAGACCACTTTCAGCCTCCTCCCAGAGGGAAGAAGCCACCACATCTGCTTGCAACACACAACACTTCACTACTGCTAATCTGGTTCTTTGGATATTTCTAAAGCGCTGCCTGCCATACAGGATCTTGAGGAATACAGCAGTCAAACACCATCGCGAATGTCTTCGACAGCGAGGAGAACCCGAAAGGATCGCGAATTTCTTAAGTCTCTACAGAACCGACTATAGCAGCAATAAATTCAAAAAACGTCTGAAATCGAAGACGAAAGTGGATCACGATCAAAATTCAAATCGAGTTCCAAATCGCAGACGAAACCAGAATCAAAATCAAGGCAACATCTTCTTGACCTGGCCCTTGAAGCGAGGTGCACATTAAGGAAACCTTGGCCACTACCGATCACCTCAGACGAAACAGTGAGGTTTTCTTCGAACTCTGCGGACACGAAATTGCAATCAAAAGGAAGTTTTTGATTCGAGGATGAATTAAGTATCAAAAGCGCGACTAAACGAAGACTATCTCGAGGACAAAACTGTGCCCAAATCAGAAGCCACAAAATAGACCGAAATCTAGAGATCGTTCTCAGTTTGGAGGAAGACCGATGAAACCGATAAAACCGATGAAACCGATGAAACCGATGAAACCGATGAAACCGATGAAACCGATGAAACCGATGAAACCGATGAAACCGATGAAACCGATGAAACCGATGAAACCGATGAAACTGATGAAACCGACGAAACTGATGTCCCGGCAATAAAAGATTTTCCCCAAACTAACCCCAGGAGACAGAAAAAATTCACGCTAAGTAGAAGAGGCTCGAAAAATTAGGGATCCATTCCAAAGCCCCTTGTGCAAAGCTAAAGCTCTAGAATGAAAAAAAAATGTTTCTAACTTAAGAGCGTTCGCTGTCTATACTAATCTACGCAGAAACTCAAACATCACTCTAAGAAGCGCCGAGGGGCTGTTCTCGAACTGCCACAGAATCAATCAATAGTTCTAAAAGCCGATCGCGCTTAAATCAATTTGAGTTCCTGCACAAAAACGAACAAAGCCAAAGCACCCGTTCGTTGTCTACTCTACTTCAAAGCGAAGCCATTCTCGTCAACTCCAGCTCGTCTAGCTGCAACCACCAACTTCGGTGAACTATAACCTTACACCGAGAAGTGGGAGCGTCGACGAGCACGAAGGAGAAGTCTTCCGACTACAACTAACTACTGATGCTTACTGCGAGATTTCGAATAGTTGCTAAACCTGAAATCAACTACAAGAAAGAATCTACGGAGAGGTAACCCAAACATCTCTAAGAAGCGCCGTATGACATTCAAACTGCCACAAAATAGATTAATAGTTCTGAAAGTCACGCTAAAAGGAAATCTGAGTCCCTCTGCAATCTACACTACGAAGGGGGCATACGATTGTCCGTCTTAACTCGAAGGCAATCATCTATTTGCTATCTTGGAGGAGCACCAGTTTGTTTACAGTCACGAGCAACAACGGCGGAGGCAACTTCACATGAAGAGTTGAAGGCCCAGACAGGCTTAGAGGATGGCGCTTCCGATCACTACGAACGAACAGGATGTTGTCTATCTTAATTTGATGCATATCATCCGTCCGTCGTCTACTCTACTACTCTACGAGGGAAGTCTCAGTTCAACGTAATTCAGCGGAAGTCGAAGGAGAACACTTCTGACTCATATGATCGAACAGGATGTTGTCTATCTTAATTCGATGCATATCATCCGTCCGTCATCTACTCTACATTTCTACAAAATGGATGTTGTCTATCTTAACACTCAATCTACAGCGAGCGGATCAAATGACCCAATTAGATTTTTTTTTCAAACGTTCTTGCAACTACTATCCCACCACCATAAAAAGAACGTGTTTGCTAATTCTTGTAGCTTTGGATTGGGCCACTGACCGTGCGGTAGTTGTAGTGTCATTACGATGCATATCATCCATTTAATAAACTACTACGAGAGAAGTGTCCATTCCATTCTAACTTCGTTCGACTGAGTGCGCTGAATGGCTTCCAACTACTACTAACGAACAGGATGTTGTCTATCTTAACTTGATGCACATCATCCGTCCGTTGTCTACACTACGTTTGCGAGGGAAGCGCCTTTTCAACTCTCGCCGTACGAGCTTTATTCAAGCATCTTCGGTGAAGTGCAATTCCGCACGACGAGCCCATTGCGCAAACAAGCCTGATGCTATCAACCACAAGACTGGCAAGGGAAACTAAATACTACTAGGGAACTAAATACTACTAGGGAACTAAATACTACTAGGGAACTAAATACTACGACTATCATCACGACTCGCCCGGAAAGTTGGACCTAAGACGAAAGAAAAAAAAAAAACTGAAAGTAGAAGAACAAACCTGAAAAACGATGGAACAAGCAGACCTGAAAAGAGAGAGAAGTGAGAAAGCCCTACCTAACCCAAGAACACCTGTTCGTGTCTTGAAGAAGATTAAGAACCTAAGATTCGACGAAGCGCGCCTGCCCGCATCATGCTAGCATGTAAATTTTCGACGCGGGAGTCATGACTCAAACGAATGTATATGTATGTGCGCATATATAATATGTAAATATATTAAAAAAACTATTGTGCATAGAAAAGAAATACTTAAGTATACTCATTTGAGCAGATCCCACCAGCCATCAAGCCACTTGTAGTCCGCTTCTGTCCGGCACCTTTAACCATGTCAGCTACCATCCAGAAAGAAGGCACCACCAACCATCTCAGGCACCCTCGAAGACGTCAGACAATATCAACTATCGCAGATGTGAGGTAGCATCGCAGATGTGAGGCACCATCGGAGATGTGAGGCACCATCGGAGATGTGAGGTACCATCGACCATGTCATCCATCGTCCAAGAAAGGAGGCACCATCAACCATCTCAGGCCACATCGAAAACATCAGACACCAGCATTATTGCAGCCACCATTAACCATCGCAGATGTGAGGCACCATCGAACACTTCTGCCTCCATGGACCATATCAGCCACCATCTAAGAAAGGAGGCACCATCAAACATCTCAGCCACCATCGAAGACGTCAGTCACCATTCAAAACATCAGACACCATCAACCATCTCAGCCACCATCGAAGACGTCACCCATCATCAAAGACATCAGCCACCATCGAAGACACCAACCATCAACCATCAGACATCACTGGTGGGTGGTGGTGACCCCAACATGCACCCGAGGACATGAGTACCTGGGAAAAAAAATCAGTAGACCCCAATTACCTCCGATGTACACTCTAGGACAACTCACGACAGACTAAACTCGCTCCCGCGCCTGGACCCCCTCATATACCCTCGGAGCGGCCTCTCCGGCCGCTCTTAATTTTCCGATATTTTTTCCCTTTTTTCACCTTTTTCCCTTTAAATTTTTGTGTTTTTCGATATTTTGGCTCTTTTATTGTATTTTTCGCACTGTCGGAGACTCAAAAATTGCTGCGGCCATATGCAGGGAGATCTGCCTAGTGATCTTAGCCATTTTTGAAAACATTTTTAGGTGATTTGTGACAATTCGAAGTGGTTTTTGGACATATTCCTGAAATCTGAGCAGATCTTAACACTTACTTTGGGACCTGGAAACACAAAGACTTACATATATACGGAAATCGTGGCGTAATCTATTGTTTTGTGCAGTTGACGGAATGACATGAATAAATATAATGTCCTTTCTTTCACCAATAGAAGGTTTTCCTTTCCCTACACTCTTTTTTTCGAGGCATTGATCAGGGCCAGTGGCAGGTGCCTTCAATGGGTTTGCCACACAACACACACTCAATGGTCCTGCTACACTGGAGAACGATGTGAGAACTTTGTCATCTCATGTGGAGGTGATGTGAACAGTATACTAAGATCGAACGAATTTGATTCTCCTAGACCTTGTGGGGTTTTCTTAAGTCAGAAGTCCAAGCGAATGTGCCACAAGTCACAGAGACTTTCTTCCTTTATACCTTCGACTCGCTCTGTGCCTTGAATTCGGACACCGAAGGCTACTCGCAGTGGAGTGACTGACTCTTCTCTGAGCAGTGATGACCACTTTGTTGTACGAAGACGTTTTAAAGATGAAGAACTCTGCATGGCGGTTGGCAATTGGGTGCCACTTCAGCTTGCTACCGCTACCGTAAACCACTTCATCCCCATCACCTCAATATATACATCCTCTTAAGATAATCGTTTCTTACACCAATTTGCCCCTTTCTCAATCTCCCCTCTACCACCCACCTACAAATAAGCTTATTGTAGATTGTTAAATTGTAAATCACATATGTAAACTATTCGGAAATGAATAATCTGTTTTTGATTAACCCTGGATGGTTACCCTTATTTTACACAAACATAGGTTATGCTTCGTCCAATCGACGAAGTCCACTTTAAGACCTATTTACCGCGAACTTTACTCCAAACTTTGTCTTACCTTTAATTTAAAATTGTTCAATAAGACCCTTAGGTATATTTAAACTAGATTTATTTTAGGGATCCACATTTTTTTCTCATTTTTAATGTTAATTAAATATATCACTTTCATTTTGTTGCATTAACAGTCATTGATTTAAAAAAAAAAAAACACAACAATAAAATAATAGCACCTCCAAAATAAATACATAAATAAAAAGTTGAAATCCATATCAACTTAAAACAATAAAAAAAATAATAAAAAACCAGTTTTATATACAAGAGGCACAGACTTCAACTTTGTGCTCCCCACAGATGCTTTTTTTGCATTTATAGCACGACGACTTTGTCATTCGCCTTTTTGAATATGGACAAAATCCGCAAATTTTTCTTTTCTTATTGCTTTTTTGTTCTTCAATAGTGTCCTGTCCTTTTTTCTGATTTTCATCCAAAACATTTTTAATTTTTGTTCTTATGTTAGAAGTTAAGGTAGGCACCTCAAGCCTCCGTGACATATACTGCTCAACAAGATCGCAATTTAGCTTTTTCATAAAATTTCTGCGGTTTAAGGGTTTTTGTTTGGTGTCAAACATATTATGTGTGTAAATTACATAGCTGTTAATAAAAGCCATGTTTAACATGCCATAAAACTGACACATTGGCCATCGGTTAGTCTTTCGAGAGCAACTCATTACACTGCACATCTGATCAAATGTGTCAACACCTCCCTTCGTTTGATTATAAAACTCCACAATATTTGGCTTTTTTGAAGATGGGTTTATAGTTCCTTCCTCATTGCAAGATGACAGCAAAAAAATTGTTTTAGATGGTTTTGGCTTGTACGAAAGCAGCGTCAACTCATTGTCGTAACAAAACATGGAAGTTCGACATTTGCGCCCTTTCTTATCCCTCATTTCATTAGGAATTTCTCGTTTGTTACTCCGTAAGGTACCAACTATTGTCAATTTATACGGCTCTAATAAAAGGGATTTTGCCAGGTTCACAGAGGTAAACCAATTATCCATTGTGATATTTCTGTTAGAGCCATGAACTTGCTTCGTTAGTTCCTTGACATAAAACTCTCCAAGAGGCAGATTGCTAGAGTTCGAACCCTTTCCCAAGTAAGGTATTGCATCCACCATATATTTTGTGCCACTGTCACACATCATAATCATTTTCAAGCCGTATTTTGCAGGCTTATTAGGAATATACATCCTGAAGGCACATTTCCCACGAAAAGCTAAAAGTTGCTCATCAATCGTCAAATACAAGCCAGGAGTGTAATTTTGTCGACACTTTAGAATGAACATATCCCATATTTTCCTGACTGGGGCAAATTTATCGTTGCAAATTCGAAGACGGACAGCTTTGTCATCGAAACGTAAGCAGGCCAAAAGGAACTTGAATCTGGCTTTAGTCATTGTGGCAATATAGCGGGATCCACTATAGCTACAGTCAAATAGTTCGTCGGAAGTTAAGTGGTTACTCTTAGAAACTGCTGTCAAGCATAAAATACCAACTAGGGCCTTTATCTCGTCTAAATCGGTTTCGCGTGTTTGCGATGTGCTACTGACCAAATCCTTTTTCCGAACATTAATTTCAGCATTTGTCCATAGCACAACTTGGCTCAAAATTTCTTCCGTTATAAATAATTGAAAACATTTCAGAGGTTCAGTGATGTTTTTACATTCACGTGTTGGGCCCCGCGCCTGGTGTACTACATTCATACCATATCTATGACTTTTACCTTTTTTTGAAGACCACTTGTAATTATTTTTCCCACGAAGAATAGTTTTCGTACATTCTATTATACCAGTTTTTGTGCTTAATAAATTCAGCGGAATATTGTCTTCATCATCGGAATCTTCCGAGAATTCTTCGCAGTCGCTTTCTTCAACATCCTCAACCTCCATATCGATATCTTCCTCATTTCGGTTACTTCCACAATCATCGTCATCTTCTGATTCGGACCCACAGTCTTCGCACATAGTTAGAAGCAATTTTTCTATGTCATCAACTTGTAGACGGGAATTCATTTTAGAATGCTATAATCAAAACAAAACATAAAATAACAAAAAGTAACAAACACGCAAAAAGAAAAAATATCACACAAAAGTTTTCCTTCGTCTATGCGACGAACATACCTGTAAAAAAAAAATAAATATATATATTTCTGCTAATAGGAGGAAAGCATACGTCCGCTCACTAGTAGAAACCACAGCCAACTGCTGTTGTAAAAAAGAAGAGTAGAATAGGACGAATAGTTAAAGAGAAATCATAAACAATAAAAGAGGTGTTCGTCGATACGACGAAGGGTAACCATCCAGGGTTAAAATGCATCTACTCCTTTATTACGCGCATATCCTAATCATAAATTTGGTAATATTTCATCACGAAAATAATTCTATTTAATTGCAAACATAAAGGTCGTAGTACAGGATGCAATGCAACGTATATTCTTCGTAAGGACACAAACCCTTCTAAGGGCAATTTCAATGGATCATTAATATCTCTGCCAAAATGTATGCAACAGAAACAAAAAATAATTTTCAAGAAAAATATATTTCTAAGAATTCGGCGCTTTTTTTATATGAACTTTTTTCAGTTTTTGAACACGAATACCGTCTAAACTAAGCCGATTAGACGCCCCCCCCACCACCCATACAATTTTTTCTTAGTCTCATTAAGATCTACAAAACTGCGTCACTCAATTGAGGGGTATCGTATCGGAATCTTGCCTCTTTTATCAATTGAATCCTTTCACTTTCAGATCAGATTTTATTCGTTAACTTTCAGATGGTTAAGGAGTTATAAATTAGACAAGTGATCTACAGTCAAGGAGTGCGCAACACGTAAAGTATGCCAGTAAGAAAGCATCACTTGCACAAGGAGCATTCTCTCGAATTCTTCCAACTGTAGGTGGACCCGAGAATCTTACTCTTGCGTATAGTCAGTTCAGTTCTCCTATCCTCCGATTTGGGCTGGAGCACTCACTTCAGGGCGTCTGAAACGGATGATTACGTCAGCGTATTGACTGTTCGCAATACGGACCGGACTATCAGTGGTTACAAAAAGGTGGCATTCGTCATAGGACTGAAGACGAGCCCACGAGTGTATACCACCGAAGAACCCCGGACAGGCACCACGCCAAAATTATAAATGCACAAGAAGTAGCAGCATCCATAGCAATGTGACAAGCCAGATGGAACGCCTATACAAGAAGTAGATGGACGCATGTGCGCATCCCCGTCACCTCGATATCGTTATCCGCAGGGGAGTGCAACTTCTAACTCTCACAGTTCCTTTTGGGTCCCGACGGCAACCGAAAATATCTTTACAGGTTTCGGCACAACAAATCGCCGATGTTTCCATAGTGTCCAAACGCAGAGGGGTACACGGAGCATGCAGTTTTTCACTGCAACCGCTTTGCGCAGGGTAATAATGTGAGTAATTACATGATAGGATCTATAGTATGCTCATCTATTGTGCATTTTTTTTTCAAAACTTGACAGGCTGAAGCAGAAAGAGCTAACCTCCAGAGCAGAGCGTGAGTCGCTAATCATCCCCGCGAAGTAAAACCTAATGGCGGTTCCTTGGGAAGTGTGGTTGTAGTGTGCAAGGTGTGGATTAGTACGTAGGCATTTTCCCATAATCGATTACCGCGGGTTGCTAATTGCGCATGCTGGTAGCTCGGGCTGCCCACATCCTTGGGCGCATCGGCGAAGTTACGAAAATGAAGTTTTTAAATTTTTAACTCCTTTCAATGACAATAAATAAGGAACAGATGAATGCTAAAGGTAACAAAGATAAATCTCTCTACCAATCTGGTGGTCCAATTTTGCATGACCTTTTCCAGCATTAGTTGCTGTACCGGCAGTAGGGTGAATGTAGTCTCCAGTTAGTAAATCGATTAGGATTCATTGGCATAGACTAACAACTTCACATAGGCCCACTGAAAATAGTCCAGCGACGTTAAATCGAAGGATTTTGGGGGACAAATCACGGATCTGTCACGTCCAGTTATGTATTTACAAAACGTTCTCTTCAAGCAATAAATTGTGGCACGAGCTGTGTGACATGTCGCGCCTTCTTGTTGCCACCACAGTTACTGTACGTCATGGTTGTTCAATTGATGAACTAAAAAGTCAATAATCATGGCTCTATAGCTTTACCACTACATTTTCTTTCAATTCAATTCACAATCTCATTATTCCTCCATGAATTTACTACAAAAGTTTCATCTTACTTACGTAAATGCTAAAAAGGAGGAAGTTGAAACTATATTCGCGCGACACTATGTTTCAAGGATTCAGTTGACTGGAGCAAAAGAAAAAAGAATGTTCCCATAGCTAACTTTTTACGTTGGCTGTTTCGGTAACTAGACTTTAAAATTAACCACCTGTGTGATATGAAATGCTTCTGACAAGTTCCTTCGATAGACATCTTAAGTCTCTCTATGCCATGTCGCCACATTATACTTGTATATTTCAAAAAGAGCCATCAAGTATTATAGGCAGCTGCAAAAAGTGACTGGCGTTGAACTCATAGTTCGTTGCAACGTCTATGCTGCGCATGTGTCGGTCTTTCTTATATTTTTTCGCCACTTGTTCAACTTATTAGATCTGAAACGTTCAAACCATTCAACTGCAATATTGAAAATCGGCACTTCAACGACCTTGGACAGAGTGTTTGCATAGAGCAGCATATACCTCTACCTAGTCAGTCTTCCTAGAAAGATTTCGGCTCTGGAAAATTACCGGAATTTGGATGACGCGAGTTTGCCTTCAACCACTTAAAAAAGTCAATCCACACTCGTATCTCAAAGCCAGCTTTGACACTATATTTCAAATGGGTAGCATTCTCTTAGTGAGATGAGCTTTCCTCCCTCCATTGCCTGTGAATCAAAGTTTGCAGTCCATTCCGAGAGGCCGTCAAATATTGATTAATTCCAAGAACTGAGGAACATTCTGGAAATGTAGAAAACTTAAAAATGTCACTGAAACTAGCAGAGTTCATAAAGTTTCTGTCAAATATTTCAGCCTCCCTGGCATTTATCACCATTCACTGGAATTCCTGTGAGAATGTGCTTCCTGTGTCCAAATATTTTAAGTTTTCTCAATGTCCTTCTGAGAAATAATTTGAAGGACGTAAATAGAATCATATGTCACACCCCTTGCACCCGCCCTGTCGCTCATCTGCTTGGACAGATGCAGTTTCGAAGAGAATTTCATTACCGAGTCATTTTGCAATTTCTCTGATTTCATAAAGAAATTATGTATAAAGGACGCATTCTGGGGAGCTGGACATTCACATTCATTCAATCATTTTGACATAGTGCCCGGTGCTGGACACACACGTGTTCGTGTGACGACGGAAGGGGAATTTAATTACATTAGCACAAGTGGTTAGTCTGCCATGGCAATGTATTGAGGGAATTGATTGTTGAATGGTAGAAAACAATTGGTGATTGAAAAAGATTCCATTTGCATATGTATGTGACAAGTTATTCTACGCTGAAAGCAGTCCTTAATATTCGAATGTTCTTCTGATTCTTACCACCAGCTAGTTTGTATAAACAGCTTTGTCAAGAATAATGTGATGATAGCAGGAAATTGTCTATATGGGTCCTGTGTACAGATGCACATGTGATGGTATGGAAATGAAACTTTCTTATATTACATTCACACAACGAAAGCTTCAAACAGATAGTAGGTGCATGGGTAGTTAAGGAAACATGAAATTGCATATACGCCCAGAAGGTCCACAATGGTTTTCTCTTGGGAAAATGTTACGTATTCGCCACAGTGTACTACAGACAAGAGAGTTGATTCAGCGCGCAAAAATTTTTTTTTAGGGAATTCTTGAACATTGGCTTTCCCTTATATCATTGTGATCTTGATCTGGGTAAGAATCATGTCGTGGTCGTTGTGGCGTAGTGCGTCGACTTACACGCCAAGGTCCTAGGATCGATTCCGGACGGAACACCTCACATTTTTCACGGCACCACCTCTTTCGGGTTGTTGGCAACACTCAAGGAGTACAAGTTGTAGTGGCTATACCTGTACTATGTCTTAAGGAATGAATATAGAAATTAACGCGTACATTTTTTTGGATGTGGCATAAGCTTGGCTTGTTGGTAGGCAGAAGCTTTACCTCCAGTGAAGAGCGTAAGAATACCCTAGATGAGAGACGTGTTAGAAATGGTTTGTGTGGTCTAGAAATGTTCTTGGAAGATGAGAAACATTCCCACCAGTCAAACAAAATTGAAGATGATGGATTCCAGGTACTGCCCCTGCCAAAAGGAATTTTAAATATACTTGCAGTTGCTCCACCCATCCCTTTTGATCGTCTTAGAGCAATAGGAATGATTTCAAACGTAAAACATTGAAGTGAAGCAAGGAGACGTTAAAAGGGGATTTTGCATGAGCGATGATGAAAAGTGGGTTCATTATGGTAACCCGTAGTGTTCGTATCGCGTCCATATTTCTTCGTGGATTTGTCGTGATTCAACAGTATTTGCTGGAAGTTTTCAGTTTCCTTTCAATTGATAGAAAAGTGCAGCAGAAGCCCATCTATGTAGCTGATAAATCACAAAGCTATTTCGCATGCCGACGGTCCCGTCCACTCGGTTTTTGTTAAAATCTGAGATAGCAGATTTTCGGCTATTCATCACGATCACCACTTTGAGTTTTTTCAGTTCTTGGGCCGAAATCCCACCCATCTTCCGAAAGCCACTGGGGCTCTACTAGACTTCAGAATGAGTTTTAAACGCTGTTTGCATGTATTCTGTTGAAATGTTGCGTTTCGATGCTTCAAAAGACATTGGCGTTGAAGACAAGGAGCATCTTGGCCAGCTCGAAAAGTTTGGAGATAAAGAATAAGAGGCTTTAACGGATCAAGATCCGTGTCAGTCCGGAGTGGACCTGTGCCTCAACCAACATGCCTCTCCAGCTAGCACGATCTCTTGCCAGCTGCTTCCAGTTGTGCACTCCAAGTTGGTTGAGGTCCTTCGCTACTTGTGTGCGCCAACTTAGCCTGGCCCATCCTTTGTCCCAATGGCTCAGATTCGAAGACTTTTCGGGCCGGAGCAGTGGTGTTCATACGGTCTACATGACCTAGCCATCTTAAGCGATGTATCCGAAGACCCTTGACCAGGCGCATGTTGCTGTACAGCCGATAGAATTTGTCGTTAAATTTTCTTCTCCAGATGTCATCAACGCAAACAGGACCAAAAATAGCACCGCAACATTTCTCTCGAAAAGCCGAAAAACCTAAAAGCCCATCTGCTTTCAGTATCGTCAATGTTTTGCCCCTTGAAGGAGCACTGGGATGATCAAGAGGGATTCTGCGTTTGATTTTGGTATTGATGATGTTGTCCCTATTTACCGCGGAACCGAGGTAGACGAAGTCCTTGAATACCTCGAAGTTTCTGCTGCCTAGTGGTATGCTCTGTCTGAGACGTCGATGTTGTGTCTCCTTCCTTGATGACAGCATGAACTTTGTTTTACCCCTCATTAATCACCAGACCCATTTTAGCCGCTTCCGCTTCAATGCCAGCAAACGCGTCATGGACGGCTCGCTGTGTTCGTCCTATCATGTCAATGTCGTCAGCGTAAACTAGCAGTTGAACGGACTTTTGGAAGATCGTGCCTCTGGTGTTGACTTGCAGTTACTTATGAAGTTAATGAAGTCATATGACAGCAGGTCGCCTAGTATGAATATCTGAAAACTTTTTATGACATTGAAAGTCTCGGTGAGTTCGTTCCCAACTTAGACGCAGCAGCAAGAGTTCTCCATCGGCATCCTACACAAAATGACGAGTTTGGTAGGAATGCCAAAATCCGACATGGCACTCTATAGCTCGTCTTTAAGCACGCTAAGCAAAACAATTCTGTGGATGCCTCAGCTATCCCCTTAGTTTGCAGAACAAGAATCTTCTCTAAAAACTGCAGGGCCAGAACAATTGCCTAGTTCAATTAAATCGCAAATTCCCTAAAGCCAAACTCGAACCACCCAACCAAAGCCCTGCGTACAATGCTGTCTCATGTGGTTTCATGTGTAAAATGTCTAATGGACACCCTGGAGGAGACAGTGCAATGTAGATACATATAACTTTAGTGCAACTATACTTCAGGGGCCCACAGAAATTGTTTAACAGAACTTTGAGCACAAATTCGTTTGAGGTGGAAAAAGAGCCTTTGTTGAGAATGCAGCTCATGGTAGTGAAATTTCACTCAGTGACCATTCTTTCACCCACCAGTCTGCCACTCATCTCAGCCATTTAAAACAATCAGTACTGCTTTTCGGTTCACCTTCATAGCAAATTGTGCCAGCAAAATCAACCCTAAAAATACAACACCCCACTCCTTGCTCTTCACACGCGAGATGAAATGCGAATTTTTGACAAACGGAGCACAAGATATTACCGGGAATCAGTCATTCCACATCCTCCCAGAAGCACCTCCATTCGCGGAAATCGCGCAATTCCGCACGTTTTCCCCACCCCAACCAGTCCGCCAAATATTATTATTTATGACTCGGGAGTTGTTTCAAAAATTTCAGATGCCTGCTGCAGTTATTATTTACCAACATTGTTCGTTGACGTTGATGGAGGAAGCATCACAACAAGAGCCCAACTCATGCCCTCATCGCCCATGCCATTCATTCACCAGCAACAGCAGCAGCAGTATTAGCATCCTGGCTGCAAGGGCTCACATTAATTTCTGGTGGCTTCTACTTTGGCAGTATATTGTGGAGCGCTTGAGGAGATTTCGTGAGCGCCCCCTCTTCGCAGCCCTTTCCTTTCGCACCTGTCATGGGGGCTGGGATGATCTGGCGCGTGGTTTGGGGGTGAAATAGTAAAGTTTCGTGATCACACAGTAATAACTTTTAACTACCTGTGGAGCCGTAGGTGATGATGGTATTCACCCCACTGTGCCCCTAACCAGGGCCACCCAAGGTGCCGAAAAACTTTTCGCATTGTGAGCTTAATGTTCTGTGGAGGTGGTTTTGTTGGTTTTGTTCTTCCGATACTGCCGCAGTCGCGCCGCCACCCGCCTGTGTGTGGACACTTTTTTATGACAACGGTAATTTCATTCCATCCCTGCGCACTGTTTTATTTATGTTTTCTCTGCCATGATGCGGGAAAGGATTGTGTGAAAGGTGCGCAAGGAGCGTGGGGCGGTGTGTACGTACGCGGGTACGCGGGATATCGGAGAACTTTTCACGCCGTGATTTGTGGTTGAAGACGCCTTCGTTATTATCCTCACACGAAAATTTGAGGTGATATACTGGAGGCGAGGGTAACCGTGTTCTTTCGTAAATTGCTGCTACGGTGCCATGGTAAAGTAAAGGGTAAGGGGCGGCGCGCGTGCCTTGTAGAAGCAAGGAGGTACGAAAGTTTGGTAAATGGATGGCAACTGTGGCAGAATCTCAAGCCAATGGGCGATGTTTGGAAAAAGCATTCCTAAAGAATGAACACTGGTGGCGGGAAGGACATTTAAACAAATTGCAGTTGAAGTATCAGCCTCAAATTTGTAGGAGTCCTAATCAACGTTCGTACGCTTAGTGCAGTCCAGATTTCTGAGACTATTATCAGTTAGCACAAACGCGACCCACATGCCTCACAATTTACCCAGAACTTCAGGTGTGTGCTTCAGATGAATTATTCGTCCCTCCTTCTGAGTTTAATTACTCCCCTCATTGTTTGCACGCGCGTAGCTCAGCAATTAGTCACAAAAGCACTTAAGCAAATTCTCAAAGCGGCTCTGTCCATTTTTGGACGTCGAGCTCATGAAAATTGCGCCCCCGTTGGTCAGCCTACACATAAACCGACAACGACTTCTTCCATTAGTCGCCTTTCCACTTACACACACATGCCCTTCATTTTCTTGTTTAATTGTTACCCCAGTCCGCACACAGCCCCATTCATTGTCAAGGACTATCCCGCACCACGAATTCAATTTTCAGTCTTAAGGCCACCTTTCACTCTCGATTTGCCATCAATCCAAGGACACCGCCTGCGTCATGAAACGGCCTTGTTTAATCCCCAGAAAGGATCAACGGTACGGAAACGCCTCAGGCATTTATAATCGTCGTCACACGCACCCCTCACCGGAAACCAAGAAAAGGATTCACAAAAGAATGCCCGCAGGATAATAAGGATTTCCATTAGAAGAACATAATTATGACCTCATAAGCACAAAGCCAGGCTACCCACTAGCCTATGAATGATACCTGCACATGGGGGTGGGCGCCTCCTAATGAGGCGAGTTTTCGTTGCCTTGATGACTCCACGCCCACTGCCCTTCGGCTCCGTGTGTCCTTGGTCTGCTCTGTTGTTTCATGTGAATGCCCTGGTTATTTGTGGCTTTCGTGATGCGAAAAATGCGAGAAGATAACTCCATCCCCCCTCCAGGTGGTGGCTTTAGTGGCTTTGGCCGGCGCCTCCCCGGCTTACCGGCGTTAATGTATGACCGGCATCCCGAAGGAATACTAATTAGTTGACTTGGCTTTTGCCATGCGAGTGGGGTGAGCAGGTCAAATCATCGTCACGTAAGGGTTCGGTGATCCGTGGGTGTTTCGGCTTTTTTTTTTTCGTCATTGTTCTGGCAGCACATTTCAGTGGTCATCAGTGTGGAAAACAAGCATTTAGACATTGCCCTCGGAGTCCCATTGTGGTAACGGGTTGTTTCAGTGTTAGTTGTGAGGGCAGCACGTGACTCAAGGTCCTCTGCCATAGATTTGATGTTGTGTGTGTGCCGAAATGAATTTGTTATCTTCGTAGAACCAAAGGGAGCTGAAATGCGTGATGTACAGTGAAGACGAATTTTAGACTTGTCCATGGTATTTAGTGCTGATTGGTATCTCAGTTATTGTCATACTTTTAGCCTCAATCTGTGAGATATATGTGTGAAATTTCGTGTTTTGTAAATACAATGTCGAATGGCGGCAGCTGCACAAACCAAATCAAAATTTTGACAAGCCAAGCTTGTCATTGCAATCTACCCGTCCTACAGTATATTCGGGACGGATTGATGTTTAAAATGTGCCTTCTTTGCCTTTTTGTAGCCTCCGAGCTTGTGTATCACAGAACAGACAGACAGGGACGTCAAAGTTATACACTTTTAATGAACAGCTACGTTAAGCCTTAAGAATAAAAATATTAGCCAATGTCAGAATTATTTCTGGTTTGGGACATTCCCGCATTTATACCAGATGAAGTTTTGTAGGGGGTGGGAGCTAGAAACCACATGCAACACTAGGTTCCACTGTATACTTAAAGTACAGATTTCATCTCCATTTTAACTTTATTGCCTTATTTAAGGAAAGCATGATCCGGGTTGATTAATGTCACTTGGGTTGGAGCATCAGAATTCAGGGTTCCTAGCGCTTTGTGTACGTCTAGCACAGTTGGCATAACGGATGTTCTTGAGTTTCAGCAGGCGATGTCTTTTTACAAGTTGTTCAGGCCAGATAATATTTGAGAAATGACAGCAAACGCGTCACTGACAGCCGGCTCTGTTCGTTCAATCACTTTCTTGATCACCAACCAGAGGTACTTCACAGAAGCAGGTATGGGGGAAGTCGGTATGCTGCTGTTCTGCAGTTCTAGAAGTAGGTGCTGAATTTAAAATTTTTGTCTTCTCTAGATTTCGGAAATTTAGATTTCGATCTTTAGTGCCTCTGTAACTGAAGCAGTCGAAGAAGTTTTTTTTTCTGTAATAATGTGGCAGGCTGTCTCTGTGGCAGGAGTTTCTAAAAAATGCAATAGTTCTTTTATAGCTACTCTACTCTAATGGCATGCTAGTCCATTTGTCAGTTCTCTGCGAGTACTTCTACTGGACTTAAGAAATAATCAGTGTTTTCAGCCAGGAATGAGGATGATGGAAGCATGTGTGCGTTTGAAAATGTTTGCCCGCGTAGCTTTTCTAGCTAACTCGAGTTCTTTACTTCTCAGTTTCCGAAAATGCGTCGTACGTTAGTACTCTTTGGCTTTGTATTACATGTGGACTCTTAATTACGAATCTGGACCCTTTATTGATGGTTTGAATATTTTAATAGCTGCTTGAGTATCGGTTAAGATAACTATGATCCCGTTTTCATCAGCAGCCAATCAGCGGCCTCATGTTAGCATTAGAGTAAAATGTTAATTTAAAAAAAAACGCCTCATCCCCTTCTGCGGACTTCCCACCACTCTGGTGCTGTACTTAATTTGAGTTCAGGGTTAAATTATTTATTTTTTATTATGTTGCGCACTCAATGGTTAATATAGCCTCCTCATGTGGGTATAATAAAAATAATTGCATGGCACTACAGCCCACAAGGGACCAGGGTCTTGCTTCTACAAAAACTACTCGTGTTGTGCGTGCTACTGTTCTCTCACGAGTAGAAGGGGCCTACAGTTTTTTTGCCAACTCTAAACGTCGAAATTTGAGAAGCCTTTCATAGACAATTGATACCCTGAGTGTTGTCAGAAACTCAAAAGAGGTTGTACCGTGGAAAAATGCGAGGTGCTTTTTCCGGGAATCGAACCTAGACTTTCTGCGTGTGGGTCGAAGCACTAACGCACTACGCCATGGCAACCAGGTCAGGGGGGTAAAGCAAAGCCAAAAAACCAGTCAGTTAGTAACAAAACTACCATCGTCTAGTTTATTTCCCCCTTCCCATCACATTATTTGCTTTCATTCGCATATCAGTATTATTCCGCATTTCTAATTTCACTGAACACTCTGTCGATTGCAGGCTACCAAGCTGAAAGCACATTTGGCACAAAGTAGAGAGGTTAAAATGGAAAGGTACCCTTACCTGTACATGAGACTCTTAAGTTGGGTGATCTTTATTACATTCGTGTTATTGAGACAACCTAAACTTTTATCAAAGTACAAAATACCTAGATTTTCAAAAATTTCCAAAAATTCTCCGCCGAATATGGAGAAAAAATGGCATCAACTCAATTTTTATAGGCCAAAGTAGGAAGGGGAGGGGCTAGCATCCTATGAAGTAATGCTTCTGGCCCTTGTACCTCAGTTTGATGGTTGTTTGTATTAAGTAGATGTTTAGATTATTTGTATCAAGTATTGGGAGTGCAAATTAGTTCGTCCGATTCTTTGAGTTCAAACAATTTTTTCTTTTGACAAAAAAAAAAAAGTTACAAAAATACACCACTCCAAATGAAGTCCGTCAGAAGATATTTTCGTTTACATCTTTCTGATAATTTTCTCTCTTAATATGAGTCCTTTCTGGCACTGATGCAATGACTGAGTCATGCTTCGATGTCTTCAGAAGTCTCAAGCCGGTGACCCCCCAAGTGGTTTTGCATCCATCAAAAAAACAGTGGTCGGAACTAACAAGGTCTGGACAATTTAGCGGATGGGGTAAGATCTCCTCTATCAGCGTTTTGACTTCTATACCTACATGGCTTTAGCCGAGCGCTTCATGTTGTAAAATCGCCTTGTCGTGCCTCTCGGTCATTTCTGGCCGCTTGTTACGCATTGCACGGCCCAAACGCAATAGCTGTAGTTGATAAAGTTCCCATTAAAGATTTCGCTTGCTTTTAGTAGCTCACAATATACCACATAAGTCTTTGGCGTCGATGTAGACAATGATGAAACGAGTTCAGCAGGAAGTGAACGATTCGATGTAAAAATTTTTTCCTTTGATATGATTCGTGAAAGAATCATCAGTCGGTTTCAACACCGACGGCACCAAATTTCCTAACTTTTGAGTAAATCACAATTTTCTTTAGCCGAACGCAATTGTTTGGTGAGTCACTGACAACGAGTTCTCTGCGTCTTTGACACAGATCTTGATGCACTACAGCCTGTAATACCTCATCTTCAAACTTTTTGAGCTGACCTAAATGCTCATTGCCTTTGACGCTAAAGTCTTCACTTTTAAAACGTCGAAGCCACTCCCTGCGTGAATTGTCAGTAGGGAGTAGGGGTACTTTTGAAGAGGCGAAAAGGAAAAAACAGGGTCTGTCGTGTAAAACAGACCCTGATGCTCACTAATTATTGCTGACAAGTGTCATACCCTTCCAATGTAGTAGGTAATCCCTTCCAAGATCAGCCACAACTCGGTCCCGTTTTTTTTAAACGGAATTAATTTGTAACCGCATTAAATTTCACGTTACCGTAAAACAATCTTTGCCACATTCTTTTTCGAAGTTCTATACTTCAAAAAAAAACACCCCTTATAACTTAAGTTATCGTTAAAACATCTGTTTACCATCAATGCGTTGGTTAAGTTGAAGTTCGGATTTGTGGGAATCAGCATGCTGATGCATGCGCAGCAGCAGTTCTGATGACACAGAAGTTTCTAATCACTTTCTCCACCTTCTCCTTGTGGGAACCTGCGTTCAATCCCAGGACGCAAATCAACGTTTCGGGTCAACTTTCTTGCACTGCGCCTTAGAGTTTGTTGGGTCTTAGTTAGTTCGCAAACAATCTCAGTTTTCAAAGACAAAGTTTCTAAAGCCAACACATAGTGTCTGATTAAATTTGTGCACATATTGACTGAACCAATATTCTAGGAGACATTATTCGTTGTATAGTGTGCCAAAACAAGTCGTTGCTGTTTGTCAAAATATGCCATTATAAGTAGACGTCCTCGACATAAAAATATAGAAGACGTGATTCGATTCGTGTTCGATATTCCATGGGCATTCAACGAAGATTTAAAAAATATATGCACACAGCCCCACTCATCATTTTACACACACGCTCCTTTGACGAATGACACTCTCTCGATGAGACCAATCCAAGTGGACGACTCACTGACTTCACCTAAACATACCCTGATCGCGGATTCCCTCCGCAATGGCCTCCATAAGTCCCTTTTTGTGGTGCAACATCCTATATGTATTCATTTTGTGAGTGCAAATCCTTAGAAGTAAAAATTCCCCTTCAACAAAGTCCCAACCACAGTCTTCCACTCAAGAAATTTCAAGTTAAACCGATTTTCCTTCACAATTACACCCGACATTTAGGTAATTGTTCTACGCCACGAATCGGAAACTCTTAAAGTACAGTAGCACACCCTCCAATAAGCGCCATTTTAATACATTTACATGTGTACACAAATTCCCTCTCCTTCATGTCCTATTGCGTGTCAAATTGTTCGACAAAATTGCCAAATCATCGGCACCAAAGGGACTTTTAAAACAAGCACCCTTTCAAATTTCAACTGTTAACTGGACAACGACTTAAATTCACAATCAGCCAACACATCGACCTCAACCACATTGCGTGCCGGAACTAAGCCTCGCAATTAATTAAATCCTTTAACTCGAGGCAACCTCGGGGTGCACAGTGGCTTGCGTTTGCCAAAGCAACCGCGAGCACAACACGAGAGAGAAACGATAATTAAAACGTTTCCGGAACATATCCCAGCACACCACCCCAACCACTACCAACACACCCACCCACCCATCAGCCTGCATTTCTATTCGCTTCAAAATAGACATCACGCAGGATTCTTGTGTTTGTTTTCTTCTTTTCAGCATTTTTTCTCTCTTCTTGTGAAATTCAGAGTGCGTGCTTTCCCCCACACACACAAAGCGGGTCCTTTGCAATCGTTGCGCATAAAAGGACACGACATTGTTCACTCAATATGCCTGAGTGCTAGAGGTGGCGAGTGTACGGAGCAAAATGTCATCCGTCCGTGACGATATTTTGAAAAAAATGTATGACCTACCTTACAGGCGATTGTTACTCTTTAAGGTGCTTTCCTGTCACAACAACGGTGTACACAGCACATTGATGACGCGGGCGCACAGTGGTGCCAAAAGGTGGAAGAAAATACCAAAAATGAAATTATGACCGTTTCGGTGCAACGTAAGCTCGGAGTTGAAACTTTGATGTTTAGGAAAATAGATATTTTTTCTGGAAGAAAAACTTACCGTTGTATAGAACTAAAAATTAGATACATCTTAACCTGGAGTTGCAACAATTTTTTTTTCTTATCGACCACCACCTTTCCACTTTTAACAACAATGGTTGGATTTTTGAAGGACTGGACTCAAAAAAAGTACAAAAATTAAGAGTGTCTTCTTAGCAGAACATTTTATCCTTCGACAACATCTGATCCATGGATTACCTATTTGAGGTTTGAAAACGAAAAATTCCCTTTCATTTACAACTTCTTCCAACCTTATACAACGGGCCGCACAGTTTGTCTGTGGCTCGTAAATTGGTATTAAATGAGTTTCCCGCCCTGATTCAAATGGCTGCCACGACTTTCTTTGTTGCAGCGCATGCTCTCACTCCCAAACCCTAAAGATTTTGCTTATAATTTTGAGCTTTAGTTTACGGTTTGCTTGAATGATATTGACCGTAAGTGTTTAAATTGTTTCCGGGTTGTAGCCATAACGCCGCTCCTACTAGCTTCCCACAGAAAGAAAATAGTCTAAAGGGATCAAAGCAATAAGCCAGGCAGCTCTAAAACGTTAACATCATCCAGGTATCTGATAACACAAATAATTTGATGCGCAGAAAGTTGACCGTAGCGTGGACATGCCAGAGATCTGCCTAAAAAACATTTCCTTCTACAGCCTAAATCAATTGCTCATACGACAAAAGTTGTATTCTATTGTACTTTCAATACTGTGGAATAAACTAATTGGAGGGAGGTCAAATTTGGACTTACACATATCCAGCAACTAAACGGTTGCAACTCGTTTGTATAGAAAGGGTTACTGAAATCCACGACAATCTCTGTTACTAAGCTACTAATGAAATATAACGTTCTTCTTCTCCTTGTTTCAATGGTGCTACAGTCCGGGGTGGATATAGGCCTCAACCAACATGGATCTCCATCCAGCACGATCTTTCGGCAGCTGCCTCCACTTGTGCACTCCAAGTTGGTTGAGGTTTTTCTACACATGTGTGCGCCACCTTAGCCTAGGCCGTTCTCTGTTGCGTTGTCCCAATGGCTCAGATTTGAAGACTTTTCGGGCTGGAGCAGTGGTGTCCATACGCTCTCCATGGCCTAGCCATCTTAAGCTTTCTATTCGAAGACGTTTGACCAGGCGTACAGCCCACTGTGAAGCCCATAAAATTCGTCGTTAAGTTTTATCCTCCAGCTATCATCAACGGCAACAGGACCAACTTAAGCACAGTAATTAACACTTTTTTCAATAACAAATGGTGAACAATATGTCCTTCATTACTACAAAAAGCCTCTAAGGCTTCGCGGAAAAGTCAAATTGTAATATAATTGTAATAAGCATAAATAAATAAATAAAATAAAAAAAAAAAGTTCATTCATTTTGTGCTTTCAAGTTGGTAGAGCTTGCATATGACATTTTTTAGTTCTCAGACCTCACTTTAAGTGCTACAGAACTAGCTGAATGTTTGCCATTAACGATAGTGGATCACGTAACTCTAAAAAGATCTAAAACTATCAAAACTTTCTTCAAATGTGGTGATAAAATCTCTGACTCTTCTCGCGTATCAAGGAACGATTGTGGTCAACCATCTATGCAAGGAATCAGTACAATTTTGAAGACATTTTTTAAGAGAGTTGTGAGACCTGTGCATCGTCGTAATCAGTCGAAAATATTGATGCTATAAGTGCAAGTGGCCCAGATGATCAGGATTTATTGATTTCCTGGCGTACAAAGCAATTAAACGTACAGGACACCTCACTGTGGCATATTTAGCTTTTCGATTTGCATCTCCATTCTTCACTAGGGCAACAATTGAGGCCCGCTCACGAGTTGCAACACCACTGCGTTAACAGACAAGCAAACACCGATTTTTCAAACTTCTTCAGTGATGAGGCTCACTCGGCGGGTATGTAAAGAAACAAAATTCCCTCATTTGGAAACCAGAGGAATTTCCGATGCATCAACGTTAGATGTCAGTTTGGGATCCTTTATGATCGTATGAAGTCATTGGCCGGTATTTCCAGATGATAAATGGAAGACGGTCATAGTCAATTCGGAGGTCGAATAAAAATCAATTTTCCGTGGACAGACTTTGAAGAGAATGGGATGAAATGTGGTTCAAACGAGATGGGGCATCAAGCCACGTAAAACAGTTTTGATTTTATTGCAGGAGAAGTTTTATCATGGCGTAATTTCACGTTGTTTGCAACATGAACTGGCCACCTAGATCATGCGATTTGAAACCGTCCGACTTTTTGCTGGGAGTCTATACAACAGACGTTGCTTACGCTGACAATCTTTGTCCTCCAATCGCACTCAAAATTAACATTTAACACATTTTTGTTTCTTATTTGGAGGTTGGGAAATATTATTTGGAGTGCTCAGACTCGAAAACTTAGCAGGTTACTGCTTAATTCTTGGTCTTTCGAAGGAATACCAGCAAGCGGTTCTGTGATAAAGAGCTTAGGTTTTTCGCTCCCTCCACAGCAGCACTAAATAGCTGCCACCTAATACCAACAAAGACGGGACCCTGAAAGAGGAAGTGCTCTGCAGTGTCTTCACCTTCTGTACAAGCATCGCATAGGGTGTCATCACTAAGCCTAGGCACACTTAAGTGCCTAGCGAAGGAGAAGTGTCCCGCTAGTACGCCAACAAGTCGTCTTTAGTCTGATCTATCTAGAGATAACAGAAAAGTCTCGGATTTCTTGCTGAAGCTTGGGAGCATGCATTTGGTCACCCTGCATTCTAGAGAGTCATGCCATCGCTGATTGTGCTGTCGAAAGACCCACCTGTCCATGGAGGCCTTCACCAACAGTGCGGGCTATCAGAATGTGATTCGGCAACCATGAATGCCTTCTTTGCTCCTTGACGAGCAAATTCTTCGGCAATCACATTTCCTATGCTCCTGTGGTGTCGTACCAAGTTTCGTCTGTCAACCAAGTGAAGGGAAACTTGCATTCATATTAACTTCGAAGTGGTTAGAGGGTTGAGTTAGGCATTAAACACAGCTTGACTGTCGCTACAGACGCCGATATTTCGCTCCTTTCATCAGTTCTTTACAATTTAGTTCATGGACATTAGGATCGCAAAGGTTTTTTTTGGAAGGCCGACGCGATGTTATCTGTAAAGATAACTCAAAACTCAAACGTTGTCCTTTTCTACGAAGGTCCCAGCTTTAGAATCCTCAATCGCCTTGGAGCTTTTGGAGTTCATTCCCCTCCTGGCTCAGTATGTAGTCAGTCGTAGGGAAAGTCGTGTTTTTATGAGTGGCGCAGCAGGATTATTGGTGTTCTCATATCAGACGGGATATCCGTGAGACTTTTGTCATTCGGTGCGAGAGATTATTAAAGCTACAGTGCGAGTCGAACCAAACACCACTTCTTTTTAGTCGGAGAACTACTTTGATTGTGCATCCCGTGGTGTAGATACCAAGGAAAGGGAGATTCAGCAATGCATCAACAGCAGAGTCAGGCGTGCTGAGGAAAGCCCCAGTGCAGCGAAGACAGACCGTTCTTTAAAATGTGGTGGAGGCAGCAAGCTTATTGCACCAACCAACTGATGCATAGGAGAGAAGGAGTCTTAGCATTTGCCTTCTAGATCCAGCTCTTCTTGATGATAGGACAAAAGTTTTGCCAAGAACTCCTTAACACTGCCAAAAAACTGACAGTGCCTTGGACTCAATGTGATTTTTCAAAGACGTTTCTTTTATCTAGGATAAGCTCATTTTACTTCTTCGGTGAAGGGGTGATTTTACCTTTGACTAGTAGTTGAGTTAGACCCGTCACATTCCTCCACCTCGTGAAAAGAACAAAATTCGTTAAAAATTACTTCAATCTTAGGGAAGAGGAAGGCATTTGAAGAATGCTGTTTCCAAAGCTCGTAACGGCAAACTCACACATTAATCACATAAATGTGTCTGTGTCTGTGGTTTATTAAGCCTTACTTTCGAAATCGACAAATGAATTAGGTTACATTAGACAATTTTCGATTGAGGCACACGTCGCTTTAAGATGAAAAGTGATAAAATTCTCTCGTGTGATTTTTTTACCAACAGTCGAACGTTCTTTCAAATTGTGTTTCAGTTTTTTTATATAAATCAAAATTTTAGTAGCAAGGATATTTTATTTTCTGTCAGTTTCCTAGGAGATTTGTCCCACTGTATGGTGGTCTGGCATGCATCGGGCACTGAAGCGGAGCGATTTTTATGGCGAATAACATTTTTGTTACAGCAGCGATGTTTGATAGGGTTTAGGGCTTCGCAGTTCCCAAGGCAAGCATGCCATTTGTGGTGTAAGTGTTCGTTGCTCTGTTTATCGTTGGATTACGCTAGGATTTGCCGTTGTTGTGTGTACGTTGCAAGATTGTTGCTCCTTGAAATCACAACACGTGAAGCTTACAAAGTTGTAGCAGATTGAGTTTGGAGTAAAAACAAGATAAAGCGAAGAGTAAAGAAAACGAAACATTTCCCATCAATAGCACAATCAGAAACACAGCCATTATGCGTACATCCATTCCATCCTCTGCGAATGTCGACCGAACACATGAGACACGCAAAAGTTTGTTGCACATGCTAAAACATTATTTCTTTTTTTTTTGATTTTATTTTTGGCATAACTGTGGTTACTCACGCAAGGAGGACGTGCGAGCTGAAAGCTGGCAAGTATGCAGTGGATGGGGGATGAGCGTCCAACTTTTACCGGCATAAAAACGGAGGACTTAATTATTTGCGGACATGAGAGAACTTAAAAATATGGCGAATTTGATGAACTGACTTCGGGCACGTCATGTGGGTTAGTGTTGTGTGCTCGTCGACTTTTGAATTCATGAGTCCGTGAGCGGGAGAGAAAGGGATTCCTGAACATCATGCAAGGTCAACGAAATATTTCAATACATCGTGCATGTCAGTGGGAGTTGTTGCGAATGAATGACGGCAAGTTAAGGCTTTTTCTTCTTCTGAGCATGGGGCCATTAACAGCAAGAAAGGACATGAAATGTAAATACATGAATTTGTGATCTCGAAAACGTGGCTCACCAGAGAAACCTTATCCACTAGAAGCACAAACAATTTCGGGATAAGCTTCAGGCGTTTTGCATTCCTTTCCCCTCTCATAATTTATTTCAAGAAGTTTCATGGAATGCACCCAGATGTCTTCAAAGTGACTCATTCCTCAAGACGTTCCTCTTCAAATTTTCATCACGTTCCCCCTTCCCACTTAAACTACTGTCAGCCATTCAACCAAGACACACCCCGTCCCTCGCCGTGTCTGTCACTGAGTCAATCTCACCGAGATTTCATCAGGTCGCCGGAAGTCCCACGTCAAGGCGAAGAAATTCACCCGCACAACACACATACACAATCCGAAATTCATAAATAACACCCAGAATCTATTGCAGTCCCTGGCAGAACCTTCATCAAGCGAAAGCGCCCTAATCCCCGGTCTCAGAACGAATTGGAAATATTGACAATAAATTTCCCACCTTGACAGGTCATTGCTTGTAGGCAGCATATGCGCCACGTTTTTCAGCATGCTCCTCTCAAAGCGATCCTGTATGCGGCATCGTGTACGACGCAGTGCTGGGTTTTGTTGTCCTGCCATACGAGGGTCCAGGAACATTATCGTTGCCCGCCTTTGTCTGTGCCCCCCTCTTTGCTATACACGGTGCAGGAAGCACTGTTAACACCGTCATTGGGAATAGTCGAATCCATGCCAATATTCGCCTTTAAAACACTTGTCGGTCGATAGTTTCCTCTGCCTCCTTTTTTTCTCTCTCTGGCTGATTTTCCAGCGATGCGGACGACGTCATCTGCTAGCCGAATGCATGCTGGATAAATCGCCGACTTCGAAATCCTGTACGTGTTTAAAGTTGTTTTGCAGCCTGTGGACTGCGACCGGGGATCAGGTGGTGGGCGTGGACAGGACAGGACCCCGAGTTGTAGAATGCTAATTTCCCACGAGATTTCCACTTGATGCACGATTGCTGGAAGAGCAGTCGATTGTTCTCGATGACGACGGTACACTGGGAAATTGTCTTCGTGCGGCGATAAATCATCGCTGAAACGTGAGTCTTTGTTGGGCATTTGAGTTGGCAAGCAGACATGGAGCGAGCTTGTTGGCGGTTGGGTAAAAATCGAAAAGGATTGGTGGCCATAGACTTTTCGGCAGGGTGCTGCTTTCAATTTCCAATGGTGAAGTTTACTTAAGGCCGTGAAGCACTGATTACGGACTCGGACAGAACATTGTGCTTTGAATGGCCCCAAATATGGGTCAAATAATAATTTATAGGCACTGTTCGTCGGTTGTGTTGGGAGGTGTTGCGAGAGAATTTGTTCCAAATTGGAAGAGTGTGATTTGAAAGCACTGCGGAGTTCTACATGTTGGGGTTATAGAAACTGTAACCTACGTACCCAACTTCGAAGTCAGTGACCTCTACTTTAAGAGCATTAGCTTCAAGATTCGATCATAATTCGAAGCCAGGAGGTAGTCAATATTCGTAAAAAGAATAGTGTAAAACTTTTAGTCTACATATTCGTTGTGTGATGTTGCCGTGTCAGTGAGACAAGGATGAAGTGTCAAAAGGTTCGCCGCCTCTCTGGCGTCCGTAACAAATGATTGAAATCAGTCAATTCCACGGGGGTTTTGGAAATTGGGCATCGCTCGCCACATTGTGGGATATTTTGCGTAAGGATCCTAGTTTACACTCATGCAAGATCAAGTTGACTAAACAATTGTAACAGGTAGGCCATTTTAAGGGACGTACGTTTTCCGATTAGGTTTTGGAGAAGATGCACGAAGATGATGAATTCTTCAGCGACGAAGAATGTCCTTCCTGAATCATCACTTTCTTCCTAGTGGCGTTATAGTCCGGGGTGGACCTGGGTCTCAACAGACATGTCACTCCAGCCAGCTTGATCTTTCGTTAGACGCCTTCAGTTGATTGGAGACGCCAATCAACGAAGCTCCGGTTTAGATAATAATCTCGAATGTTGCACCAAAGTTACATCCTCAAAAACTGACTGTTCGTGTGCTTTATGTGTTTGTGGAATAATTGGTCACTACTTCTCTAAAAACGGTGCTTACCAGAACGTTGCAGTCAATGGTGACTGCTATGATTACTGACTTTTCCGTCCGACAATTTGAGATCCATGAAGTGTAGAAGCTTCGGTTCCCACAAGACAGCGCAACATTTTACACAGCTGTAGTTACTTAACATATGTACGTACGTCCTAGCCTAATGCAACAAATAAAAAATTGCGAATGATCTTTATGCACATATAGTCTTTTTTCGAGAGAAAAGTTTTGCGAGCGATTTTTGATCCTGTTTGTGTTGATGGCATTTGGAGGAGGAGATTTAATTCTATGGACTGTACAGTGACACGCGCCTGGTCAAGCTTCTTCGAATACAATGCTTAAGATGGCTCGGCCATGTGGGCACCACTGCTCCGGCCCGAAAACTCTTTGAATCTGAGCTAATGGGACAAAGCAACAGAGGACGGCCTAGGCTAAGGTGGCGCACACTAGTGGAGAAGGACCTCAACCAACTTGGAGTGCGCAACTGGAGGCAACTGGCGAAAGATCTTGCTGGATGGGAAGGCATGTTGATTGCGGCCCAGGTCCACCTCGGACTGTAGTGCCACAATGAGAAGAAGAAGAAGTCTTCTTTTCATTTTATTTCAGTTGAACTTGTAAGTGAACAAATTTTCTGCTTTTATCGGACTGAAGGTACATACACATGTCCAATGACGCATCCCTTGATGTTGTATCTTTCGCAAAGAATATCTTTCTGCGATTCGTAAGTACAGTTGGCTTCCTTGGGCTGTTTGGCCAACGACGTACCGATCGAAATATTTATTTACTAGGGAGGGGGATGTCCTCGCTTCAGTTAATGTGCCTTTGCTTATGGTATCGCCTTGACCAGCTGCACTGATAAGATAGGCGGTTGGTGTATTTTTCGCCCACAAAGCTCTTGCCACCATTGATTTATTAAAGGAAACATTCGGTAAGCGCAAAGTTTTACCTTACGGACCCATGAATTGGCCTCTAATTTAGCGCGTTATGGGAAGTCGCTAGTCAACGTGAATGAGACCGGAACGATTGGTCACTTAGAGGACAACATTTGCTGTGTGATATACCGCCACAAAATTTTGGAAAAAGTTATCGACCATTGGACCACCAGATAAGATTACGTCCTGAAAGTCATATTTAGATTATAACGCCAAAAACTGATCTTTCGAATAAAGAAAATTTGATGTCGATTTAGACAAAACCTTAAAAAAAATACCCTTAAAGATCGCAATAGTAAGGATTGCTATTATAGGCTTGGTGCAGTCTGAAAGGTTAACTCACTCGCTGAAGGTCCCACATTCGTTTTCGGGACCATCTCTTTCGAGTTGATGACAACACACAAGAAGTACCAATTGTTTAAGAAAAACCTTCCAAATTTCGTTATTTGCGGTCGGAGAAAAACATTTTGTTCAATCTCCTTGTAAAGAAACAAAAACCGGCACAACATGGGTGGATGCTGAGGAAGTTGGGCTGCAGTCCCATGTGAGCTCTAGTTACATCTGATTGCATATTACATACAGAGAACACAAAATCAGTGTCCAAGCTGTCCAACCATGGTCATTCAAGTAGACCGCACGCAGGCACAGACCGCAGAGGTGGGTAGAGAATAAATCTTTTCCAGAGTTACGTTTATGGTTGAAGTGACCCTCTTCTTCTTAATTTTTACTCCATCTCTGCATTCACTTTGGAAATCCAAGTCACTTGATTTCCTTATCGGCCGCTAGGGACTACTTACTCCTGGCCGAGGCAGCCCTTTCGACTGGCGATCCATTTAAATCGGCTTCCTATTCGCATACGCTAATACATCACACGCGCAGATTAGCTTATTCCCTCCGAAAATCATTTGGAATCCCTTCAAATGCATGTTCAGGTCACCAGAAGCAAGTTAATATGTCTGGCATTTTGTCAGTGTGTCAAGCCCGGCTAATATGATTTATCTGCCTAATTTAACTGAGCAGCGCACAGACAGACCCCAGCGCCCGTGTGCACTCAACTCCGCTAGCGCGCGCTCACACACCGTGTCTCGGTAAATTTGAAATTCACAAGCTCACAAGCCCAAAACAGCAACGAGATCGCTGCCTGCCTCCTGCGAGTAGCGTGCTTTTCCAGTCCTTAAGCCCGCCAGTCACGACTGGCAGACTTGTGCATTATTCATGAGTGTCACATGAATTTATCGTGCGCCCCTGTCACACGAGATAACATTTTTACATTTTAATGCGAACTTAATAAATAATAAATCAAAATCTAAAAATACCCCCGCAACGCGCAGGACAGCAGGCATTGTGCCGCTCCCTCTCACCCGTCCACCAACACAACCACCGCCCGGCCAGGCGGGTCTCACTTTCGATTTCCGCCAAACGACGACGACCTGGATATTTTCATTTCAAAAGATATCCTCTCGCTGTGCGGGGTGGGCGGGTGTGTGTGTGTGAGTGTGGTGGAAACTGGGAAGGACGGGGGACTTTTAATGACAAACCTCTGCCACAGCAGAGTCTGATGGCGTTGGGGACGTCGAATCGGAAGCGAAATTTGCACAAGCACACCGACTAATGATCGCCTTGCATGTCATCATTAGTAGTCGATTTTCTGTTTTCTATTTTCTGGTTAAATATTTTCCGTGCACAGACCCGATGGGCGGCAGTGGAGGCAAGACACCTGGGACATCCTCAGAGTCGGAAGTTTTTGTTTTTTTTTTGGGGGAAGTTCGATTAAATCGCTCTTGCATGCAGCTTGTTGTGTGCTCCCGACACAATTTCGAGCAGCCTGCAGTGCGGGGCGGGGGTGAAACTTTTCCCATCAAAAGTTTAGATGTTCCTCCAGAGGTGTGCCGGGAACGGGGAGAGCTATGGATTGGCTATAGAGGAAATCGTTATCGCAACGAATGAATTGGAGAAGTTCCTTGCTTTAGTCTGAAAACCGAACTCCGACAGGAGGAGACAACGATGCAGATCGTATCCGATGGACTGTATCGAAATCACTGAGAAATGATTCTCCTTTAATCGAAGGGAAACGGAGATTGAGTGTTGAGGTGGAGAGTGAGTTGGCTGCTGACACGTGAGTGACTGAAAGTGAAAAGGAGCGGAGTGGAAGTGGCGTATGACGTTGAAATGAAGGAATAATTAGAGTCAAAGTGAGGCTTCTCCCTCTGGTTATTTAGATCACTTGGATGTAAAATGTGAAGTAAACCAAAATCAAGTGGGAGTATATGAAAATCTGCATCGAATGAAACAATCCACTCTTTCCTTCACTCTTGCTGGAATTTTTTCTCAAGTCCTGGATTGCTGAACAATCTAAAGGGTCCTCATGAGCGCAATTTGAGGCCAAAGAAGTTCACTAAAGATCAGGCACTACGGCATATCATCGAACAGAGCCAAGAAGTGAAAATAGACACCAACCACGCTCTTTGTCCATTTTAAACCACATCTGACAGCGTGCATAAGGACGATCTATGCTGTGGCGGCCAATACCCAACTCGTCAGATTGCTTAATGATTGATGATGGAGAGCCTGCTGATCCACCAAAGTCGGTGAATAACTGACAAGGCGACGTAACGTCAAGTGACCTCTTCAACATTATTCTTGAGAAGATCCTGAGAAATTCAGAAGTCAACACCAGTGCCAGGTTCTTCCAAAAATCCTTTCAGGTGCTGTCTTACCCGAATGACACTGACATGTTTGATTGAAAGCAGTGAGTCGTCAATGAGGCGTTTTTTGGCATTGAAAGCGGTCTGGAGGTAAAAAAGTGTAAAACCAAGTCCATGCTGTCATTAAGGAAGGACGCACAGCTTCTATGTCGCGGACTGAGCGCCGCAGTGGATAGCAAATAATTTAAGGGGGTCAAGGACTTCGTGGTCGCGATGGCGTAGTGGATAAGTGCGTCGACCCACATGCAGAGGCTCGAGGTTCACTTCCCGGACCGGACAAATAGCAGTTTTTTACGGCACCGCCTCTTTCGAGTTGCTGACAACATAGAGTATCAATTATCTATGAAATGCTTCTTAAAATTCGACGTTCAGAGTCGGCAAAAAACTGTAGGTCAACTCGTGAGAAATCAGTAACACGCACAACACGAGTAGTTGTCGTTGAAACCCAGCCCTGGTCCTCGTGGACTGTAGTGCCACACAATTGTTAGTCAAGGACTTCGGCTCCACAATAAATAGTCACAGATGTGGATTGAGACTCATATGATCAGCTGCCTTTACGGCCTTATATCAAGGGCTCGATTTTCTAAAGAGTCGTTACTAACACAAAACTAGACGCCTTAGGAACAGTTTCAATAGAGGGTATATTGTAGGGACCATCCACCTACGTTCTTCTTGGTGGAGAAAGAGACCTTTCAAAAACTCTGCCCTTCTATGGGCCGTAGCACACGGTTTCAACGCTACTCCACACTGAGTCTGTGAAACTCCCACAACCGGCTTGCCGGAGATAGAAGTGGAAGGAGGCTATATAAGACTAGCCAGCACTGAGCACTTCCCGATTTTGGGCACTGAGGCGCAGCCACCACCACACTCCCACAATGAGGCCTACCGCACACTCAGGCTAAATGAAAGTTTTCGGGGCTCCCAACCTCCTGTTCCACCAGAGTATATTCTCTGGACAAGCTGTCACTTACCAGTCAAGTCCACCACACATGGGTATGGAACCTGCCATCGCACGAAGTCTTAATGGGGGCCATCGGTGATTGACACATAACATATAATAGTCTTAAGGAAGTGCTTCACAAGTCGAGTTACACCTTGAAAGAAAACGTAACCACAGACATAGTATATGGCTTAATTATGGGGTTCCATTTCCTTAAGAGTCGTAGGTAATGCAAGAAAGACGCCCTAGTTACCCAAGTACCAAATGAGATCATGCTTGAGTTAAAATCACCAAACCTTGGTTCGTATCGAGGTCTTTATTTCTTAATCCCCTGCCGGTCTATGGGTTGTAGCAGACGTTTAAGAATGCAAACTGACCCGGGAAAGTCCCCTAACCGCCTGGTCTGAATCAGTAGAGTGAACAACCTCAGTTTAGACCAGTCAGCACAGGACAATAACCTCGACTCTGCCTGCGATATGGGATTTAAACCACAGCCATCACGATACTCCCACAAGGGGTCCTAATGCACGGTCAGGCTGAAACCGAAGTTTCGGGGGCTTCTGACCCGTGGCACCATAATATAGCCTCTGGTCAGGCTGTCACTACCAGGCAGGTTCCCTCACGCCTGGTAGCCGCCATCACGTCAAATGGACTTTGGCTCCATCAGTGATTGCGTTGACACTAATAATAGTGTTTTGTGATGTGATTTTGAATCAAGTTATTCATAAATTCAGTCACATCATGTGGAAGTATATGCCACATCAATATTGGAGCCGAAATGAAACTTGAAACCAGTCATTCCAATCCCTGTTTCTTACGGCTCAAAACGCGCACGACTGGAGAAGAGCTCCCTTACAAGGAAGACTAAGCTGGCACATCTATCATCTTACGCTCTAGGACGTTGGAGTTTATAAAGAGCGGCTTCTTTCCTTTTCAGAAGCTTCTTTGTGCGATTTTGGGTGGGCCGGCATGCACTAGGTCAATCGCCTTAGAAAAGCAATGTAAAGGGTTAGGTAAATGAAAACACAGCTCCTAGAATCCGAGCCATCGAGACAACGCAACAAGGGACGTCCAAGACTAAGCTGACGCTCACAACTGAAGGTCCTCAACCGACTTTGTGTGCAGGTCTAGAAGAAGAAGAAGAGAAAGACAAACAAAACAGAGAATAGGAAAAAAGACAAAAGGATGAATGTGACGGATGTGCAGTTTAATGGATTCATTTGAACATCAAACTTTAGCTCCTTATGACGAGCAAGATCTTGGCCATTCGCTGAATCCAACGAAAGTAAATTAGTGCCAGAATTTACTTCCTATTGACCAACATATTCATTTGCAGAACTGACGTGCTAAGCCTAGGCTCATGTTTTCGAAAAAATGTTCCTTGATTAATTGTCTGCTCAACACACAAAATTTCCCTTAGGGATTTGTTTAGGGAGTTTTCATGCACTGCACTGGGTCTGATAAGTTTGCGAACGGATTGAGAATTTAATAATTCCGAGTTAGAAGTTCAAGGAATATCATATCTCTCTCATATCCTCGACATGCCGGAGAACTAGCAAAACCTTCGTCAACTCTGTAATGCAAAAAAGAAAACATCCAATCCCCATTCCCACAACACAGAGTAACTTCATCTCATTGAAGCATATTTTCAAAACCCACATCAGAGCACGAGACGATCACACTTGGAAGTGAATAAGAAAAATCCCAGCCATTGTATGCTTGATGACTTCTGCTGTGCTCAGGCAATAAATTCATCTGCTCCGCACCGTCAAGTCCTTCAGCGCACTCAGTGTTCCGAGCATGCATCACATGCCGAGCGAGAGACGAGAAGCAATTGTACACAATCCGTCAACACTACAATAAACCAGCGCAAACCGACGAAATCCAACAAAACCGACCGTAACCCCGGCACCAAGCACCAACGGCACCACCACAATTTCGCACACTCGCACACTCGAATATAAATAAAAGCACTTTTAAAATGGGAACTTTGCCGAGGCAACCCACTGGCCCCCTCGCAGCTGTCATAATGTTTCCGTTTCCCGCATTTTTTATCCGTAAAACCGCCAAAAGATATAAAAAGGGCGAATTACGTCAGCTCAGCAAGCACACCCCCGTTGTACATAGTATGCCGCCGCTCGCTGCACGGAGTAGTTATGGCGCAGTCTTACAAAGGGGGGCGAATGTTAAGATTATTTCGATGATTTTTATTTTTTTCGCATATTTCTGTTTTGTTTTACTTTTATCTGAGCGGGAACGGAATTTATGACCCTCCCCGCAGAGGGGCTCAGTGTGTATCGTTGCGTTGCGACTTCGTCGTCGTTGTCGTCGTCGCTTCGGTTCCATTGTTCTGTGTCCCCGTGTCACTGGGAGCGGGGACCGCGCTCGGTTACATCTGCATACGGAACGCTGAGAGCGCAGAGCTTCACTTGCCACCCGCCATCCGCCACCATTCGCCGCTGTTCGCAGATGTGCAGGATAAACAATAATGGATCCGCACGGACACGTTTCAGTGCGGCCATAAAAACAGGAAGGAGCCGGTGCCGGAGCTGATGCTGCTGAAGCTGATGCAGGAGCTGGTGCCCGGAACCAGTCCGAGGCGAACAGCGCAAGGACATGCAAAAGGATCGGCCCTCATGAAATCATAATCAAAACTTCATTGTTTGCTAATACTGCGGCGGTGGCCGCAGTCTTCCGGTACTGCTTTGAAAATGTATCCTCGGCTCTCTGATTCCCTGGGTGTGCCTGGTGGGCAGCAGAGCGAGGGCTAATCAAGGACGTTAAAGATGGTGGGGGGGGCTTGGAACAATAGGAAGTGTTTGTTTTTTACTGGAGCGACAATTGCAGCTCGCTGGGGTTTCGTTCGCGTGTGATGCGCTGTGGGGATTCGGTGGGATTTGGATGTGTGCTAGTGCCCTGATTGCAGTAACCATCACTGAAACTGTCAACAATCGCCTTCATGATCATGAACAACAAAGAAGCACCCTGTGGAGCATTAAAATTCAGCTAAATGAACTATTTCGAGTCGTAAACGAGAGTCACGGGGGTGCTTGTGTTTTGTTTGTTTTAAGAAACTTTTTGTATCGACTAGGCAAGGACGTGGAGGGAACATAAGTTCTTGTTGCGAATAGTCACGGAAGAGTAGGAGCAGACGTTCCTTCGTTCAACAGAAATATGATTCAAAAGTACTTGAAGGCGGCCTGCTTGTGCCCTGAAAACCCTGAAAAATCATGAAATCATTCCTGCAGATGGATGTACATTTATGCTAGGTTTTAGGAGGGACTCACACAGAAGATGGTACGGAAGATGGTCAAAAATCCCGGACGCTCATGAAGGATCACCACAACTGCCCTACTAGGTGTTTCAGGCTTTGACGTGTCAATATTTCACAGGCGCTTTAAATAACATTTTTTCCGCCAACACCTGCCCCCTCATCCCTGTCCACTCCCACTACCATCTCATCCCTTAACAAATTTCTAAGTCCCACATCGGTGTTGCATGTTGCTTTAATTTAGTTGCAGGCATCTTGCTGAGAGCCGATGCCGATAGCCAAGTCGACTATGCACACAACCGGAAGGAAGTAATTCCTCATGTGCCGACACTTCCTTCCTCCCTCTCACTGTCAGCAGGGTGTTGCTGCCCCAATTGCGGACCGACTATTTTCTAAATTTAACACCGCTTGCATTTATCGCATGGCAAAAGCATATAACACCGTTCCTTGTGCCCCACAGAGCCCATCCGTCTCCACAGACCGCATCACGGACACCATTGCCGATGCCAACCAAAGCCGCCATCCACACACGTTTATAAAGCCTTCCAAGAAGCACACATCTCGTGTTGCTGCCACTCTCTCTAGTCGAATGGAATAAACTTTATTATTTATAACGGCTTCTTGTGTTGTTTACGGCGTGAACAGGATGAAAAACCATGCTCCAACTCCCACCTCCGCTCCGCGCCGCCCACCCACCAGGCGCCTCTTCTCTTTCACATTTTAACGAGCATAGCTTCGTCCAGCATAGACTATGCAAATTATTATTAACCACATCGTGCATGGCATATGCACGCCCCGCGCCAACTGAGACGGCACGGCCAGAGACCTCCTCCCCCTCACCCCCAATCACCCACTTGGCGCAGAGATGGTAAGCCACTTATAGGGGGGCAACTTCACCCGAATCCCGAGCAGAAGTTCGCTTTTATGCAAGCGCGCCATAAAATGCAATCAATTCTCAGGAATCGAGTAATGAAATTGGCTTGCGCCGGGGGATGTGGCAACAGCTTGTTAAATGGATCCGGCATTGGTGCCATAATACCGCCTGAGGCTAATATTGTTCTTGTGACGTGACAGAATGGAGTTTTGAGAGCCTGCGGTAACGAGTCGAGTCGGCCGTGATGCAGGGCACATAATTGGAAATGCATTACATTCCGTGTGTGCGGTGGGTTTGGACTGAGGGGGCGGGGGTACAAGGAACAAGGCTAATTAATTGATTCTGACGGACTGCCATAAGCGTGCGTGACATGCAATGAAGCTGAAATGCTCGCCTTTTTATGGACTTTAGTCCTGAAGGGGATTGGCATTTCTTTCTGCTGAAAACGAGCATCATTTACGGTGGGCTGGGTAATAAATGGACTGATGACGGGGCGGATTAGCCTTTGTGCGGTTACATGCTTGCCGGTGGGAAAGAAGTGATTTTGTAGATGGTATCCACTGCAGGAAGGCTTCATAAATCAGAACTCATTATGACGACTAGGGGGGTCATCTCTCGCACCCGTTCATTCATTAATTCCTCCTCGAGGCAGTTTCGAATATCCGATGCAAAGCTTTCCCCTACGGTGCATCGGGAATCAATTTTGAGTTCGAATCATGTTGGCATGGTTTTACTTACCTGAGGGAAGTTAATTTTGTCAAAGTTTGAGGACGAATCGAAATTATTTTTGAGAGTCCGATGGAAAACCAAACAAAACTCCCAGGAGTATCATCCTAGCATTCCAAAATAGCATCTCCCCCACCAGCGAAGCGTCTCGTTTAATGTCTTCAGGTTCCAATATTTAAAGTTAATACCTTATTAAGAAGAACTTGATTTATGACATTCCACCTTCGCTTTCAAATGAACTCCAATTGCAGTGGGTTGCGCTGCATGTCACCCCCAAACTACCCACTTATGACCATCAAACGTTATTAATTGGAAATTTTATTATGGCGAGTTATGGTTATTATTGTACTTATGAACACAGAAAATTGAATTTCATTTGCTTGGATATTTACGAGTGGGTCTGGGAGATGCTGTATCTGGTGAGCCAAACACAGGAAAAAAATTCACAAAAATTGGGACACATCAGGAGGGTGCTAGGATGTATACATGCAGTGGCCAGAAATTCCTTAGTCCACCCATGATGTGCTTACTTTTGGATGAGGTTTTACCTGGATGGGGTACGACTTTGACATTCTGGCTTACAATGTCTGGATGTCTATGGATTTCGATGAATTTGTATTTTAAAACAAACTTTCCAGAATCTTCTGCATGCACCTGGGCCTCAACCAACTTACCTCTCTAGCTGCCTTTAGTTGTGCACTCCAAGTAAATTGAGGTCCTTCTCCACATGTGGGCTCAATCTCAAACTCGGCTGTCCTCTGTTGCGTTATCCCAATGACTCGCATTCGACGACTTTTCGATTCGGAGCAGTACGCTCTACATGGCCTAGCTATCTTTAGAATTCTATTCGAAGACGCGCATTCCGCCGTACAGCTTATAAAGTTCATCGTTGGATCTTTACCTCTAGACGCCGACAACGCAAACGCGACCAAGCATCGCATGCAAAACTTTTCCCCTTGAAAAGACTTCCTCATTGTTGAGCAGAACTTGAACGATCAAAGTCAGCTTAATCTTTCGAGAGGATAGAGGACAAAGAAGCAGCGATTGGCAAGAATGGCTCTGTGTTTAATATTGGTACTCATATTATTTTCTCTATTCATCGCAAAGTCAAAGTAGACGAAGTCCTTGATGGTGACGTTCCGTCCTAGACGTCGATATTGTGTGTCCTTCCTTGATGACAGCATATACTTCGTTTTGCCCTCATTTCGCGTCAGATCTACGTTAGACGCTTTCACATCTTTTCCAACTTAACTAACTACATAACGCTACAGATGGCCGTAGAATTCCAGTGAGATAAGCTGACGTCAACGGGTTCACTTAATGGCTTTGTAATCCTCAATCAGAGAATCTAAGTGATATGTCATCACAATCTCATGGTATTTCAGCGTTACTTAAACAGATTCAGAACGAATACGAAATATTTTTAAGTGCTTCCGCTCAAAGCCATCAAGCGCCTCATTGACGGCTCGCTGTGTTCGTCCAATCACGTCAATGTCGTCTGCGTAAGCTAACAGTTGGACGGCCCTTGGAAGTTCATGTCTCTGTTGTTGACTTGTGAGTTACGCACTTTATTTCAAGAATGAAGTTGGAGGAAGGAGGATCGCGTCGCTTTGTCTTAATTCTTTTAGGGTTCCTCACTGACCTCGACGGAGCAGCGAGAGTTCTCCATCGTCGTCCTACACAATCTGACGAATTTGAAAGGAATGTCAAAACAACAAGACATGCAACTGCACAGCTTGTCCTTTTACCCTCTGTCGTATATGGCCTTAAAATCAACGAATCGGTCATGAGTGTTGGTCTGTATTTTTGGGCCTTTAACAGGATCTGGCGTAAAGTGAAGATCTGGTTTATTGTGGACTTTCTTGGTCTGAAATCAACCTGATAAAAACATATCAGGTTGTCGAAAAACAGCTTCAGGCGTTCACACAATACAGCATATCTTGTATGCGACGTCGAGGAGGGTAATGCCTCGATAATTGGCGCAGTCGAAGCGGTCTGCTTTCTTGTGAACATAATTTAAACATCATTTAGCTTATTAATCAACATAAATAAATACAAGCACGTCAAGGGCAAGTAGTGAACTCTCCATGAACTCTCAAAAGCAGGCAATTCGTACTTTTTTTCTGAGGCACTGTGAGCACTTGTTGCAACCTTCGTGCACTGCTGTATTTTGGCCCATTTCCGGCGAAGTGCTTGCTTGAGGCGGTCCAAACTTTGCTATTTTGTAGTGTTAACTTTCGCCGTCAAATTTTCCAGACAGAGAAATCCAAAATCGAATGCAATCGAATGCAGCCAAAGAAATTAAATTTTTTTTTGTAAGCCAATCTTGCTTGACGCGTGCTTTGTGAAACGGTACCGAGTCTTGTCAAAATGTCTTCACTCCCCGAATTAAATGTTTGCCTGTTCAAGACTTCAGTCCTGCTCTCTAAAATATTTTTACGGTAAGCATTCGCATTAATTTTGACACCATGGACCAAAAATACGAGCGGACGGCAACCATCTGTGTTTATGATGGCCCAAAATATCGCCATTGTTGCTGTCTCTTTTTGGTGACCTTTTGAAGGTGTACGTTTTCGCGATGGGAAACTCGGTCATTTTGTTTGTTGAGATGTTGCTCCATAACAAGTTAAGACTCATCGGAAGAAATCTTATTCGGCATCTCCCCAATTTTTTGCTTCGCTCTTTCGACTCTAACTTTTTTGTTGCTGTGTTAGATAGTGTGCCTGTTGGAATTTCAATGACAGGAGCCCAAGCTCATTCTTCAGAATGCGTTGCATAAGCCTCAACGATATGTTGAGGTCGCGAGGCATTTTTTTTCCGAACCAATTTTGTCAATGTTGCTGTCTCTTTACGACCAGCTTAATGGCATTTTGCAACGCTTCCGGTATCTCGGTAATGAGATGTTGGTTCGAAACACAAATGGTTTATTCCCGTTGAGGTGCTGGAGGGCTCTAACTTGTGCTACTTGTGGCTTACCAGTCAAATATAACGCAATCACGAATAAATCACCTTTGACTTCCTTCTTCTTCTTCTTCTTCTTCTTCTTCTTCTAGTGACGCTACAGACCAGTGTGGACCTGGGCCTCAACCAACATGCCTCTCCAGCCAGCACGATCCTTCGCCAGCTAGCTCTAGCTGCGCACTCCAAGCTGTTTGAGGTCCTTTTCCACTTGTGTGCACAATCTCAGCCTAGGCCGTCCTCTGTTGGGTTGTACCAATGATCAGATTCGAAAACGTTTGACTTCCATCGCGCACCTTATCTTTTAAAAGGCATTAAGCTTCACAAATACAATGAATTTTCAGATCACTGTGATGAACGGTTTGAAAATTGTAGCAGTCTGAATTCGGTTGCAGGTCAGTGTGTATCAGGAGAACTTCACCCTGATACAGAGTATTTATTGAACTTCCCTCGTCTGGTTTTTTGGTCATCGCCTGTTTGTGAATTCTCCGATCTGAAGACAGACGAATGAATTTCTCTCAGAATATTCACACAATATGCCTCCATATTTGACTCAGTTTCCTTCGTTGCCATACGAACTAATGACACTGAAATTTCAGTCACAATGCTTCCTGCGATTTCTTTCTCCAGTTTCGCTTGATAAAAAAAAAAAAAAAACCTGTGTGGCCGACTGCCAGAGGCTGATGCCATACACTTCCATCATTTCAATATTCAGTGCCACTAGGTTTAAACCAACATCCTCTTTTGGTGTAAGTTGTATACGCTCTTGGAAGACTGATGCGCAAACCCCTTCCTTCTAAGTTTCTGTGCTCATAACTGCAACTTTTACCTCTGCAATCATTAGTCTGGCTCTAAGCACTTCAACTGCGCCGTTTTATTTGGAATATTAAGAATGTAGCACAAACATCGTATATCGAAAAAAAAATTCACTTCGTCCCCATTGAATTCATTAGCAGTTGGAGAGTGAAAGCGAAACACGTTCCTCATCAAAAGCAGACCCCCGAGGTACCATTTATCTTGGTACATTAAGTTCACTTGAATTAAACTTAATTTTGAACTTAACATAAATCTTCCTCATCATCAGCAACACCGCCCACCGCACCACCCCCGACGACCGCCATCACGTTCCTGACTCTGCCAGTCGACAATCATGCAAATTAACTTTAAAACTTAATACACTCCAAATGAAAGTTAAACTTGCCCCCTCCTGGCATTTTTGTGATGTTAATTTATGTTCCGTTTTCGAGTGAAGAGCTTTCCATATGAAAAGCGACGGCAGCGGTAGCGGGTGCCCTCAACCGACACATTATGATGCGAGGCATCTTCGAAATGCCAGCGCCATCACATCTAATTATCACCCCCAAAGCGACCCTCCCACCCAGCGGGAGCTAGAAGAGGGTCTGGGTTGCTGATGTACGAAAGTAGTTTCACCGCAGACAGCAGAAAGTCGGTGCTCCCGCTCACTCCCCCGAAAAATTGTCACGGGATCAGGAGGAATTCGTTTTTTTTTTCTCTCAGAACGCCGACACAGAAAAACTAACTCAGGAGCAGCAAATTCTCTGGAATACTTTATGGGGGGGACAAATGAGGAAAATGCAAAACGAAATGGTAACCACCATTCGAAAGCCTATGGGTGTGCCCCCACCTCTTGCGACTTGCTGCGCCAAGGGGTGAATGGGGCATTTGGAGCAGTCACTCGTTGAGGTGTAATGTCGGGGCCTACGCCGCCGTAGGTATTCACTGTGAGACGGATTTGCAAATTTGACTTTTAACGTCGGTCGCCGGGGTGTGTGGCGACTGGGTGGGGGTGTGAGTTCTACAGAAAAGTGAAATAGTCGAAGCGTGAATAAATTCTCGTTGGCTGTTGTTGTGGTGGAGCGCCCTGTGGGTGGGGGGGGGGGGGTGGCAGGATATGAGGATGTGTGAGATGAGAGTCTGTCGACGGGTTGTCAGTTGGATTTCAGTTGAAATACGGCTTTGGGGGGAGCTTTGAAAAGATATTTGTTTGATTTTCGGTGTTGTTTGCACTGTGAAGGGATACGCAAAGAAGGGTCCCGGCTGATTGTTTGACAGGGAAATGATATTTGCCAGCAGTTGAGAGTAACCTGTGAAAACTTTTGCGATTTGAATGCCACATTGATTGAAAGGAAATACAATTTTGGCAAAGAAATCGAATGGAAAACTGGATGCAAATCAGGACGGCACACACCTCGCAGGAGCTTTCGTTGCGATGATTGAAGAAGATAACTATCGATTGACGACGCGATGGAAGGAAGCCGCTTGTGTGTTTGAATGACAAGTCATTGTCTACACAAAGCGTGCAACGAAGTAGTCAATTTTGGCGTAACTTCGTAATCTATTCGCTTGAAGAAGATTTCGATGCATAGCGCAGTCTGATTTCCAAGGAGAAACCCTGTCGATGATCCAAATAACTTACAAACAGTAGTGTCAATTCACATATAACAATTCGCAGTCTTCAGTGTGAATATTCCATTGCTCTGTTGAAAAGCAAATCTCAAAGTGTCAGTAAATAGCTCAAGCGCAGAGGGCTCTAATAAGTTTTCCAGAACTCGGACACAAACTTCTGCAGTGACTTTGCTTCTTCTATCGCCAAAGCAGCATCTCTAGACCGTCTCACCTTCGGATTTGGGGGTTCCTTTTGCTCTGTTGTTCCTTTTGCTCTTCGAGCAAGAATTCTCTTATCTTAATCGTCAAAAAAATTGTTTCAGATTGTGCCGAGCCTAATCAAGATGCTCTTGAGTCCAGAGGGATTGGTTTTCTTTGGCACTTGTGGGAAAATCCAGCTTCAGTACTGGTTTGCGTGGTCCAAGACCGGCTGGCGATAGTCCTTGCTCACTAAGCTGGAAGAACATGCTCGTTATGAGTCAATTTAACGGTGAGACGTTGTCAGTAGCGACTCAAGAGCTGTTTGCTTAGTCTTGTAAGTGGCACTACGGCTCACAAGGGAGCAGGGCCTTGCTTCTGCAACAACTAATCGTGTTGTGCGCGCTAGCGTTCTCTCAGGAATAGAAGGGACCTACAGTTGATTGGCGAACTGCGAGATTTCTAAAGTTTGTCGTAGAAAATTATTACTAATTGAGTGTTGCCAGCAACTCGAAAGAGACGCTGCATGGAAAAATGTTCCGAGGTGTTGTTCCCGGAAATCGAAGCTAGACCTTCGGCGTGTGAGTCGACGCACTTACCCACTACGCCACGGCGACCAACAAATCTCCACCTATGATCATGAAATTTGAATAATGACCGAAAGAATGAGATTTCTCCGTGCTCTTGTAGGAGTTACTCGCCAAGATAGGCTAAAAAACGCGACGGTGCGGGTTGAATTCAATGTTGACGGATGAAAAGGGATTTAATTTGTGGAATTGGCCACGTAGTACGAATGTCCCCTTCTCCGACTTCCAACTCCATCAGGTAGATAACCACTCTGCCGACCCCGAGCCAAGTGTACTTGATCCAAGTTCATATACTCGCCGGGTTGTGCTTGAGAACAGATGTGGGATTTGGCTTAACGTGCTAACTTGCCTTACAGCTTATATCACGGGGTCCAATTAAGCAAGAGTAAAAGATAATGCAAGAGTAGACGCCTTAGTTTCCCAAGTACCAAATGAGAGCATGCTAGAGGGACAATCACACCAAGTTGATATGGAGCGAAGCCTTCCTAAAACCTCGGCCGCTCTATGGGTCGTAGCACTCGGATGAGAATGTAACTCCACCCTGAGTCGGGAAAGTCCCCTAACCGTCTGGCCTGAATCAGTAGGGTGAACAACCTGAGTTCAGACCAGTCGGCACAGTACGACCTCCACTCTGCCCTCTATATTGAGTTTTAAGCCACTAATACCACGATACTCCCACAAGGGGGCCTATCGCGCGGTCAGGTTGAAACCGAAGTTCCAGGGGCTCCTGCTCAAGCTGTCACTACCAGTCATGCTCCCTCAACACCTGGGTGTGGTAGCCGCCATTCCGCCACCAAATAGACTTTGGCTCCATCAGTGATTCCGTGTACACTAATAATAGTGCTTCGGATGTGAATCAAGTGATTCATGAATTCAGTCAATGAGTCGATAAGGGAGGATCCCTCGACCTTCTATTATAAACCTCGGGTACAGGAAAATAGTTGCAAATGTCTGTGGTCCATATACGTTTAGACAGGATAGAAGATATTGTTTTAGACCGTGTATGCAACCGATATTTAAGTATGTATGGGAAGAACGCGTTCGATTTTTGGTCCTGTTTGCGTTGATGGCATCTGGAGGAGAAGATTTAACGACGAACTCTGTGGGCTGTACCGCAACATGCGCCTGGTCAAGCATCTTTGGATACAACGCTTAAGATGGCTAGGCCATGTAGAGCGTATTAACACCACTTCTTCGACCAGACAAGATTTCGATTCCGAGCCATTGGGACAATGCAACAGAGGACGGCCTAGGCTAAGGTGGCGCACACAAGTGGAGAAGGACCTTAACCAACTAGGAGTGTGCAACTGGAGGCAACTAGCAAAAGATCGTGCTGGCTGGAGAGGCATGTTGGTTGATGGCCAGGTCCACCCCGGACAGTAGCGCTACAAGAAGAAGAAGATGGGAAGCACACCACCACCTTGCATGACACCAAAGGGTACTTGAGATTTGCGGGAAAATATATACAGGAGTCATGAAAGCCATCCCCTTCGTTGGTCCAACAATTGCGGTGAATCATAATAGGGTTTTATAATACGCCATGACACGTGGGCAGCACTAAATGCAAATATGGCTAGGAACAAGGTTGTGGCACTAAGAAGGAATATATTCATGACTAAACGACGTTCTGTCCTCCGGTTTATTGCTCATAGTGAATGCATTGTATCAGAGTTTAAAGTGCAAAAGGGTAAATAAGGATGTGAGAATGCAACGAAAAGAAGGAAAGGCTTTTCAGACGTGGTACGGCCCTAATCCATTTGTGCCTAATGCGCCCATAGGAAGGGTGCTGCGTTGCACAGATAAGTTACATGCTTTGAGGCTTCAAGGACCTTCCCTCTGATGCCATGTTCCAAACAAATGGCCAACAAATGTTTACGATAAAGAAAACAACTTTCAAAAGTACTCATTTGGCTCTCGCATTTGAGGCTAATCAACAAGTCTCCACACAGTGCCCATATAGCACCACCTCGCTCCTGCTTCTTTAAAAAGGCATCCCTAAAAAAGACATTCCCTGTCCAAGCTATAATCACCGGCCACACTCTTCAACCGTCAGCAGATATTGCATATCCCAACTTTGTCCCTCGTCAACCACGCGCACACACACATTAACCACCGTCCAGTCAGGCAGCCAGTTGCAGACATAAATCAAAGTTTGCCCTTCGGCACATATGCATCTGCATAGTTAGTGCGACCATGACGTCAAAGTTTTTAATTTGTCAAAACTGGGTATTGCTCCACAGCCAGGCAGCACCGCACGGACTTTTCGGCCACAGCACGCTCTTCTCCAGTCACGGTCGCATGCAACTTAAAACCCCGGCAAGCAATTTAAATATTCAACAGCTCCACATACCGCTAAGTGGGTGACCTGGCGGGAGCATCTCACACCATCTGCCACCGCACAGTCAATGTGTTCGTTCCCTTGGGGCGTCCTGCACTTGTGCACTGCCCTGTAGGTTCGAGGTTTTCGAGTCCCCCTACCCCGCGACATGATGGAAGATTTTCAGCTTTTTGGATTGTTTTTGCGAACTTTATGCATATCGCACTTTTCGCGGAAATCCCGAGCGGCGCGTAAATAAACAAAATCGTGAAAAAAAAAACGAATTCACTGAGATCGTAAATTTTGCTCAATAATTGAAATTTGTCATTCGGATGTGGTGCGGCTGGCTGGCGGTGGCGTATTTACATGTCGGTTTGTCCTTTGGCGCGTTCAATCGAAACCCCGGCGGAGTGCGAGTGCGACAGGAATGGTCGTGGATGATTTATTCTGTTTTCCTGAAGCGTTCGTCCCTTGCTGCTGCTGGTTGATGGCTGGATTTCACAGATTTATGCTGCGGACTGGAGTCTCGTGACAGTGGCGATCCTTTGAGCAAGCAATCAGGTGAATGACTTCTCGAATAACTCACACGTGGGTTAAGGGTGTCAACTTGTGTTGGGACTGAAAAATGCTGTATTTCAGTTTCGAAAGATCCTTAAACGGTAAGCAAATTCATTTCGTTGTTGTTGTGTGGTTGACAATTATGAGTGAAACAGGAGAGGAGTACAGTGAGATTGAAGGCATCAGGTCCTCCTCAAAATACAAATATTATTCAATCCTGGACGGTTTTTGGAATGAAAGAAAAACTCAAAAAATTCTGAGTACAGTAAAGTAGTGCGGTAGGACAGTATCCCCTTTCACCAACAGAAGCCGAATAACATGAATTGAAACAACAAAAACCGAGGAAGTGCGAGTTATGCTCACATGTATAAGGTTTCGTTTTATTTTTATTTCTGTATTTCATGTGTATACTTAGCTTTTACTAATGGTAAAGTTATATAGACACACTTAGTTGAGATTCAAACTTAAGCATAAAAGTCTAGATCAGGACCACCAATTGAAAGTTGTGGCTGATCCTGGAAACGATTGCCTACTTCATTGGAAATGTGTGACGTTTGTCAGCAATAACTAATATGCATCAGCGTCTATTTTATACAACAACATAGTTTTTTGCCTCTTCGAAAATGTCCGGATTTTTCTTAAATAACGAGCATTTGCGAAAAATTTTGGTTTCCTATTTTAATTGGAGGAAAATTGCAGCTGCAGTCCATCGAATGCTTGTAGGAGTTTCTGGTGAATCTGCTCCCAACTAATAAACCACGCAGAAAGTGGCTTCGATGCTTCAAAAGTAGCGAATTTGCCGTCGAAAACAAAGAGTGTCTTGGCCAGCCCAAAACGTTTGAAGATGTGCACCTGCCATTGGGGGTCGCAGGTGGGTTGCTACAGGGGCAGCTTTGATGATGAAGAGGAGGACGGCGGCACGCTTGCGGTTGCTCGGTTCAGCTCGTCAGACGGGGTGGTTCTTGTCCTCCTCACACGCACATCACCCATTGCACACAAAAAAAAAAAACAAAAAATTCGTGCCTAAACTAGCTATAGGAAGATAGAAGGAAAGAGGAAGAAAAGATTGTGAAGGATAAGAAAGCCTAATACCTTAACCAGACAGCGGAAGGACCACTTACGTTGGAAAGGAAAAGGGGGGACGGGTAGAAAAGAAGGGTGTCCAAGGCCTATGTCCTTACCACTAAGCAAGGCCGGAAGATTGTTCGCTGAGCTAAGCTGACTAGCCTACCTAATACCTAAACTAATCTAACTTTCTTAAAACTAATCGTACGCTATGACACAGCAAACAATTTCCGCCCATTTGAAGAAATTTGGAATAATCGAAGAGAAAGCAATTTGGTGCCGTATGAGTTAAAACCGAGAGATGTCGAAAGGCAGCTGTTCACTTTGGAACTGCTTCTTGCAAGACATCAAAGAAAGGAATTTTTGTTCCGGATCGGGACTGGAAATGAAAAGGGGACATACTGCAGTGATCCAAAGAAGAAAGAAGTACTATGCGAAATTTAGTGAAGCCGTTCCTTCATCGTCTACATTGATGCCTGTTTGCTGAACTTGAACTAACTGCTGCTAATAGAAACCAAGGGTGATTTTTTAGATATTATCTTTTTGGCAACGCTGGTTTAAACAGCTGACGCACCTTTCGTCTTAACCATGAATCGTCTTACAACGCTTGCGAATTATTAAATTTTATTTTCAAAATGCGTGCTCTGGTAAGAAAGTTCATCGCGCGCTTCTTCCATTTTATAGTCAGTTTAATCGACCGACTGAAGCGTCTATTCGGGCTATTGTGACTAAATTTCGCATCAAATTTACATTGTTGGACATTAAACCACCAACACGTTTACGTAGTGTGCGAACTGAAAAAATATCGCAGCTGTATCGGCCAGTGCTAACGATGACCATCAATTATCGATCGATCAACTATCGACGTGGACAATTTTCCGGAAGGATTTAGGTGTGTAGCCTTTCAAAATACAGCTGGTGCAAGAATTAAAGCCGAACGACCGCAACGTAAGATTTTTGGTGAATGGGCTCTTGGAAAGTTGGCCGAAGATCCACTTTTTTACCGAAAAAGTGTGTTTAGCTACGAAGATTATTCTTGGCTCAATGGCTACGTAAATAAGCAGAATTGTCGATTTTGGAGTGAATATCAGCCAGAAGCATTGCAAGAGCTACCAATGCATCCAGAAAAGGTGACAGTTTGGTGCGGTTTATGGGCTTGTGGCATCATTGGACCGCACTTCTTAAAAGATGATGCGAATCGTAACGTAACTGTGAATAGTGAGCGCTACCGTGAGATGATATCCAACTTTTTTTTGTCCGAAATGCAAGAGCTTGATTTGCATGACATGTGGTTTCAACAAGACGGTCCCACATGCCACACAGCACACGCAACAATGGATTTATTGAGAGGCGAGTTCGGTGAGCATTTTATTTAACATTCGGGACCGGTCCATTGGCCGCCTAGATCGTGCGACTTAACGCCTTTAGACTATTTTCTGTGGGGCTATGTTAAAGCTCGTGTCTATACAGACAAGCCCGCTTCAAGTGACGAATTGGAAGACAATATTTATTCGTGAGATACCGGCCGAAATATTGGTAAGAGTATATCAAAATTGGACTAAGCGGATGGACGATTTGAGGCGCAGTCAAGGTCAACATTTGCATGAAATAATCTTCAAATATTAAACTATGTATATGGACCGTGCTATCAATTCAAATGAAGATTTCATGCATTTTTTCTGAATTTTATGTTTTTTTTTTAAACTTTCCTATAGCTTTTAAAAAATCACCCTTTACTACAGACTTTTTCGACGAATACAAAACGATTCGAATATTTCGGGTCATTTGAAGGAATCGAAGATTGCACAGATTGAAGCCAGAGAGGACCTCCTCTTAAGAGATGGTTAATTACGAGAGGGTTGGTGAAAAAATGGTAGCTTTCGACAGGCAATGACCTGAGTGACGTATTTTTTTACTTTTTCTTAAATTCTCGAATCCCAAAAAACGAGCGAAATTACTTGTACTCCCAAATGCAATTGAAACCAAGTGTTTATAATGATTTCGAATTTATTTATTTTGAAATATGGCATAATACTGGAATTATGGAATTCTTACTTCTCATACTGTGAACATAACGTCGTGCTGTGACCCCATAAATCGGTTAAAGCGGACAAATTTAATCTGCGATATAGTTTACTTAGCATTTTCGAAATTTACGGGTTTTTATATTAGATATTTGTTGACTCTCCCTCCTTCATGAAGTTACGGAGTTCTTGTGTTGCCAGTATTTCACAATTTACAACCCTTGAAGACCTAAAGTTTGGGGACCTTTTTTTTCAAGGCTTATTTACTACGCTCTCCTGTTTCAATTTAAGCTTTCATGAAAATTATTTCGATATTTGTGTTTTCTTGCATTTTACAGGGATCAGACACGAGATGAGTTCTTAGGAGAAAGACCCTCCTAAGTTCCCTCCTCTGACCGTGTGTACAGTGCCTTAAGTAAATGTTTTGAATTTTCTAGAATTTTGGATCTGGGCATACCCTTGAAGAACTCAGTATTATTTCTAAAACGAGTTCGGCAACTGTCTAGAGTTTGGAAACAAATTCAGTTTTTGATTTTGTTAGAGTTCCATTCCAAAATTTCAAGCTCCTAATCCAAACTTCAAAAATTCATCCAGTGCAGTGCCAGTATTTAAGAATGTGCAAACATTCTCTCACCCATCGGACATAACAATTTAAAGAAGATAAAACCACCATATCGGAACGAAACCAAATTTTGTCCATCACTCAAAAAGTTCTTCTTTGGAAATGCATTCTCCCAGCAAGGATCACTTTCCCAGCAGCAGTGACTAAAAGACCGCCACCCAGCAGTCACACAGAGCTCATCTACCGACAAATACATCTGGAGGATATTAGTGAAATTGTGAATCAATTTTCGTATTTTTATTGGATCCTCCTTGAGCCATCATCCCCCGCCTCCCCCTCGCACTCAAAGGACAACGCCCGATGTGTGGGGGCTAGCCACGTGAAAAAGGGATTACAGCTACGCAAATACAAATGCAATGGATGTGAGGTTTCCTCCGTGGAGATTCTCTGCTGGAATTGAATCATCAATTTGCTGTGACATCCACCTTCTCCAGCGTGCACACACAGCAACGTGATCTGAACGATGGATAAAATATCGAATGCAGTCGAGTGGTACAGTCATTGTGTACCAAGACCAACCGACCGTCCGTGGAGACCGGATAAATCGGCGAAAAATAGGACGAAAGTTAACAGGATGCCAGAACAACCAGCAGCATCAGGTAAAGGTTGCGATGAGGAAAAGAAAAACGAAAACACCTAAAACCTCGTTTGAATCGAATCCTTAACCATTGGAGGCTGGAGGGGGGGGCAGACAGTGACAGGGCGATGCATGGCAAGGAGCAAACCTGAGAAACATGCCAATGTGAATGCAGGCACCGTCCTACCGACGACTCGAGGATTATTGTGACCAAATTCTGATGCAGCTGTGATTTCTCCTTTTTTCTTTTGCCAACAACCTCCTGTGCACGGGAGTTGTATGTACCTCTTGACGAGGGAATAAGAGTCAGCAGTCATTGGTTGCTGGTTGGTTCGTCTACACTGCAGGTAGGTGACAAAGCTGAATCCAATTGGAAATACGTTCGTGTAAGGGATTGCATGGATTAAACCGTCGAGAGTTGAAGAGGATGTTCCATGGAAGAGGGATAAAAAATCCAGAAGGAACATGTCAAATTCTGACTGACGATCAGGCGGGTTTGGGCCACACCGGGACAGATGTCCTCTCCTAAAACTTGATGACGGGGGACTTTACTTCAAAAGAACGTCATAGTTCATCAGATAAGTATTTTATTTCAAACTTCCTTTTAAACTCGGTAGGAGACACTTTTCATACACCAGGCAACGATCCTGTTGCAGGCCAGCACTCCCAGAGTTGTGACGAAAATGAGTACGTAGCACTCTAGCCTTGATATGGGCCTGTCGGACTCGTTGAGTAGATTTTCTCCCAGCACCGAGTTGCCGCTATCGTAAATGAGGAAGACTATCGTCAAGCTAATGGCGGCATTGAGCATGGAAAAGCACATCCTCCGGGATACACTGTGTCCGGACACCAGTACCCACCTCATTCTCTCCCACGCAGACTGCCTTAGCACTGTTTCCACCTGCCAAGTAACGTAAACGGTGAACAGGCTTTCCACAATTTTTCACATGCTTACCGCTCTGCGAACGCACTCCCCGCCATTTGATTTTAGCGACCGCATGAGGAACATCCAGCGATACACTTCCGCCGATGTCGAGAGGAACTCGGCCATGATGCAAATCAGCACAAAGTCCAGGGTCGAAGTTATGCCCGGAACCATGAAGTACTTGAAGGTGACCACTGTCGACTCCAGGGGAGTATTTCGCAGTCTCGTGAGAAAGAGTGCCTGGAATGTGTGAAGTCCCATGACGACGGTGCGAAACAAACCGGCACACGTCGCCAGCACAAATGGTTGATAGTACCTGTAGGTGGCCTGCTGCAGGCGGAACAGCCGGGTGTAGAGCATCGACAGCTTCTCGTAATCTCGTGGCCTGAGGTTGTACTCATTCCTCCGCATGTATCTATGCAGCGCGTGCATTGCGGCCATGAGATACGTCTCAATGGCGTGCCATTCGAAGAACGTGGCCATCATGACCAGCCTGTGACTGACTATTAGCCACTCGAACTCTATCACTGTGATGTAGAACAGCATTGGTCGATTGAATATCAGATAGACGTCCACGATGGTCAGTATGATGCGAAGCACTGTGAACGTGTGGAAGCGCCTGCTAGTGAGCGCGTCACGCTTAATCAGCCTCAGTAGGCGTCGGTTGTAACGAATGATCGCGTTCAGGTTGCTGTGGAGAGACGTCGTACTTCTGGCGTTGATAAAGAACATTGCCGAGACGGCGCACCAAAACAGGACGATATTGAGCATGCAGATGACTCTCCGCTGCAGCTCAGCCTTCCTGGCTCTTTTGCAGAATATGTCCAACGGCGTGAGCTGCAAGTACGCAAAGTAAGAAATAAGGATAGGTGTGAAGCACCAGAGCGTGCGGATTAAGCAACTGTATCTCGAAAGAACTGCGCTCTGCTCGAAGTTTCGCTTGTCCTTGTTGTACGCTATCTGCACTAAGCCCAAGAGCTTCGATAGGCGAAGGGCTGTCGACAAGTTTTGAGCAAGAATTTCACTGCTGTCAGCCGATGCCATGTCTGATAGCTGTTGTGTGGGAGAGGCTACTGCTGTGCACAGCGGTAATGTGCGCTCGACTAGTGAAGGGCTCGACTAAGTGATTACTTGTTAGGACTGAGTCATCCTATCAAAATGGAACCACCCACACAAAATTGATATTGCCTTCGCTGCGAAATAACTCATCGATTGGAAGGGTGGGAAGAGTCGTTTGTGGGAATCACAGAACTTAGGAAACTGAATAGAGCTCTAATTTAGGGACGGCTTGAGTCCTTAAAGTGTGGTGTGAGCACATTTGCACATTTTTCAGTATCTACTTTTACAGACGTAGTGTGTAAGTGGCGAACATGAGGCAGAGCAGACACATGACTCCTATCATCCTTGAAACCAAAAATCCCGTCTCTTCATTTCGTTGCCAGTGCCCTTGGTGCAAATTTCGAGGTGAAAACCCGAGATATGCTTACGGATGTACTGACTGACTAACACCCATCCCTCTCACCAACCCGCCCCCTGAATAAATAAACAGTCTCCTTGATCGCTGAAGTACACGGCAGCATCTTATTTAATTTTGAAGAAAACACTCATTTGGTCGCATTTTGAGGCACAAACACGCATCGACATAAAGGACTGGCAGCCGCGGTGTGGCATTATGTCATGCCAAGCGCACATGATGTACAGTGTGTTGTGGAATTTCAGGCGTACATACACGTGCGTGTACATTATGCATGTGAATTGCGGCCGTGATGGGAAGCCCGCCGACAGAGGCACGCATTGTCGCGGATGAGTCCTTAATTTTAGATTGAACTCTGTAAGATGCATGAGGACAATCGTCCTGCCATGGACATGTGTAATGAATCATTGAAAGGATGGAGAGACGTTATCCAAGTGTGACCATAATTCATGAGGCACACTGCTGGGGAACTGCTGCCCTATCACGACACAGCGATGGAGCGCTTTGTGATGAATGCGTTATGGTTGCACTGTGTGGATGCGTGTGTGTGTGTGTGGATTTGATGGGGCGGATGTGCAGTCGAGAATTGATGAGCAGCAGTGACGGATTGGAATGTTAAAGACACTGTCGTGACGGTGATTTGTATGGTGTCCATTGAATTGACATCTCTTGGGGGACATGCATCATCTCTGATAAAGGCACAACAACAACAAAAAATGTTCCGGAGGAAAGATCAGAAACAAATTTTGCATGATGTACTTTGAGAGAACTTCAGGCACGGCACCAGAGAGGTCAGTGGTTGCCTTGCGGAAAAAGTTGAAACTCACTTGTTGTGAAAGGAGCAAACAAGAAACATCCCCTTGGGTAGGCTCTACTCATACCACGACCTAGACAAGAAAATTTAGGTAACTCACACACTCACACTCACACTCGCGTTGGGATTCGCCAAAGATGCATCTTGTCACTGCTCCTTTTCATTATATTCACTAGCTGGATGTCGCCGCACAGAAGAGGCGAGGAACATTTTACATTGGGAGAAGTCATCTTTTCGTAGATGACGTGGTTGTCCTCACATCCTCCCAGACGGAACTCCAACCCGCGCTCAATATGTTTGTGGCTGCATTTATGAAGCTGGAACGAAGGTGAACGTGGACAAGTCCCAAGTAATGCTCATTTCCAAGACGCCTGTTCAATGCACTTCATGTTAGTGTACTCCCATTGAAACAGGTGGAGGAGTTTAAGTATCTCTGGTGCTGGGCGGAAGTAACTCTGAGCTCTCTCGTAGGAATGGCCAGGTTTGATTATTTTTGAAACAGCTTGGTGGACTAGTAATATGCAAGGGCGAGTTTGGTGTCAAAGCCAGGTTATCTGTTTGTAACTCTGTGTTCGTTCCAAGTCTCACCAGCTCACAAGGGACCAGGCTCTTGGAGTTTCCAAACTGCGAGATTTGAGAATTTTATCGTATACAATTAGTACTTTTTGAGTGTTGTCAGCAACTCTAAAGGTACGCTTCTGTGAAAGAATGCTCTGCCCGGGAATCGAACCTTGACCTTCAGCGTGTGAGTCGACGCATTTACCCACTACGCCACGGCGATCACCAAGGCTCCACCTATGGCCATGAAACTTGGGTAACGACCGAAAGAATAGAATCGCGAATATAGGTTGCTGAGATGAGATTTGTCCGGGTCGTTGCGAGAGATTCCAGCCGGTATGAGAAACACGACGGTGCGGGGGAGACTCAATGTTGTGCTGATTCTCTTCGGACGGAAAGGACCTACTTCGTTGGTTTGGCCACTGGAAGCCGATATCCCACCACCACTTCTTTCGGGTTGCTGGCAACACTCAAGGCATACCAATTGTCTATGACAAGGCACCTCTACTCCTGCCGTTGGTAATCGCCAAAAATCGGTGGGTCCCTTCTACTCTTGAGGGCACAATAGCACGCAGAACATGAGTAGTCGTTGTAGAAGATAGGCCCTGGTCCCTTATGGACTGTAGTGCCACTCAATCCGACAATTCACAATCATGATGGAACCTCGAGAATTCACTTAGAAAACCTTTAGACACAAATTTTTTGCCGAGCTAACGATTGCTCATAGAAACATACGAAAAATCCAGTTTAAATGTTCCGAACGTGAAATAAAATGTTCACCTAACTCGCCTCAGAATAAGTCCATTGGTGCGCGTGCTGTGTGGCATGTGGCACCGTTTTGTTGAAACCACATGTCATGCAAGTCAAGCTCTAGCATTTTCGGCAAAAAAAAGTTGAATATCATGTCACGGTAGCGCTCACCATTCACAGTTACGTTACGATTCGCATCATCTTTGAAGAAGTAAGATCCAGTGATGCCACAAGCCTATAAACCGCACCAAACTGGGACTTTTTCTGGATGCATTGGTAGCTCTTGCAATGCTTCTGGTTGATATTCACTTAAAAATCTACAATTACGTACCCATTGAGCCAAAAATAAGCTTCGTCGCTAAACACAATTTTTTGGTAAAAAAGTGGATCTTCGGCCAACTTTCTAAGAGCCCATTCATCAAAAATTTTACGTTGCGGTAGGTCGTTCGGGTTCAATTCTTGCACAAGCTGTATTTTGAAAGGCATCACAACTAAATCCCTCCGCAAAATTGTCCACGTTGTTGAGTAACAGAGGCTCAACTGCTGCGGACGGCGAGGAATCGATAATTGATGGTCATCGTTAGCACTGGCCGATACCGCTGCGATATTTTCTTCAGTTCGCACTCTACGCAAGCGAGTTGGTAGTTTAATGTCCAACAATGTAAATTTGGTGCGAAATTTAGTCACAATAGCCCGAATAGCCGCTTCAGTCGGTCGATTAAACTGACCATTAAATGGAAGAAGCGCGCGATGAACTTTCTTAACAGAGCACGCATTGTGATAGTAAAATTCAATAATTTGTAAGCGTTGTTCGTTTGGTTAAATTAAAGACCAAACTGAAGACAACTTTGACAATAAAGCAAAACACGAAACGTGCGTCAGCCTTTTAAACCAGTGTTGCCAAAAAGTTAATAGCTAAAAAATCAATATACTAAATCAGAAGATATTAGTAGAAACCTTGTTGTCACTATTAAGAACAAACCTACTACCTGTGACGATATTGTAGATCGTATAAAGAAGTTCTTTGCTTATACCCAACATCGCTAAATTGAGGAAGAGGCCTTCTAACCTGACGGTGTCGAATGCCTTTTCCAGGCCAACAAGGCAGGCCCCGGTGTACTGGGTTTTATTTATATTCAATTGAATCTCCGAAACCAATTTTGACGCGGCATGTACAGTATCATGCTCAGCCCTTAAATTAAATTAGTTTTTGGGTATTATTTTTTTGTCCTCAGTTCACTGCATCAGGACTCTATTCACAATTTTTTCGAAAATCTTGCTTATGCAAAGGAAGAGACTTATCGACCGAAGATTAGTCGACGCACTTCCCCATTATGCCACGACGACCACGAAAACGCACGATGATAATTGTAAGTAAGATAATAAGTTTTCAGACAACTATCTTAGTATGTTTCTTTTATGATAGATGTATCTATTTGTAAAACAAAATATCGGCCAAATGCGTCCCATGTATACGTACGAATACCTCTACCCGCTGGTCTATATTTTCAATGACTTTAAGACAACGTCGTCAATGTACCGAATTACCGCATCTTTGAGGCCTTGAATTGATTTTGGCTTATTGCAGTTCAGTTTTTCTTTTGAATATCCCCAAAGATACAAGTCCAACGGTGTCGTTGCGGCCAAACAACATCGCCTCTACGTGAGATAGCCATTGAATTTCTCGCGCAAAAGTGTCATTCTTTCCCAGTGACTGTGTGGCAAGTGGGACCATGCTGCTTAAAGCGCATATTCTCCAGGTCCATATCCTCGTTTCAAAATAATGAAAAGAAATGAAACCAAAACCCAGTCTTCGAGTTCTTTCAAATGACAAAAAAGGTCACCACCCAATTGATTTTCAGGTTTTCCCTTTTGGACAGATGTGTTCCTCAAAATGTTGGTAATTCTCGATTTTAAATTACAAAAATATGATCAGAAGCTCATTCCCAAGCATTCGCGCCCAGAAAAGCTCAGATCTCAAAATCTGCCATCACATCAATCTTCGCCCAAGCTACACTCAGCTGCCCTTCGACATTTCCGAGAAGTTTTACTCAGTGATGCGAACCAAAAAATTGCTGTCGATTATGTGTGTTCGCATTAAGATACATTCTCGGTCATAAAACAGTTTATCCAGTCGAACTTTCAATAGCGCCATCTACAGCAGTGAAGGAGAGAAAGTAAGTTTGCCAGCAATAAACCAATGATAGGGCCACTGTCCTGACTCCGCGCCGAAACCAATTTGCCATAACTCATATCACTATCATAGCAACCCCGGCTAGCGGCTGTGGCAGCGGCATCATTGGCCAAGCGTCAGAGCACCCTCCCCCCCCTCCCCTCCGCGATGCTCCCTGATGCGCGCTGTACTTTCTTTTATTTCCAAACTTTTACGCCATAATTTATTGCAATTTATTTTATTGTACACTCAAGTAAACATTAAGCGCGCAAACTTTTCCCATGAAGTGGAAGACATCGGAGACGCACGCAAAAAAAACAAAAAAAAAAAAATGAAGACACAAAGCGGCGAAGAGTGGTGAGCGACATAAAGGAGCGGCTTATCGACTTTTAAAAATGTATTTACAGTCGTCTGGGGGGCGATTTGAACGTCATTGCAACGAGCTTCTGCGGAGTGTGCGGGTTTCACTTTCTCGATGAATTCCTATACGCTTGTTGACTAGAGGTTAGGTAAGTTACTGACGCCGTTCAGCGGGGACAGGAAATATGACGAAATGGGGGTCATTTTGTCGATAATTGATGGGGGTGAGGTGCCCTTTTGGAATGGGGGTTATGCGGAAAAAACAATATTTATTTGCGCCACTCATTCGACGGCTGTGCATGGCAATTAACGCCTTAATGGGCGTTTGAAATTGATTGGTCCTGTGCTGAGCATTTATTACCCTAATTATGTTTCGGTTGAGTGTTATTGATTCCGGTTACGATTCCACCAAGCATTTAGATCGACGTGGAAAAGCGGTCATTCCGAAAAGAAGCTGTTGTCCTACAAAAAGGATAATAAAAATAATTGAGGGCCATCACTGCCCGTAAGAACCAGTGCCCAGCTTCTTTAACAACTACTCGATGTAGCTCTTTTGCATGTTATTATTTCCTTCTCATGAGAAGCTTCTCATAGACAGTTAATACTCTTTGAGTGTAGTCAGTAACTCGAAAGAGGTGATGCCGTAAAAAAATCCAAGGTGTTCAGCCCGGGGTTTCAATCCGGACCCATTGTGTATGAGTCGATGCCGCCGAGAGATGTTTTTACATCAGAAGGGTGCCTTAGTGCTTTTCTATGTGACTTCATTGAATAAGGAGCTGTAGTCGAATTTTTAAGTTTTGAACAATTTTTTTAAACATCAAAGACATCCGATGGAATGATTTATCCGAAATATCTCCACTGAAAACCATGTAACTAATTGTCAAAATGAGAAGAAAAGACGCATTACTAAATATTAAAAGTGAGTTCAAAGAGAAAGGACGTAGTTTTTCTTCATTTGAGTTTCGACTCCATTCCTACAGTACATATGTGTGCTGTCCTTGCGGTAGACCTGACCTGGAACAAACCAATAGGGTTCGTTGCGCCTTGTGTTAAGAGAAAATGAATCTAGTGTGTGTTTAGAATCACCCAGATTTGATCTCGTTATATCCTTCAACTTAATGATCTTAAGACTTTTTTCGACGAAACTTCTGCCAAAAATTCGAGGTGTGATGGCAGTTGTCCGACAAGACATTCGCTACAAAGCTTAGACCTACCATTTTTCAAAACATGTTTTCGTCAAAAGGATAATTCTTCTCTTTATCCATTAGCTTTTGATAGAGAGTGGCTTCTATATAGGAATAGGTGTATGGAGCTGCAAGTATGAAAATGGTTTGACAATTACTTTCACCTAAAAATTAGTGAAATTTCGGAACATTATCGTCACATGTGAAGGCATCGAAGACAGAGACGTCCGAAACCAATTCGTAAATAGGGTCCACCGACCAACAGATTTTTTGCAACTCTTTTATTGCCGTTTACGTTTCACACCTCTCTCAGAGTTTCCCATGAGTTTAACCCAAAGTCCTCTTTGGAACATATAGGGAACCGTTCTGTAGCCAAGCGAATATTGAATGCTCTTCCAAACTTAATGTTTTATCCCTATTACAATCCACAGGCAATGTGAGTCTGTACCTATGTATCATCGACTAGTGCTGTGATCTAAGTCCGATCAGTTAACGGTACTCGAATTATCCATTCTAAGATATTTGAACATTGATGTATTATCCTTTTTGACTAACAAGGTCATTATTGCTTGAGCCAAAATGTTCGCAACAATTGTCATTGAAATTCCTCATCAAATGGTACATTATTTTTTTTTTTTTTATTATTTATTCTTATTAAGATCAAAAGAGTGGGCAAGAGAAGAAGAAACTTTTTTTCAAAGAATATTATATGTGGATGCACGTTGACAGCAATATATGCACATAAAAGCCAAACGTTCTTCAATTTCAAGTCCTCTTGTGTTCTCTTTTTGTAGGTTTACTGCATCCTACTACAAAATTTCATGCACATTGTTGCAAACATGCATAAAACTTAATAGTGTGACCGACAAAACGGACAGACTGACATTTGTCTGCCATGCACTTGAGTCATTGAACATATGTTGAGTTTGTTAACATATTGAATTCTTTAAAACATTAGCAGCATACAGGTTTCCATCAGTTTCAAAAATTTCTTAGGAAAGTTTGGTCCTTATGATCCACTTCTTTCTCCCTCAAGTCTAAATTCTACTCTGGTTGTGTGGAACCAAAATCAATAATTGAATTACCAGGAAACGTTCCTTAATGTCTGACATCAGCCGAAACGGGTTGTTTATAAGTGTGAAGTTTAACTGAAGTACCCGAAAAGAGGTGCCCAGTATTGCCGGAAAGTTGAGGAGTTACATTTTTTCAAAACAAGCCTACGTGATTCAGAACAAATTGTTGGATCAGCAGCGGGGGAATACTCGGATGAAATCGGAGTTTGACAATCCCTGTCCTGATTTATGGTGTAGAAGACATTCTCAAGAGCAGATGAAGAAGTCTTTATCGAAAGAAAAGTTCTACTTGCTGAGCGTTTGATAAGATACAAGCGACATGGGCCTAGCCTGGCAGATTCAACGTTAGGCCATGTACAGCACTGGAGAAGTCTCCAGTCGTCAGAGCCTTCAACTTCGAACCAGCGCAATAGAGGACGTCCACGGGCCAGAACGCCGGGATCGACAAAGTCAATTTAATAATTAGATGGCACTACAGCCTACAAGGGACCAAGGCCTAGCTTCTACAACGACTTCTCGTGTTGTACATGCTTATGTTCTCTCACGAGTAGAAGGGACCTACAGTTTTTTGGCGACCCCGAACCGCGAGAATTGAGAAGCTTTTCCACGACAATTAGTACTCTTTGAGAGTTGTCAGCAACTCGAAAAAGGTGGTGCCGTGAAAAATGCGTGGTAAACCGTCCGGGAATGGAACCTCGTCATTGTGGGTCGATTTACAATTACCCACTACTCCACGGCGACCGCACACTGTCAATTCCTTCAGTAGAAGAGCTTTGACTTGACGACTGATTAGTTCTTTGTCGGCAAACACTAATATTTTCATGCGAACACATCGAAATGAACTCATAAGTCACGATCTAAAAAGCTCTCAGTAACTGGTGTGAGGTGAAACGTTTCGTTCAAAAAATGCTTCAAAAGTCCTGAATCAGTTTCAAGAATTTTTCCAATCTGCTACAATACGGAACAACTGTCCACCACAATGATTTTGATGAAAGTGCATTTATTCCTCTTATGTAATGTACGGTTCCATGAGTGGTCTGTAATTGATATTGACTTTTCCGAGCGCATGAAAGTCCGCAGTTTGGGAAGGATGATATTTTCATTGCATGCACAAGGATTCCAAATGCATTCATTTCCTATTGGATTGGGTTCGAGTTCAAAATCGTTCAATTCCTTTGAGCAAAGGCAAAGCAGCCAGCAAACGACATCATTTTACAGGTTCTTCGACGTAAACGTACCTCGGATATTGAAACCACAAGGAATTGAAAAAATGTATTGATAGTGATTGCGATGCCACAAAAGGACATTTTTTGTGTAGGAAGATGGAGAGAGTTTTTTTCTTCGTAGACGGGCAACAGAAATATTTCTGTTCCTCGATGTAGGTGATTCATTTTTACAATGCTTTTCTTTAGAAATGGTCCCCGAGCTAGCTTGCAAAGGGAACTTTTTGTGGCAGATGCTTGCAAACCGGAGAGAAATATGTCTGCTTCAAGTCCGCTCTCATTTCTATTCTTCTTGATGTTGCTTCATCGATGTCTGCTCCTAGACGACATCGCGTTGTTATTTGTAGTCAGGTGTGAATTTTGAAAATCGTTGTCGCATATTTTCGCGGAAATTTCAATTGGCTAATAGATCTAACGTGCGATCTGAGTATCTCTTCCCTTTAAGTGGATGACTAAGCTCTGTCGCTTGCATGGTTCAATAGAAAACATCGGCCGTCAACATGAGTTTGATTGCACTGAGTGGAAGTGCATTGTTCCGGCAAATCGTTTTCAAAGTGACGAAAGTTTGGGTGTGCTGACAATTTCCATCCCCAACGTCTGAACCATAGTCCCTGTTGAACACATTTAAAATATGTTTAAAGTGTTTGTTGCTTCCCCGGGGATCTCGCCAACAAGTCCTGCAAACTTGAATAGCTTTCAGATGCTGAGACCATGTTCTAGAGTTTTGGGAGAAGCTTAGTGTTTAAGACTCTTGAAGTGAATTTTTTATTGTGTAAGAACATTCATTTCCTCTAGTTGGGCTTGTGGCCAGTTCACACAGCTTTTGAATTCAATTCTGGTGTTTCCTGGCTTCTTCCTCTTCTTCTTCTTCTTTTTCTTCGTCTTCTCCTTGTGGCGCTACAGTAAGTGATGGAGCGGGGCTCCAACCAACATACCTCTCCAGCCAGTACAATCTTTCGCCAGCTGCCGCCAGTTTCGACTGTTATTGAAGTCCTTCTCCACTTGTGGGCGCCAGCTTAGCCTGGGCAGTCCTCTGTTGCGTTGTCCCAATAGGTCAGATTAAAAGACTTTCCCCCAGACGCCAACGGGAACAAGATCAAAAATCTCGAAAAAAACCAAGGGCTTCCTCACCCGCTAGTAGTAACATCCAGATTTCTGCGCCACAATGTTGTCGTAGTAGTAGTACTGAAATGATCAAGCTGTTATATTACATAAAGCAAGCCTTGTCCTTCGAGAGAGGGCTCTTTTACTCAATTGCCTCTTGAGCCCAAAGAAAAAGCGATTGTCAAGAGTGATTCTGCGTTTGATCTCGGTACTGGTGTTGTTGTTCTTATTTGCCGCGGAGCCGAGGTAGACGAAGTCCTTGACTACCTCGAAATGTCTGCTGCCCATAGTAACGCTCTGTGCGAGGCGTCGATGTTCTGCGTCCTTCTTCGATGACAGCATATACTTCGTTTCGCCCTAGTTTACCATCAGTCCCACTTTAGCCTCTTCCGCTTCGATGCTAGCAAACGCCTCATTGACGGCTCGCTGAGTTCTGCCGATCACGTCAATGTCATCCGCATAAGCTAGCAGTTGAACGGACTTGTGGAAGATCGTGCCTCTTATGTTGACGTGTGAGTTACGCACGATCCCCTCATGAATGATGTTAAAGAAGTCGCATGACAGAGCGTCGCCTTGTCTAAATCCTTTTTTGACAGCGAAGGCCTCGGTGAGTTTGCTACCGACCTTGTCGGAGCAGCGAGAGTTCTCCATCGTCATCCTACACAATCTGACGAGTTTGGTAGGGATGCCAAAACTAGACATTGCACTGTATAGCTCGTCTCTATGCACGTTGTCATACTCGGCCTTGAAATCGACGAATAGGTGGTGAGTGTCGATCGGTACTTCTTGGGACTCCAGGATTTGCCGCAGTGTGAAGATCTGGTCGATTGTGGACTTCACTGGCCTGAAACTATTCGAACACACACACAATACGGCAGAGAAAATCTTATATGTGATGTTAAGGAGACTGATCCCTCGGTAGTTGGCGCAGTCGAAGGGGTCTCCTTTCTTGTGGACCGGACATACGATTCTGAGATTCCACTCGTGGGGCATGCTTTCCTCCGACCATATCTTACGAGAAAATTCATGGAAAATTCCGTGCTCTCGAAGTACTTTGATCCTTTGGGGGTGTAGATTTATTTTTCGTCTGTAATTTTCTTTCTCCCATTTTCCGAAATGACTGACACTGACAAGAGAATCGAAGTTGCACGGTAATGTGAGCCAGTTGTGGAAAGAAATCACAGCAGATTTCGACAGACAAGCATTGTGCTTTCAGTATTGTATTCCTAGGAGTAAATTACAACTCGCGAGGCATCTTTTACATAATTAAGGAGGTTTACGTTTTAAATTGTTTCATTAATATGGTGGAAATGTTGACGGGACTGAGTACACAACATTATATAGGTGTAATTACAGGGGGAAACTTTTTGGAAATGGGTAAACTCTTACTTTCGAAATTGGCTTAAGCTTACGGCCGTGATCAGTTTCTAGCATATGTTACAAATATTAATTGATATTATGTCCACAGTGAGTGAATTAATGAGAACGCCGACACAGTTCAGTGGGTTTTCCTGTAAAACAGTGAGTTTATCATGCATCATGTCTTTGACGGAGTCTCGGAAAAAGCTTTAACTAATGATTTCACATGCATTTCGACAACAACCTGCAAATTCTAATTGGACAGAGGAAAACCCAAAACGGCTACAATAATTTGATCAAGAAATTCGTGGTGGTATTGTTATGATTTTTATAGTTCTGCCTTCACAGAATGCAATTTCTATCTGAATGCCGATTTCATTTTACAATTTTAATTAAATTTAAGTTAATTGAATTGCTTGTACAAGGGGCCCGATATTCGTTTGTGAATGACTCTCAGGAAACCTTTGTCGACAAAATATTACCTAAATACTCAGAAATGTCACAAATGAACATATGGCACAACCTGACAGAGCATCTGTTTGTGTTTGGGTGAATTTCAATTAGGCAGTATCTTCCAAGCAAACATTGATTGGAACAGTTGCTAGTAAGGGCTTTTTTTAGAGGTATAGAAACACATTTTAACTGGCGGTTGTTAGATGTATTTTTGTCAGTGTCAGTAACGTATTTTTAAGTTAATTTGGCATCTAAACACAGATAGATTGAACTACGCTTCCAAAATCTATTGAAAACCATAGTGGAGTGTCTTAAAAAACTAAAGTACTACACGAAACAATTATGAGACCAAACCCAAAATGCACAAATACGTATTCGTATGTAATGAAGCGGTTTTTGGTCCTGTTTGCGTTGATGTCATCTGGAGGAGAGAACTTAACGACGAACTCTATGGACTGTATGAATACATGCGCCTGGTCAAGCGTTTTCCCGATGGCTATGCTATGTAGTGCGTATGTACACCACTGCTCCGGCGCAAAAAGTCCTCGAATCTGACATATGGAGAAGGACCTCAACCAACTTGGAGTGTGCAACTGGAGGCAGCTAGCAAAAGATCGTGCAGGCGGAGAGGCATGTTGGTTAAGGCTCAGGTCCATCCTGGACTGTAGCGCCACAACAAGAAGACACCAATATTGAATATGCTATCCCAAAACTATCCCAATAGATAGCTATTAACCGAAAAGTGCCAATTTTGGACTAGCGAACAAAAAAATGTTCAATCTTGACGGTGTAGACGGATGTCAATGATACTGGCTTGATAAACGGAAAGGAAAACAACTGCGCATTGCAACCAAAACGAATGCAACCAAATACATCGTGTTGCTGGATGATGTGCTAGTTGACTTTGGTTACAACGTATATGGAGATGAGTGGACATTTTAGCAGGACAACGCTGAAATCCATTCGGCACAGTCCACTAAAGGGTTTTTCCACTCGCGAGGGATTACTATCTTGCATGCTGCAGTCCTGACCTGAACCCTATCGAAAATCTTTGGAGCAGACTTTCAAAGGGTGCTTTTAAAAATGGTCGACAATGTGATGGGGTTTGTGAACATAAAAAGCTATAAAGCTTCATTAGAAACCTCATTGACTCGATGCCACGGAGACTGCAGGAACACATTGAACAAAGGTGGTTCAACATTTTACTGTTGCAGTTAGGATTGGTGCTTTGGAAGCCAAAATTACTCGTGTTATGCGCAAGATACCAATCTAAGAGGAAAAAGGAAAGAAATTAACAGGTGGGTAAGCCATGCGTTTAAATGCTTTCAACATTCACTCCCAGGCTCCATACCTTACACTTAAGGGTGCAAAGGATGTAACAGTCGTCAGCATCTATCTCTTTTCCTTATGTTTCACCAATGGCCAATGTCATTATGTTAGCAAAAGTTATTCCAAAGCCAAGCAGAAGACTTGCGAGCCTTTCGAAAACTTTTGATCTGTAGAAATCAAGTTTTCTAGTCTTCCACAAAGGACTAACCAAGACCTAGTTTCTTCAGGGACTACTTTTGTTGTGCCTGCTATTGTCTTACCACAGGTGGAAGGGATCTTCAGTTTTTTACGAACTTCATATGACGGAATTAAGAAGGACTTAGGACTCTTTGAGTGTTGTGGGCAATTATTCGTATTGTGCGTGCTACTCTTCGATCACGAGTAGAAGGGACCTACAATTTTTTGCCGACTCAGAATGGCGAGATTTGAGGAGCTTTTCAAAGACACCTAGAACGCCTTGAGTGTTGTCAGCAACTAGAAAGAGGTGGCGCCGTATCCCGTCTGAAAATCAAACCTAGACCTGCGGCGTGTGGGTCGATCCACTTACCTACTATGCCACGGCGACCACTGCAACTCTCATACCCCGATGAAATAAAGTATTTTTTCGCTCTCAGTAAAGGTATCTGAATCGTGAGATGAAGTCGCGTCGGCTCGTCATAAATACAGCCGAGTCTTTTTCATAGCGCATCAGACAGACAGACGTACACACCGAAAAAATTTTTATAATAATTTCAGTTATGAAAACGAAACCACAAATGAGAAAACAGCCTTCAGTTTTTCAAATTCAAATATATGCTCTTAAATTTTTATTTTCTCTCTCTTAGTTTTTATACATATATAATATTCATCTCTCTGGTTTGTGTCTCTTAAATAAATATCTATTCGTTTTGTGTTTCTCGATTTGCTTAGACGTATCCTATGATTATGCTTAGTCTCTACTTGGATTCTCCTATATAAAGTCGTACATTTTGCTTAACCTACTCAAATACAAAAATTAATTATTTCTTCATCTTTTTTCAAAGAAATCAAAAAAATCTCATGTAAAAACTCAGAAAAATAAAATTTTTCTCATCTTCCAGTAGAAACTTGTAGCTTTTCGTGAAGTCTCCGCAACAAAGAGATGCACTTAGTCCGGCTCTCTCGGTCTTGCTAAATACAATTTATTTGTGATATTCCCTTAACGGTTTATTTACAAGAAAAAAAAACTTCAATTTCTTTCATTTCATATCACAATTATCTACGGCTTAGAGTTAGATTTGAGATTATTAACTTTATCCTTTGCTTCGAGTTTAGGTGAACTTGCGCAGGCGCGTCTGCTTTGCAATGCACCTGGGCGTATGTACAAATTTCTAATTTACTTGCTGAATTGTTGCGAATCGCTTGGGAGAAACGGGAAAAAACTAGTTTGTTTTATTTTTTGTCGCATTTTCAAAGAAAAAATACTTTCGAAGTGAACATTCCCCTTCGTCCTGAGGGGGGCTTCCGCAGAATGAAAGCCCCCTGAGTCGGGGGAGGGGGAGAGGTGATACAGCAGCGGAGAAAGGATAACAAAGGGAAACTGTAAGAAACCAATGAATATTGCTTCACTGGCCAAAGTAATTACACTCAAGCCGTTGTCCCGAAGACATGTGCGGATGGTGTATGTCTCGTTCGGGTTTTGTTTTGTGTTTGCACGGAGCGGCGGCGGCAGTGTCCGGGACGTGGCGGGATTTGAAACGCAATTAATTTTGACCATCAGTACGGGATGGAGGTCAGTTGGCACCGACCTCCACAATGGTACTGTTTGCTGTTGTCGGGGCAACGTGTTGGGGCTGCTCAACTTGGGAGTGGCGCTGTGATGCGAAGCCCTGCGGCGGTGGCGCTGCTCGTCCAACGGCAGCCGTTGCTGTTGTCGTTGTTGTTGCGTTGTGCACGGCCGGTGTGGGTGAGGTCAATGCTGTGGCATTCGCAGCCGATGGCATCTGTATGCTGGTCTGAGCTTGAGTTGCAGTCAGCGCTGACTGTTGTCCTTGCGCCGGCACGGTGGTCGGTGGCGCCTTAGTGGGTGGTGGGGGCGCAGGCGGCAGAACCAGCTCATCAATCGTGCACACTCGGTCGTCAATCGGGAACTTGAAGTTGATTTCGTTACCAGTAATTGCCGGCGATGTATCGGAATTCTTTTCCAAACATTTGCTATCGCCTGAAAGGAGAAGAAAACAAACACAATAAATTAGTTCGAATCGCTGGTGGGCGGAAAGTTTATCTGCGTGTGTGTGGGAGGGTGGGGGGGGGGAATGAAGCAATTAGGAAATTATTCACGTACAGCGGCACTGACCCGACGGAGGCTTTATGACAACACTTAGGAAGTTCAGCTCGTTACGCGGATTGGAATCTGTGCGGATGAATGATTCAGGGACTTAAGTAAATGAAAGACTATTTTTGCGCTCGCTTGTTGATTGGATTTGTGTGAAGGGGGCGTGGTGGGGAGTGTGTCGGAATTTAAGGGCCATCGTGGTAAGCATGCAAATTTTTTATTTTCTTTACAAAATTATATCCAGGCAACAGCAGGTTTGGTTAGGTGGAGGTGTTTCCTTACAACTTCCAGACGGAACTGTATATTTTTCAGTGCAACTTCATTGGGATGCGAGACCTGTGACCGATGTAAGACTTAAAAACGATGAGAGAACTTAGCAAATCAGCCATGAGAAGTGATTTTGACTTGGTAGAGACCTCTTACAAGGAAGTCCTCTGCATCCTTAGACGTCAAAGAACTTGTGACTAAGGATACGCAGTGCAGATGCAAATCTGAAATGGGAGGTTTACATATCCCTGCAGCTTTAGCAACAGTCGCTTGAAATGATATCTAGCCTCCTCTCTGTGCTCAGCAGTCAGACAGCAATCTAAAATGTCTTATCCTCTGTTGATGAGGACATCCTTCAAGAAAACTTTACGAATAGTCCATTTTCTATTCTTCTTGGAACAGGTTTCAGTGGTCGGATAGTCTAAATGTTAAACATGAGTTCAGTTTTTTTTAAATTAATAATTGACAGCCTCCACACTTTCTTCTGCTTAAGGTCAATCGGCGTAGTAGCTGATTCAAGAATTCCTCCATGCTATATGTTCGCCCTGCAAAGCCAAAGGGTTTTGAGCGTCGTTTTACTTTTTGTTAGATTTTCGTGTTTTCTTGAGACACTTTTCATTGTCATTAGGATATCACTCTTAAGGACCAGGTAGTTGCTTCTGGTCGTGCGTATAAAAAAAGACAAGTAAATGATTCAAGATAATATTAAGTGCGTGTTAGATCGTAGTTTTTCGAGCACGGCCAAACATTTTTCAATATTACACATCACTTAGAAAGTCCAGATAAATACACATTTTCTAGACGAAATTCGACTTTATGCATCAATACATCATTCACGAATGATACAATCAGTCCAGTCCCTCTAACATTTCGATCATTTTTTTAAAAAACGATTTATCTTTGGCTTCAGTTTCGGCAATCCCCATTCGATCCACATTTTTCCAGCGAGCATCTTTTTGGGGTCTGCAAAGAGGTAGAAGTCGCTGTAGACCAGATCTGGAGAATAGGGTCGGTGCGGAAGCAAATTTAAGCCCAATGCGTGCAATGTGACCATGGTAGCCAATGACTTGTGGCATGCTGCATTGTCTGGTGGAAGAGAACCGGCCTGTTTTCTTGCAAGTTCCTCCTCCAAATGCACCAGTAATGGCATGTAGTATTCGCTGTAGATCTCTTTGCCTTTCTCGTCGATTAATAAAATTCCGTGCGCATCGCAAAATACGGATACCATAACACTTTGGGCGGATACGGATACCATAACACTTTTTTGACGTTTTCAGGTGTAACCAAAGTTCAAAGTCGGCATACAACCAACAAATAGTTGTTTCTGATGGAGCTGAGTTCATGTAGCTCTTTTCAAGCCATTCCTGAGCTTGCACGGTTTTTTTCCCATCAAGAAGCAGTGTTTAACCACCACACAAAATTCTGCTTTTTCCATAGCGTCACTTGAAGCCACTTTTGCCACTTTTTCCTGTTCCCACGATTGAAGAGACCCATGAAGGGACCGCGTTTTGTAACAATTGAAGAGTTACAAACCGAATCGCTGAGAGAACTCAGTGGCATGCTAAGAAGTGCATATCAGAACTGCTTCGAGGATTGGAAAAAACCCTGGCACGAGTGTATTATGCCTGAGGGGACTACCTTCTGGGGGACAAAATAAATATTTTTTTGAGAAAACTGCGAGTTCATATTGTTTTTTGACAAACCTCGTATTCATCAAATAATTCCCAATGCTCTAGACTTTCTTAAACAATATTTTTTTAAGTTTTATAATTTGCCAATGTATGTACTACTGACCCAAAAACACCAAAATTGCTTAATCCACAATGACACCACATTTTGTGATTTGTTTTTGGCTGTGTGACATGTGGTGGCCATATCCAAAATTTCTGGACACAAGAAGTCGCGATAGTGATCATTATTTTCTGAAATTCCTCGGCCAACCTCATTTTCAAAGAAGTACAACATTCGCTCACATGCGGTCGATTATGCTGACCAAAAAAATCACGAAGTGCACGAACTGCATTATGATTTAAACGCCCACTTTCGTAAGAGGCTGGAATCATCTTTACGTTCTTCTTAGGTGTGTACCTCTCCATTGTTGAATTTGTCATGAACGGAAGAACAGAATGGCAAATTAAACGTGGCAGAAAAACTTTACTTTAGATATTGTATTGCGCTAAAGTCCACAATCGATTAGAAATTTCTTAAATACTTGTGTTGTGCTCGTTCTCTTACGACTTGAGGGGCCTACAGTTTAATGCCCACTTCAAATTTGAGAGGCTTTTTATAGGCAACTCTTCGAGTGTTGTCATCAAGTCAAGCGTGACTGTATTGCAGGGGAAATATGTGATATGAGCGAACAGTTCAAGATTGGAACCTAGTACCTTTGGCGTGCAATTTGGCGTCATTATCCACTACGCCACTTAGGCCATTACTTTTTCTTTGGTAAATTTTCTGACACTCGGAAGTGTATAAGAGCTGCCAGTAGTCCTTTTCGCCCAGTTTTCATTTTTGAAGGTTTCCAAAAGGCATCCGAATGGTCTGCATATGGACACGTTTGGAACATCACCTCCAACACACTATAACTACAACAACAGCTTGTCCAATTTTTTTTTGAATGTCTCTTCCCCTACGCAACTCGTCACTCGTATGCATTCCCAAAATCTTTGTTTTGACAGCATTCCGCTCCAGAAAATCAATCAATTCCGAACAAGGTTTCCTTTTCATTGAAATCTCAATCTCCCGCATTGCCTGACGATTACCATCGATCGCTTCTGGATGCGCTTCACGTCGAGTCGTCCTCAATTTCCCATTTCAAAGGATTTTTATTCGGAACGCATTTCACAATGCACTGAATCTATCATTGTCCCCGTGCAAACTAAAGCGTCACGGAAGCATGATCTCACTCAAAACAAATCGTTGCTCATCTCTTGTCATTCCCAAGACGGCGCGGCTCCGCTTTCAGATTGAAGGCTCCCTTCTTGCAAGGGAGGCATGAAGCAATGCGTATCCTTTGTGAGACACGCGACTCGCAAACACAAGCCGGATTAAGTTCGGTCCAATTCGTCGCCTTGTCGCTGCCATCAATGTAAACGCGACTGAATGCATAGCGACTCAACACGGAAGAGACTCATCATCGCATTATGAAACTCCATCAGCCCACACCGGCAGGTACACAATTCCCGTCTGTGTGCCAACTGGGGCGGAACATAAAAACATGCAAAGCGACGAGTAAATTGCCACAGTCAACATTCGCAAAGAGCGCAGAATAGTATTTGCACCGCGATAACACATGCTTTTCCATCTCCCGCAGTCGGCACCCGCACTGAGTTCCGGAACAAAGGCTCCAGACAAATAGGCAGCATGTTTGACACAAAAGGGCTTTGAGCGAGACGCATCGCGAGAATTGCACCGAAGAACTCTTCAAACGTTGCTCTCCCACGCTCCGACCGGCTCTTGAGTGGCTTTTAATTAAACTCAAACAAAACGCGTCTTTTCGGCCCAGCATTGCATAGCAGACTCCTTGTGGCTCACTGCATGAAGTTCAGTCACTGAATGTTAGTGCCGGCGGCTTATCCCCGCACCGAGTGATAAAGAAAGCCCTGCAATTTTACGATAACAGAGTGTAACTCCATCTCCGGTGCAGTAATCCCCTCTGCGGGACGCAAAAACTTCGACATATGCCACTGCTTCCATCAATCAGCCAGCGACGTGATGGTGGGATCGATGCTGCAGCATGGTAATGCATCGACGACAATGGCGTCCTAAGCAATCGGGAGTCGTGACAGGAAATTGGGTAAAAGCCATGGGGTTGTACATTGGTGCGACGAAAACGACGGGTGGGGAGGGGGGCGTTGGTAAAATTTCTCGGTAGCGCGACCTGCATCAGCCAATCAATGGAATGCGTCCTGGTTAAGAGGATTCATGTTCCACTGAGATAGTTGCTACGACATGCGGTCGCTGGCAATGGTGTACGTGATATTTAAGCAAAACCGAGCTTTAGGAACCACCAGGTGATTGAAATTAAGGATGCCAACGTTGCTCTGCCACGGAACAGGATGCGAAACGTGACGCAGGCTGGAGTAATCCCCTCCCCAGCACTACTCTGGCAAATGGAAACTTCGATGCAATCCAGTGACAATTAGCCGCAGATGGGTAATGGTTTGTTGAGCCTATCGTCTGCTGGAAGGTGTGAGAAAGGCATTTAGGCCCCGAGGTGTTCGAGGTCATCAGCGGCGGCTTTAATGGTGATGGGAGATTGGTGAAGAGATGATGAAGGGGAGCAGTTTAGAATGTCGGTAGCAGGTGTGAAGAATTCGGTGGGGAGCTTAAGGTCCTCGACCTCTTCAGTCTTCTTAGGTGCAGTACTTGGAAAGCAAAAAATTCTTTTTCTACTGACGGGGGGCAGCGCGCTGTATAATATTCTTTCCAAGGAGCTGATGCCTTAAGTCAAAGAAATCGTCAACAAAACTGAATAGAGCCCCTTGTCACGCAAAATTGGCATAATGGACACAATTTCTGGCATACTTTGTAACAAATGTCGACACCGTCCGTACTTCAGAAGTCAAATCAAGGCCCTTGCCTCTAAGTACCCATCCAGAGGGAAATATCCAATGCCGGAGCCGATGGCACATTACAAACTGCCGCCACTTTCCACTCCGTCACACCATAAACCATACAACTCAACTCATATCCCGTGCTTTAGCAGCAATTTCAATTCCAATCGCACACTGTTCACTCCCTATACTAATCCCTTCCAACATGGTCACCCACCATCCGCCCCTCCGTCAGCTCAAACAACAGAAACCATTTCCCGCATGTATCCTGTGAAGCGAACAAGAAAAAAGATTGTTTAAGTAAATTTACAACATACCTCCAGCACGTCGGTCCTCTCGCGTGTAGTACCGGGCCCGGTGTCTCGAGAAGCAAACGGCCATTGCCAGGATAATGATGGCAATTAGCACAAATATAATACCGCCCAGAATTGCAAGTGTATTAAGGCCACCTGTAAAGGAAGAAAAATAAGGAACACATACAAAATAGGACCACGTAGTTGGCACACACACACAAACGGATAACATAACGAAACAAAACGAGGAGCCTGAGCATACAGAAGGATACACGAGTGCTTAGTGAATTTTAAGCAATTAATCAGCACTTTAAAGGAAATACAAGACAATTTGTAACAGTCCACTGCAATTACCGATCCTTGAGCGGCGGGCAAAAGAACAAAGCCAAGCAGTTCGGACAATTAAAACGATTAATGGCCACAACATTTGCCCGCTGCGGTTGCGAAGAAAAATTAGTGTGGTTTTGTCAGCACTTAGATAGCGAGTAGGTCGACTTTATCATGTCCATGAACGAGGGACAACCGACAGGCTCCGCCTGCAGACGGCGGACTGGGGGATGTTCGAAGTTCAATGCTGGATACGTTGCAGATCATTTGTAACGAGGAGAAGAAAGTGGGGGTGGACTTATTGCGATACTGACATGAAGAGTCTGAGCCTGAGAAATATCTGCTTTCCACTTCCTGACGGTCCCGGGCACGCTGTTTCCAGTTGTCAAGACCAAGCTCTCTGGCGTCAGCGATCACTTCGTCTTTATACCGGAGGTCTTCCTCTCCTTCTCATACCTGGAGACTGGGATTCGCAAGCCCTCTTAACTGAAGCTGTCCATTCGCTCAATTTGGCCGATCCATTGCAATCGTCAGTTTTTTGCCTTTAGGACTACGTCCACATCTCGTAGACTTCGCGGTTGCATATTCTCCTCTACTCGCCTCCATCGAAGCTAGGAGCCCATATTCGATGCAGAATTGTTCTTTCGAAATGGACCAAGAATCCGCTCTGCCAGTTTGATAACTGTCCAGCTGCCGACTCCGTGTAGGAGTGGGGGTAGGATAAGCGTTTAGTAGAGTAGATCTTGGCCCTTCGAGTCAGAAGTTTCAAACAGCGGTTGCCAAGGGTATATCTCCGTCATCGTGCCATTGGTGGACTTCAACGAATTGTTCTTTCTGAAGACAAACACCTTAAGTAACTCAGAGTTGTAGCTATCGATTGTCACATTTTTGGCCGAGGTGGTGTTTGAGGGATCGATTCTTTGTCGACAGCATAAATTTCGTAATATTCTCGTTCACTCTATGGCCAGCTCGTTTCGCCGTTTTGCATGTAGAGCCGTGAATGTCTCTAAAACAGGTCACTGGGAATGGGCGATGATATTGATGTCATCAGGATATCCCAAGAATTGTGCTGATTTCTAGATGATGGTGTCTTTTGTGTCTACACCTGACCTTCGCACTACCCCTTCAGCAGAATATTGAGGAAGTCACATGGCTTCTTGCTGAAATCCAGTGCAGGTTTTGTATGGTACTGAGGGGCTACTTGGAACGTTTCGCGTGTGTTGGCGTGGAACGATAGAATACGATTATTTTCCTCTTGATCCTCAATTCGGCCATCGCATCGAAGAGCTCTTTACGAGGAATTCTGTCGTATGGGGCTTCACAATCGATAAGAATGGGGTGTTCATCGAATTGAAAGTAGTTGGTCTTTTCCGGGATCTGGTCTATAGTCGATTTATCGGAAGCCACACTAGAACACTGTCGATTGTTGTTCTTCTTTTTGTGGTGCTACAGTCCGGGGTGGACCGTGGCCTCAACCAACACGCCTCTCCAGCCAACACGATCTTTCGCCAGCTGCCACCACTTGTGCACTCCAAGTTGGTTGAGGTGCTTCTCCACTTTTGTGCACCACCTTAGCCTAGGGCGTCCTCTGTTGCGTTGTCCGAATGGCTCAGATTCGAAGACTTTTCAGGCCGGAGCAGTGGTGTCCATACGTTCTACATGGCCTAGCCATCTTAAGCGTTGTATCCAAAGGCGCTTGTACAGGTGCATGTAGCCCATAGAATTTGTCGCTAAAGTTTCTCTTCCCGATGCCATCAACGCAAAATCGCATGCAAAACTTTTCTCTCGAAAGGACTAAGGACTTTCTCATCCCCTTTTAGTAGCGTTCAAGTTTCTGCCCCCTGCGATTAACAACAGTGATTCTGCGTTTGATTATTTAACGCAGAGCAGAGGTTTACGAAGTCCTACACTACCTAGAAGTTTCTGCTTCCTAGTGTGACGCTCTGTCCGAGACGCCGATTTTGTGCGTCCTTCCTTGATGACAGCATGTACTTCGTTCTGCCCTCATTTACCACCAGACCCATTTTAGCCGCTTCCGCTTCAATGCAAGCAAACGCCTCATTGACGGCTCTCTGTGTTCGTCCAATCACAACAATGTCGTCGGCGTAAGCTAGCAATTGGACTGACTTTTGGAAGAACGTGCCTCTGGTGTTGACTTGTGAGTTAAGCACGATCTTCTCGAGGATTTCGATTTGTGCCATCGAAAACCGCTTTAGACGTTCACACAGTATGCTGGACAGGATCTTCTAGGCGACATTAAGCACAGAAATACGTCGATGATTCTTAACCGACGTAAGATCGCATTTTTCTGTGAACTGGTATTCCAACCGGCTAACAAGCTTTCGTTCTCCCAAATTCTAGAGATGATCTGGTGCATGCTCTCCACCAGATCACTGCTGTCAACATTGAATAGCTCTAATGACAAGCCATCGAACAGGCGGCTTTTTGTTTCTTTAGCCTTTTAATGGACTTAGCTGACTTTATCAAGACTGGGCTGTTGGTAATGCGACAGTTTTGGATATATGCCAAGAGCCCCTTATTTGACATTTACACTTAGGAAAGGGTTGTCGACAAGAAATCGAACGAAACTTTTGGAAACCAGACTGAAAACCAATTGTAAAGTGCAATAATAAATGCACGCGATATTTGTCGCGAATATTTTGTAGGAAGGGTTTTCGAAAGGTTTCTCATATCTTTAGACCTCGATCATTCTTGGAGCCTTAGACATTTTGTTCTTGTTCTTCTTTTTTATTTTTCAAATCATGAAAAGCTTCCCAGGGTGTTGGAACGCAATATCAAACAAGTTGACACTGTTGGATTTTAGCGCCCACTCGAAATCCTATAGTGACTGCTGACGCGAAGTGGGTGGAGATTAAATTATAAGAATGTTGTTTGCTCCGCTTTTGGGTCTAGAATCCCTATTTTTTAAGAAGTGCTTGCCTCTGTGGACCTTTATTTCCTTCAAGTGACCGACGGTGTCTGTGTGATTTTTAAGAAAAATCTGTCCGTTGCCCTACACATGTGTGATCTAGTTCCATCAACATAAAAAGGGTTATTCATTGTGAGATTTGATTTTTTAAAAGGTTATTTTTAACAGATCACGCGTGACTCTTACCAAATTGCTTTGTCATTTTATTCACTATCGCTTGGCGTGTCTTCATGGGAGTAATAATTGTCGAGCAATGCGACGAGGGTACATAATACGTCTTCTAAAGACCACTAATGGTTTTAAAGGCAAACTTGAATTTCAGTTTACATTAAAGAATGATATTCAACCGATTAGACCACATTCAGCATGTGCTGAAGAGACTTTAGCACTTGTAGCTGAGGGTGTACGTGACGACTGTGATAAATTGATTTGCCGTCGTTCTTAGAATTTTCGACTATGTTTTTCAAGAAATTCAAGCACGCAGTCTCAGCGATCTCTGATTTTAAAAAAATTGGAGCTACTAGCCGTACAGTCTTAGGTCTTAAGGAACATTCAAACTACAATTGACTGATTTGAAAACCTACATTACTCGTGTTTTCCGTAGAATACCAGTTGGTATGCTTGAAATAGCCCCTTTTCGAATAAGCCACCTCAGACTTAGTCGTAGCCAATATTAACGTGATAAAATAATTCGTAACAAAATGGCACTACAGCCCGCAAGGGACCAGAGCCTAGCTTCTACAACAACTTCTCGTTTTATTCGTGCTACCATTCCCTCACGAGTAGAAGGGAGCCACAATTTCTTTCGGACTCCGAACGGCAGGATTTGAGAAGCTTTTCGTAGACAATTAGTATTCTTTGAGTGTTTTCAGCAACTCGAAAGTGGTGATGCCGTGAAAAATACGAGGTGTCCCGTCCGGGAATCGAACCTAGACCTTCAGCGTGTGAGTTGACACACTTACCCACTACGCCACGGTGACCACATATTAACGTGATATCATTTTCAAAAAGTAAATGCCAAAAATTGTTGTTTTAAGCAACAATCTAAATTATATGATAACTTTCGAATTTACGTGTTCTGTTTACATTCTAAAGCGAACCTCATGACGAATCACGTTAAAAAATGTAATTGCCCTTTTATTTTTCATGTGCAAGGTAACTCAATACTTAATTTCTGTTCCTGTTTGGGTTGATGGTATCCGGGGGATAAGACGAACGAACGGACTCTAAGGGTTGTACAGTGTTGTACTTCGAATACAACGCTCAAGATGGCTAGGCCATGTAGAGCGTATGGACACCACTGCTGCGGCCCGAAAAGTCTTCACATCTGAGCCATTGGGACAACGCAACAGAGGACGGCCTAGGCTAAGGTGGCGCACACAAGTGGAGAAAGGCCTCAACCAAAGTGCGCAATTGGAGGCAGCTAGAGAAAGGTCGTGCTGGCTTTAGAGGCATGTTGGTTGAGGCCCAGGTGCACCTTGGTATTTTTAATTTACAGGCATCTCAGTGCGTAGGAGTCCAGATTAGTCAGTTTTTGCTTCTTCAAATCGCATCCAGAAATATCGATATCCAAGGTACGTATCCAAGGCCATTTGAAGGGCCAGCTGTCGAAAGTTCCTTTACAATCATGCCCATTGGCCAACTTGGCCATCGTATTGTTTCGAAGGCCTAGGAACTTAAAAAGGTTCGGAACAATTTGGTCAAAGCTATGACAAACAGGAGTCATTGTAGGTGTATCAATCCAGTACATTCCAAAGAGCCTGATGAACAGAATGGCCACAAAATTGAATGTTTTGGCGAATTTTGAGAAGTGACGGCATCACTTGTTACACACTTCAACAGAATCCAACGCAAGCAGTAGACGGGCAATTGTAGGGGAATTTTCTGAAGTAAGCCAACGCAAGACAGCGCACATTGATAGAGGCTCACCAAAAGCTTAATTAGGGAGGTCCTCTCGTGTACACCTATAGGCCTATTCAAAGCCGATGAAACTTCAACTCAAAAAAATCTTATGAATCACTGAGAACCCCTTTCGAATGGAACCACTCTTCGTTGCGAAATTTAATACTTTGTTCCTTCGCCACACGACCGCCTTTCAAAAAAGCGCAATTTGTATGATCACGACATGTAAGCGACATAAGCCAAAAACCAAAAATGTCAATTCTTGCCCTAATTTCCTCTCCACGGCACTGCTGGTGGTATTTAAATGAATTCCCAACGGCTGAGCAGGATTTCATAATAAGCTTCACATCCTACACCACCCACAGACTCGAAATTTTGATTAATGCAGATGAATATTATCACAGAGCCCTGCAGTCTATCACTTTCCGTTGGCACTCAGTTGAGAGCGATTCCTTCGCACGGCTTCCGCCCCCACAGACAATCCTTCGACATCTATCACTGGCAACGTTCAACATCAGATAACAAACGAAACGATTCTGTGACATATACGTGTGTATCCCCCATCCGCTCCAAGGCTCGTATCTGCACATCCTTAAATCACTTACCTCTTTCGAGAAAATTATGCGATGTGCTTGCAGCATCCTTCTCCTCGTCGGTGATAAATTCCAGGCACGTATGCAATCCAGTGACATCAAGATCTGTAATTTCGGCACCACGCAAGCTCTTCGGCAGGAAACAAATGGGATATGTGTCCCACTTCCATTGCAGCTAAACGGAACGAAAACAAGGAAAAGAAAACACACACGAAAGACTTGAACAGATTTCCTTAATAACTCCACGGATCCTTGGCAATTTATTTCTGCCTCTTTTTTGTGTGCAGGGCGGCGGCGTCTCCACGAGGGGGGGCGCGTAGACTCGGCACACAATCCATTCACTCTAATTGGTTTCGTCCTGCACATGCACAGTGCTGAGGCGAGCTGTGCAGGCGCCTGACGACACCACATCCACTCGCTCTCACTCTCGCAAATAAACACACACCCGGTCGTATACTTACATGTCTGACGATATTAATTAATTTTCCCATGTGACATTCGTCACAAATTAGTGGATTGTTGTCCAGGCGCACATTGCGAATGTTCTGTATCCTGAGTGCGGTGTCCTCGTTGATGCCGTACAATTGATTTCGTGACAAATCCAAAAACTACACGTTCCATGTGATGGGTGGCATGTGGGTGGAGGAGGGGGGGGGGGTATAATTAAAATTAAATTTATTTGCTGTGAAAAATGTTAGTCCTTTCAGCCGGACTGGTGCGGCTTCTTGGCACTAGTCCTGCGAACGCCGGCCACCAGACATCCGCCTGCCGGTTGCCAAGTACACCCGGCGCACAGGCTCTGTGTTTTTGCCAGCCCCAGGGGACTGGTTTTTCGGTTTGTGTACGTACCTCAAGCTCCCGACACGGATCGATGACTTGCAGGGACATGTTGTCCAACTGATTCCCAGATATGTTCAAGTAGCGCAACTGTTTGAAAGGCACTAACAGTCCCATTGGCAGTATTCTCATGTCGGCGATGGCTAACGACGTCAGTTGTGGAATCAACTGGAAACAAAGTTATGAGAGGAAAAGTATTTTACGTGAGCGATTTGTGCGGACTCGGAGATAGGGATTTATCTCTGCTGTGGGGGAAGTTTTTTGAGGTTGAGCTTGGGGTTTGAGGTTTTCGGACGATGTACTTGTTGATTGATTGCAGTTGCAGACTGTTGTTGCTCTGCTGCGAGAGGGCCATGGTAAATGGTTTGAAGGAAACTTTAAAGTTGTGTAAAGATACTGGCGATGGTGAATTTTTGCATACACTTATGGACGTCTCATCAAGGTGAGTAATTTGTTTTGTAGCAAGAATGCATAAAAGGACGAAACTAGTGGTCATTTGTGAGAAGAAGGACCTACAAGCGTCTACAAAATAAGCTAGGTTTCATCAAATTTATTAAGAGCGTAGGAGTTCGTGAAACTTAATTCTGGAACGTCTGTGAATCCGGTTCCTGTGTAATTTTTAATGAAAATAGAGGGAAATGTTCGATTTTATCAAATGTGAGTAGATAATAGCACTGTTCTAATGGACTTGCTTGTCTTATCTGTTTTCACATTGAAATTAACTTAAAGGGTTATGCTTGTTGCCACGGATCCTTGGAATCTTCAACCATAAATGACAAACTGGATGTTAACGATAGAGGCGTGTTTTGTTTACTTATGCAGAGTAATTATACGGTGGCCCATACTAGATAGTGTCTTACACTAGACAACTCTGAGAAAATTAAAGAGCCTAGCACCTTCTGCCTTAAAGACGGCACCGTCAGGTATGCTAGGCAGATAAGAACTTACTTTACCTTCTCTGCGTTCGTTCGTGGCATCTTATCCCGCCAACAGATGTGTCAATCGATCTTTGGAAATAAGCTTGTAGTTTAGTTTATATGTTTCCGGTTTTATAATATAATATAATATATAATAAAAATAATACAATAAATAAAAATAAATGAAATAATCTTGGCTCTGGAATAGTGAGTAAGTACGTACACTTACGCTTCTTCTTTTTATTCTTGTGGCGCTACAGTCCGCGGTGGACCCGGGCCTCAACCAACATGCCTCTCCAACCAGCAAGATCAAGAACAAGAAGGCTGGAGCAGTGGTTTCCATACGTTCTTCGTGACTTAGCCATCTTAAGCGTTGTGATTTCGATTTCACTGCATTTTTATTAAAATTTAAACGTTGTATCCGAAGACACAGTACAGGATTCTTCATCCGCTTGAAGTAACGTCGACTAAAGCTAAACGTCTCAAATTTCATTCGCAGACCTTTTTTGCGTTACTCAGCAAGTACCAGTTCCAGTTGTCTGCAAGAATCTTCTTAAAATTAACCTTGCGAGGTTAAAATAACCTTTCAAGTTCTGGACTGTAGCTCTACCCAATTTATTTATTTTTATTTCAGTAGTTGTGTAAGTCTTACACCTACAGAAGATAGACTTAAGTGTCAGTCAGCTGGCCGGAATTACTTTAAATGAGTTTTTAATGACAAGCTTAACTGGTTATTTTTAAGTTTTATTGCTCTTCGGTAATAAAATGTTTCTCTTACTATCCATTTTGGTTGAGATTTTGTTTACTTATTTAATTTCTAACAGAAAGATTCACCAATTAAAGTCATGTTGCAATCACAATGACCAAAAGGATATTAGAACAAGGCATATCCCATGTTTCCAGTTTTGGATGCTCTTTCAAATAACTAATTGACACCACTTAGAGGCTTGAACTTTTATCCACAACCCTTCCGGATATGTAGGTGCTCGCCGCATTGTGGCACAATAGCCCACAATCTTTCAATCAAATTAAATTTTGTTGATCATTTTCATTGATCAGTTCCGGCAAAGTCCGTCTAAATTTCTTAAAATGTTCACTGATGCTGATCTAAGAAGAAGTAGCGTTTCCTGCATTTTAAATGCGTGGGTTTTCTAGGACGTGTCCATCGTGGAAAGTCATCAATGTCATAAGAGAATTAGAAGGAAAGAATGCGGCCTGCTCGAGATCTCTCTCGAGACTCATCAAGTGATGAATCTGGAACTAATGCCAGGCACTACATCGACGGCTACAGATACAACATCAGAACTGTGAAACATGGTGAAGTGAGCAATATGATTTGTTGAGTATTTCCAACAAAAGGTGTTCGATTATTACACAACATCAATGGTAGAAATGAACGTTGCGTGTTATTAAAATATTTTGCAGAGTATTATGATGCTTAAGATGGATGTATCTTCCATCAGGATAACGACCCCAAGCGTATCGGCACACTTCTCCGTAAATTACCAGTTCAGTTGCCGGACACAACTCCCAGGGAACACTTATCTAACAAATTTAAAAATAAGCTATATTCGAGAAAACCTTAAAACACGACAGAACTGATTTCGATTTTACCAGAGGCTTACCGGTTCGACGTTTGCATTTTCGGCGATCTCCTGATGTTGGAAAAAAATTGGATCAAAGAATTTGCACTCAATTTTGTGAGAAAAATGGACTTTAGTGCTCAAAAACACCTGAAATGTTGACAGCGGCATACGGTGAATGTATTCTGATTCAAAACAATGTTTACAATTGATACCAGCCTCTCAAAGAAGGTCGAAAAGATGCAAATGGACACGCTCGCCCTGGTCGCACTAACACATTAGCTACCGATGAAAATGCTGATAAAGTGAAGAAAACTGGGATGGAGAATCCTTAAATCACTATTAGAGAAGTTGCAGAAGATGCCGGCATATCGGCTGGCTCATGCCATGCAATGTTTGAGTAAATTTTGCATATGAAGCGTGTGGCAGCAAAGTTCTTTCCAAAATTGTTGAATTTTGTCGTTATATGCTGGCCACAACCAACACCGAAGTCATGTCACAATCACCGTAGGTGGGCACTATCTGCATTTCCCATATTGTTCAAAAAAGTGTCAAAAACCTTTCGCCATGGAGCTGCATTCTTCATCTTTAACCTTTGTTGCAGAATGTAAAGCTACAACGCGACTCGCTGCTCCGGCCCGAAAAGTCATCGAATCTGAGTTATTGGGTCAACGCAACAGAGGACCGCCTAGGCTAAGGTGGCGAACGCAAGTCGAGAAGGACCTCAACCAACTTGCAGTGCGCAGCTGGATGCAGCTAGCGAAAAATCGTAGTGGATGGAGAGGCATGTTGAATAAGGCCCAAGTCTACACAGGACTGTAGCTCCAGTAAAAAAAGAAGAACAAGAAAACACAATTTTCAGAAGAAGAAACTTCAAATTGAAGCAGCTCCACCTCTCTGCCACCATCCAGTCGAGGGGATGTAATGTCTTTCAAGCGACTTTAAAATATCCTTCAGCGACATAAAGATCCAAAGTAACATGTTCCCTCATACCATTCCACGTATGCTGCAGTTTTTCACATTTAATTTGAACCATTTCTTTACGCTTCGCAATTGAATTTCGATGAATGTGCGATGCTTCCATCTGAAGTCCCACACATGACCCATTTTCCGAGCAGCTTCCCACATCGGCAACCTTCATCATTAAGCCATCGACCGAATACTTAGGTTCCCACCTCGCCCTCGTACCATACACACTCGTCAGCGTGTGCACACAACTCACCTCGAATGTTTCTCGAATTTCGTGTAAATCCATCTGAATATTTCCACTTATGTTTAGAGTTTGCAAATTGCTCAGCCGGCGTACCGCTTGTGGCTCTAATCGCACCAACTTGTTGTACGATAGATCTAGATATGTGAGATTCGTGAGGCTCTGGAACGCATCGTTGGGCACCTTTGCCAGTCGATTATACGAGAGATCTGCAAAGACAAAAGATGCATGTAGCTTTCGTAAGTAAAACATTTGCATGTGCATGCAGGCAGTAGGGGGTATTTCGCGCGCTCTCTCTGGTGCGAAAGTCTAGATACAAAGAGACGTTTCGTGAAAAGTGGGTCAATTTTGTCTTAATAAGGATCCGTCATCTTTGGGTAGGATGTGTGACGGTAATTTTATTACTTCGTTGGGGAACAAATTGAATTCTGTTGAGATGCTGTGGAACGTATGAGTGGACGTTATTTCGCGTGCTTTCATTTCAAGAATAAAATAAACGGTGGAGTTTGGAGTTTCATTCTGAATGGACACTTTTGAGGGCGAAACGTATTGTGACTGGCCCGCCTGACATTTCCAGTACCGGGGAGCCGATCATGATGTGAATGATATTGAAGTTTAGACGATTTAAGAATGACAATTGAGTGGCACTACAGCCCATAAGAGGACAGGGCCTAGCTTCTACAACAACTACTCGTGTTGTGCGTGCTACTGTTCTTTCACGAGTAGAAGCGACCTACAGTTTTTTGCCGAATGGCTCCGAACTGCGAGATTTTAGAAGCTTTTCATAGACAATTAGAACTCCTCGACCTCGAAAGAGGCGGTGCCGTGGAAAATGCAAAGTATTCCGTCCGGGAATCAAACCTACACCTACCTACGTACCACGGCACTACGCCACGGCGACCACTATATGTTAGACAATTTGCCAACACTGAAGTTGAATTCGTCAACATGAGTCTGACGACACTTGACACGAGGACAAATGTTATTCTGTCATCAATATATATTTTCCGAAGAAGGTTTCTCCATGGGCCACCAGAAACGATAAGGTAGATCAGGACCTTGTCATTCTGCGACGCATGCACAATAAAATCTAAAATAAAACGACATCTACAACTCCGTAGCAGATAGCTGGTTGGTTTGGAGTGTCGGGCTGTGCAGCCACAAGCTCAGGGACAAGGTTGCTTGCCACTTCTGGGGGATACATCGGCTTAGCAACTAACCGAAGTTCACTGGCATCAGATGGATGTTGTAGTACTTAGCCATCGCGTAAAGAGACAGGAGGCACCCTTAGGGTTAACTGCCAAGAGTGGAGTACCTAGAGTATGTTATCTACCTGTAAATTGAAAAAAAAACTATGGTTCCTTTTTCTTCCTTCCAGATATCACATTGTCAACCAGGAGAATGCCTTGTTAATCACCATCATCGCTGCCTAAAATAGGCTACAAGGCAAAGGGAAACTGAACGAAACCATCACCGCGAGGCCATTAGCGTCAATGCCAATCACATCTCTCTCGCGTGTGTTAAAAATAGTGGAGGACCGTCCTGCTATTATGAGTCAGACTTCATGTAAGGCGTAAAAGATTTGCTGGGTAAAGCTATATCAATATGCGTATTTGGATTGCAAATTATTTTGGACGCTTCCAACAATCCAAAAATGGTTTCGTATCCAAAAGAGACAAATGTTAAGAGTGTTTTTTTACAGACAGGATTTTATGTTGGCAACAATATTCCAACTGCCACCCATTTTTTGAGCTGTCAAGTGATTTTTTTCTCTCGCCGAGACCTTCAACGTCAAAAAAGGTTTTAGACAAGGCAACACACTATCATGTGACTTCTTCGACATCATTCTTGAGAAGATCGTGCATAACACACAAGTTGCGTTGACGGCATCTGTAGGAGATTTAAGAACGAAGTCTATGGGCTGTACGGTGACATAAGCCTGGTCAAGTGTTTTCGGATACAACGCTTCAGATGGCTAGACCATGTGGACACCACTGCTCCGGCCTGAAAAGTCTTCGAATCTGAGCAATTGGGACAACGCAACAGAGAATGGTATAGGCTGAGGCAGCTGTTGCCCAGGCCCAGGTCTACCCCGGACTGTGGCGCCACAATAGTTTGGTTTGACATTTCAACATGAATGTAATTACTGATGCCTGAATAATGCTTCCAAATAATTCAAATATTTTGGTCATCAACAAAATTGGCGTTGATCTCAATTTTGACAATGTAGCCTTGTTTTGTGATAAAGCTCACGTTTGGTTAAAAATGGATACGTCATTAAACAAAAACACAAGATGGCGCAGCATGTCATACAGCTTGTATCTTAATTGATTTATTGAAGGAAATATTTGCTTACCGCATAGTTTCATGTTATGGACCCGTGAATTGGCTTTCAGGATGTTGCCATTTAATGCCGCTTGAAGGGAGAATATATGAAGTTTACGCCAATAAGTTCGAAACGATTAACCACTTGGAGGACAATATTTGCCGCGTTATTGCTGCACGCCCACAAATGTTGACAAATGTCATCAAAAATTGAACCTTAAGATTACACTCCGACTGACGCGAACTGCAACCAATTTTAAACTGCTCTAAGTTCCAAACCGTCCATGACAGTGAGCTCAAATTTTGGTACATGACAAATAAATTTTTCTAAATAAGACTTTTACATAATCTGCGTCCCCCTTGTGTTAAAAAATGTTTATTTGCACATTATATTTGGTTGGAAAACCACAAGAACCTATCGTTAGTGCCCGCTAGCACTTTAACGTGAGTAAATCATTTGTGTCTTGAATCAAAGTGAGAGAAAAACGGCTCGTGAGCTCAACATGTCACTGGAACGGTTGCAACACATTCTGAAAAAATAGATTGGACTCAAGCTATTGAGCCATGGCGCAGTGGTAAGTGCGTCGACTGTAACGCAGAAAGTCTGGGTTCGATTCCCCAACGGGACATCTGACTTTTTTTCACGGCACCACCTCTTCCGAGTTTCTGACAACACCCAAAAAGTATCAATTGTCTATGAAAAGCTTCTCAAATCCCGCCGTTTGGATTCGGCAAAAAACTGTACGTTTCTTCAACTCGCGAGAGAACAGTAGCACGCACAACACGAATAGTTGTTGTAGAAGCTAGGCCCTGGTCACTTGTGGGCTGTAGTATCATTTAATTATTGCTATTTATTTAAGCCATTGAAGCTCCAAAAAGCACACGTTCATACTGCACAGTATAAGAAAAGTATAGTCGAAAGAGCGAAGGAGTTGCCTGCACCAAAGTGATGGGCTGCGGAATTTGTTTTCTTTTTCCGACGAACCGAAATTTGTTACTGAGCAAATTGTCAACAAACCACAGGACCGAGTTCACCTTAAGGAGTGGTCCTCTGAGAGTGTACACATTCAAGTGGCCACAAAAAAAAAAAAACAGGCAGCAGCGAAGGTGATGGTTTGGGACGTCAACTGCCGATGTTTTCTCTCGACTCTCCACCATGGTATCAAAATGAATGCCACCGTATACCATAAAACAATCTTAGAGGCAGTATTAAGCAGTTCGACAATCGATGCTTTGCAGACTATGGACGTTTCTACAAGTCTCGGCGCCAAAATTGGTCAAGAAACAATGGTGCACATCTCATACCTTCGCCAAAGCCACTTGCTCATTACTTCAAAAAAGAAAGGCGGGTGCAATATGTAAGTTTGCCTTGAGCCCCTGTTGAAGGCAAACTTGGATATGAAGCAATGGAGAGGAGTCTGCTTAAAATTCACTAGGCAACAAAAAAATCCAATATCAATATCAATATTCCAGATCTTTCCCATTTCACATTCAGACATTTTTTCCACTAAGAGCATATATGCACCACACCTTTCATTACCACCCCCACCCCATTTACACCCCCTGTCAATTCTTACCCAGATGCTCCAAGCTTTTCTGCATCCGAAATAGTTCATCCACCACTACTGACAGCTGATTGCCATCCAGTAGAACCTTCGTCAGTCGCTTCACGTCTTTGAATTCGTCCTTGTCTAAAAATTTAAACTATCGGGACGAAATTGAATCCAAATGAAACACACATTAGTTATGCCTTAAGTACACTCGCTCACCTCGTTTCGTCCGAAATCCAATTCACTTAAATGCGGCAGGAAGTCGTACAGATGCGGATTAATCTTTTTCAACTGACAATTCCGGCACTTGAGTACCCTGAGCTCCTGTCAAAAGGGAAACGAACGAGGATCAGAGTGAATCCGCAATCCAGCCGACTGCATAAGGACGTCGTTATACTTACGGGCACATCGCGAAACACATCCGGTTGCAGATCCTGCAGGGGATTTCCACTCAAGTCAAGGTACTTCAGCTTGTTCAGCATAAAGAAGTTCCTGTGAACTATTCTTCGATGGAATTGTCCGCCAAATTCAGACGCCTTAAATCCTGCAAAATAAACGAGCGAGCCAAGGATGAGTAAATATTCAATGCGAAAGTGCCCCCGACACCATAGATCCGATACCGATAGTTCGACAGGATGAGAAGATGGAAAGGAGCAAAGTAAATTTTGCCTAATGGGAAAAGTTGCCAAACCAACCAGAGGGTCGGCAGTAGCGGAGAATGAATGAATGCCCCGCGAACGATGCAAGGACGATGGGAGAAAAAATTGAAGATATGATAAATAGAAACGAATGAAAGTAATGAAATTTATTACGGGAGTGATGAATGCGCGCAGAAATGAAAAATAAATAAATACCAACGGAGGACTCGTCCGGGGTCCTGGCCCCGGAAAGGGAAGGGACATCGTGTTTTATTTTTTTTTTCCGTGCCCGGCGAGT